>CAMTDV010000025.1:34766958-35966958 GCA_947069175.1 Scalesia atractyloides
TTCTTTCAAGTTCGAGCGAACTTATCACAAAACCCTTGAAAAATCTATCAAGTTCGGTCAAACTTGATTAAAATCAATGAGATTTTACTCAAGTTTGGTCGAACTTGATGTTAAGTTCGGCTGAAACTTGTTTCCAAAACATTGTTTTTCTAACTTTTTGATATCAATTCGATTGAATTTGATGTCCAAACTCTCAGGGTTTACCATAACTGTATTTTACATGACATATTCAATTTTTAGCTGATTTTGTCCATGAATTCATCAAATATGTGAAAATGTTAGGAAAAATGATAGAATGGAGATGAAATAGAGAGATTCTTATCTTGATTCCAGCAAATTTAGGTATCCAGGCTCTGATACCACTTGTAGGAACGTCCACGATTAGCACGGGAACCTAAATTTGTTATCTATTGTCCAATTAGGCGAAACTAATGACAAGTTAACCAAATAACAAGAATTACTCATTTAAATGTTGTTTCATTGATCTAAAGTTCAATACTTCGAGAACCGGATCCGACAGAGCTTCGCCGTCTCTGTGCCAAAATCTCTCCAAGTTCCAAATGAAATAACCAAGGCACCTATTTATAGTTGCACAAGTTCGCTGGCAAGAGGGTAAGTTCGGGCGAACTTGACATCATCATACTCATCTCGAGCGAACTTGGCCTATATCACACATAAATACGCCTCGTTTCTAACAGTTAAGCCCTATTCACTCAGACTTGATACATAATGACGTAGGCAACAGACATATGCACCAACATTCATGCCTTAGTATATTGTTATGTCATGTAGGATTGATGACAACTTTTCTATCTATGCTAGTAGCCATAACTTGTATGCTCACCAATGCTTTACGTGTTGACATTTATTTTAATATATATTGCGGTAAATTGATGATATGACGTTCAAGATTCTAGTAGGATGGATTTTAGAAACGCGTTTAAATTATGTACTTTTAATTTGTCGTATTTGAACTTCCCTTGTTCCATTTCTATTTCAAGACAATGTACCCCTTTTAGTTATAATGAAATTAAGTTTATTAATTATTGCCACATTTAGTAAGTTGTGATATCTCGAGCAATCTATTTCGTCCAGCCCCGATGTTTCCGTGATCGATTGAGTGTGACAGCTTGGTATCAGAGCCATAACTATATGGAATTAGGAAAAATTACATGATTTGACCTAGTCTATAGCTAAGTACCTTTTTCTATATTATCATACATGAAATTGACCAAAATCATACGCCTTCTCTAAGGAAAATTTACACTATGACACAAACCATATGAAGACACTCTTATATCAAAACGAGACGATCTCACCAAATTAGACGTGAAATCCTCACTTTGGTGATCACTCTCGATTCGTGATCAATGATTTTTTTCACGAATTTATACCGTCAAGTTAGGAGTGAAATCTTCACCTTGATAGGAATCTCCAGTCTCACTCTAGTGGACCCTTATCAATGAGTCGGAATTATTACAGCATTCGGTAAGTACTAACCATACTTAGAACTACTTCATCGAGCTAGGTGTGAAATCCACATCTTGATGGTAAGTTCCATTCCTCAATTTTCAATCTCACCAAAGTCTGAAATTTTGATTGACTAGGGACACGTAGTAACCGAAAGGGTGAATACCATTAAGCGAAATCTCGCGAGAGTATTTCACCTATTAGGCAAAGCGTGTTTTCTCGAACTCAAAAGGACTTTCGACCACTTTGGCTTTCGTTCCGAGATCTCCATGTTTTACGAATTGAAATCTCTTTTATGTATATCAATTTCAGTGTGTTTTACATTTGATCTTTATTCGTATCAAGTTCGAATTCCCGAATCACGCACTCCTCGCAATCTAAAACAATTAACCATAATCGAGAACAAACTAAATTTATCCTCTTTTATGTCTTATCAATTATGTCGATGTAACCATATTATTCGTGTTGCAATCTATTTGAAATCATACATGCTTATGTGCAATATTTGACACATACGTGTTTATGTGAAACAACTTGAATCATATGCATATATGTCACACACACCATCACAATCTAAAATGTGCAAATTTTATTCAAAATCCATATGAACAAGTCTCATCCCCTATTTTACTCAATCGTATAAATGTCTTCAAGTCGTCATTCAAACTCAAGGAAAAGCTCCAAGACAAGCTCCAACAAAAGATGATGACATCTATGGTCAAACAAATGGCCAAGTTCATCCTCGACATCGTTAACTAGATTCAGGCCAACTCGAGCCCAAACGCCTTGGTTGAGTCTAAACTCGACATCCCAAACCTACATCTTTCAACTTTAAACATTTCACCGCCTGTCATCCCAAACCATTCACTGGTAATGGCAGTGCCACCAAGATGCTAGAATGGTTTGATTGCATCGAAGTGTCCTTCATCAATAATGAATGTCCCAACCACCTCAAAACCCGAAGCGCTATGGGAGTCTTCGAGTCGAGAGCCCTCGACTGTGGAAAAACGAGCGCAACGTCGTGGAAACGATGAGGCGTACGCCCTACCTTGGGCTGAGGTGAAGGAACTTATGCTCACTGAATTCTACCCTCCCCACGAGCAATAAAAGCTCGAGAAAGAGTTCTGGAACCTTAAGTAAGAGGGTGACAACAATCTTGCTTACACTACTAGTTTTAAACAGTTGAGTATCATCGTCCCCACCTTATTAGCACGTTCGATCATGCTATCGCGAAATACCTCAAGGGCCTTCCCCCAGCCATCCGCGATATTATCCAAGCCACTAGGCCCGACACCATAGAGGTAGTCTATCGCCTCGCCGCCAGCCTCAATGAAAACCGAGTGAGAGACATCCACTTCGTAACCTAAGCCGCCACCAAACCGCAAACCAAGTCACCACCACACCCAAAGACTAAAACTCAACCGCAAAACAGCAATGGCAAGAAACAAAGCTTTAAAACCAAAGTTGCAACGCTATCACTCTCACCAACAACAACAATTCCCCACAAGACGCCACTAGGAAATCTTACATTAGGACTTTTCCCATGTGTAATACATGTCAATATCAATACCTCACTACCACCCGCGTGTCGCCATTTCACCAATTGCAATAGGTGTGGACACCTCACCAACCAGTGCCGAAGTGGTGCTCCACCACCAGGCAATCAAAACCAAAATCACTCTCAACCTCTACCCCAAAACCAAAAACCCGCAAACAACGTTCGAGCTTACTACAAGTGCGGCGATCCAACTCACCTCCACCCTCAATGCCCGCAAAACAACCAGGGGCAACATTAACAACCTGTGGACGCGCTTTCTTCATCACCGCTGCCCAAGCTCAAAACGACAATAATGTCATAAATGGTACCTTCCTTATTAACGTTATTTATGCTTCTATGTTATTTGGTACTGGTGCGGATAAAAGTTTTGTATCCGTCGAACTTGAACCATTGTTAAATTTACATGCACAAAACTACCAAAATCATTTTCCGTCGAAGTCGCCAATGGTAAATCTATCGTTGTCGACTCCGTTCTACATAATTACGTTCTCAACCTCAAAGAACAAGAGTTTCCAATCTCACTCATACCCATGAAATTAGGTAACTTCGATATCATAGTACGCATGGATTGGCTTATCAATATCCACGCCGAAGTTGTTTGTCACGATAAATTCATTCAAATTCCACTTCCATCTGGCGACACCTTGTACATCAAGGTGAGAAACCCTCGAAGGGTCTCAAGTTAATGTCATGTATCAAAGCGAACAAGTAGTTATGAAACTACTACGTTGCTTTTCTTGCCAACATTGTGGAAAAGAAGGACAAAGAAAAAAGTGTGACTGACGTTCCGGTCATTCGTGATTTTCCTGACGTTTTTCCCGAAGACCTACCTGGTCCTCGTCCTCGTTCTGTTGACTTCTGTATTGACCTCACTACACCCGTTGCTAAATCCTCTTACCGTTTCGCACCTTCGGAGATGCAAAAGCTAATTGAGCCAACTTCAAGAATTACTTGATAAAGGCTTCATACGCCCCAATACTTCTTCTTGGGGTGCTCTGATCCTTTTTCTCAAAAAGAAGGATGGTTCTTTCCGTATGTGTATCAATTATTTGGAACTTAACAAACTCACCGTCAAGAACCATTATCCTCTTCCTCGCATTGATGACCTCTTCAATCAACTTCAAGGCGCGACGTGTTTCTCAAAGATCGACCTTCGTTTCGGTTATCACCAACTCCGAGTCCTCGAAGAGGACATTCCAAAAACCGCCTTTCGTACCAGATACGATCACTACGAGTTCATGGTCATGTCCTTCGGTTTGACCAATGCACCCGTGGTTTTCATGGACTTGATGAACCGTGCGTGTAAACTTTACTTGGACCATTTTGGGATTGTATTCATAGACGATACTCTCATCTATTCCAAAACCCAAACCGAACAGAGCGACACTTACGTTTAATCCTGGAACTCCTTCGTGCCGAACAACTATACGCCAAATTCTTGAAGTGTGAATTTTGGCTAAAAGAAGTTCAATTTCTCGATCACGTTTTGAATGAAAATAACATTCAAAGCCGTCGAGAATTGGATCGCACAAAAGTCTCCTTCAGAAATTCGTCTATCCATTGGATTAGCGGTTACTACCGTCGATTCATCTCAAACTTCTCCAAAATCGCCATACCCCACACCTCGTTGAGCCCAAAAGCCAAACCTTTTGTTTGGGGTCTCGTACAAGAGTAGTCTTTTCAACCCCTCAAGGACATGCTTTGCAACGCTCCTATTCTCGTTTTTCTCGATGGAAACGACAATTTTGTTGTCAATTGTGATGCCGCAAATCAAGGTCCCGATTATGTTCTTATACAATGAGACAAGGTTATTGCCTATGCATCTAGACAACTCAAAATACACGAGAAGAACTACATCACCCACAATCTTAAACTTGGTGCAGTTTTTTTTGCATTAAAGATTTGGCGACACTATCTTTACGGTACTAAGTGTGCGGTCTTCATCGACCATAAGAGCCTCCAACATATCTTAATAAAAAAGAACTCAAAATGCGTCAAAGACAATGGTTGCTCAACGACTACAATTGCGAAATTCGCTACCACCCTGGTAAAGCGAGTGTCATGGCCGATGCTCTTAGCCGAAAAAGTCATATTTAACTCCAAGCACTCGTTGCTTTCAACTCCTAAATGAAATTCAATCTCGTATTCGTGAGGCACAGTACTCATCTGTCAACGAAAAAACATGTATGACGAGATGAAGTGTGGTGCCGAAAGTCAACTCGAGTCCAAGTCCAATGGAATCCTCTACTAGCTCGATCGAATTTGGGTCCCAAATCTTGATGACCTTCGTGACCTTTTGATGAAAGAAACACACAAATCTCGATACTCCATTCACCCCGGTGCCGAAAAATGTACCAAGATCTCTGTCAAACCTATTGGTGGTCGGGCATGAAGAAAGATGTTGCCACCTTCATATCCAAATGTCTCACATGCTCCAAATACAAAGCCAAGCACCAACGCACTTCGGGCCTACTTGAACAACCCAAAATTATGATATGGAAGTGGGAGAGTATCACAATGGATTTCATTACCAAACTCTATCGAACATCTTCTGCACGCGATAGCATTTGGGTAGTCATCGACAGGTTGACCAACTTAGCTCACTTTCTACCTATTCGGGAAGACAATCGAGTCGAGAAATTGGGTCGTATCTATACCGAAGAAATCATATGTTGTCATGGTATCCTCATTGACATCGTTTCGGACTGCAATGGTCATTTCACTTCTCGCCTTTGGAAAACATTCCAAACTGCAATCGGCATTCAAATTAACCTTAGTACTGCCTTTCATCCTCAATCTGACAGTCAAACCGAGCGTACAATTCAAACTCTCGAAGATATGCTTCAATCTTGTGTCATCGATTTTGGTGGAAATTGGGATGTGCATTTAACCTTGGTAGACTTCTCGTATAATAACAATTACTATGCTAGTATTCAAATGGCACCTTTTGAAGCGTTGTATGGTCACAAGTGTCATTGGCTTATTTGTTGTCATCAGATCGGCGAAGCACAAATCACCGGTCCCGAGCTCATACAAGAGACAACGGACAAGATCTAGGAAATCCGCGACAACGTCCTTAAGGCAAGAAGTCGCCTAAAAAGAGTTACGCCGACAACTATCACAAATCTTTAGAATTCGATGTTAATGATGAAGTACTCCTCAAGGTATCCCCTTGGAAAGCAGTCGTCCGTTTTGGTAAGAAGGGCAAACTCGCTCCTCGTTTTGTAGGTCATTTCAAGATTCTTGAGAGGATTGGCAAGGTAGCTTACCGACTCAACTTACCTCAAGAGCTCAACAACATCCATCCAACGTTCCACGTCTCCAATCTGAAGAAGTGTTCAGCCGAAGAAGGACTTCATGTCCCACTCAACGACTTATGCATCAACGAATCTCTACACTTTGTTGAGAAACTTGTCAAGATCAAGGATCGTGGGACAGAGCAACTTAGGCGAAGTCGAAGTCCGATTGTCAAGGTTCGTTGGGAAGGAAAGCAACATGCCTAATTCACTTGGCTACTCGAAAGTGACATGAAGACCAAGTACCCGCATCTTTTTCCCGAGTCTTCTCTTGAATAAATTTTGAGATGAAATTTCCTAAAGAAGGGGAGACTGTAACCATCCGTATTTATATACTTTCTATTTTTAGCAAGTTGTGTTTGTACTTCGTATCAGCCCTTGTAATCTCGAGACTTTGATCATAATGAAAATCATGTTTATTTCAATCTTCTTTAATCATGCTTACGCAAACATGTAATCAACCACTCAAGACATATAATTTATACACAACCGGCTTGTATTGTTAATACGGTATTTAGAATTCAATCAATCATATACCATATTCTTAACATACCTAAACATCCCTTAGAAATACTAGTTTACGATTAACATATCAAGGAAATCGCATAACTGGACAAGTGACCAAACAACAAGGACTGTAAACCAAAATTTTGATTTTCAGGGTCCTTACAAACCGTAACCAGGAGTTTAGGATCTCTAAGCCCTCTGGGCGGGCAAAATGTTAACAAGCTATGGGATTGAACCTTCTTTTCCACCTCCTTTCATCTCCAATCACCTTCCAACCTTCTTTTAACCCAAACCCTAATCCCCAACTATATATACATGTCTTCCACAACTCCTCCACCCTTTACAAACTCTCATATTCTCTCAAGAAAATTTTGTTTTGGGCAGAATACACTCTTGTATTTAAGTGAGTTCTAACTCACTTCTTCTACTTTTCTTTATGTTTTTCTTGCTTCAAAACCCTTAGACAACATCAATGGTCGTTACCCAATGTTCACCAAGGTTTAACAAGGTGGTACAACTCCATATTTGAAGTCCAAAGTAGGTTATAAATTCTGCTTTCATAGAACTTCTAAAAACTTACATATTTCATTGTTTATCTTATGGAATCTTGCGCCTAACCTTGTTCCCAACTAAGCTAATGTTGAGGGACTTGTGTTATGATTAATTTACATAAGTAATAAGGCCCATAACCTCCAAAACTTTATGTCTTAAAGGTTCCTAACAACCAACAGCGTGTTGATACCATCCAAGCACATAACCTTCAATGTTGTAAGGCTTGTGTTTCGGTAAGGTCTAAACAATGAGAGCCTTGGCTTTCCCATTATGGTTTCACCTCCTCACTTAGTTGGTTAAATCCATAACCTAAGCCACTAAGTAAACTTTATAGTAACAAAGTGTCCAAACTACACCAAGTCTCCAAACATTTGCCATGATTGGAATGCACTAGTCTAGTTTGAGCTCAGTTGTTTACTTGGTGGATTAGAGATCTTATTTTACTCATATTCAGGACCAACCAAAATCATCAACTTGTGCTTTGGTGTATCATATAATGAGGTTTAATGGATGAAAATCATCATACTTCCTTGAATGACCATTACATGGTACCCTAAGACATTAAGACTATAAAGACTATAGTGTGTGTGTGTGTGTATATATATATCCGAAACCAAATTGTAACACCAACTAAACTCATGGTTGAATGTTGTGTATTGACGTGAGTGGAGCGTTAGTTAATTTTGGATATATTTTTAGCACTTTTAATCATTTATCAAGCTTTAAATTTATAGAACACGATATAACACAATCACTCTCTACAACGCGTTAGGGCAAGTGTGTCACACCCTCAATTTCCAATTGCGGAGTTTTACCGCGAGGCGTGTGAACAAACTAGAATCTGAAACACTAGTACGTCGAACGACTCTATATGATTTGATAATACGTTTTCCAAAAATCATTTGTTTAACCATTCATCGTAGATTTTATATTGTCTTAGTTAGTTACCAATGTTTAGCGGAAGCATTAGTTTTTATGGTTGAGCAAAAGCATAGAATAAGTAGTGAAACGGGCGCCAACACAAACGCCAAAACAAATGAAAAACCCAAAACAATGTTTGTAAATGAGACTCGATAAAAGATGTCTTGATCAATGCAAGTGAGTGCACCTAGAGCTCCTAGCGTCCTGAGAAACATGTAAAGAAACAAGTGTCAACATTAAAGATGAGTGAGTTCACAGGTTTTCATAAATTTGTTTGTTCGGTTATGAGTCCGTTTCCCCCGTTATCCCTAACCCGGGATAACGATTTAGTTCCATTATTCCTAACCCAGAATAATACTGATAGTTCCATTATTCCTTAACCCGGAATAATACCGATAGTTCCATTATTCCTTAACCGGAATAATAATGTTGTTGTTTCCATTATCCCTAACCCGGGATAATATAGTTGTTGTTTTCATTATCCCCAACTCGGGATAATATAGTTGATTCGTAATTAAGTTCAATGTTAACATATATAGGTAGCTAGCCTAAAGTTATGTCACGTAAGTGTTCGCGATCGAAGCTGACTGTTGTGCCTCCGTGTTGCCAGGCCTATCACTGACCATGGCGAAGTTAGGCCAAATTATTCACCCGTTGACCATACCCGGTCGGCTAGCGCGACTACCTCGGATGGGGCTTGTCGGGCCCAGTAGTACTACTTAAAATTCCCCCGCTATTAAAACCCAATACTAATGATCCGAGAGATTGACAAGGACTTAAGTGATATAGCTGCTTAGTGACCATAACATTACATTAACATTAACTTAGTTACCGAATAGTTATGTGACGTTAAGTTCTTATAACGTAAAGAGATTGAGTTGAAGAGTGTATACATGTTTCTCCCCCTGTTGTTTAAAACCGGATAAAATTAGGGGCCGTGAACTCACCTTTAGTTGCTCGGTTAGTGTAGCAAAGAAGTTGTAAGGGATGGGACCGCTAATTGCGTCCTAACAAACCAATTGATTTCAAGTCAGTGTGTGAACACACCAATACAAATTCTACACTTAATTTATGCACAAAGTGATACACACAAACAAAATACCTAACACTCAAACATGCATGCAAGTATCCTCATGTGAACATAGTAATCAAAAAAATTTATCATGAACATAATCCAATCCATGCAACACTTTGGTGCACACAATCACAAGTTATCAAATTTCAGCTTACATACTCATAATTCGGTTGTTTTCTAGGATTTTTATAAAATAGTTTCAACGTTCCAAAAATTCCAATTATTTTACAGCAGGTGCCAACTATACTGTAGAAATTTACATAACTTTTTCAAGTCCTAATACTTTACCAATTATCCATAAATATTAATATACTAGGCTGCAGTCAGATTCGTCGCTTTCTGACTGCAGTCCACGGAAGAATTTATTTAAAAATCACTGATCGTCCAATTAACAAAATTCCAGTGGGAGTTGCCCGGAAATTTCCATACCTATTTGCTGTACAAATTTCATGATTCGACTCCCTGCTGATTATGAAATCCAACTCGATAAACAACTAACAAAATTTCAGGATTTTCACAGCTTTAGTTACTGAACTTATTTGGCCACTTAAAAATATCAAACGACTTCAGAAAAATATGAATCCAGCGCCATTAGATTCGTTATTCAAATCTCTACGTTTTAGACTTCAGAAAATCCGTTTTTCGACAACTAATGACCGAGTTACAGCCAGTTGAAGTCGGCTGTAACTATCACTCAGCAACCTGTTTCAGCATATTGTTACCATTAATTCGCATAAACCGTCAATATAATTAACCTAGGCGATCAAGAACCGATTTTTCTAATCATAGATCAATACATATATTACATCCATGCAAACCCTAATCAACATCTCTAGTTTTTATAAACAAACACAGCCTATGATTTTCAGATTTCGAACAAACATCACTTGCAAACATTATTAACAAATCGGCTAACATAACCTTGCATTCAACGTATAATCCGAAAACAAACCAATCACTTCATTCAAACACATATATCCGAATATGATCTTGTAATCAAAAGATAAATCCTAACCTTTACTATCAAGCTTAATGAACCGTGAGTAGACGAGGAACCGATGATCAAGGATAGTTGCGACCGAGAGGATGAAAGGAACAAGCTGCTCGCGACCGAGAAGGTGATGTAGGGCTGATCAGATCAAGATGATGAAGGACGAGGTTGTTTGCGATCGAAGAGATGAACAAGTGGAAGAGATGGACTGTTTGCGATCGGAGAGATGAAAGATTGGCTGCCGTCGGCTTCTTTCTCACTAGGGTTTTCTTGTGTTGTGAAGGAACATGCATGTGTTAGTATATATAGGCGCAACAAGGTGAAAGGGATGGGTTGCGGTTTGGGTTTGATCTCGCGGCCGAGGGCTTGGGTGGGTCGGTTTGGGTTGTTTGCTCGCAACATGGTTTGGGTTTAAACTTGGTTCACTCCTAGTCTTGGTTCCTTGAGTCGCAAGAAAAGAGACCGGCTCGTGTCGCGGTTCGGCTCGATTCAATTGTTTATTTACTACGTCCATACATTATAACTAACATAAAACACGAACTCGGATATCACATCATAACGTAGCACGTAATTTATTCGACAAGTATTGCGTTTAAGTTATCCGAAAAACCGGGATGTCACATTATCCCCATGTTGAAAGAATTTTCGTCCCGAAAATTGAGTAAACGCGGTTTAGAATGTAGCGTACATGTTTAGAGTGCCACGCACAAAGAGTTAGTTCGTTTACGATGGTATGCGAAGTTACAGGAAGTTCCCAAGTGCCATGCACAAAGATTCCCAAGTGCCATGCACAAGGATTTAGTTAACAATGGTACGCGAAAGTATGAGAAATTTCCAGGTTGTCACAAAGTGTACCCATCGTTGACGTATTATAGTGATGGTAAGATACCGAGGTCGTCCAAGGACACAAGAGCTTTTAATACTGGAATATCATCGACGTCTAATCTAAACAATTTTTTTGCAATTTTATAATATAAGTCCCTCATTTTTGTTCCAATTCCCTATTTTTTTATTTTCGTCCCTCTCCTTCAATGATTCTGGAATATTTGGAGAGTTTTCGAACACGTGTTGCTTTATGATTCGATAAAAAGAACCGGGTTCTTACAAACATAAGAACTAAAACAAAAAATTGCTTAAAGTTGTTTCTTTGTAATCAAGTAAACCAAATTTTACCTATATATTGTTTTTTGTTATACGACAGAACCAAGAGAGTAAATCACTTCCTTTTCTTTGACTCACTGTTCCAAAAGATGCCAAAAGGACTTAATTTCTTCCTTTATTCACAATTTCACATAAACAAAACTCGCAAAGCTAAACGCCACGAAGACGGCCTCGAACAATGAGTAATCCAAACCTTTGTGTGAATCGTCTAACATGAATCTAACGAACCTGGCTCTGATACAACTTGTTCGGTCTCAAGTGACGTAGTGGAAAACGAATATGCAATATTAAACAATAAAATATAAAAGCACGATACACGAACACGAGATTTTATGTAGTTCGGTTCCAGTGGGGAATCTATGTCCACGGGTTTTAAAATTACATAGATATGAGTATATATAGAGACTAAGTAGGGTTTACTACTTAGGGAACAAGAAAACCATACGGGCCTCGCACTACTGTCGTGCTTGTGTCACCCATGGTGGTGCTCGGCCATTTCTTAGAAAGTGGGGGAGGAAACGGATAATGTTTGATTATGTGGTTGGGGGTGTTTGTTGATGGGAGTAAAGAGTAGAGTGGTTGGGTGGTGGTGGTGGTGGTAGGGTTTTAGAAAGAAAGAGATAGAGATGTGGAAGAAGGTAGGTTTGTGTTATATTTTTATTCTTTTTAATGTTCAGGGTTTAAATAGACTTTCTACATATACTTAACTGGAAAAGTTAACACATGTTAGTGATAAGGACTACACAAGTGCAAAAATTGTAACCACTGCCATCAACTCTGTAATTATTGATGCACTGGGACTAGCCATGCAATATCTGTAAACTTCAGAGACCAATCTGGCATTTAACTCTAATCATTCTATATATTAACAAAATGAAACGTGAACAGTGATATAGATTTTTTTTTGCTTTCTAATATAAAGTTTAATAACTAACAACTATAGATTAATTATAATATTGTTATTTTATAATTAATTTACGTTTCTAACCCTAAACTTTAATAGATTTATCATATGACCTCTGAATTTTAATAGTTGTTTATATAAATGATTGATGTATATTTCCGAACTTATATTTACTGTCGATTAAAACTTACATGGTCTATATTAATCATTTAATACAAAATAAAATATTTTTTTATTTACCTTATTATAGTTAAAGTTAACTTTTAACTCTGGACATGTTCAATTAACTGTGTCGATTACTTATTTTTACCATCGTTTAGATTAATGTCTGCATCATCTATGATAACTCAGCGATATATCATAAACAAGTACATCCTCGCCTACAACCTCCAACAACCCCATCGCGAAGCGTGGGCGCCAATTCTAGTTCTAAAACAAAAAGAGAGATTTAAATAATTCTAAACAAGTTTAACTTGTTTCAAAATATTTTTTTCATTTCATTTAATTAAAACTAAATATTAATCAAAATTAACATATTTGTAAACTATAACTTACCAACTAAAATTATATTCTTTAGGCTATTGGATGTGAAGTCGGGAAGATGTTCAGGGCGTATCCACATTAGAGGGGGAAGGTCAGGAACACTGCGCCAGGTGTCGACGTGATCTTTTCTCATCCACTCCAAGCTCCTTCTAACTTCTCTCTACAAAATAATGTGAGCTTTATGGGAGATGGCGTGGGTTTATAAGTGGGTAATTATGAACGAAGGTGGGTGAATGACTTGAGTTGAAGGTGAATGTAAATGGTAATGTTTTGTGTTTTTTTTTGCTTCTATTTAATTTGTACTTTCTAAATTAGTTGTAGTTTTATCATTTTTAATAGTTATTTTATTTGTTATTAACAAATTGTTTTTTTTATTTAAATACATCTTGTTAATACAGAGAAATTATACAATGAGAGAGAAATAATTAATTTTAATTATTAAACATTTAAAGAATTTTAGTAATTAAATGTTTAGCAAAACTAAAAGAAGTTGATTGTTTTAATTATTAAAATTATTTTAAAAACACAAAACAATAATTTTAATTAGGGGAATTGAATTTTAATAATCTGAAGTTTCACCTGTTGGTCACTAATAATCTCAACTTCAAAAATTCCCTGTAACGATCCCAACTTGTAAGATTTTAGCCCCAATGCTCATTTGCTAACTGGGTTATAACCCAGTTAGTTTTTTGCTGACGTGGCTGCTGACGTGGACACCAAACCTAGTTATCTGCTGACTTGGCTGCTTATGTGGCACCATCACCATCACTACCACCTCCTCCTCCACTGTCACCTCCATGGCCACCATTCACCATATCCGCCGAACACCCCACCCTTCCAACCTCCGGCCTCCACCATTAACGTTCCATCCACAACTCCAACCGCATCACCGGAAAAACGTGTGACCCAAAGCTGGTGAAAATTTTAAAGTTTTGAGCAACGGAGAAGGTTACCAGAGGTTGGAGATGACTAGTGGTGCTCTCCTTTGGTGGTTTCAGAGGTAAAGAGGGTCGTTAGAATAAGTTGCAGGTCACTGGAGTTGCGTAGATGGTGGAAATTTTGAACTTTTGGGCAGCTGAGAAGATTACAGGAGGTCGGAGATGAGTGGTAATGGTCTAGTTTGGCAGTTTCAGGGTAAAAAGGGTCGCCGGAATAAGTTGCAGGTCACCGGATTTGCATAGATGGTGGAAACTTTGAAGTTTTAAGTGGCAGGGAGTGTCAAAGGAGGTCAAAGATGATTGGTGGTGGTCTCATTTAGTGGTTTCAGGGTAAAAAGGGTCGCCGGAATAAGTTGCAGGTCACCGGAGTTGCGTTGATGGTGGGAATTTGGAACTTTTGAGTATCGGAGACGATTATAGGACGTTAGAGATGACTGGAGGTGGTCTCGTTTGGTGGTTTCAGGGGTAAAAATGGTCGCCGGAATAAGTTGCAGGTCACCGGAGTTGCGAAGATGGTGATGGTGCCACATAAGCTTCCACGTAAGCAGATAACTAGGTTTGGTGTCCACGTCAGCAGCCACGTCAGCAAAAACTAACTGGGTTATAACCCAGTTAGCAAAGGATCATTGGGGGCCAAAATCTTACAAGTTGGGATTGTTACAGGGAATTTTTGAAGTTGAGATTATTAGTGGCCAACGGGTGAAACTTCAGATTATTAAAATCCAATTCCCCTTTTAATTATTAAACATTTTAATAACGTGACATCATCATCCTTTTAATCCCCTAGTATTTTTTAAATAGGGAAAATTACCAATCTAGTCACGACTTTAATCAAATTACCAATCTAGCCACCTCATGTGTCCTTGGAAGGCCACTCACATGTATAGGATGAGTCTTTCAAGCATGGGATGAGTTCTTGGGGCGAAAACCAATAAAAAATAGACACGTGGCTGCGGACGCATGGGATGAGTCTTTCATGTGTGGGATGGGATGGGTCTTTCCACGTGTCAGTTGGGGATTGGCGGACGCAATACTTGGCCATGCAGACGCATAAATAGACTTGGGATCTGTGAATGGCCTTCCAAGCACACATAAGGTGGCTAAATTGATAATTTGACTTTTTTCTTAGCTAATTTCATAATTTTCCCTTTTTAATATCTTATGTTCTCAAACATCACTCTTTTCATCCCCTAATATATGTTATATCTTATGTTCTCAAAGATTGGAGGATCCGAAGGTTCGCCGTGCACTCCCATTCCATTTATATATTCTTACTTTGACAATATGAAGAAATAAAGTTTCCACAAACCGCTAGCGTGTTTCATACTTTGAGAAGTTTGAGGAGATGGAATCCTTCTCGAAGTGGAATATCCAATCTGACTTTGGCCCCACTTTAACCCCTACAAAACACCCTTTTCACGTGTCTATGTTTTACCAACTTAACAACTTATCATGTGCGAGAGTTTGAACAAAGACTACCAAATCTGCCAAGAAATAGGTCGCGGTCGCTTCGGCGTCGTCTACCGCTGCTTCTCCGCCGTCTCCGGTGACTCCTTCGCCTGCAAATCCATCGACAAACTCCTCCTATCCGATTCCACCGATAGTGACTGCATCGATAAAGAACCCAAAATTTTACAACTACTAAACCGAAGCCCAAACATAATTCAAATTCACGGTCTATACGAGGACGATAATTATGTTCATATAGTTATGGACCTCTGCGACTCTCCAGATCTCTTCGACCGCATATCGAACCACGCTGGAGTGTTCTCGGAGCTGGAAGCTTGCTCGGTGTTTTCTCAGTTGATGTTAGCGATCAGTTATTGTCATCGGTTAGGCATTGCGCATCGCGATATCAAACCGGATAATATTTTGTTCGATTCGAGAGGGAAATTGAAGCTCTCGGACTTTGGGTCCGCGGAGTGGTTTGGGATGGATGAGGGAGGGATGATGACTGGGGTTGTCGGTACGCCGTATTATGGGGCCCGAGATTTTGTCTGGTAGAGAGTATAACGAGAAGGTTGATATATGGAGTGTGGGTGTCATTTTGTATATAATGATGGCTGGAGCTCCTCCGTTTTATGAGAAACGCCTGCGGAGACGTTTGAAGCGGTTTTGCGAGGGAATTTACGGTTTCCTAGGAAGATTTTTAGGTCTGTTTCGCCAGAAGCGAAGGATTTGTTGAGGAAGATGCTGTGTAAGGATGTATCTCGACGAGTATCTGCTGAACAAGTTTTTAGTAAGTCTTAAAATTTGAGGATTTTGAAATTCGATATATATATATATACACACACACATATATATATATATATATATAGTTATGGTTTTGTAGATGTACAAAATTCTAAGATTGTTGTTTGTAAATAATTGTAGGAGATCCGTGGGTGGTAAATGGAGGTGAAACTCAATCAATGGCGGATCTATCCTAAGAGGAACGTCATGTTCTGCCGATAGTACTAGTTGAGAGAATGAAATCAACCTTAGTTTTAGCTTGTGTTAATTTTGATCGATCCTGTAAATCAAAATAAAAGAGTGAATGTTTTGATGATGAAGACTGAGAATTATTACTAGTATTTATCTATGTAAACAATCAAAGATGTGTAGGTCTTTTTCTCTTGCCTTGTTTGATGTTTAATCCTGAGGTGTTCATAGTTTAATCCTAGGTTTGTTCTTTCAAATATTGTACCAATGTTCATTGTTGGACTAAACCCTTCCCTATTTAAGAGAAAATTACAAAACTCCTTGATTATATGCTACAATCTTTTGCTATTAATTATTGGTGATAGTCAAAAGTGATGAAAATATAAAGTATCCTAACTTTATTAGTTTCTGCACATATAATTCAAAGAGTCAACCTATCAAAACCAAACCTTACTTTGCAATTGTATCCTGTTCACATTGGCCTTTTTCACTTGACTATCTTATCAAGTATATATTCAAACTCATGTGTTACCCAACAAACACGTTATTGGAAATTTGTATATATTATCGTTCAATACATAAGAATAAGAATAATAATATCAAACGTATTAACAAAGTCACTCTCATGCTTTGTCCATTCACAAACTTTTTCAACCCAATTTTTTAATAAAATACTAATGTCTCTCTTCTCCACCTATACAACTCAACCCAACCAAACTTTTACTCCCATTAGCAACCCATCCTAAACTGATTTTTATTATAATTGAGATTTTTAAAACTTATTATAAACATTAAAATTAATTAAAATATTAACAACTAAATGACTTTAAAATTAATTTTTTTAGCTCGAAAGAGATTAAAGATATTATACAATAGGGGCTGGTTATTGTACAAAATGCCTTATCCTACAAAATGTACGCAATAATCTCAGCCGTCCGATCTCATGCGAAATCACTCTATTCCATGCGAATTCATCTCCTCTCATGCGAAATTAGTGTGCGAATTCACTCTACTCCATGCGAATTCATCACTAAAGGGTGCGAAATCACATGTCGTACGTAATGTACGTTAAGCCATTTTGTACAATATACTTTCTCTTATACAATATTTGTAGTGAAAAAAGTAACGAAGTTTGGTATTTCCTTTTTTTTAGTACACGGCATGCCGCACTTTATCAATGTATTTTTTTTTTGTTTTTTGAATTTGATAATGTTAATTTTTTAAAATATAATAGTTTTTGAATTTGGTTAAGTTAATTTTCTTAAAATATAATAGTTATTTCTTATTTGTTTTAAATATAATAGTTATATGATTAGATCAAATACAAATGATAAAATAAATAAGAAGGGTAAGAAGGATTTTAATCCATTGATCTTGGATGTATAGCGCTATACAAATTATAGTTTTGCCCCGACCTCAAATTTACGGTTTTGCCATCGTTTTTGATTTTTTTTTTCTAGCAAAACTATGGTAGTGTTTTTTTTATTTGTTGATAAATATTTAGCCTACCGCCCCGCAACACGGGCGGAGGCAGGCATCAACTAGTTAGGTTACAAATTGTGAATATGATTATATGAATACCATTAATTTGCTAATGCATAATGGAAAGATTTCGTGATGAACCCGACTCGATCCAAATCGAATCTTCGAACCGATTCGAAAATTTTCGTGTCCAATTAGAGTAAATATTAAATCCACTGGAAAAAATTTATGATCCGCCATTATACCAAAAAGATGATAGAATATTATATTGACCTATAAAAGCTTTTATATTAAATATACTTCGTTTTTGATGACAAAGGTTACACGCATCATGCCATGCGTTGAATATTGGCACGCTCATGACCTGCAAAATGGTACAATGTTCAGAACTCTACTTGTTATAATATTTCACTTGTTATAATAATTTCATGGTTTACTGTACGAACTGATGGTGAGTCCGGCTGAGGTAAAAGGTGACTTCCGGATGAGCGAATACAACATGAGGATATGTATAAATATTCATAAAACTTGGATAGATCTATTGGTTAAAAATATATGACAGATTGATTAAAGTTGACGTTAATTAAGAGAGATACGAGTATAGAAAAATAAGCCAATTAGATTCCGGGTATGAGAGAATATGCTATCACAACTCAAAATATCCAAAACCAAACCTCGCTTTACAATTAAGATGCTCTTAGTTCATTTTCATATGAGCTTTTTCACTTGACATCAACTTTGTTGTGTAATTCCTCATATTTCATGGCTGCTAAGTATAAATTCTAATTCACGTGTTTCTCAACAAACACGTTATGTTCGCCATAACAAGTTTTCATCAAAACATGAAAAACAAGTTTATCTACAACCATATTAACAATAATGATACCCGATGCTAAATGCCATCACGCGAGCCTAAATTTGTACACATCTATATGCATTAATCCAATCCCGTTCTCAAACAATATATTTTAAGGATATATCATCTGGATCTCGAAAGTTAGATAAAAACTTGATAAGGTACCAATTTGAACCTTCCTTTCCTTCATATAAAGCAAACGATGAAAACCTTTTATCAAAAAGGACACTAACCCTTGACCATTAACTTTTCATCTGAAACACCAACAAATAAAAAAAATCAAGTACCACTACCTATAAACAAAATTAACTTGGAGGTGTCCATTAGGCAACGGATGTATATACCACAACACGCAATGGTAGAGTATTTTTTTAGAAAGGAACCAAGAAAAAAAATGGCAATATTACCTCTTTCAAATATACAAAAGCAAGCGTCAAACATGCTGCAAAATAGATATCAATTTAAGCCAAAAACATAATTCAATACACATAATAAAGGGTCCTCAAAATCGGACCGAGCTCTACGAAGTGGCCAGACTTGGTTCAACCTAATAATGTAACATGTTCAAGAATGTTTAACCAGACCGGTAATGCAACTGCAGATAGCTTCGCAAATTAATTATGACGTTATCCATTTTATGATATCGTTCTGTCTAGTGGACTGCTTACATTAGTTCAACAATCAGTTTGGTTATGAAAACAATGAAAGAACAAAACAAAAGGTGATTCAACCCCAAAAACAACTCAATCCACAAAAAAAAAGAACAAAAACACACACAGGAGGTTCACAAAACTTGACACAAACACCTCTATTGTTCTTTTACTATTCTCCCAAATATATTTTCAAAGAGAGCCCTACCAACCAAAAACTCAGTATTGAAAAAGAAAAAAAGACACAAAGCCATAAATTCAATCCTTAGGCAGATGCACATAAGATCTTATTACATACAAAACTAACTTTTAAAATAATCAAAGTGGTAGTTCAATTATTTTGTACATATACTTATATTATATACCATCAACAGTTGGACAAAACAAATGACAAATACGACAACAAAAAAAAAAAGCAAATAAAAATAAAATGTACCAGTAGAGCCACCAACCTGAAACACATTGCTACAAACTTCTTTCTTGTTAATCTGTGAGAACTTGTTTGCTTTCCATGTATACTTTCCATATAGCTTAGCTCTTTTTCCCGCGTGTTGATAAAAATTGGAATAAAAAAGAGCAATTGTACCGAAATTTATAGCTCAATGTGACTAAACAAACTGGAAATAAAAACGTACCCGAACCAAATCAGAATACGAAAAGAAAAACCCCTTGCAATCAGACATGTGACACGAATAAAGAAGATCAGAACCCAATCAGGGGAGAGATGTATATAAGCGACATCCGGTCAAAATCGTGGCGGAACGGAACCCTTTATCTCTGTTTCAGATGGTTCGTAACTGATCATCAAAGTAACATGTTATCACTTGCTTTTATCATTCCAAAATACATAAAAAAAAGTTAAAGGAACTGCATACAACAATCCAGTTATTAAATACTAAAATCCAGTTAATATAAACTTTACATACATACATTAATTTGAATTTATATACGTACATGATATATATACATCTATATCCCTATTCCTAAATACCACCATACTTGATCTGATCATCACCATCATCCATCCCCTCTGCAACACGATTCCATACATTTACATATATCTCAAACTCTTTTTTAAGATATTAAAGGGTTTAGTCAAGATTCGATCTAACAAATCTCTATCACCACATCCATGGCCATACCAGAAGTTCAATCGCTAATTCATGTAACAACAGAAGAACCAAAGGATTGTTTGTGGATAAACGTATGAAGCCTTAAATAGATAAAGACAAAAGAAAAAACATACAGGTTAAGAGAAATAGCAGGGCACAGAGCAACCGGACATCGGAAAGTGATAAGGAGTCCCTTGCCGGAGTAGAGGAAGAGAGCAGGCGGAAATGCGGATGCCCCTTGACTGAAGTCGTTACCCCCATCACCCTGGTCGTTGCTCGGAACCCTAGCCGTCACTCAAAGATGCGGTTGCTGACCACTGCGAACTACCATCACCATCGTCACAATGTCACCCTTGAGCGGTGACGTTAGCCACCATCACCCTCGTCGAAGTAACAGAGGGTCACCGGGTAATGTAGTTGGCGATTGTACACTCTCTATCCAGACCCCCCTCTCTCTCTCCAACCCTAGATCTATGTAACTGTAGTATTCTGTGAATGTGAAAAGGAAGCAGGTGATGTTGATAATATATAATAGTTGATAAATAAATTTGAGTTAAATGCTTGGTTGGTTCCTGTGATTTGTAAAAATTACAGATTTGGTCCAATGGTTCACTAATTACACACTTGATTCCAGTGGTTGTAATTTTTGCACTTGTGTGGTCCTTAACACTAACATGCGTTAGATTTCTCAGTAATTATGTGTGAAATGACATAATTGCCATAAAAAATTAAATATAACAGGACATTAATAGAATCAAAATTTTCACAAAATATCTGAAAACACTAACAGATATACAAATACACCAGAAAATCTCAAAAAGATTAATTGCAGAAGTAAATTAAGAACAATTAAAGCTTGAATAAACACATACTGGAGATCGGTAGTTGATCGGAAACAGAAGTAGGGCACGGAGGTGTAGATGAGGGTTCCGATTGAGCTACAGGAGGAGGTAATGGAGGTGATGACGATAGAGACTGAACACGGCCGGTGATGAGACCAAACGCTCGGCTCCTTTCTCCGCTATACGCCGCCGTCGAGCGGCGGCAGCATCCCTGGCGGTTCCACCGCTCGTCGCCATTTCAACAAGAACTGCGGCTCCACCTTCATCATCAACTTACCACCACCACCGCGGCTCTGCCGCCCATGGTGGTGGTTGGCGGTTATTAGAGAGAGAAAAAGATGAGAGAGACAAAGAGATGGTGGTGGAAATTGATAAGATTTGGTGATGGTGTTTAAGAAAGATGAAGAAGAAGATAAGGGGTGGGCTTTTTTTTATATATTTTTTATTTTTTTAACTTTTTATGGGTAATTATGTCATTTCACACATAACTAACTGAGAAATCTAACGTTATGTTAGTGTTAAGGATCACCCGAGTGCAAAAATTACAACCAGTGTGACCAAGTGTGTAATTAGTGAACAATTGGGACCAAGTCTGCAATTTTTCACGAACCACAGAGACCAACCAAGCATTTAACTCAATAAATTTCAATTAAAATAAAATTAAACGATTCAATTGCATGTAGTAGGAGAAAGAAAACTCTTCAATATCCAAGGAGTTACTGAAAAAAGGGCAAAGATGGGATTATTGTTAAACATGTATAGGTAAATTTACTATTTTATCCCTCTAGTGTCTTAAAAATTAAAGTTATTTACTATTGTATCCTTTTCAAATGTGTTATGTTTATTTGTATATGTTGCTTCGAAAGTTGTATGTGATGTAAATTTATATATTTGTCCATCACATTTGCTTTATATAGTATTATAGATATGACATTATACCAACTTTTGGAAGGGATGTATGAAATTATCCTTGCAAGTAAATGATGCGTATTTTTTCTTTGCCGAATAATGATCAGTTTAATTGTCACAATTTCTCTTTAGCGTATTATTATACGTATGAAATTGATTCTACAGTCCAAAAGAAATTGATTCTTTTATATGAACAAACGTTGGATTAAAAAAATACCTCATGTGTCATTCATGTAAGGGCAACTTAGTCTTTTAAAATTTCAAACCCTAATAAAATACTTTTTTCTCCCTAGACATTTTCATTCATTCGACTTATTTCAACACACCATCATGTTCGTTTAACATCCGTTATCATACTATCCCTGATTTTTGTAGACGGGCGAACCAGGTGTTTGAAATATTGATGGTTTGATGATGAATGTCGAGCGGCGTGATGTGTGTAGAAGGAAGTCGAACGATGATTATTTGTTGAATTGAATGTAGTTGAATGAACGACAACGTGTAGGGAGAAAGAAGCAATGTACTAGAGTTTGTAAGTTGAAAAAAGACTGAAAATCGCCCTCATGTGGATTGCACACAAGGACATTTTTTTGTTAATAAATGGAGGGCATTAACATTCAGGATTATAAGTGAAACGTGTGTATAAATGTTTAGACTAAGTTTGCAATGTTTTATTCACGAGGAGTTAAACATACAATATGATCAAACCACATTGGTCATTAGTGGAAATAACTCTAGGAGTTAAACATACAATATGACATGTGGCACCCTTTATAACCAGGAAAGAAGAGTATTTTGGTACTAAAACATTTTGATCCTTATAAGTAGGAGTTTGAAGATTACATGTGACATCCCTTTTGTTTTCTAAAAAATACAACAAAAAAAATCTAGTAAAAAAAAAACTAGCACAAAAAATATAGTACAAAAAAATAGAACACAAAATTTTTTTACAAAAAAGATAGCACAAAAAATATAGTAAAAAAATTCAGCATAAAAAAATCTTGTAAAAAAATCTAGCAAAAAAATTTCAACACAAAAAATGTGGTATAAAAATCTAACACAAAAATGTATTACAAAAATCCAGCACAAAAAAATGTTATACAATATAGAAATACAACACATTTTTGTGAGTCTTTTTAGTCGTCATATTTTATATAGCAATATGGTAGTCAAATTAAAGATAAAAGACGCTCGATTTTATGGTGAAATTTTTATGAAAAAATAATGTCATATAAAAAGTTATAAACGTTTAAAAAATAGCGGTGGAATATGCATGGACTTATATGTGGAAAGAGAAAGTCAATAAAATTGATTTTCCCAATATACCCTTAGATTCCTCTTTTTACTTACATTTTCATCTTAACCATTAATTTAAAAAACGAATGATTAACATTCATTCTAATCTTAAAGACAAAGAATGATTACAGACAAAATAAACTTTATATTTGACCAATCCCATGTCACATGTGATGAAAAAGACATTATGTTTATTTATTTTTTTAAAGAGTAATAACTCTCGGCGGCTTCTTGGGAATTCAAAGTCGGTCAAAATGCCAAGCTCTTTTTATAGAATAAGTTGTGTAATTTGATTTATCATGTATGGATGGTTGAATTAGTGTAATGGGTGACTGCTTTATCCCGGGTTAACATGTGGTTAACCCGTTTTTTTCTGGTTATTATAAAATTATTTGTTGACTGCTAAAAAAATAACTCTTATACTAAGAAAAAAACACTTCATGTAATTCCGTGTTAAATATGTTTTAGTTGAAAACTAGACTGTTTAATAGTTAAACGGCTGCATATTCTTTCGGGTTTAACGGTTGAATTCAAATGGATAGAAAAAAATAAATAACATCAGCAACAACAACAACAGTAGTAGTAAAAGGAAAGGCCCTTCTGTTTTAGTAATTTTAATTTTAGAAATGAATAAAAATAAATTGGGGTTTTAAAATTTCTTTAAAGAAGGTATTTGATGAAGACTGTGCTATTATTTTGATTCATTTTCAAACCAAAGATGGCTCCTTGATGAAGACTGTGTGTTATTATTTTGATTCATTTTCAAACCAAAGATGGTCCTAAAATTACGGGGAGCAAAAGAGAAAAACACGCACGCAAAGAGAGGTCTTTTTCTTTTCTTCTTTTACTAACCGTTGCTGGTGGAGTCGCATTGACCCACATGCCCCCCCTATATCCCCTTATACTTTAAACCTATGTTTCAAAATGTTACCTTCTCTTTCCGCAATCAAGTCATCATATGATATATATTAGCGTGGAAGGGGCGGTAGCCGGATGAAGTCCCAGGTTAGAGCGAGTTGCACGGGTAGCTAGAGGTGGCCCTGAGAATCCGTGTACCCTGTTCGAATTTGAAAAAATGTGCCCTTAGGCCTTAACGAAATTGGGTGTTGGGCTCACTAAAGGTCTAAACCTAATGTCAAATGAGTTAATAACTAATCTAAACCATAAGAATAGTTTTGTAAGTGGACCTATGTTGGTGTTTGTATTGGTGTACCCTATTAAAAAAAGAATACTTTACATATACACATCGGGTTTTTTCATAATTAAAACGTGCCCCTCGAAATATCGGACCCTGGCCGGTGATCCTCCCCGCCCACCCTAGGGTCGGCCATGCGGGTAGCCACAAAACACCACCGCAACTTATGTGGTTTCGCTTGGCGGGATGAAATCTTGGTTCATGAGCTCATTGTTACATGTGATTTACCCGACTTGGTTTGTTTATGTGAAATCTTTGCATGGCCAGCCGATTTACAAAGAAAAAAAGTTCAAGAAGGTGTAGGGCAATTCTTGTGGTTTCGCCATGTGCAATAAGTAAACATTGGCCTCTTAATCGGCTATCCAAAGAGACCCTATGTAGGCTCAGGAGTTAAATTGTTAATCGCTTAAGCGGTTATCCATAGCCCGCTAGTAGCCAATCTCAACTCTAAAGAGAACTGGTACTAGATTAGTAGATAATCGGAAATTAAGAAGAGTAATTGGCTAACACCCAATTTTTATTATCAAGGAAACTTAACTCAGAATCTTGAAAATTACAATCCCTACCAATTAGATTGGTATATATAGCTAACCTATCACGTTATACTATAACTAGGATTCCTATTAATCAATTACATGATAATCATCTAATACACATCCTAACCCAACATGTATAGGATACTTAGATAACAATCCACTAATTAATTAATATATCTAATTCATAACTTATAAACTAAGTTAATCTTCTAGCCGCTCCTTCACGCACAAGGCCACGGTTCGGCTCGGACTCAGAATTCCCAACTTTCACCCCCTGAATCTCTGAGTCGTATACGGGAGGTCTTCAATGCCAAGTGGATCCCGCATCTTCTTGAACTTGATTTTTGCCAGTGCCTTCGTCAACATATCCGCTCTTTGCTCGCTACTAGATACATGCTCAACGGCCACTTCATTGTAATCAACACACTCCGAATAAAATGAAATCGGGACTTCATATGCTTGCTTCGATTATGGAACACTGAATTTTTTACCAAGGCAATCGCTGAAGTATTATCCACTTTTAACATCACTTTCTGCGGTTGCCTTCCAGTAACTTCACTTATCAACTCTCGCAACCAAATAGCCTGACAAGCTGCTGCAGTAGCTGCCATGTATTCAGCTTCACATGATGATAACGCCACTGTACTCGTTTCTGCGAACACCAAGAAATCTGTGTAGAACCATAATAAAACACGTGTCCCGTTGTACTCTAACCATCATTATCATCAATATTATGACTACTCACTATAGCCATATAACACACCTTCAGCTTTTCTCGGATAAGTAATCCCGTAGCTCGCGGTTCCCTTCAATATCTGAGTATTTGGAACAGCTACCGCATGACTCTGTCTTGAACTTTGCATATACCGACTAACTAAGCCAACTGAATAAGCGAGATCCGGACGTGTCTGAAGTAAATAACGTAAACACACAACTATTTTTCAATAACTGGTTGCTTCAACTTCGGCTTCGTTTTCGGCTTTTGATAACTTTAAATTCGGGTCCATTGGAACAAGAACCGAATTACCATGGTTGTAGAACTCGCTAGGCGCTAGTCGGCCGGTGGGGTGGGGGCTAGCGATTAAGCAGGATTACTCGGATTAATCATGATTACTCGGATCAGACTTTTTATGTATAATTTTAAGTTTTATACATATATACACATATTTTTATACATAAACTTTTTAAGTGGACAAGTTTAGACCAGCATCTGGGAGGTTTTAGCCGGAATATGTGTTTTTTCCAAAATTTTCTTATTTTTTTTATTTTTTTATTTTTTGCTTTTTCCGATTTTTCCTGATTTTTTCAGATTTTCCGATTTTTCTGACCGACTAGGGCCGACTTGTCCGACTAGCGATTAATGGACTGATTAACGAAAAATTAATAAATAGAGGGCCGACTAGCTATTAATCGGCGACTAGTCGCCGATTAATCACGATTTTTACAACACTGCGAATTACACTTATTCATCCTCGCTTCTTTTAAAATCTTACAGGCATATGCTTCATGTTTGATTTTAATTTCACTCGTGCCTTGTGAAACTTCGATACCCAAATAATAAGTTAATTTTCCAAGATCTGACATGGCAAACGGTTCGACATCTCTTTCTTGAACTCATTAATAATAGACAAACTTGAACCTGTAACCTCTAACGAATAAGTCATCAACATACACGGCTAAGATTATTAAAGAATTACCCAAATCTTTCGATACACGGCTTGTTCTTTAGTACACCGATGGAATTTTAATGCGTTAAACATTGAATCTAGCTTAATATTCCAAGCCCGAGGTGCTTGCTTAACCCGTACAACGCCTTGAAAAGCTTGTAAACTTTGTGACTTTCTTTCGGTTTTACGAATCCTTCCGGTTGAAGTACAAAACACCTTCCTCCAAATCACCATTTAAAACGCCGTTTTCACATCTAAATGGTGTATTTCCCAACCCTCCACGGCTACAAGAGAAATAAGAAACCGGATCGTCTCGATTCGCGCAACTGGTGCAAAAACTTCATCAAAATCAATACCTTGTCTCTGCACGTATCCTTTTGCTACAAGTCTCGCTTTGTATTTATAAATTGTTCCATCTGCATTCTTTTTATATTTGAAAACCCACTTTAAAACCGATTGGTTTAACGCCTTTTGGTAAATCCACAAGTTTCCATGTACGGTTTCGTTCAATCGAATTAATTTCTTCTCGCATTGATTTAACCATTCCCCCTTTAATTTTGCTTCGCCAAAATTAGCCGGTTCGTCATCAATTAAAAGCAATTCACACTTATTTAATGCGTAGTCACTATATTTAATAGGTAAAATAGATTGACGAGTGGAATGTCTGACCTGAAATTTTCTGGCTGCTCTGGGTAGTTTCTGGTTGCTCTGAGCTGATTTTGGGCTGCTCTAAGCTGATTCTGGGCTGTTCTGACCTGATTCTGGGCTGCTCTGAGCTGTCTCTGACATCATCGGGCTTGAATTTATCGACCCAAAGCCAGTATCAATCATGCTACCCCAGTAAATAGTAAAATAACCCGGTTCGATTTCTCTTCCGGTATGATTTTCAGCACTTTTATTCCACTTCCACCCCTTGTTTCATCAAATTCCACGTCTCTATTTACCACAATTTGTTGAGTTCTTGGATCATATAAACGATACCCTTTGGACCCGGGTTCGCTTCCAAGATGCACTAAAATATCGGACCGATCATCGAACTTTTGAATATTCGTTTCAACTTTTGCATAAGCAATACAACCAAACACTTTAACATGTTCTAAATTAGGTTGTTTACCTTTATATTTTTCATACGGAGTAGCTCCCACCGATGCACACGTAGGAGATTGGTTAATTAAATAAGTCGCATGTCTGACCGCTTCACCCCATAAATAGTTCGGAACCTTCATTGCTTTCATAATACTTCGAACCATCTCCATAAGTGGTCGGTTTCGACACTCGACAACGCCGTTTTGTTGTGGTGTATAAGGGGTTGTCATGTCACACCCCAACCGATGGCGGAAACATCGAGGCGGGACGAAATAGATTGCTCAAAATAAGCTAATGACTATGGTATTACATACGTTCGGTCCTAGTATAAGCACAACATACGTATCAAAGCGTTCATGTATAATGGATTGTTCATGCAAGTAATAAAGCATAAGTTTTGTGTTGTTTTGGTATGTAAAAATGTTACACCCCAAAAGTGGTAAACGTAAAAAGGGGTTCGAGTATACTCACGGTTTTGCTAAGTCTTCTACTTGACAAGTCCGTGGGAGTAGTTGTTTCGATGGAGTGAACGCCGAGTTATCCTACACGAGGAAAACAAAGGCGTATGAGTATTTGGAATAAGGATGGAAAATTCGAATTTAGGATGCAAAATGTGACAAAGTATTTATTACGAAAATAGTCACTATGGTATTAGCACTTGTCCTTGACACGTATAATAACCCATAAGGATTAGGTGTGGTTTCATAGGTTCAAGACCTATCAGAATCGTTGACAAGGAACTACACACATAATGATAAACTTATTAACTTGATAGATGCTTATTTAGTCATTATCAAGGGTTTGGTTTCAAGGATTATATTATAGTCCATATGTATATATATCTAGTTATATAATCATGTAGGAGGTGGGAGGATGAACCATCCACTTAGGTACCTCTTAGTGTCATGTAATTCAAGTAGGAGGTGGGAGGATTAACCATCCACTTTGGGACCTCGACTGGATTCACCACTACACAAGTGTCACTGACACAAGGAGGATCATGAATAAGATTATCAATAATAATAATATGAACACGAATGTAAATGACAAGAATGTAAGGTGTGTCGCCACTATACCAAGTAGCCAAGTGAACAACAACCCGGGGAGCACGCATCGACACACGTCAACGGCTAGGCGGGGTGGTGACACTTTAGCACTAGCAAACTACTTGGGATAATGATGAAAATCATCAAGTGATGTGTGCTCCCAAAGTTAGGATAGCCCAAGCTAACCAAGGTGGACACACTATCATCAAGCTTTTGGCTTGGCATCACTTGTGAGCTTAAAGCTCTTCAAAACAGAAAGTTTAGAGTGTTAAAACACTCTTATTTACATGTTTAACAACCTTGGTTAGTCTCACTAATCATAGCTTTGATTGTAAGCTCAAGAACACAAATTTGTTTGATGAAAACATAAGTTTTGAAAGAGTATTGTTAAAATCAGAAAGTTTCTTGCACTTCAACCTCAAATATGAAGGAGTTCCATCTTGGTTTTCCATTGAAAAACCTAAGGAAACAATCCTAGAAGTGTCCCAAGTGCTAAGAAAGAAAGAATGAAAAAGATGAAGTGGAAGTGAGCTA
Source organism: Scalesia atractyloides (assembly GCA_947069175.1). Classification (NCBI taxonomy): domain Eukaryota; kingdom Viridiplantae; phylum Streptophyta; class Magnoliopsida; order Asterales; family Asteraceae; genus Scalesia; species Scalesia atractyloides. The sequence goes on from CAMTDV010000025.1 coordinate 34,796,507, forward strand.
GAACTCACTTTGGAAAGCCTTGAAGATTCTTCTCAGATTCTGAGTTTAGTAACTGATTTTAGTGAGTTTGAGAGAGAGTTTAGCGTGTTTGTAAAGTGCAGAAGTGTGAGAATGAGTTGGGTTTTATAGGAGGTGATTAGGGTTAAGCTTGGAGTTGATTAAATGCAAGAAACACAACTAAACAAATACAAAATTGGCTAATCCATGAGCTGGTAACCACTTTCTGCGGATTGAGATCTCTGGCGGGGGGCGTTGATGTTCAGCTTTCACCTTAGAACAAGTTAGGCACTTCGAGACGTAAAGAGCGATATCTCTCTTCATCCCAGGCCACCAATAAGATGCCCGAAGATCATGGTACATTTTATCAGTGCCAGAATGAATGGAGTACCGGGATTTGTGGGCTTCATCCATCAAGGTGGTTTGAAGGTTAAGACGATTGGGAATCCAAATGCGATCATGGTAGTAAAGGATACCATCGGGTTTAGCTACGAGTGGGTTTTCGACTTCACAATTTAACTCGTTATCGAGGTTACCCTCGTTAATGACGGCAAATTGCACTTGGCGAATTAGCTCATGAATTTTTCCCACGATTTGGTGACAACGAACACTCTTGACATGAGTTTTACGACTTAGTGCATCGGCTACAACATTCGCCTTGCCAGGGTGGTAGCGAATGTCACAGTCGTAGTCGTTTAACAATTCTACCCAACGACGTTGACGCATGTTGAGTTCCTTTTGATCAAAGATATGTCACAGTCGTAGTCGTTTAACAATTCTACCCAACGTCCTTTTGATCAACGACGTTGACGCATGTCGGTGAAGACCGTAAACTTAGTACCATAAAGGTAGTGTCGCCAAATCTTTAATGCAAAAACAACTGCACCAAGTTCAAGGTCCTACATAGTATAGTTTTTCTCATGTATTTTGAGTTGTCTCGACGCGTAAGCGATAACCTTGTCCCGTTGCATAGGAACGCAACCAAGACCTTGGTTTGAAGCATCGCAATACACGACGAAATCGTCGTTCCCATCAGGGAGTGCAAGGATAGGAGCATTACAGAGCATGTCCTTGAGGGTTTGAAAAGATTCCTCTTGTTCGGGTCCCAAACAAAAGGTTTATCTTTTTGAGTCAACGACGTTAAAGGAACGGCAATCTTGGAGAAGTTCCAGATGAAGCGACGATAATACCCAGCCAGGCCAAGAAACGAACGAATTTCAGAAGGCGATTTAGGTGCAATCCAATTCTTCACAGCTTCTATCTTTGCGGGGTCAACATGTATACCGAGTTCATTGACGGTGTGACCAAGAAATTGAACCTCTTTTAGCCAAAATTCACACTTGGAGAATTTGGCATAAAGACGTTCGGTACGCAAAAGCTGAAGAATAAGTTGCAAATGTCGCCCATGTTCTTCTTTTGTATTGGAGTAGATGAGAATATCGTCGATGAATACGATTACGATTTGATCGAGGAAAGGCTTACACGCGCGGTTCATAAGATCCATAAACACTGCAGGTGTGTTGGTCAACCTAAAAGGCATGACCACGAACTCGTAGTGTCCATAACGTGTGCGAAAGGCAATTTTAGGTACATCTCCCTCGAAAACTCGAAGTTGATGGTAGCCAGAACGGAGGTCAATTTTCGAGAAACAAGTCGCACCTTGAAGTTTATCAAAGAGGTCATCAATACGAGGGAGTGGATATCGGTTTTTGACTATAAGTTTATTGAGTTCACGATAGTCAATGCCCATCCGAAAAGACCCATCTTTCTTCTTGACGAACAAAACGGGAGCGCCCCAAGGGGAAGTACTAGGGCGTATAAAGCCTTTATCAAGAAGCTCTTGAAGTTGACTCGATAGCTCTTGCATCTTCGAGGGTGCTAAACGGTAGGTAGCTTTCGCAACAGGAGTTGCGCCAGGGATCAGATCAATACGAAAGTCAACAGATCGAGGAGGTGGAGGACCAGGAAGATCCTCTGGAAAGACATCAGGGAAATCGCAAACAACAGGAACGTCGCTCATGCTCGGGCCTTTTTCTTTCTTTTCCACAACATGGGCCAGAAAGGCAAAGTACTCCTTGCGCAAATATTTGTTTTCTTGGATACATGACATAAGCTTAAGACCCTTAGAAGGTTTCTCCTCATAGACGTGTAAGGAATCGTTGTTAGGAAGGGGAAGGCGAATGAACTTTCCCGAACAAAAAACTACGGCACGAAGTCGCTTAAGCCAATCCATTCCTACTATGACATTGAAACTACCCATTTCCATAGGTATGGGGTCAATTGAAAACGTATGATCGTTTAGAATCAAGGAACAATTAGAAATTATAGAATCAACATATACGGTTTTACCATTTGCGACTCCGACGGCGAAAGGATTAGGCAATTTGGAACGCACGCACTTAAGTAAAGGTTCAAATTCAGTCGAAACAAAACTTTTATCGGCGCCAGTATCAAATAGACATGAAGCATAAACATAGTTAACAAGGAACGTACCAGTGATAACGTCGTTTGAACTTTGAGCCTGAGCGTTGGTGAGGGCAAATGCTCTTTCCGCGTGCCGGTTGAGGCTGTTGCTGCTGCTGAGGCTGCTGGTTGGTGCGCTGGGGGCAAACGTTGACAAGATGGTCGGGTCACCGCACTTGAACATGCTCGCAAAGGAGCATTTTGAAGTTGGGTTTGAGGTTGAGCATGGTTAGGCATGAGGGCTTGAGGTTGGGTGTTTTGGGGTTGCGGGAAGTTGCGGCAACGGTTAGAAAAGTGCCCAAACCTTTAACATTGGGCACACTTGCGGCATGGGGTACCAGCGGGGTGATGGCGTAAACAGGTCGTACACTGGGGGTGAGACCCAGCGTAGCCCTACCTTAGTTGATCAAGGTTAGTAGGAGTGATGGCTGCAACGGTTTGGATGGGTTGAGGGTTCGGCGGAGTAACAACCGCGCAATTCTGACTAGAAGCCTTCTGCTTCTTGTTCTTGGGGTTGTTGTTTCTAGGGTTTTTGGGTGAGGGTTCAACGGTGGCAGGTTCGACGGTTACTTGGTGCGCGCTTTTCAGCGAGGCCTTTGCGGCATTCTTGCACTCAACCTGGTTGCTGTTAAGGCGAGCAGCTAAGCGGTAGGTTTCCTCGATGGTCGCTGGGAAAGTAGCTTCCACGAGGTTCATGAAAGAATCGGGTAGGCAATGGATGTATTTGTTGATAGCCTTTTCAGTGGTATCAACTTGGCTAGGACAAAGGATGCTAAGCTGCTTAAAGCCTTGGGTTAAACCATCATTATCATCCCCATTTTTCTTGAGGTAACAAAACTCTTGTTCTAGCTTCCTTGCTCATGTGGAGGGCAGAACTCGTCCCTCATGATCTTCTTTAATTCAGCCCATGTGAACGCGTGGGCGGCATCATCCCCTCTTGTGCTGCGTTCGGAGGTCCACCACTCGAGAGCCCTCGAGCGGAACACCCCGTGGCGTTTTGGGTGCGCAAGTCATCGGGGCAGCCACTTTGGCGAAAGGTGATCTCCATGGCTTCAAACCAAGTCAACAGGGCGGTCGTGCCATCATTACCTGTAAACTCTAGAGGTTTGCAGGCAACGAATTGTTTGAAGAGGAATTGTGACTTTGGCTTTTCAACCTTGGAGTCCACGGAGCCATGTAGCGATTCGGTGTTGGATTGGATCTTGCTGACTATGTCGGGTATAACTCGGGCCATTTGGTCAGCCATTTGCTTAGCGAAGAGGTTCACGAGTTCTTGCTTGGAGATAGAGCGGGAACTCTTCTAGGCCTTCTTGTGGTCACCGGATGAGTTGGGAGAAGACATCTAGGGTTGAAATAGAAAGGAAAAGGATGAGACTTGATCATAATGTAAAAATAAGTTTTGCATGTATAAGCATGGATAGCTCATGTATGTTGCATGTATTTAACGGGTATTCAACATGTATTCAATAAGCATAATCACGTATAAATGCGTATAAAGAGTATAAATTTAGTTTGTTCCCGAGGATTATTATTGTTTTTTGATTGCGATAAACCTGCGAATTGTGTAACGGTTTCAAATGAATAAGGTAACAAGCATAAAATCACATTAAAATGGAGATAATATAAAAGATTGGCTCAATAAAACATGGGATTGTTTCGGGTAGAGAAACGTCAACTACTCCAAATTGATTCGTAAGATCTTTCGAGTTAGGGAACATGCTTTGGCCTAATAGGTAAAATACTCTCATCAAGAAGCGATTAACGGTATCTTACCCTTCCAATTACTACATGTCCCTAGTCGATCGAAAATTCGAGACTTTGGCGAGATTGAAAATCGAGGAACGGGACTAGTTGACAAGGTGCGGGTTTCACCCCTAACTTGACAACATCGTACCCTAAGTGTGGTTTGCTTCTTACTAAACGTGGAGCACATTCCAAATGGTTTGTAAGATCCACTAGAGTATGAAATGGAAGTTTTCCATCAAGATATGGATATCACTCCTAACTTGGTGGTATAACTTCGTGAAAAATCAAATACGCGGAATGAGGGATTTCACAAAAAATTGTAAGTCATTGGACCTATCTTGGTGCAAATCGCCTTGTTTGCATCACGAGTGTCTTCAAGTCTTCAAGTGTATTTGTGTAAATGTCTTAGGAAAGACATTATGATAGTTTTAAGACCAAAAGATAAGGAAGAAGCAATGAGGAAGAATAAAGTTTTAAGCATAAGACAAGAATGGTCAAAACGGACACTTAAACTGTAGGCTAGATTGAACATGGCAATTCTACCTAATTCCCTCTAGTTATGGCTCTTATACCAATCTGTCACACCCGAACCGATGGCGGAAACATCGAGGCGGGACGAAATAGATTGCTCATTGCTCATAAAACTTACAGTGATAATAATTAATTAAACCGGATTTCATTTCTTACTTAAATTGTCATACATTACAAGAGAAATTCAAATACAACCATATAAATGATAAAATTCGATACAACAATAATAAACCTAATGTCTATGTGTGTATCTAGCCTCGACACTATTTCATTTTCTTAGCATCCTCTTCATCAACCTGTAACATGTTTTAAAATACGAGTTCAATGCAAAAGCAAAGGCGAGTATACAAGTTTGAGCATAGCATACGTATAAGTTAAAGTTTAAACTAATCCACATGGCAACTAAGTTTACATACGAGCATATACAAGGCATCTGATATTTCTAGTGAACCCTCTGTTTACGCAACTAGTATAAATAATTCAACATGACCACTCGTTCACGGGCGGTGCGTTACTCCTATAGCGCTATACATGTCAAATGGAGGCTCAAAATAAGCTAATGACTATGGTATCACATACGTTCGGTCCTAGTATAAGCACAACATACGTATCAAAGTGTTCATGTATAATGGATTGTTCATGCAAGTAATAAAGCATAAGTTTTTTGTTGTTTTGATATGTAAAAATGTTACACCCCAAAAGTGGTAAACGTAAAAAGGGGTTCGAGTATACTCACAGTTTTGCTAAGTCTTCTACTTGACAAGTCCGTGGGAGTAGTTGTTTCGACGGAGTGAACGCCGAGTTATCTACACGAGGAAAACAAAGGCGTATGAGTATTTGGAATAAGGATGGAGCATTCGGATTTAGGATGCAAAATGTGACAAAGTATTTATTACGAAAATAGTCACTATGGTATTAGCACTTTTCCTAGACACTTATAATAACCTATAAGGATTAGGTGTGGTTTCATAGGTTCAAGACCTATAAGAATCATGGACAAGGAACTACACACATAGTGATAAACTTATTAACTTGATAGAAGCTTATTTAGTCATTATCAAGGGTTCGGTTTCAAGGATTATATTATAGTCCATATGTATATATATCTAGTTATATAATCATGTAGGAGGTGGGAGGATGAACCATCCACTTAGGTACCTCTTAGTGTCATGTAATTCAAGTAGGAGGTGGGAGGATTAACAATCCACTTTGGGACCTCGACTGGATTCACCACTACACAAGTGTCATTGACATAAGGAGGGTCATGAATAAGATTATCAATAATAATAATATGAACAAGAATGTAAATGACAAGAATGTAAGGTGTGTCGCCACTATACCAAGTAGCCAAGTGAACAACAACCCGGGGAGCACGCATCGACACACGTCAACGGCTAGGCGGGGTTGTGACACTTTAGCACTAGCAAACTACTTGGGATAATGATGAAAATCATCAAGTGATGTGTGCTCCCAAAGTTAGGATAGCCCAACCTAACCAAGGTGGACACACTATCATCAAGCTTTTGGCTTGGCATCACTTGTGAGCTTAAAGCTCTTCAAAACATAAAGTTTAGAGTGTTAAAACACTCTTATTTACATGTTTAACAACCTTGGTTAGTCTCACTAATCATAGCTTTGATTGTAAGTTCAAGAACACAAATTTGTTTGATGAAAACATAAGTTTTGAAAGAGTATTTTAAAATCAGAAAGTTTCTTGCAATTCAACCTCAAATATGAAGGAGTTCCATCTTGGTTTTCCATTGAAAAACCTAAGGAAACAATCCTAGAGGTGTCCCAAGTGCTAAGAAAGAAAAACAATGAAAAAGATGAAGTGGAAGTGAGCTAGAACTCAGTTTGGAAAGCCTTGAAGATTCTTTTCAGATTCTGAGTTTAGCAACTGATTTTAGTGAGTTTGAGAGAGAGTTTAGCGTGTTTGTAAAGTGGAGAAGTGTGAGAATGAGTTGGGTTTTATAGGAGGTGATTAGGGTTAAGTTTGGAGTTGATTAAATGCAAGAAACACAACTAAACAAATACAAAATTGGCCAATCCATGAGCTGGTAACAACTTTCTGCGGATTGAGATCTCTGGCGGGGGGCGTTGATGTTCAGCTTTCACCTTAGAACAAGTTAGGCACTTCGAGACGTAAAGAGCGATATCTCTCTTCATCTCAGGCCACCAATAAGATGCCCGAAGATCATGGTACATTTTATCAGTGCCAGAATGAATGGAGTACCGGGATTTGTGGGCTTCATCCATCAAGGTGGTTTGAAGGTTAAGACGATTGGGAATCCAAATGCGATCATGGTAGTAAAGGATACCATCGGGTTTAGCTACGAGTGGGTTTTCGACTCCACAATTTAACTCGTTATCGAGGTTACCCTCGTTAATGACGGCAAATTGCACTTGGCGAATTAGCTCATGAATTTTTCCCACGATTTGGTGACAACGAACACTCTTGACATGAGTTTTACGACTTAGTGCATCGGCTACAACATTCGCCTTGCCAGGGTGGTAGAGAATGTCACAGTCGTAGTCGTTTAACAATTCTACCCAACGACGTTGACGCATGTTGAGTTCCTTTTGATCAAAGATATGTCACAGTCGTAGTCGTTTAACAATTCTACCCAACGTCCTTTTTATCAACGACGTTGACGCATGTCGGTGAAGACCGTACACTTAGTACCATAGAGGTAGTATCGCAAAATCTTTAATGCAAAAACAACTGCACCAAGTTAAAGGTCCTACGTAGTATAGTTTTTCTCATGTATTTTGAGTTGTCTCGACGCGTAAGCGATAACCTTGTCCCGTTGCATAAGAACGCAACCAAGAACTTGGTTTGAAGCATCGCAATACACGACGAAATCGTCGTTCCCATCAGGGAGTGCAAGGACAGGAGCATTACAAAGCATGTCCTTGAGGGTTTGAAAAGATTCCTCTTGTTCGGGACCCCAAACAAAAGGTTTATCTTTTTGAGTCAACGACGTTAAAGGAATGGCAATCTTAGAGAAGTTCCAGATGAAGCGACGATAATACCCAGCTAGGCCAAGAAACGAACGAATTTCAGTAGGCCAATTAGGTGCAATCCAATTCTTCACAGCTTCTATCTTTGCGGGGTCAACATGTATACCGAGTTCATTGACGGTGTGACCAAGAAATTGAACCTCTTTTAGCCAAAATTCACACTTGGAGAATTTGGCATAAAGACGTTCGGTACGCAAAAGCTGAAGAATAATTTGCAAATGTCGCCCATGTTCTTCTTTCGTATTGGAGTATATGAGAATATCGTCGATGAATACGATTACGATTTGATCGAGGAAAGGTTTACACGCGCGGTTCATGAGATCCATAAACACTGCAGGCGTGTTGGTCAACCCAAAAGGCATGACCACGAACTCGTAGTGTCCATAACGTGTGCGAAAGGCAGTTTTAGGTACATCTCCCTCGAAAACTCGAAGTTGATGGTAGCCAGAACGGAGGTCAATTTTCGAGAAACAAGTCGCACCTTGAAGTTTATCAAAGAGGTCATCAATACGAGGGAGTGGATATCGGTTTTTGACTATAAGTTTATTGAGTTCACGATAGTCAATGCCCATCCGAAAACACCCATCTTTCTTCTTGACGAATAAAACGGGAGCGCCCCAAGGGGAAGTACTAGGGCGTATAAAGCCTTTATTAAGAAGCTCTTGCAGTTGACTCGATAGCTCTTGTATCTTCGAGGGTGCTAAACGGTAGGTAGCTTTCGCAACAAGAATTGCGCCAGGGATCAGATCAATACGAAAGTCAACAGATCGAGGAGGCAGAGGACCAGGAATATCCTCTGGAAAGACATCAGGGAAATCGCAAACAACAGGAACGTCGCTCATGCTCGGGCCTTTGTCTTTCTTTTCCACAACATGGGCCAGAAAGGCAAAGTACTCCTTGCGCAAATATTTGTTTTCTTGGATACACGACATAAGCTTAAGACCCTTAGAAGGTTTCTCGCCATAGACATGTAAGGAATCGTTGTTAGGAAGGGGAAGGCGAATGAACTTTCCCGAACAAAAAACTTCGGCACGAACTCGCTTAAGCCAATCCATTCCTACTATGACATTGAAACTACCCTTTTCCATAGGTATGAGGTCAATCGAAAACGTATGATTGTTTAGAATCAAGGAACAAATAGAAATTATAGAATCAACAGATACGGTTTTACCATTTGCGACTTCGACGGCGAAAGGATTAGGCAATTTGGAACGCACGTACTTAAGTAAAGGTTCAAATTCAGTCGAAACAAAACTTTTATTGGCGCCAGTATCAAATAGACATGAAGCATAAACATAGTTAACAAGGAACGTACCAGTGATAACGTCGTTTGAACTTTGAGCCTGAGCGTTGGTGAGGGCAAATGCTCTTTCCGCGTGCCGGTTGCGGCTGTTGCTGCTGCTGAGGCTGCTGGTTGAAGTTGCGCTGGGGGCAAACGTTGGCAAGATGGCCGGGTCACCGCACTTGAACATGCTCGCAAAGGAGCATTTTGAGGTTGGGTTTGAGGTTGAGCAGGGTTAGGCATGAGGGCTTGAGGTTGGGTGTTTTGGGGTTACGGGAAGTTGCGGCAACGGTTAGAAAAGTGCCCAAACCTTTGACATTGGGCACACTTGCGGCATGGGGTACGGGCGGGGTGATGGCGTAAACAGGTCGTACACTGGGGGTGAGACCCAGCGTAGCCCTACCTTGGATGATCAAGGTTAGCAGGAGTGATGGCTGCAACGGTTTTGACGGGTTGAGGGTTCGGCGGAGTAACAACCGCGCAATTATAGAAGCCTTCTGCTTCTTGTTCTTGGGGTTGTTGTTTCTAGGGTTTTTGGGTGAGGGTTCGACGGTTACTTGGTACACGCTTTTCAGCGAGGCCTTTGCGGCATTCTTGCACTCGACCTGGTTGCTGTTAAGGCGAGCAACCAAGCAGTAGGTTTCCTCGATGGTCGCTGGGAAAGTAGCTTCCACGAGGTTCCTGAAAGAATCGGGTAGGCAATGGATGTATTTGTTGATAGCCTTTTCAGTGGTATCAACTTGGCTAGGACAAAGGATGCTAAGTTGCTTGAAGCGTTGGGTTAAACCATCATTATCATCCCCGTTTTTCTTGAGGTAACAAAACTCTTGTTCTAGCTTCCTAGCTCATGTGGAGGGCAGAACTCGTCCCTCATGATCTTCTTTAATTCAGTCCATGTGAACACGTGGGCGGCATCCTCCCCTCTTGTGCTGCGTTCGGAGGTCCACACTCTAGAGCCCTCGAGCGGAACACCCTCGTGGCGTTTTGGGTGCGCAAATCGTCGGGGCAGCCACTTTGGCGAAAGGTGATCTCCATGGCTTCAAACCAAGTCAACAGGGCGGTCGCGCCATCATTACCTGTAAACTCTAGAGGTTTGCAGGCAACAAATTGTTTGAAGAGGAATTGTGACTTAGGCTTTTCAACATTGGAGTCCACGGAGCCATGTAGCGATTCGGTGTTGGGTTGGATCTTGCTGACTATGTCGGGTATAACTCGGGCCATTTGGTCAGCCATTTGCTCAGCGAAGAGGTTCACGAGTTCTTGCTTGGAGATAGAGCGGGAACTCTTCTAGGCCTTCACCAGATGAGTTGGGAGAAGACATCTAGGGTTGAAATAGAAAGGAAAAGGATGAGACTTGATCATAATGTAAAAATAAGTTTTGCATGTATAAGCATGGATAGCTCATGTATGTTGCATGTACTTAACGGGTATTCAACATGTATTCAATAAGCATAATCACGTATAAATGCGTATAAAGAGTATAAATTTAGTTTGTTCCCGAGGATTATTATTGTTTTTTATTGCGATAAACCTGCGAATTGTGTAACGGTTTCAAATGAATAAGGTAACAAGCATAAAATCACATTAAAATGGGGATAACATAAAAGATTGGCTCTATAAAACATGGGATTGTTTCGGTAGAGAAACGTCAACTACTCCAAATTGATTCGTAAGATCTTTCGAGTTAGGGAACATGCTTTGGCCTAATAGGTAAAATACTCTCGTCAAGAAGCGATTAACGGTATCTTACCCTTCCAATTACTACATGTCCCTAGTCGATCGAAAATTCGAGACTTTGGCGAGATTGAAAATCGAGGAACGGGACTAGTTGACAAGGTGCGGGTTTCACCCCTAACTTGACAACATCGTACCCTAAGTGTGGTTTGCTTCTTAATAAACGAGGAGCACATTCCAAATGGTTTGTAAGATCCACTAGAGTATGAAATGGAAGTTTTCCATCAAGATATGGATATCACTCCTAACTTGGTGGTATAACTTCGTGAAAAATCAAATACGCGGAATGAGGGATTTCACAAAAAAATTGTAAGTCATTGGACCTATCTTGGTGCAAATCGCCTTGTTTGCATCACGAGTGACTTCAAGTCTTCAAATGTATTTGTGTAAATGTTTTAGGAAAGACATTATGATAGTTTTAAGACCAAAAGGTAAGGAAGAAGCAATGAGGAAGAATAAAGTTTTAAGCATAAGACAAGAATGGTCAAAACGGACACTTAAACTGTAGACTAGGTCGAACATGGCAGTTCTACCTAATTCCCTCTAGTTATGGCTCTGATACCAATCTGTCACACCCGAACCGATGGCGGAAACATCGAGGCGGGACGAAATAGATTGCTCATTGCTCATAAAACTTACAGTGATAATAATTAATTAAAAGGGATTTCATTTCTTACTTAAATTGTCATACATTACAAGAGAAATTCAAATACAACCATATAAATGACAAAATTCGATACAACAATAATAAACCTAACGTCTATGTGTGTATCTAGCCTCAACGCTACTTCATTTTCATAGCATCCTCTTCCTCAACCTGTAACATGTTTTAAAATACGAGTTCCATGCAAAAACAAAAGCGAGTATACAAGTTTGAGCATAGCATATGTATAAGTTAAAGTTTAAACAAATCCACATGGCAACTAAGTTTACATACGAGCATATACAAGGCATGCGATATTTCTAGTGAACCCTCTGTTTACATAACTAGTATAAATAATTCAACATGACCACTCGTTCATGAGCGGTGCGTTACTCCTATAGTGCTATACATGTCAAATGGAGGCCCAAAATAAGCTAATGACTATGGTATTACATACGTTCGGTCCTAGTATAAGCATAACATACGTATCAAAGCGTTCATGTATAATGGATTGTTCGTGCAAGTAATAAAGCATAAGTTTTGTGTTGTTTTGGTATGTAAACATGTTACACCCCAAAAGTGGTAAACGTAAAAATGAGTTCGAGTATACTCACGGTTTTGCTAAGTCTTCTACTTGACAAGTTCGCGGGAGTAGTTGTTTCGACGGAGTAAACGCCGAGTTATCCTACACGAGGAAAACAAAGGCGTATGAGTATTTGGAATAAGGATGGAGCATTCGGATTTAGGATGCAAAATGTGACAAAGTATTTATTACGAAAATAGTCACTATGGTATTAGCCATTTTCCTGGACACTTATAATAACCTATAAGGATTAGGTGTGTTTCATAGGTTCAAGACCTATAAGAATCATGGACAAGGAACTACACACATAGTGATAAACTTATTAACTTGATAGAAGCTTATTTAGTCATTATCAAGGGTTCGGTTTCAAGGATTATATTATAGTCCATATGTATATATATCTAGTTATATAATCATGTAGGAGGTGGGAGGATGAACCATCCACTTAGGTACCTCTTAGTGTCATGTAATTCAAGTAGGAGGTGGGAGGATTAACAATCCACTTTGGGACCTCGACTGGATTCACCACTACACAAGTGTCATTGACAACAAGGAGGGTCATGAATAAGATTATCAATAATAATAATATGAACAAGAATGTAAATGACAAGAATGTAAGGTGTGTCGCCACTATACCAAGTAGCCAAGTGAACAACAACCCGGGGAGCACGCATCGACACACGTCAACGGCTAGGCGGGGTTGTGACACTTTAGCACTAGCAAACTACTTGGGATAATGATGAAAATCATCAAGTGATGTGTGCTCCCAAAGTTAGGATAGCCCAACCTAACCAAGGTGGACACACTATCATCAAGCTTTTGGCTTGGCATCACTTGTGAGCTTAAAGCTCTTCAAAACATAAAGTTTAGAGTGTTAAAACACTCTTATTTACATGTTTAACAACCTTGGTTAGTCTCACTAATCATAGCTTTGATTGTAAGCTCAAGAACACAAATTTGTTTGATGAAAACATAAGTTTTGAAAGAGTATTTTTAAAATTAGAAAGTTTCTTGCACTTCAACCTCAAATATGAAGGAGTTCCATCTTGGTTTTCCATTGAAAAACCTAAGGAAACAATCCTAGAGGTGTCCCAAGTGCTAAGAAAGAAAGAACAATGAAAAAGATGAAGTGGAAGTGAGCTAGAACTCAGTTTGGAAAGCCTTGAAGATTCTTTTCAGATTCTGAGTTTAGCAACTGATTTTAGTGAGTTTGAGAGAGAGTTTAGCGTGTTTGTAAAGTGGAGAAGTGTGAGAATAAGTTTGGTTTTATTGGAGGTGATTAGGGTTAAGTTTGGAGTTGATTAAATGCAAGAAACACAACTAAACAAATACAAAATTGGCCAATCCATGAGCTGGTAACAACTTTCTGCGGATTGAGATCTCTGGCGGGGGGCGTTGATGTTCAACTTTCACCTTAGAACAAGTTAGGCACTTCGAGACGTAAAGAGCGATATCTCTCTTCATCCCAGGCCACCAATAAGATGCCCGAAGATCATGGTACATTTTATCAGTGCTAGGATGAATGGAGTACCGGGATTTGTGGGCTTCATCCATCAAGGTGGTTCGAAGGTTAAGACGATTGGGAATCCAAATGCGATCATGGTAGTAAAGGATACCATCGGGTTTAGCTACGTAGTATAGTTTTTCTCATGTATTTTGAGTTGTCTCGACGCGTAAGAGATAACCTTGTCCCGTTGCATAAGAACGCAATCAAGACCTTGGTTTGAAGCATCGCAATACACGACGAAATCGTCGTTCCCATCAGGGAGTGCAAGGATAGGAGCATTACAGAGCATGTCCTTGAGGGTTTGAAAAGATTCCTCTTGTTCGGGAACCCAAACAAAAGGTTTATCTTTTTTGAGTCAACGACGTTAAAGGAACGGCAATCTTGGAGAAGTTCCAGATGAAGCGACGATAATACCCAGCCAGGCCAAGAAACGAACGAATTTCAGAAGGCGATTTAGGTGCAATCCAATTCTTCACAGCTTCTATCTTTGCGGGGTCAACATGTATACCGAGTTCGTTGACGGTGTGACCAAGAAATTGAACCTCTTTTAGCCAAAATTCACACTTGGAGAATTTGGCATAAAGACGTTCGGTACGCAAAAGCTGAAGAATAAGTTGCAAATGTCGCCCATGTTCTTCTTTCGTCTTGGAGTAGATGAGAATATCGTCGATGAATACGATTACGATTTGATCGAGGAAAGGCTTACACGCGCGGTTCATGAGATCCATAGACACTGCAGGCGTGTTGGTCAACCCCAAAGGCATGACCACGAACTCGTAGTGTCCATAACGTGTGCGAAAGGCAGTTTTAGGTACATCTCCCATGAAAACTCGAAGTTGATGGTAGCCAGAACGGAGGTCAATTTTCGAGAAACAAGTCGCACCTTGAAGTTTATCAAAGAGGTCATCAATACGAGGGAGTGGATATCAGTTTTTTACTATAAGTTTACTGAGTTCACGATAGTCAATGCACATCCGAAAAGACCCATCTTTCTTCTTGACGAACAAAACGGGAACGCCCCAAGGGGAAGTACTAGGGCGTATAAAGCCTTTATCAAGAAGCTCTTGAAGTTGACTCGATAGCTCTTGCATCTTCGAGGGTGCTAAACGGTAGGTAGCTTTCGCAACAGGAGTTGCGCCAGGGATTAGATCAATACGAAAGTCAACAGATCGAGGAGGCGGAGGACCAGGAAGATCCTCTGGAAAGACATCAGGGAAATCGCAAACAACAGGAACATCGCTCATGCTCGGGCCTTTGTCTTTCTTTTCCACAACATGGGCCAGAAAGGCAAAGTACTCCTTGCGCAAATATTTGTTTGCTTGTGTACACGACATAAGCTTAAGACCCTTAGAAGGTTTCTCGCTATAGACGTGTAAGGAATCATTGTTAGGAAGGGGAAGGCGAATGAACTTTTCCGAACAAAAAACTTCGGCACGAACTCGCTTAAGCCAATCCATTCCTACTATGACATTGAAACTACCATTTGCATAGGTATGAGGTCAATCGAAAACGTATGATCGTTTAGAATCAAGGAACAATTAGAAATTATAGAATCAACAGATACGGTTTTACCATTTGCGACTTCGACAGCGAAAGGATTAGGCAATTTGGAACGCACGCACTTAAGTAAAGGTTCAAATTCAGTCGAAACAAAACTTTTATCAGTGCCAGTATCAAATAGACATGAAGCATAAACATAGTTAACAAGGAACGTACCAGTGATAACGTCGTTTGAACTTTGAGCCTGAGCGTTGGTGAGGGCAAATGCTCTTTCCGCGTGCCGGTTGAGGCTGTTGCTGCTGCTTAGGCTGCTGGTAGACGTTGCGCTGGGGGCAAACGTTGGCAAGATGGCCGGGTCACCACACTTGAACGTGCTCCCAAAGGAGAATTTTGAGGTTGGGTATGAGGTTGAGCAGGTTAGGCATGAGGGATTAAGTTTGGGTGTTTTGGGGTTGCGGGAAGTTGCGGCAACGGTTAGAAAAGTGCCCAAACCTTTGACATTGGGCACACTTGCGGCATGGGGTACGGGCGGGGTGATGGCGTAAACAGGTCGTACACTGGGGGTGAGACCCAGCGTAGCCCTGCCTTGGCTGATCAGGGTTAGCAGGAGTGATGACTGCAACGGTTTGGATGGGTTGTGGGTTCGACGGAGTAACAACCGCGCAATTCTGACTAGAAGCCTTCCGCTTCTTGTTCTTGGGGTTGTTGTTTCTAGGGTTTTTGGGTGAGGGTTCAACGGTGGCAGGTTCGACGGTTACTTGGTGAGCGCTTTTCAGCGAGGCCTTTGCGGCATTCTTGCACTCGACCTAGTTGTTGTTAAGGCGAGCAGCCAAGTGGGAGGTTTCCTCGATGGTTGTTGGGAAAGCAGCTTCCACGAGGTTCATGAAAGAATCGGGTAGGCAATGGATGTATTTGTTGATAGCCTTTTCAGTGGTATCAACTTGGCTAGGACAAAGGATGCTAAGCTGCTTGAAGCGTTGGGTTAAACCATCATTATCATCCCCGTTTTGCTTGAGGTAACAAAACTCTTGTTCTAGCTTCCTAAGCTCATGTGGAGGGCAGAACTCGTCCTTCATGATCTTCTTTAATTCAGGCTATGGTAACGCGTGGGCGGCATAATCACCTCTTGTGCTGCGTTCAGAGGTCCACCACTCGAGAGCCCTCGAGCGGAACATCCCCATGGCGTTTTGGGTGCGCAAGTCATCGGGGCAGCCACTTTGGAGAAAGGTGATCTCCATGGCTGCAAACCAAGTCAACAGGGCGGTCGCGCCATCATTACCTGTAAACTCCAGAGGTTTGCAGGCAACGAATTGTTTGAAGAGGAATTGTGACTTAGGCTTTTCAACCTTTGAGTCCACGGAGCCATGTAGCGATTCGGTGTTGGATTGGATCTTGCTGACTATGTCGGGTATAACTCGGGCCATTTGGTCAGCCATTTGCTCAGCGAAGAGGTTCACGAGTTCTTGCTTGGAGATAGAGCGGGAACTCTTCTTGGCCTTCTTGTGGTCATCAGATGAGTTGGGAGAAGACATCTAGGGTTGAAATAGAAAGGAAAAGGATGAGACTTGATCATAATGTAAAAATAAGTTTTGCATGTATAAGCATGGATAGCTCACGTATGTTGCATGTATTTAACGGGTATTCAACATGTATTCAATAAGCATAATCACGTATAAATGCGTATAAAGAGGATAAATTTAGTTTGTTCCCAAGGATTATTATTGTTTTTTATTGCGATAAACCTGTGAATTGTGTAACGGTTTCAAATGAATAAGGTAACAAGCATAAAATCACATTAAAATGGAGATAACATAAAAGATTGGCTCAATAAAACATGGGATTGTTTCGGGTAGAGAAACGTCAACTACTCCAAATTGATTCGTAAGATCTTTCGAGTTAGGGAACATGATTTGGCCTAATAGGTAAAATACTCTCGTCAAGAAGCGATTAATGGTATCTTACCCTTCCAATTACTACATGTCCCTAGTCGATCGAAAATTCGAGACTTTGGCGAGATTGAAAATCGAGGAACGGGACTAGTTGACAAGGTGCGGGTTTCACCCCTAACTTGACAACATCGTACCCTAAGTGTGGTTTGCTTCTTACTAAACGTGGAGCACATTCCAAATGGTTTGTAAGATCCACTAGAGTATGAAATGGAAGTTTTCCATCAAGATATGGATATCACTCCTAACTTGGTGGTATAACTTCGTGAAAAATCAAATACGCGGAATGAGGGATTTCACAAAAAATTGTAAGTCATTGGACCTATCTTGGTGCAAATCGCCTTGTTTGCATCACGAGTGTCTTCAAGTCTTCAAGTGTATTTGTGTAAATGTCTTAGGAAAGACATTATGAAGTTTTAAGACCAAAAGATAAAAGGAAGAAGCAATGAGGAAGAATAAAGTTTTAAGCATAAGACAAGAATGGTCAAAACGGACACTTAAACTGTAGGCTAGATTGAACATGGCAATTCTACCTAATTCCCTCTAGTTATGGCTCTTATACCAATCTGTCACACCCGAACCGATGGCGGAAACATCGAGGCGGGACGAAATAGATTGCTCATTGCTCATAAAACTTACAGTGATAATAATTAATTAAACCGGATTTCATTTCTTACTTAAATTGTCATACATTACAAGAGAAATTCAAATACAACCATATAAATGATAAAATTCGATACAACAATAATAAACCTAATGTCTATGTGTGTATCTAGCCTCGACACTATTTCATTTTCTTAGCATCCTCTTCATCAACCTGTAACATGTTTTAAAATACGAGTTCAATGCAAAAGCAAAGGCGATATACAAGTTTGAGCATAGCATACGTATAAGTTAAAGTTTAAACTAATCCACATGGCAACTAAGTTTACATACGAGCATATACAAGGCATCTGATATTTCTAGTGAACCCTCTGTTTACGCAACTAGTATAAATAATTCAACATGACCACTCGTTCACGGGCGGTGCGTTACTCCTATAGCGCTATACATGTCAAATGGAGGCTAAAAATAAGCTAATGACTATGGTATCACATACGTTCGGTCCTAGTATAAGCACAACATACGTATCAAAGTGTTCATGTATAATGGATTGTTCATGCAAGTAATAAAGCATAAGTTTTTTGTTGTTTTGATATGTAAAAATGTTACACCCCAAAAGTGGTAAACGTAAAAAGGGTTCGAGTATACTCACTGTTTTGCTAAGTCTTCTACTTGACAAGTCCGTGGGAGTAGTTGTTTCGACGGAGTGAACGCCGAGTTATCCTACACGAGGAAAACAAAGGCGTATGAGTATTTGGAATAAGGATGGAGCATTCGGATTTAGGATGCAAAATGTGACAAAGTATTTATTACGAAAATAGTCACTATGGTATTAGCACTTTTCCTGGACACTTATAGTAACCTATAAGGATTAGGTGTGGTTTCATAGGTTCAAGACCTATAAGAATCATGGACAAGGAACTACACACATAGTGATAAACTTATTAACTTGATAGAAGCTTATTTAGTCATTATCAAGGGTTCGGTTTCAAGGATTATATTATAGTCCATAGGTATATATATCTAGTTATATAATCATGTAGGAGGTGGGAGGATGAACCATCCACTTAGGTACCTCTTAGTGTCATGTAATTCAAGTAGGAGGTGGGAGGATTAACCATCCACTTTGGGACCTCGACTGGATTCACCACTACACAAGTGTCATTGACACAAGGAGGGTCATGAATAAGATTATCAATAATAATAATATGAACAAGAATGTAAATGACAAGAATGTAAGGTGTGTCGCCACTATACCAAGTAGCCAAGTGAACAACAACCCGGGGAGCACGCATCGACACACGTCAACGGCTAGGCGGGGTTGTGACATTTTAGCACTAGCAAACTACTTGGGATAATGATGAAAATCATCAAGTGATGTGTGCTCCCAAAGTTAGGATAGCCCAACCTAACCAAGGTGGACACACTATCATCAAGCTTTTGGCTTGGCATCACTTGTGAGCTTAAAGCTCTTCAAAACATAAAGTTTAGAGTGTTAAAACACTCTTATTTACATGTTTAACAACCTTGGTTAGTCTCACTAATCATAGCTTTGATTGTAAGTTCAAGAACACAAATTTGTTTGATGAAAACATAAGTTTTGAAAGAGTATTTTAAAATCAGAAAGTTTCTTGCAATTCAACCTCAAATATGAAGGAGTTCCATCTTGGTTTTCCATTGAAAAACCTAAGGAAACAATCCTAGAGGTGTCCCAAGTGCTAAGAAAGAAAAACAATGAAAAAGATGAAGTGGAAGTGAGCTAGAACTCAGTTTGGAAAGCCTTGAAGATTCTTTTCAGATTCTGAGTTTAGCAACTGATTTTAGTGAGTTTGAGAGAGAGTTTAGCGTGTTTGTAAAGTGGAGAAGTGTGAGAATGAGTTGGGTTTTATAGGAGGTGATTAGGGTTAAGTTTGGAGTTGATTAAATGCAAGAAACACAACTAAACAAACACAAAATTGGCCAATCCATGAGCTGGTAACAACTTTCTGCGGATTGAGATCTCTGGCGGGGGGCGAGAGAGAAAGGTTTGGCGATCGCGGGTGGCGAGAGAAATTACATGTTTGTTTTTTGATAGTTTTGGTCCCTGAAGTTATATTTGATAGTTTTATGGTGTTTTAAGGGTCATTTATGAATTATAAGTATATTATAAGGGTTGCCAAGTATTTCTAACATAAGAATAAGTATTAGCAAGTATGATTACGTATAAGAAGCACGTTTACGTTCCGTATGAGGCATTCATGTCACGTATTTGCAAGTTGTCACACGTTACGAGTATCAAGTGGCATGAGTATGAATGTACGAATATGTATAAGTATAAAATGGTTATGATTAAGTATAACATGAATAGGAATAAATTACGAGTTTTCATTATGATTCAAGTCTCGGATTACAATGAAATGACGAATACAAGATATAAAGATTTCCAGAAATAGAAATACAACACGAGCTTTCTAAACATGGGAAGCACGAAAAGCATGGCGTTACATGTCAAGTGTCTCGTAACGCCCTCTTCATCACAAAAACGATTAAACACCCGGGAAGTAAACTCTCCGTCTCTATCGGTCCGTAAGGTTTTGAGCAAATTACCTGTTGTTTTTTTCGCTATCGCCTTCAAATATTTTATTGTTTCGAAAGCTCCACTTTTCTCCTTTAACAAGTACGATCACATATATCGTGAGAGATCATCAGTCAAAACTAAAATATAACGTGGTCGATGGGGAAATTAGTCCATATAAATCACCGTGGACTAATTCAAGTGTTCGTGATGCTCGAAAAATCGCTTTCTTTAGGAACGGTTTTCACGTTTGTTTTCCAACCATAGACGCTTCGCATACCTTATTCTCATGACGAATCTTTGGTACTCCTAAAACCATCCCGTTTATTTGCTCCAAGGTCTTGAAACGAGCATGCCCGAGTCTCGCATGCAATAACCACGAATCTTCACTGATTTTCGCCATAAGACAAACGGGAATGCCCACTTTCAATTTCACCTTGTACAAATGATTTTTCGAACGAGCCACTCGCATCAATAATTTTCCACCACTATCAAACATCATTAGAAAATAATCTTTCATTCGAATTTCGCATCTAAATTCGGTTGCTTGCCATCAAATTACTCTGTAAATTTGGGATATAATAAATATTGTATAAAAGCTTTTGTTCACCGGTTTTACCTACAAATAAAATCGATCTTTTTCCTTTAATCATCACACGCGAATCGTCACCTAACTTCACACTTCCAGTTAATTGCTCGTTTAGCTCTGCAAAATAACTCCGGTTACCCGTCATGTGGTTGTTGGCTCCGTTATCAAGGTACCAAACATCTTTTTCGCTTGAACCGGCTTCAAATTTCTTTGGCAAAACCTTTTCTTCATTTCAAAAGATAGTTTCTTGATCGGTCTTTATCATAAAAAATGTTCCATCAACCCTATTATCTCGTTCCTCAGCTTGTGCCATGTTCGCCTCATTATTTTTTAGTCGATCTGGACATCTTGAAACAAAGTGTCCATATTTGTCACACCGGTAACACATTATTCCCGATAAGTCGTGCTTGATTCGACTATTCTCTTGAGCTCGGGCACACGCTTTGGCCTAATAGGTAATTGCTCTCACCAAAATGCGGCTAACGGCATTACCCTTTGAGTTACTACCAATCTCGAGTCGTCGAAATAATCGAGACTTTGGTGAGATTTAAACTCGATGAGTGAAACTAGTCATCAAGATGCGGGTTTCACCCACTTAACAACTTCGTACCTTAGCTGGGGTTATTCTCGACGAATGAATCGGGAGTTCCACTGGATGGAAATGGAGATTTCCATCAAGATATGGATGTGACTCCTAACTCAACGAAAGAATCTCGTGCGGAAAATATTACGCGGAGTTACTGATCTTATCAAGAGTTCTTGGTTTTCACACCTAATCTCGACACAATCACTCGTTTGTGCTATACGAGCGCCTTCAAACGTGTATTGTGGTAGCTTTAGGAAAAGCATGTATAGTTTAAGCAACCAAGCTAGATCATAAGCATAATAGGAAAAATTCAGTCATTTTAATCGAGAAAATGTTCAATTCGTATGATTTACTGACTTCGTACGAATTTCTCAGTTCGTACGAGGTGACATCTCCTAGTACGAGGGAGCCACTTCGTGCGAGGGTGTAGTTCATACGAATTCATCAATTCGTACGGAGTGGTTCAGTTTGTACCGAGAGGCCTGTTTTGGTGCTTAGACTATAGACTAGGCCGAATCATGAAGTTCTACCTAATTCCCTATAGTTATGGCTCTGATACCAATCTATCACACCCCAACTGATGGCGGAAACATCGGGATGTGACACTAAGCGACGAGATTGCTCGAGAGAATCCATAACGACTATTTTTGCGAGGATAGTAAATTAAGTTTAGTTTCATAAATACCAAACAAAATTTCAATACAAAATAGTAAAAAACAGAATGCAAACTGTCTCAAACAATTTAACAAAAACATAGATGAATTAGGTGGGTATCTAGAATCCTAATCCACTTCCAGCATACGATTCCATCAACCTGTTACATATGTTAAAATAAAAGTCAATACAAACATGTAAAGGTGAGTACACAGGTTTAGTATATGTATAGTAATAATGCGTTTCGCAAAACCAACATGTATAACGAACTAAGTGAATCATGTAAGCTATTAGCATTGATACAAGCTAACCAACAAACCGCGTGTGAGATATGCATCACGTGTTCACCGAAGTGTCCACGTAAGTAAACAGTAAAGTAAAGTGTGCCTTAACAACCCCCGAACCTATGGGTGGTGGGTCAACCTATAGCTGCTAAGCACATAACAATTCAGCGTTTCACGCATAGTAATGCGAGAGCGGTTTGCGTTTAAAGTGTCATGTGTTGTGTTTGTTTTATGGAGAACATATGTAACACCCAAAAAGTGCGTTACAGTAGTGAGATGAAGTGAGGAAAGCGTCGAATTAGCCTGCAAGCGGGAACAGAAGTGGATCAGTCTTCCTTAGTGCTGAAACGGTCAAAACAGAGATCTGTGCGAGAAACAGCAGTTCGTACGAATTATGCCTTGTGCGAATTGGCTTACTTCGTACGAGTTGGGAAGTTCACACGAACTGGTCATGTCACACCCCAACCGATGGCGGAAACATCGGGGTAGTGGCATCAAGAGACTCCATAACGATTATTCAAAAGATAATAATCAACATTCAATATCCCATACTACCAAACTCATACAATCTTCAAAAAATCATTACATATCAAAATAATCTCTTAAACATAACATCCGATTCGATCTTCCCTAGATTTATTACATGATTTTTCTAAAACAAAAACCTAAAACTAAGCATCCAGAGCAAAATCTTCAACCTGCCACATATGTTAAATAAAACGTCAATACAATTAAGTAAAGGTGAGCATACAGGTTTTGCGTAAATAATAAATATAAAAGCGTTTAGCATACACCGCATGACATACGAGAGAGTTGTGAACTATGTAACTACTTAGATTCAAGTAAACCATCAAACCGCGATTGATCGAGGCATGCGACCAAGTGTCCACATCCTAAAAGAGAAAAAAATAAATGAGAACTAAAATGCGAGCCTTAACAACCCCGGGCCTCTGGGTGGCGGGTCAACCTCTAGTATACTATCATGTTAAGGGTGGCGTACAAGCGATCAAGCAATACATACAATTCAGCAGATTTCACGTATAGTCATGTTATTCAGCGGGTTGCAAATAAGCGTTTGAGAGTTGTGTGATGTGTTTTGATATACGAACATATGTGACATCCAAAAGTGTGTTAGCGTAAAAGGGGCTCAAGTATACTCACAGTTGGTGCGTTTTGGGGAGAGAGGGGATCTGAGGTAAGTTGAGGAGAGCGTTGGATCAGCCTGTAAACGAACAGAAGTTTCCAAATTGCTAAAACGGTCGAAACGTGAGGAGCAGTAGACAAGTTCGGCGAACTTGTACTCTGAGGTACAAGTTTGGGCGAACTTGTATGTCTAACTTACTGATAGTACAAGTTCGGGCGAACTTGTCTGGTTTCATAGGACACAGACAAGTTCGGGCGAACTTGTCCCAATATGTTGAGTGGGGTACAAGTTCGGGCGAACTTGTGTGATTTCCTTGGAAATCAGTACAAATTCGGGAGAACCTGGTCACCAATCTGGTGACAAGTTCGAGCGAACTTGATGCCTTCCGAGCGAACTTGACTGTTTTGGCATCCAAATCGTGCGTTTTTGCGTAGTTTGCTGAGGAAATCGAGTGTTTATCCCTCCAACCTGAAGCCACTGAGTAAAACTTAGGCTGGAGAGGTCTTTTGGAGCGAGTTTAGCCATTTTACAGAAACTCAGGCTAATCCGGGCGAACTTGATGGTTCGTACGGATTAGTCCAGCTTGTGTAAAGTGACGATTTCGTCCTTGTGCTTCCAGATCTGAGGTTTTGCTTGACCACGCCTTGTTCTACTTCACAGTGAACGAAACACACGTCATTTAGTCCGGAATTTGTGTAAAAATCGATGTTTAAAAGGTTTTACTTATATCTATACATAGATCTAAGTGAAAAACAGAAGTTTTGTAGAAAAAGATGAAGATTTTCGTAAACAGAAGAGATTTGATGAAAACGAAGGAAAATCCTTGTGGAAAATCGTTGTAAACCGTTGTTGAACGTTGTTGTAGTTGAAAACGGGTTGAATCATAGTTAGAAAAACAAAGGGTTTCGGTTTTGGGGTGCTCCGGGCGAACTTGCAGCAAGTTCAAATGAGAAGGAGGAGCTGAGCATTTATAGGTGAGGTGAGAATGAGCTGGAAACATCAAGTTCGGGCGAACTTATATCAAGTTCTGGTGAACTTGTTACAAGTTCGAGCGAACTTGTTGATTTCTCCTGGTTTTTAATACAAGTCCGGGCGGACTTGTTAGTTCTGAAGTGTAATGAAGGCTTAGACAAGTTCGAGCGAACTTGTGATGCACAAATTCAGCCGAACTTGACCTATTGGCCAAGTTTTGTTCAATTATTTCGCGTTAAGAGTTCGTTTGGCGATTCGGTTCATATTAGATAGTTATATTAAGCGTTATAATTGCTACAATAGTGCGATTTAACGATTCGTGCGTGCGAGAGCTTTGGGAGGGTTACGGAAAATCTAAGGAAATCTTTTTTAAACTAAATATTAACTAAAGTTACGCTAATACGAACTAAGATGAAGATTGTTCTCAAGTGATGATGGAGACTACCTAGACTAGAATCCTGGATTGATGTTAAGAATTTACCAATTAAGTCAATTACACGTTTTATGGAACCGGGATCTTATGATACTAAACCTATTAAACACCAACTAAGCCCCCAACCCTTCTCGAGGTGAAACTTATGGCGTTGCCTAGGCCGTTAATCCTACCGGTTGATAGACGTCTTTCCAGTTGTCTAATGATTGTGTAAGTACCCTAATGTTGACCTACTCTTTTCCAATTATAGATCTAGGGTAGTTTGAATATCTTAACTTGACTTGGTATACTAATAAACCGATAGGTCAACTAATTCATAACTTTTTCCAAAGCCTGTCTACAGCAATTCGTCAGGTAGGACCTACCAATAGCCCCTCACCTTCCAGATATTAGGACTAGTAGAACACTAAAATCTAGCAAACCATTAACTAATGCTTCTAAGGTTTATTGGTCGATCAACCACAAATATTATAAATTTATTCTGTGATATAAACACTCACCAAAATTCACAATCTAGTATGAATCTATTCCGTGATATAGATAGTCACCAAGAATCATACGAGGCACTAGAAAACAATAAACCAAATTAAAGTACCCATACACACCAAGCAAGATAAACAAACTCTTTACTAAACACAATTAACCCATAAAAATATGCAATTAACGAAAAAGGTTCAAACTTTATCAAATCTGATCATCATAGTCTAGGTAGTATACGCGTTTAGCCAAGCATAGTCATTAACGAAAACAAAACAAGAGTAATTAAACTAGAATTCATCCTTACAAGTTTAGAAAAGAGAAAACAAGACAAACAAGGATCGTGAAACCCTGAGAAAGTCTCTAATCTTCAATCTTCACTTGACAGAATGATTCCCAAGCTCCAAAACTCTCAAATTAAGCTAATACGTCTCCAAAACCGGCTGCAAGAACTCCAAAATTCGTAACCCTAACAACGGAGGCGAAACATTCTTTTTATACGATGAAAAACAGCTCGAACCCGGAACCAAAACAACAAAACTGACTGATCAGGACCCGTCGCCATACGCAACGGGTATAGAGGGCAAGGGTCGCGTATGGCCACGCCCCTATGTGTGCTGTTTTTATTTTCCGTTCAATTCCAGCTGCTCGGTTTCACGTACGACTCCCATTTTCCTTCCAAACTGCTCGTATTCCTTCGTTTTTTCACAACTTTAAGCAACGGGACCGGAATTCAAAGCTTAACGTCAGCAATATCAAAATTCTAACCTAAACTAGACTCAAACTATCCAAAAACGGACCAAAATATACACTATAAACATATGTACTTTGTAGTACATCAGTCACACCCCAACCGATGGCGGAAACATCAGGGTAGTGGCACTAGGCGAATCAGATTGATCAAGAGATTCCATAACGATTATTTAAAAGATAATAATCAACATTCAATATCCCATACTACCAAACTCATACAATCTTCAAATAATCATCACATGTCAAAATTATCTCTTAACATAACATCCGATTCGATCTTCTTGGATTTATTACATGATTTATCTAAAACAAAAACCTAAAACTAAGCATCCAAAGCAAAATCCTCAACCTGCCACATATGTTAAAATAAAACGTCAATACAATAAGTAAAGGTGAGCATACAGGTTTTGCGTACATAATAGATATAAAAGCATTTAGCATACACCGCATGACATACCAGAGAGTTGTGAACTATGTAGCTACTTAGATTAAAGTAAACCATCAAACCGCGATTGATCGAGGCATGCGAACAAGTGTCCACATCCTAAAAGAGAAAAAAATAAATGAGAAGTAAAATGCAAGCCTTAACAACCCCAGGCCTCCGGGTGGCGGGTTAACCTCTAGTATACTATCATGTTAAGGGTGGCGTACAAGCAATCAAGCAATACATGCAATTCAGCAGATTTCATGTATAGTCATGTTATTCAGCGAGTTGCGAATAAGCGTTTGAGAGTTGTGTGATGTGTTTTGATATACGAACATATGTGACACCCAAAAGTGCGTTAAGCGTAAAATGGGTTCAAGTATACTCACAGTTGGTGCGTTTTAGGGAGAGAGACGGGATCTGAGGTAAGTTGAGGAGAGCTCCGGATCAGCCTGTAAACAAACAGAAGTGCATCAGTCTTCCGAATAGCTGAAACAGTCGAAACGTGAAGGAGCAGTAGACAAGTTCGGGCGAACTTGTACTCTGAGGTACAAGTTCGGGCGAACTTGTATGTCTAACTTACTGATAGTACGAGTTCGGGCAAACTTGTCTGGTTTCATAGGAAACAAGACAAGTTCGGGCGAACTTGTCCCAATATGTTGAGTGGGGTACAAGTTCGAGCGAACTTGTCTGATTTCCTTGGAAATCAGTACAAGTTCGGGCGAACTTATAAAAGTTGACGGAGATTTGATCAAGTTCGGGCGAACTTGGTCACCAATCTGGTGACAAGTTCGAGCAAATTTGATGCCTTCCGAGCGAGCTTGACTGTTTTGGCATCCAAATTGT
The DNA here is from genome assembly GCA_947069175.1 of Scalesia atractyloides. NCBI lineage: Eukaryota > Viridiplantae > Streptophyta > Magnoliopsida > Asterales > Asteraceae > Scalesia > Scalesia atractyloides. The sequence goes on from CAMTDV010000025.1 coordinate 34,823,779, forward strand.
GCGTTCGCGTCGTTTGCTGAGGAAATCGAGTGTTCATCCCTCCAACCTGAAGCCACTGAGTAAAACTTAGGCTGGAGAGGTCTTTTGGAGTGAGTTTTAGCCATTTTACAGAAACTCGGGCTAATTCGGGCGAACTTGATGGTTCGTACGGATTAGTCCAGCTTGTGTAAAGTGACAATTTCGTCCTTGTGCTTCCAGATCTGAGGTTTTGCTTGACCACGCCTTGTTCCACTTCACAGTGAATGAAACACATGTCATTTAGTCTGGAATTTGTGTAAAAATCGATGTTTAAAAGGTTTTACTTAGATCTAGACATAGATCTAAGTGAAAAACAGAAGTTTTGTAGAAAAAGATGAAGATTTTCGTAAACAGAAGAGATTTGCTGAAAATGAAGGCAAAGCCTTGTGCAAAATCGTTGTAAACCGTTGTTGAACGTTGTTGTATTTGAAACGGGTTGAATCTTACTTAGAAAAACAAAGGGTTTCGGTTTTGGGGAGCTCCGGGCGAACTTGCAGCAAGTTCAAATGAGAAGGGGGAGCTGAGTATTTATAGGTGAGGGTGAGAATGAGCTGGAAACATCAAGTTCGGGTGAACTTGTTGATTTCTCCTGGTTTTTAATACAAGTCCGGGCGGACTTGTTCGTTCTGAAGTGTAATGAAGGCTTAGACAAGTTCGGGCGAACTTGTGATGCACAAGTTCGGCCGAACTTGACCTATTGGCCAAGTTTTGTTCGATTATTTCGTGTTAAGAGTTCGTTTGGCGATTCGGTTCATATTAGATAGTTATATTAAGCGTTATAATTGTTACAATAGTGCGATTTAGCGATTCATGCGTGCGAGAGCGTTGCGGTAGCGATTATAACCATAACATAAATAAATATAACACACATAAAACATAATTCCACATAATTAACTGCGTTTTGCGATGCGATGAGATAAGCGATGCGATGGCAAGTGGTTATTGTACAACAACACACCCAGCTATTAAAGTAACATAGTTACTTGTGTTTGCGTTTGAATTTGCGATGCGTTTAATAAGCGATTAGATGTAATATAGTTGCGAAAAAACATACTTAATTAACACAAACTTTCTCATAATCGAATCTTCGGAATACAATAATGGAAATAAACGGGATAAGCTGAAATAAATAATAACGAAATTTCGAGTTGTTACAGGTCAATTCGTATGAACTGGTACTGGTGCGAATTGACCTGTTTTGTGTCCAAAATTGAGTGTTTTTCGCATCTTTCTTTGGGAAATCGAGTGTTCATCCCTCCAGTCTTAAGCTACTGATCAAACCTAGAGCCGGAAAGGTATTTTGAGTGAGTTAGTCACGTGTGGAAACTTGGACTGGCTCGTACGAACTGCTCTGTTCGTGCGAGCTAGTCCAGTTCGCACGAGTTGACCGTCTTGCGTTTTCGTGCGATCGGAACTGAGTTTTCGCCTGAAATGGATGTGATTTCGAGTCCTTTTCATGACGGCTTTGACACCGTTTCGTCCCACTATCTAGTGAACAAAACATATGTCGGTTGTGGTCCGTTTTAGTGTAAAAATCGAGTTTAAAACAGTTTCCCTTGGATTTAACACTCAGTGAGTTTGAAATTATAATATTTCTAACTTGGGAAGCCAAAGCTGAGCGCAATATACTCGTTTAAGTGTGGATCCGAGGTAAAAAGAGAAGGTTTTATGAAAAAGATGAAGTTTTTCGTATACAGAATGTGTTTGGATGAAATCTGAGATAAATTCGTGTAAATCATTATGGAAGTCGATGCGGTTTGTGTAAAAATAGTTGTTACTTACTTGGAAAACAAGGAAATATGAGTAGGAGATGTTCTGCGCGAAGTGGCAGCAAGAGGAGTGTGTGTGAGGGAGTGTGGTATTTATACGAGAGGAGGAGAGTGGGTAAGGAAGGCAATTCGTACGAAATAGTCAGTTCGTACGAAATGGTTAGTTCGCACGAAATGGTCAAGTCGTACGAGTTGGCCAGTTTTGTGCGAATTGTTACCAGTTTACGTGTTAGCTGTTCGTTTGATGTTTTCGTTCGTATTAGTTAGTTATTTTAAGTGCGTTAAGCGTTTTAGCGAGGCATTAAGCGTTGTGATGTTTATCGAGTTTAGCGAGCGAGCGTGTGAGCGTTTAAGCGAGCATAAAACATGTACAGCATATAAACACATAGTATAACATAACCATATGTGTTGAGTTTGCGTTGTGTTGAGCGTTTGAGTGTTAAGCGTCTAAATATAATAATTAAGCGAGATAAAATGCGTTTAAAATATCGTTAACCTTGTTATAATAGAATCTCAGAGTACAAGTGGTTACAAAACAAAATAAGCGATAAAACAGAAACATTGGAAATGTCGGGTTGTTACACATTCTCTTTAACGTTGATAGTTCCTGGCACCTCAACCTTTGGGAGAACTCTCTATTTATAGCCGAAGAGTGTGGGGAAGGAGAATTGTGGGTTGTTGAGCTTTGTACAGTTGTCACCGTCAAAGAATATCCATTTGGTCCCCTCTGGCAGGACTGTTAGTTCCTGCAGAGATGTATACCCCACCTTGCATATCTTCAAAGACACATCTGAAATGGTGTAAGTCGATTAAGTATACCCCACCTTGCATATCGATTAAGTATACTTAATCGACTTGCACGGGCAATGATGCGTGGTTGGCCTGTGCCACTGCCCAAATGTATCTCGTCGCTTAGTGCCACATCCCGATGTTTCCGCCATCGGTTGGGGTGTGACAGATTGGTATCAGAGCCACAACTATAGGGAATTAGGTAGAACTACATGATTCGGCCTAGTCTATAGTCTAAGCACCAAAACAGGCCTCTCGGTACAAACTGAACTACTCCATATGAATTGATGAATTCGTATGAACTACACCCTCGCACGAAGTGGCTCCCTCGTACGAGGAGATGTCACCTCGTACGAACGGAGCAATTCGTACAAAGTCAGCAACTCATACGAATTGAACATTTTCTCGATTAAAATGACCGAATTTTTCCTATTCTGCTTCTGATCTAGCTTGGTTGCTTAAACTATACATGCTTTTCCTAAAGCTACCACAATACATGCTTGAAGGCGCTCGTATAGCACAAACGATTGATTGTGTCAAGATTGGGTGTGAAAACCAAGAACTCTTGATAGGATCAGTCACTCCACGTAATATTTTCCGCACGAGATTCTTTCGTTGAGTTAGGAGTGACATCCATATCTCGATGGAAATCTCCATTTTCATCCAGTGGAACTCCCGATTCGTTCGGCGAGAACAACCCCAGCTAAGGTACGAAGTTGTTAAGTTAGGGGTGAAACCCGCATCTTGATGACTAGTTTCACTCATGGATTTTAAATCTCACCAAAGTCTTGATTATTTCGACGTCTCGGGATAGGTAGTAACGGGAGGGGTAACGCCGTTAGCCGCATTTCGGTGAGAGCAATTACCTATTAGGCCAAACCGTTTGTGTAACGGCACCTGATTGACGGCTTAGTATTGCCACATAATCGTCCTTTGGTACATTCCTCTACATGATTCCTTCATTGTGGGAGGCACGATTCCCATGGCCGATTTGAGTTAATTGGGTGCATGGTGCGGCCATGTGTACTACATGTCCCTTGTGTGAGTAGTTGTCTTGTACACGTGCGGGTGCCTTCATGCAGAATAACCCTCATAGTAGTTGAGTTTTTAAGTTATGACCTTTGTATCAACCAATGTGCACATAGTCATACACGACATTCAGGACCATACCCTTTCGGTTCCCGATCCTAGCTGGTTGTCCCCAAGTCCCTCCCCGCCTCCCAGAATGCACAGCTTAAGCCTCATAATGGGATCAAAGATCAAAGTTTTTATATTTTGGATAAACTTGTTATATATTAAACTTTTTTGGTTTTATTCTTTTTTTATTATGTCTACATTACGACTTGCACCCTAGTTTTGAATTGTATGATGAAGAAGTGAATCTTGAATTAGGAAATAAAGATAAAAAGAGTTATAGATAATTTTTGGTGAATTATTTAGGGATAAATGTTAGTTTAAACTAGATATGTTTATCTTAGGTATTTGCAGAGTAGCTGGAGCTTTTAAAATGACCAAAATGGACATAACTAAAATTTAAAAAGTTGGTGCATTAAAAATTTCATTATCTTTAGAGGTTAAAATATTTATTTTTTCTTTAAAAGCTTGTAGCTCCTTCTAAACGCTACTAATAGGAGCGTCAACCAAAAGCTTCAAGCTTCTAACCTAAAAGTTTCAAGCTCCTTCAACTAAACAAAGTTTTTTCTTAAAAGCTTAAAGCTAGAAGCTCTTAAAAGCTCCATACCAAACACGCCTCTAGTTGGTTAGTTTATTTAATTAAATAGAGTTTGAGTCGGGTTAGGACTAGAATAAGTTTTAATATAGAGTTAATTACTGTTTTCGTCCATGTGGTTTGTCAAAAATCACTATTTCAGTCCATTAGTTTAAAAATTGCGATTTCAGTCTCTGTGATTTCACTTTCGTAACCATTTCAGTCCCTGTGGTTTCACTTTCGTAACCACTTCAATCCATTTATTCTGTAAGTACAAGGACTAAAATGGTTGCGAGGTGGACTCACATGGAATAAAATATAACAACATTCTCCTTACCCCTTGGAGTTGTATCCAAATGTAACAACATTGAGTCAAGTCAAGTGTCATTTACGTCCCTGTTGGTTGTACACTTTTGCCATTTCAGACCAAATTTCAAAATTGTATCATTTACTTCCCTGACATTCTCGAAATATGCCATTTCGGTCCAAAAACTAACCCTAGTTAAAAAACACAGTTAGCTCAGGGGTAAAATGGCTATTTTATATGGTGGCTCTGAGTGGTTCAGAGGTTTTACATACCCTCTACTGTGCACTAACCTCCGACCACTTCAAACCACTATGTAAAAATGACCATTTTACCCTTGAGCTATCTGAGTTTTTGTTAACTTGGGTTAATTTTTTGAGCTGAAATGGCACATTTCTAGAATGTGAGGGATGAGAATTATACAATTTTGAAATTTGGCATGGAATGGCAAAAGCGGACAAACTACATAAACGTAAATGGCACTTAACTCTTGTAATCTGCATTTTGATCGCACTAGGTAGTAATATGTAGCTAACCATGGGTCTTGAACAATCACTCTCTAAGATACTAGATATGCATGTTTGGATCTTTTGCTCAGACAAAGTAAGTTCAATGACATTTTGGACAACTGGACCCATTTGGTAGAACGTTCAACTGCTGCTAGTTGTTACTCCGCAATGATTAACAAGCAATAGTGACAATGGCGGCGATCAGAACAAATTGTTATCATTGGAAAACAGTAGAGAAAACATGGGAATTCACAATTGTTCGACCACCAAATGAATATGAGATGAATAACCTAATGACGTTTTACATGTTACAAAATTGTTGAATAACCTAACCTAACCCATTCCATGCAACTCAAATCCACATTTAATTATTCGGATAACCCAACCCGAACACAAATGGTTAGAAATCCCTTCATGTATAGTATTCATCTGTCAAGTAATTTGGATTGCATGATTCAGCTTTTGGTGGTATCGGTCATTAGCCAAAACCCGCATAACACATTTGACCGGAACTCATCCATAGATGACAATCAGCTTGTGAACATTTCAAAAGAAAAATAAAAGGTATATCAACGCCTTTCGTTTATTGGTACCCATCGGTATGAAAACATGGGTCCCGGCGTTCTTCACACCATAAGAGGTTGATCATGACAATATACTTACTCTCTTTATCATTAAACTACAACAATGACCAACAACTAGAAGTTTATACATCTCAAGCGTGCGTGCACCATGAACCGACGGAGCTTCATTTGTTCAAGCGTCAACTCCACGGCAAATCTCATGATCTTCCACCCAGGAACGGCTTCAAGGGCCAAGTAGAGAGCGGCATGAAAAAAAAACAGTCCACAAATTCAAGTCAGTTGTTGCTTTACAAATCACAAGAAATCAAACATACACACTCATTAATTTATCATTGCAAATTAAAATAAAAGATATAGATGTAAAAGATTATATGATTTATCGCTATATACGTGTGTAGGTGTTTATACTATACGAACACATAAATTTACACGCATACATCAATTCAAGTATCTTCACAAAACCAATGATACATTTTATAAACTATGTTAGCACCTTGTATACATACGCAAATAAATTAATGTTCCATATTGGTTGTCGCCTCTACTCTATATGTGTATGTATCAGATATGGCAAAGAGTGGTTTACGGGGTACCAAATGAGTCAATACATAAATATACCAGACGTGGCAATATTGGTACATGGAGTAACAGGCGAAAACAGGTACAGACTTCAGATTGAAACATGTCAAGTTTAAGAAGCAGTTGAAACAAACATGCTGAGCTATGCAGTTAATCTCGGTGATACATCGGTTATCTCGGTCATATCGGTCCCCTAGTAAAATCTCGGTGTCAAATATCGGTCAGAATATCGGTACCGATATTGTCGGCGATATGGACCGATATTTGACCGATATAACCGATATGTCACCAGTATATCACTGAATTATTAGTGTTAAATTGCTATATATATAAATTCTGCATAATATTAAAATTACCAATATCTCACCGAGATAACCTATATCTCAAATATCGGTCCTTGACCGATATCCGATATTTTACCGCATTAACTGCATAGATGCTGAGTTGACTCGCAAACACTTTCTTGTCCACTTTAAAATTTTCAATTAATATTAACACACTAATTACGATTACACAACGATATTGTAGTTATTATAATAAAACTAAATTTTAAATAAAATGATTTATAAAGTTGTTTGACTCAAAGTGACTTTAACAAACTTTCAACTTGTGTGGCACGCTCCCCTTTTGGCAAAATGTTATGATTTAACAACACCCTAATAGATAGTTTTGAATAGATAGTTTTGTATCAAATATCTTAATCTAATATTCATAAGGGACTCTAAACTTATAATGGGAAATGACTCAAGAAAAAAGACTGTTAAGGTTGGGTTGCAAATTAAATACCCTGATTCCAGCTGGGGTATTTCCAGGTTTAGCTGTGGTGGTGCTTCCAAAAAGACTGATACTTGAGGTGGCCTTCAACTTTTTTTCCGCGGGTTTTAATATTTGGAAAGAGCACATTAGCGTTTCATCAACACTCATCATCGCACCCGCATTGTCAAATTCCCCACAATAATTGGGTGCCGAAAATACAGTTACAAGTTGTCGGTTAGCAAAAAACTCGTATCCATCCTCAACCACCTGCAAATTTTTATCAGTTTCTATTGTTCGGAAAAAGAAATCCTGCTTATGATTATCTAATTGTAATCCGTTTTATATAAATGACCCGTTTAACAAAAGTGATCATTAATAAGGTATCTTGGTTTAAAAATGTGCGCATTATGCGTGCATAATGCATGATGCGCTGATGAGGGCGTATCGCCTGTTTGCCACATCTAATGCGCTGTGTTTACGTGATGCGAGAATATTGCCCCGATTTCGCATAATGTGCTCATCTGATAATGCGTTCTGATGCACGCAACATTGTTTCTTATGTTTTTTTTCCGGCTTTTATGAAATGGGTTGGGTTTTTCCGATAATTAATATCTTAGTATGCTTGATTTGGACCATTATGGTTCCTAAACACTTTTTGTGGTTCTATAGACAGTTTAGTATGCTTGATTTGAACCAAAAAGCACAACTCTTATATTCTTATTACGTCATTTGTTTTACTTTAAGTATGTTTTTATAAAGAGCACATCGCATACGTGATGCGCTCGCATCGCACATCAGATCTTTGAACCAAACGCATCGGAGCGCATCACGCAACTAAAACCAAGAAAGGTATAATAATAAATTTAATTAGTTACTCATTCTTTTAACCTAGAGATTTTAAATACCGTATCATAAATTATCTTTTCCTTTTTCACAAGATTGTGCTTTTTGTATAGGTAAGCGCCTGATCCCTTCTGGCAGAGGTCTCAAGTTCGACAATGTAAGCTACACTTTTACTGGTCCCACTAGTTAGCAAAGAAGTGGTGGGCCGGTGAGTTTTTTTTTTTTTTTTTGACAGGTTCTCATGGTCACCAAAAAAAAAAGAAAAAAAAAATAGTCTTTTTTAGTGATTCTATGTGTTAAATAGCTCTTATACATAAACAAAGATTCAAAAAAAAACCCTATTAATAACAAAAGGTTCAAATTTTAACCAACCATGGTAACAAACAAGAGTACAGGTAATCATACCTGGTGAGCACGACACACGAGATCAAGATCATGCTTTTCTAGAAACTCGGTTACAATATCAGCACCAAATGTATACGAAACACCACGATCATTCATCCCCCAACCCTTAACATCGTTACAAGGATCCGACCAAAGAAGATCACATAACAGACCACTATCGGGTACATCAGTAGGTCGCCTTAAATTTTTTATTTGATCCAAACTATTAAGGTCAGGTGACAAGCCACCATGCATGCACAAAATCTTTTCATCAATAAGAGCAGCCACAGGCATGCAATTGAAGCAATCAGAGAAAGTCTTCCATAACTTGACATTAAATCTTCGTTTGCATTCATCATAAAACCCGTATATACGGTTTATAGACGCACATTCATGGTTACCGCGCAAAAGGAAGAAATTATTTGGGTATTTTATTTTGTAGGCAAGAAGAAGGCATATTGTCTCTAGGCTTTGTTTGCCTCGGTCAACGTAATCACCGAGAAACAAGTAATTGGCTTGAGGGGGTAATCCGCCATATTCAAAAAGACGTAGAAGATCAGAGTATTGGCCGTGGATGTCACCTAACAACCATTGAAAAATGAAAAATGAAAAATGTCAAAAATCTGTCAAAAGCGGGTTCGGGTCCAAACGCGTAAGTTTAAACAGGGGTCAAAAAGGTAGTTCTGAGTCTGGTAGACATTTAATAACTAAAAGCTCAAACTATATTATCACAAAATAACCTAACTTCTATAATAAAGCGAATTAAAAGTTTTTATGCAGTTGAATACGCTTCAGATGCCATTCAATCTGTTTATGCAGTTGAACACAATGGACGCGTTTGAAATAAAATCATAAACCGAAACAAACCCAATTAAATTAAAAACGGGTCAAAACTTCCATCTCCTAGATGTATAAAACAAGCCCGAAAACAAACAACTTTATAAAAACTAAACATATAGGTTAAGTAAAAATTTTAGATGTCTATTTGGAAGCAATTTATATCCAACCCAAAGAGTAATAAACCTAATATTAATATTGCCTATAACCAATATGCCAAACTCTACCTAACAATCTAACTTCCTTTGAAAGATAAAAATAACCGTAACACGCGTTTGTTGTGTCGACGAAAACCATCATCCGAAACGACCCAAATTTTCATAAATCATAATATGTTTATATCCAATTTCATGAATCATAATGCTATCAAAACAATCGACTAATCGAAAAATCATGACCCAATTTCAGCAGCTGATCATCTGTATCCTACACTCATCATTGACTTTTAAAAGTTGACTTTTCATAGCATAAACCACAAGTAACATCAATATGAAAATTTCATACAATCAAACATGAAAAAAAAAATCAAAATTTAAACCTTAACTGATGCTAACAAACAGATTCAAAGCAAATCACAAGCCTGATCAAACACATAGCCTATAAAACATAATTAAAACAAATAACAAGAAGAAAACATACCACAAATCTTGACGGGTGCTTCAATCTCAAGCAAATTAGGCTGTTGCAAGAAAATCTCTTTAGAAACGACACAGAGTTGCTTGATCTCTGGCTCAGTGAGTTGGACCTGCTTACCGGGTCGGCCTTTAACAGCAAGCAAGCGCTGAATAACATATCTAGAACCGATTGATCCATGTGGGTATGAGTAGAATTGAAGGGGGTGAGATGGGGTTTGTGAGAAAGATTGAAAGGAATCTTGGAAACCTAATGGGGGAGTAAGAGGAAAAGGGGGAAATGGAATGAGGTCAAAGGGGGATGGGGGTGGGGTAGTAGACAAAGCGCGATGACTCGGTTTGAATGACTTGTATTGTATGGTGTGCGTGCCGCCGATGGCTTTGTGTTAGCAATGTGTGGACATGATGTGGTTTTTATTTTAAGAGGATAATATTGATTACACACTTAAAAAATGACCAAAAAACACATAGAAACTTATGATAAATTAAATTAGTAGTTGAGATGTTACATGTCATCTTATATTTCTCTAGGTTTGTATTTGAATTATATTAATGTTTCAATTTGTGGGCTTGACTTAAGATTTAATCACATTTCCCAACTAATAATTAAACAAACATGTTAAAGATTATTCGGACAGCCTAATAATCTGAAAGATCTCATGTTTAAAATTTTGTATTCAAATTTGATTTGAGTGTCTGACTAAGTAATTCGGATTCAGATAGATCCCAACTGTGTATCTGAATATGAATTCGGATCCGTTTTTTAGGTTTCAGTTTTGATTTTGGATTTTTTGAACACTCATAGTGATTGTTTTAGGGAGGGAGAATACGTATTTAATGAGGATGATTATTAAGGTGGGGGAGTCCATCTTTTTGCTCCAATCATTTTCCCTAACTAATAATCAATAAAAAATTGTCACCTCAAATTTGCTCTAAACTTCCATGGACTCGCTAACAGACGAAATGGAGTTCCCTGAAATCCCCAAACCTTTTTAAAGCAAGTAATTTAATACTAAGATTATATAAAAAATATAATTTACCATTTCACTTAAAACATTAAATAGCATTCATTAATTAAAAAACTAAAACTAAATAAAAAACATGAATGTACTTGATGTTATTATTATTGTTTTCTAAATATTGTAATTCGAAGCTCGTAACGTGCTTCACAAGATCCCTCGAAGGGAGTGGTGTATAGTAAAATTTCGCAATTTGAAAAGGACGTGATCTTTGATCACTTCTTCATTTGTCCGAGGGTCGGGCTCGTACTCCGGTGATCGACGCACATTCGTCTTTTAATATTATAATGTGTAATATGATACATGCGTACATTATGTTTCTAGTCTTGGACAACAAAGTTGGTTGTGTTGGAAGCCTGATGTGCTATCAATTATACAAATTTCTATGCATATTTACTTCTTTACATGTACTTTTGAGGCATTATTATGATAAAACACTACATAAATCGTTCTTTTTCGATTCTTGTAGGAATTGAAGGTCCAAAAATAAAAGTAGCAAACAAAATGGATGAAAAATGCAAGATTTCAAGATGCACGCCCATGCACCCCATAAATAGAGGTCACCCCCTCTCATTTCAAGCATGCCTTGTGCATGGTGGTTCCTTGTTCCTTTGGCCTTGTTGTGCCTTGTGTCTTCTAAGCCTTGGAATGCCAAGTCTCTATCCAAGGAACTTGGCTTCAAAAGCCTTATGGGACCCTTTTAAGGGCCATACCTATTTCTTTGTGTGGATGATCCATGGACCTTGGTGAATAGATGCCCATGTAGGCCATGAGCATGATTCTTCCTAAGCTATCTTTGCTTGGAAGATGAGAGGTTATCCTTAGGAAAGACATTCATACCAACTGAGACCTCTCCATAAAATAGGATTCCAACATCCTATCTTTGATCATTCATATTAAGAATAAGGTAACTTTCATTAGTTCACTAAAAATATGTAATAAATGATAGTTAAGAAACACATGTTGCACACACTTACACTTGATCTTGAGTTTAAAGATCATACAAGAATGGTAGTCGCCATGGTTAAAAGTGTTAAGATCTTCATGTGGTTGTAATCTCTATGTCTTCTCAAACTCTTGGATTAGTTAATCTTATTAATCTAGTATTTTATTTTGTCAAATGTGTATGTTTTACTAATTTTTGGTTTATTATGTTTTGTGACAGAAACACTCAGTTCCTTTAAAACTAAATTAACTTAACAACTTAATTTAACTAAACTGATCTAATCTAATTAACTTGACTGGTGTGCCTAATTACGGCTTCTATACCCTTAATCAGATCCGGTGCAAGCTTCTAGTATTGAACAAGATATTAATAGGGGTTTTGGTATTGAACAAGATTCGGGTGACAAGCTTCCGGTATCGAATCCATCTTAGGGCAATAAAAGCCTTCTATCAAGATCCTTAGGGAGGCTTCTAATGCACGAGAACCGATTAGGGGGTAAAAGTTAATAATGTTAATTAATGGGGGCTTGGGTAATCCGACAAAGTAATGAGACGATGGAACTGTTAGGGAGCACCATTCATATTTTTGTGGACCCATAAGTGGGATCACGACTATAGAGGTCGCAAAGTAACAAGATCAAAGGAAGACTTACCTTATATACAGTAACTTAACAAATTTGGAGATTAATCGCCTAAATAATTAATAGATACTAACCGTGATCCCATTTGTGTGCTTAACACAACTCATTTTAATTAAGTTATAAAAGGATAATAAAACCAAGATGGTCTTAAACCCAGTCTTGTCGTGGCATATTGTTTAATAGTCGAGAGGCAAGGGATGATCATATGGAGCGCCTATAGAGCTGGCAACTTCAACCCAGTCTATCAATACGTTATGACAAGATTGAAGGAAAGACGGTAACCTTAAAAGGAGTCTCCTCCAATTTTTATAAAAGATATAATAGATAGTTTAACTATTTTCCTCATTTATTAAATAAGCTATATTAATTAAGAAAAACTTATCCAAGAGTCCATCTATTACCATTTACTCTACTAAATAATCTATAAATAAAATTGGTTAAAATAATAATAAAAGGTTGAGTAGGGGAAGCGTATCCTTGGACGATACTTGGTTTCTTATCTAAGTCATAGTATACGCGATGGGTTCTCTGCCCGTTGTGTGTATTTAGCCTAAATAAAAATCTTTTTTTCTATAAATTTAAAACTAGCTAAATAATCGTGTTCCAAAGTTATTAAATTAACCACTAAAAGTTATTAAATTAACTACTACCAAAACACACGCATCAAAGTCGAACTATAGCCAATGACTCTTTAACACAATGAACGTTGCTTTAACATCCTTTCTTATCGAATCTTGCGCAACCTTGAACTTTTTTTTTTGTCATTTGGATATTTTGAATGATTTCACAAGGACTGCTCAAGTTGGGTATATCCCATGTGCAATGTAGTTTTCATGCCTGTATCGGAACCTATTTACCTCGAACAGAGCCTTCGGGGTTGATCCGTGTGTAACATCATTAAATAATGACGATTAGTAGAGGATGTTGAGTTCGTTATTTGAACTGGCAACACCAAACAAAGCTTGCCAAAACCACAAATCTTAGGATGTCACCGCCACTAGTCACTATATAATAGAAACAATCACACATAAAGTAAATTTATGTGACTATATAATACAAACAGTCATACTTAATGTGAATTCATGTGGTCGTTGCTACCCTTTAGCCATACTTATTGGATAGAATGCTAAATTAAGACAACCATTTTGGCCCCAATTTTTTAAATTTAATGTGGCTAAAACAAACTTTCTAGTGACTATATATTATAAACCGCCACACTTGGTGTAAATTCATGTGATTATTGTTACCCTTTAGCGACACTTAATGGACATAATGCTTGATTCCGGCAATAAAGATTGGTATCTTTTAGTCTCACTTTTTAGTTGTTACGACCGCTAAACATAAAATGTGGTATGATACCTATGATGACTCGACCTTTGGTCACACTTGAGCTGGAAAAAAAGTGTGGCCAAAGGTGTTTTTTTTTCTCATATCCTCTTATTGACGTAGTGTATGAAAATTATAAATATTATTATAGTAATCTATGTGTTATTTCACCAAATAATAATATAACTAGTCTTGACATGGTTTATTGTATAATCATATTAAACTACATTTGATAAAGTTGCTTAGTGTATTACCCTCATAGCATCATATATCAATAGCCACATTGTTATATGTTGTGTTTTGGGTATATAGATCCAATAGTGACTTGTGTGCTGGTCATAACAAAGATATCCATGATGTTATGCGTATAGCGTAGGAAGCTGGGGTGGATCTACCCTATGACAAGGGGTAGCCTCCGCTACCGCTTGGCGCTCCGTCGGTAGTGTAAAACATTTTTCGATTTCGTTACCGCTTTTTTATAAAAAGTTACCGCTACGAAGATTTTCTAGATCCGCCACTGGTAGGAAGATACATGGGTGAATTTGGAAGAAAGCGTGTAAATCAGGTATCACCTAGGAAGGTATAACAAAGGCAACAAAAGGTGCAAAAAGATTAGTAACTGGGTTCGTAGTCAACTGGTAGTTGTTAGGGCAAGGAGTAGTTAAGGGTGTAGGAAGGCATGCCATCATGTTAGGGTGTGTAGGGATTGGATACTCGATAAATGATACCACAATCGAATAGAAACTGATACATTTGACCTTGAATTAATGATGAAGCACATCATAGTGCAGGTTTTTGATGGTGGAGGAAAAGAGGTTTTCGAATGTGTTTCAAAATGGTGTAAGGAATAGAGAGCCTGATAATGATGTGATAAAAGTTATACCCAAGTAAAGCGACTAAAGTTGCCAATAAAAGAGATGATGTATTTATAACTTTTACTGGGTGTAATGGCACATGGTCCCCAAATGTCACAGTGTATAGTTTTTACAGGAAAAAAAGTAAGAGTTAAATATAAAAAGGACAACGATAATCTATTGGACTTTGAAATACTACAAGCAGTGAATTGTTTTGTTAAGGCTTTAATGTTAGAATTACCATTAGGTATAGAAATTCGTGAAAAAACATAATTAATTGGATGCACATGCTGGGAATGCTATAGTGAGTGTGAATCGGTCGTGGCAACACTTAGAGCAGAGAGTTGGTGTGGTCTTGGAAGCATGCGACGAAGGGTTGTCTTGTAAAAGTTTGAATAGACTTAACTTAAGTATGAAAAGAGAAAACAAAAAAATGGGATGATCAATAAGAAATTGGGGTGATTGATAACATGTTTTAGTTAGCTGGTAACAACAAAGACATTATTCAATTCAAGGTATGATCCGATGAGGAAATCAGAGAATAATAACCGACATGCAGGGCCGGCCCAAGCTTTTTGGAAGCCCAAAGCGAATTATAGATCATGTGATATGCACATGATCTATTTAAGGTTAAAAACAAACTGAGTTAGTGTCAAAGGACAAACTGTGCAACAATCTGAAACAAAATTACAAAACTTATCAATTTTAAAGACAAAGGGTATCGCTTGAAATTTTGTAAATAGATAAATAAAAAAATTTGTAATACACTTGGAAAAGAAAAGGATTACAAGCAATATGAAAATCCAGAACCAATTTAGTAATTAACCCAAATAACATTAGAAAAACCATTGCCTCTCTTGAAACATACCATTTAGCACAATAATTTCCCATCTATTAATTACCAAGTTTTTAGTCCATGTGTAGTCATAACCCCATACCCCTTTACTCAAAAATAACCCCCCATAACATATGTGTGTAGCGGATAGACCCCCTTCAATTATATATATCATATGTGTCACACCCCAATCGATGGCGGAAACACCGAAGTAAGCCGAAAACGAGATTACTCGAGACTTCATAACGTGCTAATTCTGAAAATATTTAAATAAACCAAGTTTCATTTTATAGTAAAAGGATTACATTGTCTTGGAATGGAAAAGTACAACATTTTGCATCTAAAACATAGACATAAGAAGTACAAATAAAGAATTTAAGTGCGTTTCGAAATCCATCCTTAATAGATTTGTTCAAGTGTCATCATATGTTTCATGCAACATGTATTAAAACAAAGTCAACACAACGGTTGTCGAGTATACAAGTTTGATTACATAGCATACGTATAAGAGATTGTGTCAAATCCAACATGGCATTTTGTTTACTAAGTTAAATCACATACTAGCATGCATAACTATAGGCCAACCCCTCGTGTCCAATGAATAATGTGCATCCCTCGTCATCGAAGTGAACGAGACTGTAAAGATTGATTGATTAAATACTTAACAATACCAAACAAACGGGCGTGTGCTACTTTTATAGCGTTATAATTTTTAAGGTGGGCTTGCGCAAAGTTAATGACAAACAGTTTGCATGTATGAATCATTGAATACTAGCATGAATAACCTAAGCATAACAAGTAGCATGTTTGATGGACTGGGTGAATTTATAGGTTTGATTGTGTGCATGAGTGAATTTGTTTATGTTATACATGTTACACCCAAAAGTGATTAAAGCGGAAAAGGGGGATTCGAGTATACTCACGGTTTGCATAGTAATTTCCATGAACGTGAGTTGGTGTGTTGCGAGTTTTGGGGATCCGCCTAGTTATCATACAAGGATAAACGAGGCGTATGAGTTCAACGAATTTTGGATCGGGAATGTGTATGAAGATGCTTAGCTTTAGTATGAAAATACATAAAAGGTTATCTTGTCAAAACACTCAAATTTGGACACCAAGATTATGTGTTCTTCATAGGCAAAAGTTTGCTTATTGGAAGTCCAAACATGAATAGTTTTAGTCTATGATATTGTAACGATAACTCTTAACATCAGTCCATGAATTGGCTAGCGTTTTAGAGTTCGGTCATCAGGGTTTAGTATAGATATATATTTATATTTATTAAGTCCCATGGTCATGTATTCACAAGTGTGTCAACCAAGGAGGTAGGATGATTTCCATCCATTAAACCTCATTATATGATTCACCAAAGTACAAAATCATTAATTTGGTTAATGATTTCGGTTGGTCGTGAATAAGGTTAAAATAAATGTACACATCTAATTCACCAAGTAACCAAGTGAGCTCAAACTATACTTGCGCATTCCAATTATGGCAAATGTTTGGAGAGTTGGTGTAGTATGGTCACTTAGTTACTAGTAAGTTTACTTGGTAACTTAGATGGAAGATTAACTAATAAATCAGGTAGAATCTTGGTTGGAAAACCAATGCTCACATTGCTCGTACCTAACCAAACACAAGTCTTTCAACATTGAAGGTTGAAGACTTGGGTTGTTCAACACATTGTAGGTCTCTTGGGACCTTTAGGACCAAACGGTTTGCAGGTTTTGAACCTCATGACGTATGGAAATCTACCATAACACAAGCGCCACAACATGAGTTTAGTTAGGGACAAGGTTGGTACAAAGTTTCCACAAGTTTGTTCAAGAAAAACAACAAGTTTGTGAAAGTTTAGTTGAAAACAGAAAATATTATGCCTTTGGACCTTAAATGAGAAGACATACCACCTTGTTCCACCTTGGTGAACTTTGGGTAATGTCCGTAGAGGTTGTACAAGGAGAATAGAAGAAGAAAACAAGAAGAAAATATGAGAATAAGTGTTTAAAATTCAATATTTTGAACCTTGATCCAATCTGCCAACACTTGGAGATTTTAGAGATTTGGGAGGATTTGGGAGTGATTTGAGAGAGTGTAAAGTGTTTAGGAGGTGTGGAGGAAGGGTATTTATAAGTGGGTATTAGGGTTTAGGGTTTAGTATGGTTAGTTGGGTGTTAGAGTGGTTGGAAAGTAAAAAACCGGACTTAATTCGCGAATTTAAAATATCTGGCTGAAAAACGTGCCTCGTCGCGCCACGCGACAATGCACTAGTGCTTCGTTGCATGGTGCGCAGAAGCAGTGTTTTCCAAAGTTTTGAAAATGTTCATTTTACCCCCCCCCCCCCCCCCCCACAATTGATTTTATTGGTTTTTCAAGCTTGAAATCCATAATCAAGCATGCTTTTGGGTATCTAAGATGTATGCAAGTATGTGTAAGTATAAAACACATATGATCACACTCCAAAGCGTATGTAAACTTAAAAGTATGGTTTGATTTTGTATAAAAAGTGTGTATTTGTGATTGATTACATATTGTGCAAGTATGATTAACAATGATTGATATAAAATACATTTCACATTGATCAAAATCTCAAATTACAAGGATTGAAATAGAACGTGAATACAAGTTTTCTAAAAAAGAAAGTACAAAAATACGGAACGTTACAATATGTATGTATATATACATTGAGAGAGAAACCAAAACAAAACCCCACGCCCACCATCACGACCATTAAAACATAGCACCTTATAACCTTAGGGGCGGTGTTCTGAGCGCTATAGGGGTTTGTAGCACCCCCATCAAGACAATTCACCTCTCACGACACATGGCCTTAGCCTCCTCTTACGTTGTTAATCTTTTTCTGATTTTGATTGGTCATCAGTCAGCACTTCATCACCTCTCTCACTATTATTGGTTTACATAAATTGTTGTCTCCCACTTCTTTTAATTTATTCTTCTTTTTATTTGATAATATGCACTGACGCTAGGTATTTAGTTATAGGAAAAATTACGAAAATAGCCATTGACACCATAACTTTCAAAAATAGCCACCTCAAGTTTTTTGGAGCGGCACATCATGCGCGGGATGCGTCTTTGAGCGAAACCCAATAAAAATGGACACGGCCATCTGCTGCGTCCTTGGAGGCATCATGCACGTGATGCGTTGAGCGAGTTTCTGAAGCGTCCAATGAGTTTTCCGGTGATTTGTAGGTTTCCAGAGAGTTTTCCGGCGAATTACAGGTTTCGATGAGTTGCAAAAGCCAAAGGTTATCCAGTTTTTTACGTAACTGTTTAACATTAATTTACGTAACAACCTGAAACAATACAATAAATAATCTGTAGAACAAATTATAGAAGTCTACTTTTATTATTCACCAAGTTTCCATCATTGGCTCTTGTAGCGTGTACATATAGGATGACATGTCATATTACACAAAATAATTGATCAAGAACTTTAGTTTCACCCAGACATTCTCATCCTCATCCCACTATGAACCACCTTATTGACATCGGTTGTCGTCGATCCATATCCAATCACCCCCACTTCTTCTTGTACGACAGTAGAGACTCAAGCAACAACAAGACTCAGAATATCACATCATTTTACCGTAAGTATCCACCTAAAGTATCATGATAGATTGAGGAAATGGTGCACCTCAAACTGGAAAGGGTTGTCTAAAACAGTGATGTATAATTTCGAATACATCAAATAGCCAGAAAACTCTCCGGAAACCTGCAAATCTTTGGAAAACTTGCCGGACGCTTCAAAAACTCGCCCGACGCATCCCATGCATGATGTCTCGCTCCAAGGACGCATCTCGTGGCCACGTGTCCATTTTTTATTGGGTTTCCCTCCAAAGACGCATCCCGCGCATGATGCGCCCCCAAGGACGCATGAGGTGGCCATTTTTGAAAGTCATGGTGGTCAATGGCTTTTGTAATTTTCCCTTAGTTATAACATTATTAAGGGTTCTAGCTAGTGGCGGACCCAAGGGATTTCTTTCCACTGGGGTTCCTTTTTTTTGGTGTAAAATTTTTCACAACCAAATGTTAAAATTTTCGGGTCGGTCGTTATTCGGGGCTAGGAACATAATAAATATTGTATCTATATGATACGACCCGACCCATGAGACCCGGTTGAAAGAGTTCAAGCACGTTTATTTTTCATGCATGCATATTTAATTAGGAAGAATAATAAACCATCCCCCAAAACCACATGACACCTACCCAACATGACACCCATAAAACTCGAGTCCCACCATTGAACAACATAGAACCGAAGGCCACCGAACAACGAGGTTGGCAACCTCCATGGTACCAATCGAGCCGTAACGTTACAACGGAGCGGAATGCTACCGGAAGACATGAATGGCGGCCACCATGGCATAATATTTCCGTCCTTGAGGACAAGGATGATTTGAAGGGGCGAGGAGTTGATACGAACCACGACCCACCCGGGAAATCCCACTCCAACAATCTAACGCCACGTTTATTTATGGCATTTTATTTTATGCATGTTATTAGGAGATCATGGTTGTAGTGGAAAAATGGAAACGTGGACTTATTATTCTTCCTAATTAAATATGCATGCATGAAAAATAAACGTGGCTTGAACTCTTTCAACCGGGTCTCATGGGTGGGGTCGTATCACTATACATTAAAGAGCAGCTAAACGCCTAGACCCATATTCACATACCACATATTATTGAAATGTCCACCACATTTCACTTTCAGTAAATCCTTGTTTCATGAAAAAAATTGCAAACCTGTAAACATGGGATTAGATAATGTAGATTTTTATGATTTTGATTCCATAGTTAACTTCTTCTTTTTTTTTCAGTTTTTCGACATCATCTTAGTCATACATATGCACACAAATATATATTCACACAATCAAATGTCACAATACATGGTATTGTTACCTTACAATAGCGGTTAAATACCCGTTTTAGCTAACTAAACGGCGGATGCTTAATCCTAAACGTCGGGTCATATTTTACCCGCACCTTTTCCTGTGTTTTCTTATTTTGGTTTTTTTCTTTAGTTTTCATTTTGATTAAAATCATTTCTTATTTTGGTTTTTTTCTTTAATTTTCATCTTGATTAAAATCAATTTCCACGAGTTTGTTTAAGGGTTGCATAGAAACAACAATTACCTAAACAACAAAGTTACCTGAAATACCTTCAAAATTTTGTTTAGTTTTCTTATATGAATGCTATTGTATATTGAAAATGTCAAGGGTTATTGGGTGGCATTCAATTTATAATTTAAGTGGGTGAATGCGAACGGGACTTATAAGGATTGAACTAGCAATCTCTTTACTAGCAAATAAGGGTTTACCACCACTAACACTCTTGCTTTAATTCAATATGGGGTCCAATAAATTATTTTTATGCGGTCCTTGAAAAATTTAACATACCGATTCTATTAATTTTTTAAAAAAAATTGGGGTTTGGGGACCCCGACCTGCACTATGTGGGTCCACCTTGGTTCTAGCCCGCCGAAGACATTGCGTAATTTAAGTTGTTCACATAAAAAGTTAAATTTACAAAACAGATTTATATATTTGTTAATATATGTTGTTTCGACAGTCATCTTTTTTACGTATTCTACCATTATCTTTAATATTTCGGTTTAAATTTGGCGAATAAACCACTTGCAACGCACTTACGTGGTTTAATGTTTTTACGTCTATTTTTTTTTCGATTTTTCAATACCGCCGCAACATGCAGGTTCTAAATACTCATTAATTTAAGAAAGAAATCAAGTAGTAGTAAAGAAATTGATGGTTGATTGCTGATCTCAAATTGTCGTTTCTTCCGGAACACTATACCAAAAGAACTGGGCATTAGGGCCTGAATGGGTAACTACACGGGCTTTCCTCAATGCGTTGGCAGGGTTTACAAAGCAGCAAAGTGACAAGCTTGCCACTACGGTACGATTACATTTGGTGTTATGTTAATCACAGTATACTTAATATCCATACTACATGATACATTTTATTTTTTTAAATGGAGGCCCTAAGCCCTAGCCTTGGTTTGATATAGGCTTGGGCCGGGCCTGCCGACATGTGAGATACATAGAGTCATAACATGATCAATACTCACCATCTCGGTACCTAAAGAAGGTATTGCCTTGGACTCTTGGATCCATGAGTGGACAAAGCTGCAATCGTCTGAAAAATAAGTTGTTAGACCTAAATGGAATGCCCACTGTTGGTAATATTCACGTTGGAAATGGAATTGATGAGTCAGGCCCACATTTGTGTGATGGTGATCCATGTAAGGTTGATGGGCCAAAATATATGTTGTTAGGCACATGTAGTTGTAGGCTATGCGAAGTAAATTGTGGGTTGGCACGACTATCATGCGAAGATGCCGATGGTGGTCGTTGTCCATTTTTGAAAAGTCACGGTTCACGGTTGTATGTACATTCGGGTCTGGAGTGATGGTCAAGGTGGCTTATCCACAGAGGCGGTCCTGAGAATTCAGTGTCCCGGCCAAGCCATAAAAATATGCCCTTTACCCTTAGGCCTTAACAAATTAAATAATGTAAATTATAATTCTTTAAACGACCATTAAAATTATAGCAATAAACGATCATTCGCATCTATACATAACCAAGATTTTTTTTAAAAATTTTGTGCCCCCAGAAAAATCGCGCCCTGGCCGGGCGCCCACATTGCCCCTCCTTGGAGCCTCCCCTGCTTATCCATTTTCTAAGTGTGCGGTCCATAATGCTGTAAGCTAATTATTGGGTTAGCCGCCGTGTAAGTTGTTGGTGTGTTCCTTGCAACGTTTGTAGACTAGTTGTGCGGCTGCCAAGCTCGGTTAACTCTTCTTCTAGAGTAGCATAACGAAAATAACACGAAGTTGCTTTGTGACTGTAGTTTTTGCATATTAATTTGGTAATGTAGAGGAAGACGGTCTTTTGGATCATTGTTTTGATTGTAGGGTTCGAACTCAATGATGACATTGCTATGTTTTTTTTATTTATTATTTTTTATTTTGTAAAAGAGGCGGCACATGTGGTAAATTTTATTGATCAACAAAAAATATATACACACCTATGGGGGTTTAGGTCATAGTTACCAAATTCGCCCAAAAATAGGCGAATTTCGAAGTGGTACGATTCGCATGATACGCAATTCGTATACGAATTCATACGCTTCAATTCGCGTATTATTAGGGTTCAATTTGGTGGTTTTAATGGGTTAAATTCGCGAATTGCGTTTTGTAAAACAGAGTATTTCTGTAATGAATTCAGCGAATTCCAGGGATCAATTCAGCGTATTTTTCTCCAATCGCATTTTTGGAAACAAATCGTTGTATTTTAAGGATCCATTCAGTGTATCTTGGCGGGCTAGGGAAGTGCGGGAAAAAAAAGATACGTATCGACATATCCATAATTATCAACATTACCAAAACCCAGAAACCGATAATCATCTATATATATCAGCTTAATTTTGATCATTCGGATTTATGAAATTATTAATTTTTGTTAAACTTTGTGTTTGACGAACCGGATAGTAATATACACCGTACCGAATTGTACCGGATCGTACCGAAATAAACCTACCCCCTCCGAACCGAATTCGTCCCAACTAGCGAACCGGATCGAACCGCAAATTAGGTAACTATGGTTTAGGTTTCCGGGACATACTACCCAAGTCACTCACCACCTCCGAAGGCAAAGGGCCTAAGAAAATGGCTTAAAAGCCCGACGCCCGCCCAATCTATACAAAAACCACCAATATAAACTAACAAACATAACATAACAATAGCAAACAAAACAAGACAAAAAAACTCAGAACAACAGAGTCTTCACATTATCATCAGCCCTCCTGATCTTCCCAACAGCCTCCATGGTCTTCAAAAGAATAGTACCAGCAATCTTTCCACAAACAGTTCCAGCAATCAGCAGCAAAACAATGCTTTTGCTCTTCACACAAGCTCTAACTGCAGCCTTCAAAGAGACTTTGTCAACCAGTCAACACTAAAACAGTACCATACCACATAACAACTCTAATATTCACAACCAACATAACCAGACTACCCTGCAGCATACCACTACAAACCACTAACATCTTCACAGTCATATTCAAAGGGCATTGCTATGTTCATATTGGGCTGTTGATATTGCTATGTTGTTATAAAAAGTTATTTACTAAAATGGATGATTTAAAAAATCATTTACTTACAAACTGGGTGCTTTTTTATATCTTTTTTCTTACTTTTTTTTAATCAAACCATGTTAAAGCAATTTGAGATTGTTGAACTCATTTTATTTTTAAATGCAAATACATTTAACCTACTGTTTTTCTTTATATATTTGAAAGTAATATATATATATATATATATTTATATTTATAAATCGACTCAATATTATTAATAACATTGTTTCCCATGTTATTATATTATTATAGGCTGTGGGGATGGTGGTTTGGGTCATTGATTGCCATATGGAACATGATTCACGTTGTACATCACCCTCCTCTCAATCCATGCATGGTGAACATCGATATTTCCATACCGACATGAGCCTTCTTGAATTAATTTGGGGAAGGTGGAGGATGGTGGAGGTCATAGACCGCATCATATAGGATGATGGATGAAGGTGGAGGGATATGACGCCTGTGATTAAGAACATCACAATACCAATCACAATACCACGTAACCTAACAAATGGGCTTTATGTTCACACTACTTCATAGATTAGTTCATTCAAAATATTTTACTGGCATAAAGTTTCAACTCACTTACAAGTTATTAATTTTAATTGACTAACTATTTTGTTATATGCACAAACATTATTTTTGCATGTAATTCGTTACATAAACAAATATAAACACATGTTTCATTCGTTTGTATATGTTCTTGAATGTCCGTTTACGTTTTGTTTATTTAAATTGGTTCTTTTCACTCGTTTATATTTGTTCGTTTACTTATGTTCATTAGTTTGTGTATGTTTAACTTCATTCGTAAACGGATACGAACAAACGAACACGAAAACCCTTGTTTAATTGTTCTTGTTCTTTTGTTTGTTCGGTTATAATTAAACAAACTAACATGAGCATGCCCGGCCCTTTTGTGTTTGTATATAAGAATGCAATTATACAAGTAAATTTTTTTATTAAAATGGTTTATCTCCCATGAATATAAAAGGCTGTAAAGGGAAAAACAAACATTAAAAATTAAAAGGAAAAGAATTTTAACAAGTCATTAAAAAAATGAAAAAAAATATAATGAGTTGTTTGATGAAAAATAATAAAAAGTGATAATAGGTTGATTGAATAAAAAATAAAAGAAAATAACTATAATAGATTAGTTAAAAAATAAATAAAAAAAACATCTGTTTTGTTAAATATTTTTTCGATCATCCATTTTGACATATATCTTTTTCTACCAACACTTTTTGGGATTGCTTTAAAATCAAACCGTAAAAAATAAGATGTCGTTTAGATTGCTCAAACAAAACGTTTTAGGTTTAAGAGTATTTTTGCTGCTCTACAAGATTTTTTTATATTATTAATCAGTAATGAAATTCCATGGGCATGGAAGTACATATTTTATTTTAAGAATCTGAAGGTTCTTTTTTTAGTCGTAACCTTTTACGCTTGCAGTCGTTTATAATAAGATTTGAACTTTAACCACTTGAAAGGAACATCATCACTTAAACACCTTGATATCATTGAACTATATACCCTTTGGTCACCATTATTTATTAGTCACCATATTAAAGCTACTAGACTTGTTGACCTGGATTATGTCAACAAGTTACGCGTAATGTGATTGAATTTTGAAAGAAACATTTCAATATACAACTAGGAATATGTCAACATGCTATTAATTAAATTTGAGGTGGATCAATATGTTCATATATAAATTCGTGAGTTAAATGCTTGTTAGTCTCTGTGGTTTACGAAAATTGCAGATTTGGTCCCAATGGTTCACTAATTACACACTTGGTCCCAGTGGTTGCAATTTTTGCACTCGGGTGGTCCTTATGACTAACCCATGTTAACTTTCTCAGTTAAGTCTATGTAAGATTACCACACTACCCTTACTATTATAAAACAAAAATAAATAAACACTTTCTTCTTCTTCACCCTGATCTCTCTCTCTCACTTTCCTTTTCTCTCTCTAAAACCACAAGACCAGCGTCTCCCACCTCCACCACCACCTCCACCATCGCCGCCGCCACCACCGCCTCCACCGCCGTCTCCTACCTTCTCCTCCCATTCACTGTTTCAGGTAATTAATCTCCCTATTTTCCTAAACTTAAAACAGGGGGCCTCTTCATCATCATCTTATCTCCTAAAAAAACCTACCACCCAATAACAACCAATGACCACCACCCTCAGTGCCCTCAACTACCCAACCCGCCGGAAAAACGACGTGGGTCGTCGGAACACCACACCAGCCGCCGCTACTGCTGCCGTCATCGTAAACCACCGCCCATCACCACAAAACCTACCTGCCATCGCCATCGCCATCGCCACCTCCTTCAACCTCCACCGTACACCCTTTAACCTCTCTCTCTACCTCCCAGCTGATGATGCACATCGAACTGCCGGAGCCTACTACCGGAAAAATGAACCTGCAACTCATCTTCCACCACCGATATGTGCATCATCGGATCCGACATCGCCGGCTCCTCCGTCGCCGCTTCGACGTCGCTGCATCGTGTTTAGTTTCTGATGATTTGTTTTTGTGTGATTTTGTTCCTGATTGTTTGTGCTATTTAAAAATTGACGTGTGTTATGCGTAATTGATGCATATGTGTGTGGCGGTGATTTGGGGAAGAAGTGGTTGTGGCGGTGTGAAGCAGCAGGGGCAACGAGCTGGTGTGGTGGTTATCGGCGGTGGTGATAGCCTGCCCGGTGGTGGAGGTGTTCGTTGGTGGTGGTGGGTTTCGGTGTTGGTGGGTGTTTTGGTGTTCCGGGGTGGAGGGGAGAAGTGGCGGAGGTGAGACGGTGGCGGTGGGTGTTCGGGGGTGGAGGTGAGATGGCGGCGGAGGTGATATGGTGGTGTTTGTGCTGCTTGTTTTAGAAGAGACCTGTGAAGATATATATAACTTGGTAATAAGCAAGGGTATTTTGGTCATTTAACATGGACTTAACTGGAAAACTTAACAGATGTTAGTGATAAGGACCACCGAGTGCAAAAATTACAACCACCGAGACCAAGTGTGTATTTAGTAAACCACTAGGATCAAGTCTGCAATTTTTGCAAACCACATGGACCAACCAAGCATTTAACTCTAAATTTGTTGGAAGAAGCTTCATGCATCCTTGCTTGTAGCAAGTAAGGTTCATCCTCCAATACCATATTCTAACAACCATTTGACATTAGAAATCAAGTTGATTTAGTTTTTGGTGGCAAATATCAAATCTTTTTATTGAACAAAATATATTTTATTAATCATTAGGGCTGTAAACGAACTGAACGTTCAGCGAATAGTTCGTGAACTGTTCGGCGGAAAGTTCGTTTATGTTCGTTCGTTAAATAAACGAACGAACATGAACAAGAAATTTCATTCGATTTGTTAAATGAATGAACACGAATAGATGTCTCGTTCGTTCAACTGTGTTCGTGAACGTTCGGTAAGGTGTTCGTGAACATTCGTTCGTTTATGTTCGTATGTTTGTTTATAATTTAAGAGAGAATAGGGAGTAAGGGGGACCTTCGCTTCATTATAAATTGGACCCGGACCTTCTTTCTTCTCCTGCGGATTTAAATTAAAGATTTTTGTGCTTGCATATATTTTATCTGTACTTTTTATATTATTAAATCTATATTTATTTTTTACTCTAATTAAACTAGGAAACCAATTTCACCTTGTTTATGCATCATTTCCCTTTCATTTCTCATTATTTACATCGACAAATACGATTGACATCCGTTTCACAATAAGGGATTCAAGTTCCAATGTTACTTTCTAGGCCATCCACCTTTATCCTTCTTCGCGTTTGTCAAATTTATTTGTGTTAGTGAACCGTTCGTGAACATGCTCTCTTCCTTAATGAACGAACACGAACATAAAATCTTGTTCGGTAAGTGTTCATGAACCGTTCGTGAACACATTTATTTCCTTAACGAACGAACACCTTGTTCGTGTTCGTTCAGTTTGTTTACAGCCCTAATCATGGCCAAATAGGAGGATTTGGCTAATTGGCTCGAGTGACCATCTTGGCCTCTTGTCAAAAAAAAAAAATCTGAATGTGCCTCTCAACATATATGATTATGTTTAATTTCATCTAACAAACGAATGGAACTATTTTATAGTAAAAAAACCGATTTCGATTACAATACACAAATGTTTTTAAGTATAATACAAGCCAAATTTTTAAGCAATCATGTTTAATTACATTTTTTAACAAAAACCTGCATTTTCTAAATAACCGAGTTCTAACTAGGTTCCAGTAGAGGTGCAAAAAACGTCAAAACCAGTTTTTGGTTGAACCCTTATTCATATAATAACCAGTTCGGATCGAGCCATAGAGAGTCAAAACTGATTTTACCCACAACTATCCGAATAAGAAATTGGTACCGGATCGGTTTGTGAAGATCCAAAGATTGACCGGACTCTGTAACGGCAATGATCAGATCTCATGGAATGTCGTGACAGGGAAGGTCCTGCAAAATGAACAAACCGTTAGGCTCGTCGCAGAGGTGGGAGGGCCACTCTGCGACCACCCTCCGGCGTGAGAATACTTATTTGTAGAGAGAGAAAGTATAGAGAGAGAGTTCAGAAAAACGTACTTGCTGTGTACTTTGTGGAAGGTATTTATACTAGTCTCAACCGTGACGTCATTCGACTGGACGCACTTGTTGACATGCGTCCTTTTCAAGATGTCGGACGGACCTTATGCTGAAGAGGTGTTCTTCGGATCTTATAACGTCCGTCCACCCAGGCAAGGTACGCTTGGAGGTAGGAGGTGACTGTATCTACAGTTTGAAAGTAATTTTTATACAATTCGATTTTAACATGTTTCAACAGAGTTCTCAAACCTATTTCAAATTGACGAACCAAGTCAGATTGGGACCGATTTCACCCGAATCAGTTTAAATGTGCAATCTTGCATTCTATTATGTAAAAATAAAGTCAAATAAAAGTTTAATAACCTTATGCTAGAAAACAAGGTTGTGTTGCTTTAAAATGATTGCGAATCAAAACTTTAAATCTGATATAACATTACTTCTTGATTACTTTTTTTACAACTTGAAGTCATATTGCTTATTCTTTTTTTTATAAATGTTGTTCTTTCTATTAATTTTTAATCTTTTTATTTAGACTGATACTTATAGGCAGTGACGGACCCATGATTTTTTTTTCATTGAGTCCATTTTTTAAGAATTTTTCACTAACTAAACACTAAAATTTTCGGGTTCGGTCATCGTAGTCGGGGCGGGGATAGGAAATAATGTAGAGACATTTAGTGGACATGAAACCACTATATTATTAAAAACATTTTAAGCATCAAGTTATCAAATACTTGTTTGGAAAAATAACACAATTACTTTACATAACTTCAAATTGTTTAAGTATTCAATTTATCATTTTAAAGAAGAAAATTAGAGGGTTAATGGGTGGTTGTGCTCTATTAAAACACTACTTTGATTTTGATGGAAAAAATAAACTAAAAATCTAAACATGTGAGACTTGAACTTTGGATCTATTTGTTGGAACACAAGGGAATTTACCACCACATCATCAGAGCTTGGCCTTTATAGTGCTTGTACTCTTCATCAATGCTTATCTTTGGCAGATCTTCTAGCAAACCTTTGACAGTTGCCTTTGGTCTTCAACAGAGCTTTCCTAGCAGATATTCTTTTATATCATCTGTTCTTTTATAAGGTTCAACTCCAACAATCTCCCCGTAGTTCAGATGATGCCAAAACTCAACTTTATTCCTGATCTTTATTCCTCATCATTGATTCCCTTATTTGACATTTGAATTGAAGTTCAAAGTTCAGGGCAATCATGTCATCAAACTCCCTTTCAAGCTCAAGGTTCAATAGATCTTGGAGGTCAGCTGCATCCAGACCATATGCATCGTCCATTCTTATCCTTTCAGCTCTACCATCTAACCTGAGCAAAGTCAATTCATGGGTGTCTGTGCATGACTTCCGTTTTAGAATTCTTGAGTCAGATGGTTTTCTTGGGAAAATGGTTATTTGAGATGAGTTTGGTGAGATGGGTCTGCGGACAAGTTTTGAGAGTGTTTCAATAAGCTTATCACTTGCAGCATTAGTTTGGTATAAGATTTGGTTTTTGATCCCCTCTTTTCTTTGTTCTTCATACCTCATTTGATCTTCTTCTTCCATCTCCTTTTGCCTTTTTGGTTGATTCAAGGCAATGACGGGCAAAGCAATGGTTGAAGATTTTCTTTTAAAGGCATGGGTCTGTTGAGGAGCAGTGGTTGTGGGATAAGCTGGCTTTCTTGGAACAGATGGATCTTTCAGTCTAAGTTTCTCCAAGTTCTTGTAGGTATCAACAACCTTTGATTCTGACCACCTTGCAATTTGCCTTGTATGTAGTACCATATTGCAGACGAGTTATTGAATTGAGATCTTGTTGCTTTATATGGATTGTGCTGCATTATATGTTCAAGATAGTCTTGTTTCAACTCTACATCAAGCTCAGCATTAACAGGCCTTTCTGACATGGACTTACTCATATCTTTGGCAAAATCTTCAATCATTCTGATTTTGCTTAGATCATAAGCATAAATTTCCTTGAGTTGTTGTCATCCTTACCTTTGCTCTTCTCCTTGGCAAAGTTGTCAGCCTGGATAGCCTTAATCTTCAAATATTCATCCAAATTCTTTGGCTTTTCATATCCAACCAGAGATTGAAATTCAAGTTTTGAAACATCCTCTGCTGTGAAAAATGATTCAATTTCTTTTTAAACAACAAGGAGTTCTAAAGATACTGAGTGGCAAAAGGTATGATAGTTGGTGGTATATAAGTGGATGGATTTGGAATGAAACTTGATGGAGGTGATGAGAGTGATGTGGACAGTGGTTGTGATGACAAAGAGATTGGTGATGGAACCTCTTCATCATCTTCTTCAACAAAAAAGTTTTTCTTTTGCGTTGGTATTTGTTCTTTGGTGAGGGTGGGTGATCAGGAAATCTAGGTGGTGTGCTTAATGGTTGAGTTGAAGTTGGAAAAGTGGTACCAACATCTTCTTTTCCAACTGTTGAGCCTTTTCTTGTTCAATTAGCTTTGAGGCTTTGGCTTCTAATGTATCTTGTCTCTTCTGCTTATCATCAACAATCTTTTCTGCCTCTTTATTTAGGGTCTCATCAATCCCTTTTCTTAAAGTGGCATCTGATTCTGTAGCAGTGGCTTAATTTGCCTGTTGTTACACTTTTGGCTTTAGCTTGCATGTGAGTTTGCCTGCAACTTTCTCAAAGTATCTTTCTCCCCCTTTTGGCATCATCATCAACTTTTCAATAATGATTGTAGCCGGGGCAGAGCCAGTAGTTTTCAGAAGATGGTCTTTGATGGCTTTGATGTCTGCTTGTGTATCTAGCCTCTACCATATTTCTGATGAGTTTCATATGTGTTTCATGCTGAATATCTACCAATTTTCTTTGAGCTTGAATGACTGGTTACGCAGTTTTCCATAGCTCGTCAGTAGATTGTGGTGTATATGATTGAGGTTAAGAGTTTTGAAGCACTTGTTTCATCATGGAGTTGATTTCACCAATTGATGATTCCATGTTTGTCATTCTCTCCGTCAATTCTTGGTATTTTTATTTATCAACCTAAATTAATAGGATAATCTAAATTCCTACCAGAGGTAGTTGTATTTAATCATCTACAGAGTAAACTCAATGTTTTCAGACTCAAATGCCCCTTTTTCTTGGTACTGGAGACTTCCAACTAGAGCAGAGGTTACACTTGTAACCTCAACAGTTGTTGCCTTCAAGGAAGTCTTACTTTTGTAACCACTGTCCAACTGTGCCATTATTGTGGCAACAATTGTAGTAGTTGCTTCACTTGAAATATCACCAAGGGTTACTTGTAACCCAAGGGATGTAGCCTCCTCAGTTGCTTGGGGGATAGTAGATAGAGTTTTCTCAGACTTAGTCAATTCTAGAGGTGTACTCTCAGTAAGTAGTGAATGAGAGGGACTGTATGTTTTTCGAGCTTTCTCCATTGCATCAAGCAAGGGTAAAAATGTAGGTGGTATTGAAGAAGTAGGTTAGGTGTAGAAAGAGACATTTCCCTGGGAGAGGGGTTATGGAAGATTGATCCAAGTGAATCAAGAGCTTCACATTGTGGTGTCCCTGTGGTTACAACTTGTTCCTTTTGTCAGGAATCAAGAGGAATTTGCTTGGGTGGAGATCTTTGTTCCAACTGGTGTGAGAAAATAGTAGCAGTGGTTTAAAGTGACTTTGGTGTTGTCATAGGTTGAACCTCCGGGAACTCATCTTCCAGAGTTACCTTTTCGGGTTTCCTTTTGGTGGGCTTTTTGGAAGTGGAAGCTTTATTTTTGGAAATGGCTGGTGTGGATTGCATAACACTAGATGTAGTGTCCTGTTCACCAGGAGCAGTGGGCTTAGTGGCAGAGGTTTGAGCAGTCGATGTATTAGTATCTAAATTTGGCTCATCCCTCTCAGCTTGTGTTTTTGAAACCTTTGGCTTTTGATTTGAATTTTTGGTAAAAGTTTCATGTGTGAAGCTGCCAATTTCACAAATGACACCTTGTTGAAAATCTTTATTAGAAAGTTGTTTTTGAAAATAAAAACTGAACAGCCTAGGGTGTATAAGAAAGGCTTTTCCTTTTGAATTTTATTAAAAATTTGACTAAGTCAGAAAATAATATCTGGGAAAAATTAAATTTTGACTTTGTTAAAATAGCATATCCTAGATACTGCATGTTGAGAGGTATCCCATTAAAACAGTTGACTTAGCCGAAAAACACATGAGAAGTGTATGGAAAAAGAATTTCATGTCAGCAGGAAAATCAGGTTTGTAAATAGTAATACCTACCAATTGTCCTTCATACCCGTGTTAGATGAATTCTACATGAAGATCCATTTTGGGAAAAAAGGTCTGATCATTTAGGTCACTGAGACCAAATGTGGTAGAGATTGTAGTTGGAGAAATTTGTACAAGAGATTCTCCAATCTTTGACGTGATAGCAAAGGGCATTTTATTTTATATTTCGACCTTAGCATTTGCCCAGAACTGTCAAAGTGTGTTGTCAACATAGATTGGTGCTTTTGCTAGCAAGATATCTCTATACTTGGATGTTTTGAGAACATCAATCATGGCATGATAGGCAGTATTATTTTCGGTTTGCTCCAAGATGAGAAGGTAGTTATGAGGAGTTTTGATGATGAGATTCATGATTACAGAGAAAACGGTGAGGATTTTGTGAAGAAGACGAGAGTAAAGAAACTGCTTTTTAGAATTTGAATTCGAGACGCCAAGTGAAACTCTGTTTGGATTAAACAGGGTTTATAAAGTGAAAATGTGGGTGCTGACGTGGCTGCGGTTTTCAAAAGATCTGATGGCTATCATCAGTCCATGTGGCAACCTCTGTTGGATAATGGAGGACATTGTTTGGGAACCTCTGTTGAGAATCAACAGAGGTTTGGAACAATGAATGAGAACAGTGGTGATTTTACACTATCAGAGGATAGAGATCAGTGGTTAGGAAACACAGGGGTTAGCCTAACAGTGAAAAAATGGGAAACAGAGGATACCTTTAACAGTGGATAGAGAGAGTCAAACAGAGGATTTCTTTGAAAACAATGGTTATGGTCAGAATTATAGGATTTTGAAAAATTTTCAATTTAAGCTATTTTTAAGGATGAATTTTTGATTTTCTGAAAACATTTTAATACTTTTTGTTCATGGAACATAAAAGTTTTCTTTTATTCCATGTTTAGCATACCAATCCTAGAGATCAGACTTTCAAAGGTAGATGCATCTAATGCTTTAGTTAGAACATCTGCCTGTTGATCTTTAGTTGGAACATGATGCAGAGAAATCAAACCTTTTTCATAGCAATCCCTCACAAAGTGAAGTCTGAGGTCAATGTGCTTTGTGGTAGAATGAGATACTGGATTATTAATGATGTTTTCAGCTGCTTGACTATCCAACATGATAGGAGTCTTTAGAGCAGTTACACCAAATCTAGTAGTTGATTTTGAAGCCATAGGAGTTGAGCAATGCAACTTGCAACAGCAATGTACTCAGCCTATTCTGTAGATGTTGATACTGCAACTTGCTTTTTACTTTGCCAAGACACTAAGCAATTGCCTAGGAATTGACATCCTCCTGAAGTTGACTTCCTTGTGGTGTGGCATCCAACAAAATCACTGTCTGAGTAACCTGAAAGCTTAATGTTTCCACTAGTAGGATACAAGATACCAAGTGTGGGAGCATCTTTTATGTATCTGAATATCCTTTTCACAACAATAAGATTTGACTTTCTAGGTGCTGACTAGGATCTGGCACAAACACATGTTGCAAACATAATGTTTGGCCTAGAAGCAGTTAGGTACAATAAAGACCTAATCATGCTTCTATAAAGAGTTTGATCAACCAAGTCATCTTTGTCATCAACAGTGACAAGCTTTGTGGTTGCCATGGGTGTGCTACATGGTTTACAATCATTCATATCAAATTTTGTAAGTAGTTCTTTGACATACTTACTTTGATGAATGAAAGTACCATTGTGCATCTGCTTAACTTGAAGACCAAGAAAGCATTGAAGCTCACCCATTGCACTCATTTCTAACTCTGCTGTCATGAGTTGTCTGAACTCTTCACACATGTTATGACATGTAGATCCAAAGATGATGTCATCCACATAAATTTTGACAAGCATCAAATCTTTTCCTCTCCATTTTAAAAACAAGGTTTTATCAATATTACCTCTTGTAAAGCCTATGGATAAGAGAAAATGGAAAGAGTTTCATACCAGGCTCTAGGTACTTGTTTCAAGCCATACAAAGCTTTGTTAAGCTTGTAGACATGATGTGGAAAAAGGGTATCTTCAAAACCAGGAGGTTGGCATACATATACCTCTTTCTTGATCTTACCATACAGGAATGCACATTTCATGTCCATTTGATACACCTTAATGTTGTGGTTGACAACAAAAGTTAAGAACAATATGATGGCTTCTAACCTTGCTACAGGAGCAACGGTTTCATCATAGTCAATGCCTTCTTCTTGTCTGTAGCCTTGAACCATAAGCCTAGCTTTATTCTTGACAACAATACCCCTTTCATCAGTTTTGTTCTTTAAGGTATTTTGTGCCAACTGGACTTACATCATTTGACAATGTACAAGTTCCCAAACTTGTTGTCTTTTGAACTGAAGGAGCTCCCTTGCATAACTTCTACCCAACTGTTGTCTTTTAGTGCCTCTTGGTACTTGTCAGGTTGTGTGAGAGATAGAAAACCAGCAAAAAGACAAATGTTGTGGGATTGACTTCTAGTGAGCACACCTTCATTGATGTTGCCAATGATTTGATCAGATGGATGACTTTTAAGGTAGATTAAATCTCCCTTATATGGAACAATGGCATTTTGAGGGAAGGCTGCAGATGGAAATCATCTGAGCTAACATCTGTTGGCAATTTTGAAGAGCCAACATCTGTTTGAAATGGAGGTGGAGGTATAGGTAGGAGAAGTGTGGAAACATGTTGACTTTTATCTACAGAGGTTGGACTTTTGTCAATAGAGGTTTGATTTGATGAGCTGGAAGAGGATTGAGGGTCAACAACAGTTAATGCAGCAGTGGTAGAGTTTTCACAATTGTTAGTAACATCTGTTGCTCTGGTGGTGGAAATGACTCTGTATTATGGGACCACAATATCATATCCATTATTTGGAGGAGAAGATTGTGATGTACCTGCAAAGTTAGTCTTGATAGACACATCTTCAAATGTAAATTTGTCTAAGTCAAATAATTCAACAGGATTTGCTGGGATTTTTAATGAAGAAAGTTAATTGAACTTTACATTCAATGTCTCTTCCACACACCTAGTTCTTGAATTAAAGATTCTATAGGCTTTAGCAATGGTTGAGTATCCCAGAATATAACCACAATCTACTTTGGCTGCAAATTTTGAAATTGAATCTTTTAAATTTAGAATAAAACATGGGCAACCAAAGATTTTGAAATATGAGATCAGTGGTTTGATCTTGAACAAAATCTCATAAGCAGTCTTTTGATGATTAGGGTTAATCAAAACTCTGTTCTGGATATTGCAAGCAGTGTTTATAGCCTCTGCCCAAAAGGACAAGGGTAAACCTGAGTCTACAAGCATACTCCTAGCAGCTTCAGTTATAGTTATATTTTTCTTTTCAACCACCCCATTTTGTTCTAGTGTCCTTGGGATGCTATATTGCATAACAATCCCTTTTGACACACAGAAATCATCCAACTCCCTATTTTTAAATTCTGTCACATTGTCACTCCTGAAGACTTTTACTGACAAGTCAAATTGCTTTTCAAATTGTTTTAACAAAATTTTGCAAAATGCCTACATCTCATCTTGGGGTGCATGAAAAAGGTCCATGTAAACCTTGAAAAATCATCAACTATGATAAGACAGTATCTTTTCTGTTTGAGACTCATGATTTTTACAGGGCTACACAAGTCCATATGTAGCATTTGCACACACTGGCTTGTTTTGGAATCTTCAGTTGATTTGAATGAACTTTTATGTTGTTTGCCTCTTAACAAGAAACACAATGTTCATCACAAGTGAATTTTGATGGTAAACCTCTGACAAGATTTTGTTTAGAGAGTGTGGTGATAGTTTTAAGATTGGTATGACCAAGTCTTCTATGCCAAAGTTCTGTCTCTTTGCTTGAAGCAACTGAGAACAAACATGCATTGGACATTGGATTACCCTTCAACATATCAACCACATACACATTTCCACTCCTATGTGCAACAAGTTGTGCCTTGCTCTCAACTATTATTTGATCAATCTTTTACCACTTATTTTTAACCACTTCTGGCCCAACAATCTGACAAGTTTTTTTAGTGAAGAATGACCCATACCCTTTGCCACTCATTTCTGAAAAACTGAGAAGATTAAATTTCAAATTGTCAATAAGATTGACACGTTAAAAAGTTTCCCAGCCTGAACAGCACCTGGCCCCAATACATTCCCTTTTGAATTGTTACCAAAAGATATATCACCCCCTCCATGTGCCATAAAGTCTTTGAGAATGGCTCTACATCTTGTCATGTGCCTGGAGCCTCCACTATCTACATACTATAAACTATCAAGGCAAGTAGGAGCTCCCTTAGTTGCAACCATCATGGCACAGTCACAATCACCTTCACAAACACTAGCATTCCATGGGTCAGACAGAGGTTTCACTTTTTCATCAACATTTCTTTTGTAACAACTGTTTCATCATGAACATCAGACTTAGACACCACTTCCTCAGATTGAACGCCCTCATCTATAGTATCTAGTGCCATAAAGCAAAAATCATTTTGTTTCTTTTAAGTGTTGGCAACTAGAGCAAAATTTTCATCAGTTAGATCCTTAGGTAAGCTATTCCAATCAACAAAGCCCTGAGTAAAGAAACTCTGTTGATTAACCTCTGCTGGAGCAATGGTTTAAGTAACTTGTGGTGTAGGTTGCATTTGAACCTGAGGATCTGGGGCTTGAACATATTGGATCTGAGGAGCAGTGGTTTGAACATATTGCACAGGAACAGTGGTAGCAGGGTGTGCAAAGTGAGCAGTGTTTTGCACATGAGGAGCAGGGTATATGATAATGGACAATGCTTTAAGGTCTAGGGCTAGGATGTGCGATAATTGGTCCAGTTGATTTAGATCTGCATTCTCTAGCAAAGTTTCCTAGTCTATTACACTTATAGCATTGATCTTTGACTTATCCAACCTCATAAAGCAAGTGATGCAAAATATCCATTCTTCTAGCCAACTTTTAGCCATCATGTAACCTGGGAACTTTCTACCAGTTTCTGTAATACTTGCTACTCAACACTCAATAAAGCAAGCTGATGCAAAATATCCATTTCTTCTAATCTGAAGGGTCAAAATGTGAAAGATCATCCAACTCAAAGGATAAATTATCAGAAGTTTGGCTTTCCCCACTAGAAACAAAGGCATCAGGGGGACTCTTATGGTGTGCGAGGAGGAATTCTGCACAAGGCCCGTAATTCGAGGGGCACGGGATTTAAAAAAAGTCGATATATATATGTTTAAAAAAAACTATACACGCATACCAAATCTAATATAGAGGCCCATTATCAAATACAATTTTATCCTTTCTAATTTACCCAACTTAACCTTAGGTTTGTTGGGCCCAACCCAATACTAATATGATTTAAAAAAACACTGATTCTAATTAAAAAAAGACGTGGAGCCTGGAAATTGAATCGACAGTTGAAGTCATCGCGCAGACGACAGAACCAGAAGTGTAGAACGATTGAATCATTGAAGGAGTGAAAGACGATTGAACGTTTGAAGGTTGATTCGATTAAAGGCGATTCTGCCATTCTGGATTGCTGGGAATGAACAGACGAACACACTCAGTCACTCAACACAGGTCTGTTACTCTATTGAGTATTGAAACTTTGATTTCATGATTGAATTTCCGATTTCATCATCATCATATTGCATTATTGTCAAGCTTTCATTCTGATAAATTAATCTGACTAATTTCTGATTTCAGAAGTTCCAAACATCAGGTTTGTTCCGACTGTTCGTTTAATTTTGAACATCGAATATTATTTTGTTGATCATTGATTTCAGATTTTCAGAACATAACTTCAGAACCCATATATTGTCGTATTGATAAAGTGTTGTCGTAATTTTGTTATTATGTTAATTGTTGAACATTGATTATTATTTTTAGGCGTTAAATGCTCCTAAACAAGCATCTGGATGGCAAAAACATCAAAAAAGAAACTAGCGGAAGAATTGGTGAAGTCTCTAGCCGGTGTTATGAAAAAGTTTTTGGCGCCTAATCCAACTACAGTTAATGTTGAAAATCAACAAGAAGGCATTGAAGTAGAAGTAGAACACGAACAAGAACAAGAACAAGAATGCGTGGAAGTAGAAGATGAGGAAGAATGTGTGGAAGTAGAAGACGTTGAAAAGTGGGTTGGCGATGATAGCTATCGAGAACGAAGTCTTAGATAATATAAATTGTGAAGAGTTGATCCAACAGTTTGCTATGAAGAACGCAAGGATGGCTGCACGAATAATTGGTTAGCTATTATATTAACTTATTAGTTACTACGGTATGTAACTCATTATAATACTATGATTTTGTCATTATCATAATTGCATTGTTTATCAAATACTAATATTTTTGTCATTTTCATAACTATATTGTTTATCATTAACAAATATGGGCACATTTTTCGAGTTCGAACAGGGTACGTGAATTCTCAGAGACGCCACTGAAAGGCATAGTTAGGTGTGTAAGAATCAGAGTTGAAACTACCACCAGAGGTTATGTCAATGAAATGATCATAACTCTGATCCTTATAACTGCCAGTGGCTTCTTCTTGGCCAAAGAGTGTTGTACTACCGAATGCATAGTCATCAGCCACCTTGCCAGATTCTTGTAGCTTCTTTTTCTAGTTCAACTCTCTCTCAATGTTTTCAGATTCTTGCTACTTCCTCATAGCAGTTGGAACAAAGATCAGCACCCAAGCAAACTCCTCTTGATTCCTCACAAAAGGAACAAATTATAACCACAGGGACACCACAATATGAAGCTCTTGATTTACTTGGATTAATCTTCCACAGCCCCTCTCCCAGGGCAGTGTCTCTTTCTATTCCCAAACCTACTTCTTCAGTACCACCTACATTTTTACCCTTGCTTGATGCAATAGAGAAAACTCAGACAACATTCAGTCCCTCTTATTCACCAATTACTGATATGTACACCTCCAAAATTGACCGAGTCTGAGAAAATCTATCTGCTATCCCCCAAGCAACGAGGAGGCTACATCCCTTGGGTAACAAGTAACCCTTCGTGATATTTCAAGTGAAGCAACTACTACAATGGTTGGCACAAACATGGCACAGTTGGACAATGGTTACAAAAGTAAGACTTCCTTGAAGGCAACAACTATTGAGGTTACAACTGTAACCTGTACTCTAGTTGGAAGTCCCCAGTACCAAGAAAAAAAGGGGCATTTGAGTCTGAGAACATTGAGTTTACTCATGTAGATGATTCAAATACAACTACCTCTAGTAGGAATTTAGATTATCCTATTAATTTAGGTGGTAAATTAAAATACCAAGAATTGATGGAGAGAATGAAAACTTGATGAAATTAAATCCATGATAAGACAAGTGCTTCAAAACTCCCAACCTCAATCATCTACACCATAATCTGCTGATGAGCTATGGAAAACTGTGCAACTAATCATTCTAGCTCAAAGAAAATTGGAAGATATTCAGCATGAAACACACATGAAACTCATCGGAAATATGGTAGAGGCTAGATACAAGGATACACAAGCCGACATAAAAGCCATCAAAGACCATCTTTTGACAACTAATGGCTCTGCCCCGGCTACAATTATTATTGAAGAAGTTGATGATGATGCCAAAAAGTGGGAGAAAGATACTTTGAGAAAGTTGTAGGCAGACTCACATGCAAAGCAAAGCCAAAAGTGCAACAACAGCCAGAACAAACAACTGCTACAGAATCAGATGCCACTTTAGGAAAAGGGATTGATGAGACCCTAAATAAAGAGGCAGAAAAGATTGTTGATGACAAGCAGTAGAGTACATTAGAAGCCAAAGCCTCAAAGCTAATTGAACAAGAAAAGGCTCAACAGCTGGAAAAAGAAGATGTTGGTACCACTTTTCCAACTTCAACTCAACCATTAACCACACCACCTAGATTTCCTGATCATCCACCCTCACCAAAGAACAAATACCAACGCAAAAGAAAGGCTTTTGTTGTTGAAGAAGATGATGAAGAGGTTCCATCACCAATCCCTTTGTCATCACACCACTGTCCACATCACCTCCATCAAGTTCCATTCCAAATCCATCCACTTATATACCACCAACTATCATACCTTTTGCCACTCAGTATCCTTTAGAACTCCTTGCTGTTCAAAAAGAAATTGAATCATTTTTCACAGCAGATGATGTTTCAAAACTTGAATTTCAATCTCTGGTTGGATATGAAAAGCCAAAGAATTGGATGAATATTTGAAGATTAAGGCTATCCAGGCTGACAACTTTGCAAAGGAGAAGAGCAAAGGTAAGGATGACAGGACAACTCAAGGAATTTATGCTTATGATCTAAGCAAAATCAGAATGATTGAAGATTTTGCCAAAGATATGAGTAAGTCCATGTAAGAAATTTTGGTTAATGCTGAGCTTGATGTAGAGTTGAAACAAGACTACCTTGAACATATAATGCAGCACAAACCATATAAAGCAACAAGATCTCAATTCAAGAATCGGTCTGCAAATGATCTTAAGGAAGAAATTGATTGAATTCAGGCTATGCTCAAGGATCCTTTGAATAAGCCAACACCTCCAAATTGGAAAACAGGGCAAAGTTTGTTGGTCATGATCGTGTCCTAAAGATAAAAAAGAATGAAGAGTTAGTTGCTGCACAATATGGTACTACAAGGCAAATTGCAAGGTGCTCAGAATCAAAGGTTGTCGATACCTACAAGAACTTGGAGAAACTCATACCGAAAGACCATCTATTCCAAGAATGCCAACTTATTCCACAACAACTGCTCCTCAATAGACCCATGCCTTTAAAAGAAAATCTTCAACCACTGCCTTTCCCACCATTGCCTTGAATCAAGCAAAAAGGCAAAAGGAGATTGAAGAATAAGATCAAATGAGGTATGAAGAAAAAAGAAAAGAGGGGATCAAAAACCAAATCTTATACCACACTGATGCTGCAAGTGATAGGCTTATTGAAACACTCTCAAAACTTGTCAGCAGACCCATCTCACCAAACTCATCTCAAATAACCTTTCTCCCAAGAAAACCATCTGACT
Source organism: Scalesia atractyloides (assembly GCA_947069175.1). Classification (NCBI taxonomy): domain Eukaryota; kingdom Viridiplantae; phylum Streptophyta; class Magnoliopsida; order Asterales; family Asteraceae; genus Scalesia; species Scalesia atractyloides. Next base: position 34,865,132 of record CAMTDV010000025.1, read on the forward strand.
CAAGAATTCTAAAATGGAAGTCTTGCACAGACACCCATGAATTGACTTTGCTCACGTCAGATGGTAGAGCTGAAATGATAAGAATGGAGGATGCATACGGTCTGGATGCAGCTGACCTCCAAGAACTATTGAACCTTGAGCTTGAAAGGGAGTTTGATGACATGATTGCCCTGAACTTTGAACTTCAATTCAAATGTCAAATAAGGGAATCAATGATGAGGAATAAAGATCAGGAATAAAGTTGAGTTTTGGCATCATCTGTTCTAGGGGTAGATTGTTGGAATTGAACCTTACAAAAGATCAGGAATAAAGATGAGTTTTGGCATCATCTACTAGGAAAGCTGCGTTGAAGACCAAAGGCAACTGTCAAAGGTCTTATATGATTAAAGCTCTGCTGGAAGATCTGCCAAAGATAAGCACTGATGAAGAATACAAGCACTGTCAAGGCAAAGCTATGCTAAAGCGCATTAGAGGATATCTCATCTGTTGTTACCAACATACTTTATATTATATTTAATTGTAACAGTTTTAGCTAGCAGATGTTAGTAGTTTGTTATTTTTGTTAGATCACTTTCATAGTGACATCATCATAAGATGCTCAGATGTTAGAAATATACTATAAATAGAACAGTACCTATAGTGTTCTATTTGATCACTTTCATTACTTAATCAATCTTTTTCTTCTTACATTCTGTACGAATAACTCTGTGATCTCAGGCTGAGGGGGAGATTGTGAATTACATGCATACGTGATTACAATTACAAATGAAAACAATATCTCAATTGCTGTGAATCAAAGTTTATCATTCCGCTGCATCATCATCTGATTTATCAACTTTCGTTACTTTCCATTTACAAACTTTTACAACAATTCAAACTCAGATCCTAACATATGTGGTTGTGAGGAAAGAAAGAGAAAAAATTGTTGTTTATTTGTATATTTGAGAGGACACTGTTCATCCTTTATAATTTCTTAATATATTTTAAAAGTGTTTGTAAGTGTACGAGAGAAAAAAGTAATGATAAAAGTAAAAAAAATTATTTAATCGAAAAAAAGAAATATATTTATTTTTAGTGTAATTATAGGATAAACATGATAGAAGGGATGTGAATGCTCTAAATAGTTTTGTTTGTCTAAATATTTTTCGTGATCTAACACCACATAATTAATTAGCTTATATAAGTACCCTTTTATCATAGATTAGATCAACCATAGATAAACATAGTCATTCTAGGGGTCATTCATAAAACTATACAGTGTGGGCTAGCGCCCTCAGTCATCTCCGTTGGTTGATGTCCCCAACACTGCCTAGTCTCTACCAAGGGGACACTATCCATGGCTTCCGCCAAAGCCATGGCGGGCATGAGGGGAAGAAGGTGATGGGACCCACTTATATCATCAAATCTCACATATTCTTTTATCTTTTTTTTTGTTTTACTTAAAAGAGGAATTAAAGGGGGTGTTATTCCACACCATGCAAGTTAATGATATAGCCCCTTACTTATGTGACTTATACGTGGCGTTGATGTGACGTGATAAAGCCCATTAGGGCTTTATCCCACACCATATAGCCAATGAAAAATGGTTAAATATTTAAGGGTTTAAATAAGAAGAAAATTTTTGTAAGAAATAAAAAAAAGAAGAAATTTCAACCAATAAGAATGTTGATTTTACTTTATTTAATTTTGTATTTAATATTAGTGTAAGGCTATAGGGTGTGGTCATGACCCTCATGACCACCATGATCCTCCACGTCAGCGTTATGTCACCACATCTCATCCAACATCCAAAACCACTACCCTAAAGGTGTGGTCATGACCCAAACCACTATCCCTTTATTTATTTTAATTTATCTTTGTCTAAAGATGTAGGTCCGTTGTATGGATCGTTCAGGCACTAATTTGGCAAACCAAGGTAAACGTGCGGAATCCATTTGCATAGGCGACATTGTAGACAAGTTCTTTATTGATTAATCACTGTCTCATTGATTAGTAGACGTTACAGATCCTGGAAACACTTGGACAGAGCTTCGCGTCCAGTACACAAAATCTTTGAATCTTACAAATGAAATGACATGACACATATTTATAAGTGAACAAGTTCGCTTGAACTGTGTCATGGACAAGTTCAGGCGAACTTGTTCATGCACATACAAGTTCGGGCGAACTTGTTTCTCAACATACATAAACTTAACATTTAGCTCTTAAACACAAACTCGATATTATACGATGACGTAGGCAACAGACATATGCATCAACAGACTCCCCTTGGATGTTGCCGTAGTCATCATTCTTCAATTAAGATCCAGAATTTTTAAAATATTCTTGATTTTTATTTCTTGAATAACTTTAACTTCCTTGATCTTCATATTTTCTACAATCCTTTTCTTTTTCTTGAGCTTGTCTTGATAAAACTTTAATCACCATGCTCCCCCTTGCTTTGAGCTTTCTGGTATCTTCAATCAACGTGTTTTATCCAGTTCCCCCTTAAAATCAACTTCCTGTTTCAAAGTTCCTCAAACTTTCAAATAAAATATTTCAGATTCAAACTTTGAAATCTCTAAATACAACCATTTCAAATTTTAATCTTCTTATCAGTTTTAAACCCTCTCAGTTAATCAAGTCCAAATTAATGACCTTGAATATCTGATTCATGTATCAAGTTCAAATTTAATAATCTTGATTAAACATTTTAACACTAAATTGATGTATTTATTCAAATGAAAGTTTCAAATTAATGAACTTTTTAAAACTTTTCAGATCAATTTTCAAAAGTTTTTTAGATTTTGTTCAGCAACTCTAGACTTTGAAAATCAGCTTTTCATCATCAATGGTCGAAACTAAAAGATAATATAATCTATTTGATGTTATGAAAAGAATATCAAACTCTAAGTATGTACAAACATATTTACCAACATTTTTTTGTTGAGTTTGTGTTAAAGGATCATATCAGTTTTTGAGACAAATCATAAGTACGTTGACCTTTTTATGACTTTAAGCTTTAAACTCGTTTACCTAGATTGTCGATATGTTTGTCCTCTTAAACTTCAACACATTTCTCAATTGTTCCAAGATACGTTATGTAGAATTAAGAAACTTGAATTAACTACGGTTCCCATCTCAGAATATACCCCCCATCAAGATTCCCTAGATTTCATCTTACATGTGAGTATAGCGTAATTGATATATGTATTTGGGTTATGCGAAACCTTGAGAGCTCAGGTTAGTACCACCGTACCGACAGAGAGATGAAGGCTCGACTTATAAGATAGTATTCCAAAATGGAATCTTTTTGTACTGCAATTGTAGTATCTTTCGATATTTTCAATTGAATGCAGTTTTAGGGGATTTTTGCAAAAGCATTATAGAAGTTCTAGGCCATTGCTTACGCAAAATCAAAAGAACTTGTATAATACCCCATATATCAACCATCTATAAAGACCTCGTATCTCAGAATCAGGCAATCTCTCAAACGAAATTTTGGAGTACTAAGTCCATATATCCGAGAGATGTTAATCCACAAGTTTAAGCAGTTGTAAAATTTAGTTTATATCCCAGAAACAATCTACTGAACGTGTAAAGCCTATCGACACACTCCACAGTAAGACTCGTTTAAACTTTTAAAACTTTACAATTCTTTAGCATACTGTGGTAGTCCACTGATGTACTATCATTTCCTTTTTACACTAAATTCTTTTTGTCTTTTTCATGTTTTTGTACTTTTAGGTTTTTCATATGTTTTTGTATTTTCTCGTAATATTTCTCCCCCTAAAATCAAAAACATATTTTTATATTTTAGTTTATAGAAAAACATTGACCAACTGATGAGAATCACTTTAATTCTTCATCCATTACTGCTTCACAATTTATCTTGTAAATCCTCTCCCCCCATGACGACAAAAACCTTGACACCTTTGTGTTTTTAAAACATTTATATCCATGAATTTTGTCTTTTCAACAGTGAGAGTTCTGTGAAATTTTAAATTTTCTTCAAAAATATTGTAAAATTTTCAAGTAAACGTTATTAAAACATATTTTTCGAAAAATTTTCTCCAAAAATTTTCAAAAAATTGTAAAGTAAACGTTATTTGAATTTCAAATCTTTTGTAAAAATGGCCTTTATATAAAACTTGATAACCCAGCTTGTCTTCATTGTGTGCCACGGAACTCCGTTCTAAGTAATTTAGTTTCATCTCAGAAGTTCCTACACATAAATTCAAAAATTAGTTGAATAGTGACACCCAAGCTTTGCAGTCTTAGATGTTATTTCTTCAACCTTAATTTTGACTTTCTTTTCACAATCCAGTTTATTTTGGACTTTCTCAAGTTTCGAAAAGTCCTCTAAACTTTCAATTTTCACTGATTGTGTAACTTCTTTTTCTTTTACCAACCATGTTTGATTTTTCTAAAAAGCTTCTTGAAATACAATGTAGAAACTTTTTGTTCATTACTATTCGAGGATTCACCAGTTTCAAAATTTGAAAACTTAGTAATAACTGGTTTCACCTTGTTTGTAGTTTTTGTACATTGTTTCAAAACCTGAGTTGGTACTCCAGAATTGTTCTTATCAATATGAATAGGTTTAGGATTAATTTGTAAACATTTTCTAGCAATGTGTCCCTTTATCCCACATTTGTGACACAACCTGTTATCATATCGATCTTTTCTATCAAACCATACACTCAAATCATAACATTGATTTGATGTGTGGTAACCATCTTTCCTGTTTCTTCTATAAGCATGATTTGACGTTGAAGTACTGCGGTCCAACCTCCACCACTTATTTTCAATTTTTTGTGAATTTTTATAATAATTGGATGATCGTATCGATGAACTTTTATTTTTCTTTTGAAAATTTTTAGAATTTTTAAAACTTTTTTTTCTTTTTGTTTTCGTTCTCCATTCTGCTTAGAAGGTTTTTGCGTTGAGCATTCACCTTTTTCAGTAGATTGTAAAACAGTTTCTTGAAAATTTTCTTTTAGTTTTAAAAATATTTCATGTTTATCCTTTTTAACGCTTTCATCATCATTATCATCATCACAATCCTCAATTATGACATCGTCATAATTTGTGATCTTGTCACTTATTTGGATTTCCTTTTTATTCTCATTGATCGGTTTTGGACATATATGATCAAGAATTAATGACGATGTCACAAAACCTTTCAACTTCTTTTTCTAAGTCAACAATTTTATTATTAGTAATCTTAACTTCATTTTCAAGTTGAGTTATTTTCTCAAGATGATAATTTATTGTCTTTTGATTTTCAATATTAATTTTTTATAAACAATTTTTTTATTCTAAATTTTTTATTTGATTTTTCAAATCATTTTCTAATTTTATAGAATTTTTGTTTTCTAATGTCAAACTTTCCACATCTCTCAAAAGTTTGACATTATCAGATTTGGATTTTTCACAACTTGAACAACAGATTCAGAACTTGAAGCTTCATATGTTGATGTACTTGATTCTTCATTCTTTGGAGTTGAATCTGTCTTAATATACCTGCAGAAAATATTTTAGTAAAATCAATAACATGATTCATATTTTCATCTATATAACAACCCCTCTTAATATCATATTTCATAACATATTTTGCTTTAAGACATATACTGATTCTTCTGCTTATTTCAAAAACCATATCCAAGCTTATTTTATCTAGCTTCTCTTCTATCTTTTCAATCAAAGCTTTGTTCTTCTTTGTAATTTCTAAATCCTGGTTTTTAAGCTCAATGAAAAACTCATTTAGATAAAACTTTTAAAATCTGAATATTTTTTCAATTCAATCAAATATTCATCCCACTCTAACGGTAACGCTTCTGCAAATTTTTATATCTCTTCAGCACTTGACATTCTTATATTGTATTCTTTTAATTTGTCAAGTAATGCATCATACCGTTTTATTAACTGATTCAACAATTCATCTTTTCTACATAAAAAAATATTCAAATCTCTTAACCCAAGTATTTTTATTGTCATTTTTATTCCTCGAATACAAATACCATCAAACCAATCATTTATTCTTTCAAAAAAATATCTTTCATTTTCGACAAAGACTAGTTAACAGAAATTTTATGCAAAAACCGACTTTTTAATCGACGACATTGACGTATCGGTTTGCTAAAAACATTTAAAATTTTTCCGAAAACTGTTTTTACCCGATTATATCTTTAAACTCGTCTCATCGAAACGATCTAACAATATATAATGTCCGAGACGTTTTTATGGATTTTCATGCCTTAGAGAAACCCTTAGACAACTTCGGCCGAACTTGTAATGGACAACTTCGGCGAACTTGTTCGCTTTCAGACAAGTTTGAGCGAACTTGTATACTTCTGGACAGTTCGGGCGAACTTGTTCACTTTTGGATAAGTTCGAGCGAACTTGTTCAACAAGTTCGTGCAGAATGAGTTTCCAAAACTTGATTTTTTGTAAATTTCGACATGATTTTGATCGTTTTTAGCTCTGATCTTTTCAAGGGTTTTAGTATTATGGATTTTACGTATTATACTTGAAAATCAGTCCATTTTGTCCGTGAATTGTCCAAGAAAAGTTTAAAAAGAAAGAAATGAGTAGAAGATGAGATGTTCTATGTCCAATCTCTTCAAATTAGGTCAATCCTTCTCTGATACCACTTGATAGGACCGTCCTCCTCAGCTTGGAACCAAAATTTGTATCTAATGTCCATATAAGCGGAAATTATATGACACATAAACCAAATACACAAGAATTACTGATTAATAGTCGGTTTATTAATGTCCAAAAGTATTACAACTTGAATTCCAAACCGACAGAGCTTCACCGTCAATGTTGCAAAGTTCTTACAATGAATGAACCATGACATCCTATATATAGACTTCCAAGTTCGCTCGAAGTAAGGCTTAGCTAGATCAAGTTCGGCCGAACTTGATCAGCTTACTATAACTTCGGCTGAAATAACAATTCAAGCTCTAAACATACAGACTCTATCCAGGACCTAGACAATAGACATTATGCATCAACAAAAGAAAAAGGAAATGATTTCTTGAAAGGAGGACCATGGTTGCCATGGTTTAATCCATGTAAACCATGGTGGATCAAGCAAGGAGATGATGTAGCCTTCCATTCATGTTCCTACGTGGTGAATCATGTCCCAACCATAACCCCCACACCCTTTAGCTTAATGGTATATTGGTAAACTTAAATAGATCATTAATTGGTACTCCTCCTTTTTAATAGCTAACTACATTAATTTTTGTAACTTATTTTAATAATATATATATGATATGTATATATAAAGAAGAAAAAAATAATTTAAACTGTAGGACAAATTATGAGATGTGTAGGATGAATTACGAGATATGTAGGATAAATTTCAATATATGTAGGATAAATTTCAAAACGTATAGGATAAATTTTGATGTATGTAAGCAAAAATTTTAGTTTGAAGAATGATAGTCTTTATGACTAATGAATTAGTCAAAGATAATAATAAATAATATGAGAGAAAAACTATTTAATATTTTACAATTATACCTTTTATTTTTTTTCTTAATTTATCTTTTTTAAATTAACCTCCTGATTAAATATAGGTCAATTAGGCCTCCCACACCACATAGCAAATGAATAATGGTTAAATAAACTAATAATAGGTCAATTAGGGCAGTTGTGGTTAATCATGGACATATATGGCCCGTTACGATTGGATCTTTATGAGCCGCTACGACTTATTATCACTCCGTACGAAGTGAGCGTGGTTTGGAGGCGTAGAAGCCTCTTAACGCCGAGCACACCAACCCGCTGATGGCGTGGAGGGCGGCATGGACGTTTGGACGTTGAATTCTTCACAGACTTAATTTTGTTTTCCTATTTCTATGTTTTGGGTTAGATTTTCGGGTCATCGATTCAGTTCGGATCGAGTCAAACTATAATAACTTTAGATATCTAGTTTCAAACTTTATTAAAAACCCACATCAAGTTTAAAAACAAGTAAAAAAAATTAGTAATAGCTTCGTTCTTCATGTTTTTTTTAAACTCAACTAGTGAGTTACCACCCGCGATTCGCGACGAGTTCAAACCATAGATAAAAAAAGCAAACGCAATTGGATTTACGTAAAGGTAAAAACTACGACACGAAGATATATTCGAATGTCACAAAAAGTTATCGGTTTAGTCCGTGATGGTATCGACACTCGTTATAACCATAAAAAAAATACTTGCGACAGGTTCGAACGTGAATAAAATAACCCACTTACGACGGTACATAAGAAAGTTAGAAAGATTTTACCCTGAGAAAAAACTAAAAGAAACGACAATAAATAAGTAAAAGAAAAAAAAAACTAAAAGTTTAGGGTTTAATAATTACAATAAAATGTAAAGGGAAAAACTAAAGTTAATGGTCAAATAGTGATTGTAATAAAGTGTAAGGGTTGAACATGAAAAACAGTTATTAAAATTAAGGGTCTAAACATATTATCAAAAAAGTAAAAGAGACTATATAATAAACTTATTAAAAATTAGAAGACTGAAATGAAAATTATATTATAAAAATTTTAAGCGAAAAAACGAAAATTTAACACTAATAACCGAAACATCACACCCCAAGCCTCTTTAAGGCTTGTCACTGTATAGAGGATATATATTTGCATCATTGACATGTTCACTACAATTATATAATTATATAAACCTATATTATATAATCCTATAAATTGTACATTTTTGGCTTGCAATTGTAACATCTTAAACTTTTCACCTCTCTATTTCTTTATTTTATCTACAAAAACAACCCACCCTATACATCTTTTCTACACAGTCTCCTCTTGCTTGTTATATATTATATATATATAATCCTAAATTATAATTATATACATATTATATTATATTATTATATATATAACCCTATAATTTGTAACAATTTTTGTGCTTTGCAAGTCGTACCACATGCTTAAACTGTTTCTCACCTCCTCTATTTCTTTACTTTTTAGTCTACAAAAACCACCCACCCTATACACCTTGTTTCTTACACAGCTCTCTCTTCTTTTGCTTGATGTTTCATGGCTGCGATGACCAATGTCCGGAGTCGTTAACGACAGGATTACGTTTTTGCCGCATGTGGCGGTGAGGATGGTGTATTGTGGCGGTGGTTCGAAATGCCATTAAACATTCAGGCGATGTTGGCGGCGATTTGCTAGGGTTCCAAAAATAACGGTGATGAGGAAACAGGCGGATGCAATTTTGGTGTCTAACAAACACCATTCGTGGCGTCGGCGATGGCGGATATCGATGGGCGAGGAAGGGCAGAAATGATCAGCAGTTATGGTCGTTTTCATTAAAAACCCTACGCAGACCTCACGAGGAAGAAAGAAAAAGAAACGGAGGGGTGGATCAGAGAAATCGAGCTTTTCTACTCAGTCGGTTTGTGATTGTCATCATAAACCCTATGAACAACTCTCGAGAAACAAAGGAAGAAGAGATGGCAGAAATTGAGGTAAGCTTTTCTCTCTTGGTTTTGTGATTCTTCATTAACATTGGTCGGATAGATCGATTAAGGTTCCACTATTAATTGATTTCAAATATATGATCATGTTGTAGTTTATTTATATATTTAAACGAGTTCGTGAAATTATATAAATGGTACTATGAACGTGAATTTCTCTTGATGAAATCCTTATTTTTTTGCTTATTCCATGGCAACTTTCTTTAATATAATCGAGGTGAATGGTTTGTCGGAACAATATAATGGTTTGATGAAACAATATTAGTGAATTGCCTCAGGATCAGATGAAGACATCATAATTTCCTGAAAACCTTGAGGCTGAAACATATGCGATAATTAGAAAATCTTTTAATTTGTTTGTAGCTGTTTTTTCTCAATCTGTTACGAGGTACAGATTCTCGATTTATGGTTAACAACTGATTAGTTTTCCAAATCACCAAAAACACTTTGAAAAGGCACACTTGGATGGTTAGTGAGTAATCATCATTCTCGTTATCGTCAATCTATTAAAACAATATGAAATGAATAGTACCAACTGCCACGTTTTCTCTGCTTTTATTATGTGTTGTTGGCGGTGAGGATACGTGTTTAAGTTTAGGTTATCTAGAACAGAGAGATGCGAGTGCAAAAGATGTGATGATACACGAGTTATTATTTTTCATCTACTTTTGGCAGATTAGCACTTAGCGGTGAGTTGGTTCGTTATAGAACCTGATATGGAGGACGACATGGCGGGATGAGAGTTCTTTGGAAACGACATCAAAGAAATTGGTGTCTTTGTTGTGTGCTCTGACGGGAAAGGGATGATGTGTACCCCATCTTCTCAAGCCCGAACTGTGGCGGAAGAGGTGGACCGGTGATGATTGCTCAAACGATGGTAGGTGGCTATGCAACATCGATGTCGGTGAAACCAAGAACAGATGAAATAAGGTTGATAATGATTACGAAGACGAACTGATTAGAACCCTTACGACATTAAGGGTTGATGATTTGGAGCACCGACAGGTAAAGCGTAAACCTAATAGTTGTAACCCTAATTTTACTTTTGTTTATTATTTTTTATTGTTCGTTAGTTTTATGGAGTTCTATAAATCTTAAATTGTTTGAAAAACATCCAGCTAATTAGGAATTTGTCGAATTAAGGCAGACTAATTGATGACTGACATCACCTCCTCTTCTTCCATAGTCCGAAAGCCTGGGATAACTCACAGGTTCACTCGCTCTGTTTCCTTACAAGAGCGCCTCAAAATCCCTTATCTGGATGAGGTATTATTTATTTTGTTTTTCAAATTTTACGTTGCTTTGTGTTTTTTCTTCTATGTTTCCAAAACTTGGTGTTTCATATTATTTGCTTAGAAGAAGAGGGTTTTCTCGGATTCCACATAATCTACTCTATGGTGGTGTTGTCCAGTGGTGGAAGGGTTGCGATGACGACGATCAGGTCACCCACTGTAACAGATCAAGAAACGAAGGGCGTGGTGGAGTTCCGGTAGTCTAGCCGTCGCCTCCAGCAATGGTGGCTAGGGATCAGGCGAGATTTCGGAGAAACTCCGATAGGCTCGAACACGCATGCATGTTTAATTTTCATAGAGATCGAAATATGAAGGTTAGATTCTAAGTTTGCGGATGTTTCTTTATTTTTCGATCACCTGTGTCAGCTTCATGTGGTTCAGGTTCCGAAACATGGTGAGTATTGTTGACCATCAGGTTGGAGGGTTGTATGCACGGGCACGGCCAGGGGCCATACGTGATCCCGACAAGTGAAGGTGGTGGGGAACAACGGCGACGACGTAGTGGCGACTGGTTAAACCTATTCAGCTTCACTTTTTGCAGCCAAATACCTGTTAAAGATACAGGTTAATACTAAATTTCCTTTATTGATTAGATGCACACTCATTATAACACAGTGATAATTTTTTGTTCTATATACAAATTGTAGAGGCGGCTAAAGTGGCGGAGATACCGGTGGTTATGGGGTGGATCCACATGTGTATGGGCCGGTAGTGAATTCTCTCAGGAAGGATCCGAAAGCATGGCTTGATTTCATGATGAAGTAAGTTTCTACTTTTGAGCCAATTAATCATGGATTCTTACTAAGGCCAAATTCTTGGTAAAAATAAATTTCTTGAACAAAGTAATGAAATTCTCCAAGGCTATAATGAAACAAAAGGTACAACCAACATTGCATAAGGATGGGTACTCGGTGGTTCAAAGTAGTGCTTAGTTCAAGGTGTGAACTATAATCTGGATCATTATGGCTGCAGTATCTGGTATCCATCAAGATTGGTAAGTAATACCATTTGATAATTTAAACGAGTTGGCTATGTCATAAGGAATTCTAACCAAGTGGTTATTATGTGGAGATGATGGTTACGAAACACATTTAGAATGCATCATGAAATTTTGACAATTTTTGGGTATACATGCGTCCTACTTTCCCTTTATATTGGTTTTATCTTATATATGAAGATTTTATCCTACTTGCTCCACTTTATGTAATTAACTATATCGTGTGACTCATTGACAATTGGCTGAATATAAATATAAATCTAGGCCCCATGGTTCTGGGGTGTGGAATATTTTCAAAGATTTTAGGCCCTAGCTATATAAAAAAATCGTTTATAGCGGGACCAGGTCGGATCATGTAAAATAAAAGAACATTAAACTAAAATTTATAAAATCATCAAAAAACACGTCAAACGTCATTACAAATTACAAGCGTATTTAAAATTGTGCCTACAGGTTTTTTTTGAAATATATCCAAAACATCATTTAAAAATACTAAACACCCCATTACATTGTTACTCATTGTTCCTAACAGAATAATTTGCTCCAAAACTCATAAAACAACACTAAACACTTAAACAAAATAAACAATCGTATTCAACCGTAGTCCATAATTTTCAATTTCATTTTCAAACATTCATGCCCTAATATTAAATGTTGATTACTTGTAACTAATCATTTAAACAAACAAAGCTATAAATAAAACAACAAAATCATTTAACTACAAGTCTAGAACAACAAAAACATATAAAAAGATCAAACACTTGCACATCTATATTTTCTCCTAATCATCATATAAAACAAAAAAAACATATAAAAAGAAACCATACTAGTTCTATATCGGAATCCTGGCGTAATATGGGTCGCTCCAGCCGGAATTTTGGTTTTTTCCGGGCAAAAAAAAGTCGTCTGGTCGTGAGCAGTGGCGTCAAATCGCTGGGAGTTTTTTTGGGGGGCGGGATTTGGAATTGGAATGGGTTGATGAGTTTGGGTTATGTTATTTAGTTCAAATTTCTTTAGTTTGGGTTTGGACTTGGGTTAATAAAAATATATTGAAGATTGGGCCGGTTGAAAAATTTCAAGGGGTACGGTTAAAAATTTACAAGGGGTGCGGTCGGGATTTCCGACAAAAAATAATACTAAAAAATATTTTTTCATGGGGTGCGCCCGCCCACCCTTGGCTTAGGGTGGGTACGCCCTTGTTTCTAGTTGAGAAAAGTGCGCGGATAGTCCCTGTGGTTTACCCTGTTTTCACCTTTAGTTCCTACACTTTCAAAATCACAGCTGTAGTCCCCAAGTTTGGTAATTTCGTTCTCGGATAGTCCCTAACGCAATAAAGGTTAGTTTTCTCAGTTAAATGGGTATGAAATTACTAAAATACCCTTACTTTTAAATTAATATCTAAAAAGATAAAAGAAAATTAATATCCAAAATACCACTATCATCATCACTAAATCATCAAACCATGTCTAAAAACCCACTGTGGAACACCATCTTTATTACCCCCATCCCCTTCCCCCTTCTGCATAACACACCGCCAACAACCACCCACACACCACCTTCCACCATAACCACCACCATCTTCTCTCCCATCTACCCTAAAGGCCTAAACCCATCATCTACCTTAAAAGAGGTCTAAACTACCAATTCATTTTCTCCCACCAAGACCTGCGATGTCTCTCCGGATTGTCTGCAACACCTCCACCATACCACCATGTACCCGCTTCCCTGTCCACTGTCCATCCCTCCTACCACCTTCATCCGTTCGCACAAATCTCCACATTTTTTCAGCCGGAGAAGAAGAGTTATCAAGTGATGGTACAATCGAGACCGTGTATTCGACCTCAGATGTGCAGAATTTTGATGGTTATTTGCTGCCGGATCTTCCTGGGCTTGAACCGGCGGTTGATTGAAAGGTAGGTAGTGGGGTGATGACCGTGATTTTAGACACAGTGTTCCACAGTGGTTTGATGATAAATTGTTTGATGATTTGGTGATGATGATGACAGTGGTTTGATGATAAATTGTTAATTAAATGTTTTTCAAATGGTTTGATTATTTTCACAGTTAACCGGGGTGGTCGCCGGAATGACAGGTGGCGGCAGTTCAGAGTGAAGGGTGGGGTACGGTTGTTATGGTGGTTTCCAGTGGAGCCTAAATCGAAGGTTGTTACGGTGGTTGTTTGATGATGGTTATTTGGTGGTGGTTGTTTGACTACAGGAGAGAGACGAGAGGGAAGAAGAGAATGGTGGGGTGAAGTGGGGTTGTTTTTTTTTATTTTTATAAGGGGTTCCACAAGTGTGTATGTCTATTTAATATTAATTAATTTATTTTGTTTTATATTAAGGTTATTCTAGTCATTTCATACCCGCTTAACACCAAAATTTAACCTTCATTTGCGTCAGGGACTATTTGAGAACGAAATTGCCAAACTTGGGGAGCTGTAATTTTGAAAGTGTAGCGACTAAAGATGCAAACGGGGTAAACCACGTGGACTATCCTGGTACTTTTCTCTTTCTAGTTAATTAATATTTACAAACCCACACAGTATTTGATCCCTCTAAATCTGTTATTGCTTCACTCTCATAACTGGGGGTGAGCATGATGCGGTTCGGTTCGTTATTGCCTATAACCGAAATCATAACCGTACACTTCGGTTATCAAAAAATCATAACCATTCGGTTCGGTTAATACGGTTTCGGTTAATCGGTTATTTACGGTTAATGCGGTGTAGGTTCGGTTATAGGTCGGTTATTTTATCATTTCTAAAGTTAGGCTTTAAATGTGTGAGTTATGCAAATATAATGGGCAAAAAATAAATATACACAGTTAAAACTTATAGAATTATCAATTATATTTTACTTCCACGTGTTAATGTGGAAGCATACATACGAACACAAAGTTGCTAGAGTTTTAAATTTAATGAGGTTGGGTCATGGTTAAAAGACTTAAACACTTCACCAAAAAAATCTAGTTTGGGCCATGGTTAAACACTTAAACACTAACTTAAAAACCTACGGTCTTATGGATTCGACCGTGTTTAAAACATTGGGTTCGGTTCAGTTATTTGCGGTCATGAAACTAATAATAACCATAACCGAGCCACAACATGCGGTTATCAAAATTATAAATAACCGACCTTTCGGTTATTTCGATTCGAATTTTTGATTATTTAAATTGCGGTTCAGTTATTTCGATTTTATACTCACCCCTACTCGTAACTTGTCTAATAAAGTCAATTAATAGTTGATTGAATAAAAAAATAAAAAAGGAGCCAACTTGGAAGAAACTAGAAAGTGGCCCTTCTTTGGATTTCAACCTCTCATTTTTTTTATAAATATATAGCAGCCAAGCCTATCTTTGTCAACATTTTCTTTGACATGATCACAGATCTTCCCCTCCTTGAAGGCTGAAGCACCTCGGTGGTTATCGATTCATCATCTTCTTCCTCTGACAGGTATGTATCGATCCGATTACTATCACAAGTTAAGGAAGCTTTGCTTTTGTTCATAAATGCTTAAGTTTGATATGCAGATATTGATTACTATCAAGTGCTGCAATTTCAATGAGGATATTGCTTTTTACATACTTAATATTTTGACTCAAATCAGTCTTTCTAATGTACGTGTCTAATATGTTCGTCGGAGCTTTTTTTATATAAAGAGAAAAAGAAAGGTGTTAATAAATCCAAGATTTTGACCCGTCTGTTTCGATATACCTAATTTTTAACTCACCCATTGTACCACCTTTTGAGGATTTGTTGACATAAAAACTTCTTGTTTCAGATCTTTATATTACTTATTGTGGGTAAAAACATTCAACATATAAAGTTTTAGTGTTAAATGAAAAAAATATTATCAAAATAAAAATATTTATCAAATTTGATTTTTTTTCTATTTTATCATTATGCTAGCCCATTTGAAGCATCTGTATTTATCTATCTATGTTATATAACAAAAAAACTAATTAGAGTCACGTATCATCTATTCGAGCAATTTAAATTTTGGTTTTCCCTCGTCTCTCCTGTACTTAATTATACATACTTATTTTTTGATTAAATGTAATTATAATATCATCAACCAAATAAATTTAATAGGAGATTAATTACTAAATGTCTAAACAAACGTATATTTTTTTCCTTTAACGAATAATGATGATAGTTTTTAAGAGTGATTTTGAAAAAAAAATTAAA
Organism: Scalesia atractyloides; assembly: GCA_947069175.1. NCBI lineage: Eukaryota > Viridiplantae > Streptophyta > Magnoliopsida > Asterales > Asteraceae > Scalesia > Scalesia atractyloides. The sequence continues at coordinate 34,881,085 of CAMTDV010000025.1, forward strand.
ATACTTAATGTGGTTGGATGATAAGAATGTAAAAAAACAATATGTTAAATAATAAAAAAATAGATGTTATTAAAAAATCAAAGTTAATACCTAATTGAAAGAAATAATATTTTAAAAATTAACTTCATTTTTTTTATAAATGTTTAGTCAATGTTCGTTTTTCTAATCTTGACGGTTGTATATGTTAACAAATTATATTATATTTTGTTCTCTTAGTATAATAAATAGGTTTATTCAATCGTGCATGTGTTTTTTTCAAAACATAACTTTACTAATTATATAACATTATATTTATCAACTCGTGTAATACAAATGATTTTAACCTAGTACTTTCTATACTATACATAGAAAAAAAATAGGAAACAACTAAAACATCAATATATTGGTTTCTCTATAATAAAGATGTATTAATAGAAAATTAAAGTGCATCTCTATATTTAGAGGCTCAATCTCCTATATTTTATTATGAGTGTATATAATAAAGAAAATAATAATAAAATAGGTGTTTGTAAGTATGAAAGAGATAAAGACGGAGAGCTGGACCTGTAATGTTTCTGAAAACTAAACAAAATTTAGAGAGAAAAAGTTTTCTTAGTTAAACTAAATAGATGAAGATGAATGCTGTATATTAACAAAAATTTAAAGGTATGAATAAAAATTAAATGATATATTATCATTCGAAATACCCTGTTTATATAATGTAAATAGTTTTAGCACAAAAAAATAGTTTTTAGTGTCATCAAGGTGTTGGATAAGTCTTTACTGTCTTATTTGGTGAGGGTTCAAATCCCATTGATGACAAAAATTTACCCGTGAAAAAGAATAGTTTTTAATTTTGATAATTTCGGTCTTAGGAATTATATACATACTAGTACTCGATTAAAAACAATTGTATTGCAATGTTGAATAAATAAAGTATTGAATATATAATACTAAAAATTAAGAGTTTGTAAAATGATATTTTGAAATAATTTAGGATAGAAATTAGACAAAATTACATAAATCAACCTTTATGTTATACTCAAACTGCACTTCGTACCTTTCACTATAAAATCGGCAAAAACCAACCTTTACGTTCATATTTTGCTACAGAGTATAACCTTTACAACTAACGATGTTTGTTTTCTTGGTTAACTGCCCTCACATGCAATGCATGCAGTGTCATTTCAATTAATCATTTTAAGATATATTAAAAGAAAGAAAATTGTCACTTATCCCTTTCTCTCTCTCATCTCTTTCTCTCTCTAAGTATTCAATTCAAACCATTGACACCTGCAGGCCTCCTAACCCCACTTAATTAATCTCAAATCAAAACAATTAATAGAAACTACTCTCTTTCAATTTGCTCTAAATCCTGTTATAACGAATGTCATTCACAAATCACAATATCATTTATGAATTATGATATTACTTTGCTTCCACCTGAATTGTATTATTTTTCTTCTACACAAAGAATTCACCTAATTCAGAATTGTGTGTTAAACAGCCTCACCACCATAATAAGGAATTGTCATCATGCAACAACTAATTCAATCGGCATTTTTGATGATGAAGAAATTGTTAGAAATCTGAAAGAAAAACAGAAACGGAAAACGTCTATGATAAACCGGGCTTGTGTTTAACTCAATTCCCTTAAACAGATTCGTCGTCTGTTCCCAGGGTACGCCGGTTCGAGACAGTAACAGCGCACTGCCGGACTTGACACTCGTCTGAAATCGTAACGGAGAAGATAGTAAGATGCAGAGAGAGAGAGATAGAGAACTGGTTCTGGTGTGTTGGAACTGGTAGCCTTGGCTTGCTTTTATAGGCACAGAACATAACCGAAATCTGCTAGTAATGACGCGAATTATTTCAGCAACTAATGACTGAATAATGGTGGTCATTAGTGTTGTGTCAGTTAGAAACCGACAATCATTAAGTGCAGATGTTCTCGAAAAACGGGTTTTCAAAACCCGCTTCGTTTATTAACCGAACAATCAGTTTTAAACTTTTGTTGTTTATTTATGACTTATTTTAATTTTAAACGATACATAATTAATAAACAAATTAGAAGTTATAATTATAATTGTTAAAAAATAAAAATAAATTAATTAAAAAGGAATCCGGCTGCCGGGAGTCGAACCCGGGTCAGCCGGAAATCCACAAGTCTTAACTCTCACACATCCAACCACTCCGCCACTTTGGTTATTTGATATCATATCGAAACAATTAATTCAAATAATAAAACACGGAAGTCAAATCCAGTCAAAGTCGCGCCCAAATTCGCAGTCGTCGGAAATCCCAACGATTTCGCCGATAATTGACGGTTTCTTCTAATTTAACCGAAGAATTAACCTCAACATCGGTTATAACCAATGTCTGAACCCGCGACATCAGTCGTAACCGCCGGAGAACGGCTGACCATGAATCGAGACTGAAATCAGACCCCATGCGTCTCAATTTTTCCCTATAAATTCACCCACAATTCACTGGTAGCCTTTTCGCTCAAAATGGCACCTTTTTTCGACGAAATTTCACTCGCCGAAAAAATCCTGCCATCACCGGAATTTCGCTGGAAAACCGAGACTCACATCCACACGGTAATTCCCTCGACTCTTTCTGTTTCAATCCATTGTTAGACTGTTACTAACACAAATCCACCATCCAGAATCAATCCCAGACAACGTTGTCGAAATTCCTACCTTCGCCGGAAAACTTCTGAAACTTCCAAAATCACGCTGAGAGCCGGTATGATCATTCAAACTTCTGTTAATCTTTGTTTAAGTACCTCAATTTCATAACTAATCGAACAGAACTGTTAATTGATTCTAACAGCCGAAGTTCATTATCAGAGCCGACGGACCTTTGCCGGAGTTCTGTGAAAGACACGGATCTGTACCTCCTATCCCCAAACTCTCTCCATTCTTTACCTTTCAATTACTTGTAATGTTTGATAATCAAATTAGACATAAATCAGTCAAGTTATCACTGTCTGTGTTCTTGAGCGAAGAAGACGAAGACGGGTTATAATATAAGATTAATTAAAATCAGTTTTATGAACGGGTTAGACACACAGTCCAGCGGTGGACTGTGTGCAAACAAATACACATACGACGCGAGTTCGAATCCTGTCCCAACCTTACTCTCTTGAAATAAAAATGCCCTTTTTAACTGAACCGGGTTAACTCACAAAATCATGTTAAGTATAATAAAAACCGGATTATTAACCAGGTTAGACACACAGTCCAGTGGTGGACTGTGTGCACGTTAACCCACAGGTCCCGGGTTCGAGACCTGTGGTCAGCACCGGTTCGATACATTTAAAATCCTTTTTAAAAATAAATGATTTTCAGATTAAATTAAATAGTATATAAGTATAATTAAAAACATAATTATTTCGGGTTAGACACGTAGCTCAGTTGGTAGAGCTGCGTGCACGCGTACGGGAGGTCACCGGTTCGAACCTCACTCAGTGCAACAATATAACCGATCGAACCGGTCAACGGTCAACAGTCATGGTCAACGGTCAACGGTCAAAGTCAAAAAGTCAACATTTTTTATTATTATTTTTATTTATTTATTTAATTTAAAAATCAATTAAAAATACTTAGAAATAACGTTTTTAAAGTTAGAAAGTAGCCTTAAACTCACAAAAATTTATCCAAAAATCCTATTAAATAGTTAATAAAATCCACATACTTACCGTACCTTTTCGTTATTAATTAGGATAGTTATCTCCCGTCGATCAATCCTCTAAACTTGTGCGCATTCAACACCTTCAAACAAACGCACCCAAGGTGAGTGAATCTCTACCAATTCCCCGTTTTAATAACATTTTGGGGTGTATCATGTGTCGCTATTTATTTATTATAATTAAACACTTGTGCATCCATCATGTTCATGATCAAATGTGTATTCAATGTGTATCAGTTGTTTGTGTGATTGGAGTTTAGATTTAATTTATCATTTTCAGTACACACATTTCATAGGCCGCCGCTCCCCATTACCTATGAGCGTGAGCTGTTCCCTATTACCTATGAGCGTGAACCAGGCGTTGGCAACATAAGATCGGCTCCGTTTGATTGAGCCTTGATCTCACATACATTAGCATAGGCCGTCCGTTCCCCATTACCTATGAGCGTGAACGGGACGTTGCCAACATATACATTGTCATTCTTATTTCATGCTTAAGCAAGGTGTTTTGTGATCGTTATGTTTATATACATTTGTTGCACAATTTTCCTAAATTAATTACAATAATGAATCAATAACAAATGTTTTTAACAAGGTTCACTCGCCAACTTTTGTTGACCCAAAATTTCCCATTTTTACACATGATACAGGTGATCAAGTTGAAGCAAGAAACATATAGGGCGGCTTAGAAGAATAAACCAGTTTAGATTATGGATTGTTTTAGTTAATTTTTCATTTCCTTGTATTGTATGAATTTGACTTGGAACTTTGAGATGTAATTTGAATTTAATAAATATGAAACATATTAGTAAACATAATGATTTGGTGATAACCCAATTATGCCCCGACTCTTATTCTGCTGCGGGTCGGGGTGTGACAGATTGGTATCAGAGCCATGACTATAGGGATATATGATAGGTTATTAGACCCTTAGAGCCTATACTATAGTTGCGTAGAATTTTTAAATTTTTGTGTGTTACATGCAAAATTCATGATTTTATATGCTTTATGTTTATTGTTTCATTCAATGTTATGCAAGCATGTTCATAAGTACATATTATTATACAATGCCTATCATGAATCATATTCTCATAACATATCATATCCATGGGAGCACACACCTCACAATTTATACGATTGTTACAACGATTTTTGTGTTTTCAAATCACATCAAAGTGAGTTCTCATGACGGGCATGTAGTAACTGGAAGGGTACGAGTACCGGTAGTCGGAACGTCCTGTCTAGGCTTGGCATTCGTATAAATCCAAAATAAAGGACCAGTTTGCCTACCTGGGGACTAACGATGAGAGTACGAAGGACCTATTAGGCCAAAGCATGCTATACCAAACGTCGTGTGAACTAACCCCACTTTGAGTTGTCATTGTGTCTATACCTGGACACCTTCCGACCATACATCTCGCAAACATATTTTGTGGTTTTCATTCGGGTGATGCGAGTGTTAAACCGCCAATACCAATGTGAATACTACTAAGCCAATGAGTCATGGGGGCCCACATGACTATACCGGCGATAGTATGGGGGACATTTGAGGCCTAACATGAGCAAACCCAAGACATCATATGGATGTAGTTGCATTATTGATATTTATGTTATTTTCATTTTCTTTAAGACACATGACACCTAAGAAGATTCCATAAACTCACAATCTTCCTATGTATGTTCCTGTAGATGTCGGCTAGGCAGCTACGTGGAGGACGAAAGTCAGGAAGGTCAAACGAACGCTTGGCCACTCAGATTGCGAAACAAATGGCCGCGGTGCTTCCTGATATTGTAATTCAAGTCCAGCAAGCTCTCACCGCAAATCCTGTCAACCCACCAAATCAAGAGGATAAAAACATCGACAACCCTTCCTCTAAGAAGTGCTCCTACAAGCACTTTAAGTCTTGCGATCCCCCAAAGTTCGAAGGGACCGAAGGTGTCACCGCTCTCCTCCACTGGTTTGAGGAAATGGAAAACACCTTCCTAAATTACGATTGTCCCGAGGATCGCAAGGTACGTTATGCAACCGGGAGATTATTTGGGGTAGCCCTGACACGGTGGAACACCGAGAAGGGTAAGAGAGGAGTTGAAGACGCGATGGCCTTAACCTGGGAATAGTTGAGGGAAATGATGACAAAACGCTTCTGCCCAAGAAGCGAACTCAAGAAGTTGGAAGACGAATTCCACTCGCTGAAGCAAAAGGAAGGGGACCATACTTCCTACAACAAAAGATTTCTTGAGCTGAACCAGATGGTTCCTAACTTGTTCACCCCAGTATACCGTTTGGTTGAACACTATATTCGAGGCCTTCCCTCGAAGATTCAAGACTCAGTCCTCAGCACTTCGCCTGCAACTCTCGAAGCTGCTATGGAATTAGTCACCGAACTTACCGAGAACCGCATCAAAAACGGTAAATTCAAAGAGGAGAAAAAGAAAGCCCCCGTTGAGGGCCAAACTTCCAACCATTCCACCTCCTCCTCAAAATTTTCAAACAAGAGGAAACGAAATACCAGAAATTTTGCTGTCACCCAAACCAATTTCCCTATCCCTGCTGCACCCATCACACAAGTTGCTCCTTCACCCTCACCATACAAAAGGCAATACTCTGGGCCTTACCCAAAATGCACCCGTTGTCAATACCATCACTCCCCCGAATACCCCTGTCAATATTGCACCGACTGTGGCCGTGCAGGTCACACTATCCAAGCCTGCCGCTCACTACATCGAATGAACCGCAACCAATCCACAACTCAAACCCACCATCAAATAATGGGTCAAGCCCAACAACCCCTACTACCACCACCTACACAACACACGGCCCAAACCTTCTACTAACCCAACTACCCCATGATGCAACCCATGCGGGCTTGCTACAATTGTGGAGACCCAAACCACTTTAGAAACACTTGTCCACGCTTGGTGAACATCATACATGCTCAAGCTCAAGCAAATCCGGTGAAACAAGCTAACCAAGCTCCTCCACCTGCTAGAGGAAGAGCATTTAACATCAACGCCAACCAAGCTAGGGCCGACAACAACGTGGTTAACGGTACGTTTCTCATCAATGGTAGTTATGCATCCGTGTTATTTGATAATGGCGCGGATAAGAGTTTTGTGTCCTTAAAATTCGAATCCATCCTTAACCAAACTCGTGATAAACTTATGGAATCCATAACGGTAGAAGTTGCTGACGGAAAACCGGTCTCATTAAACTCCATTATCCGAAACTGCACTCTCACTCTAAATGATCACTATTTCCCAGTTGACCTCATTCCAATGAAGTTGGGAAGTTTTGACATTATAATCGGCATGGACTGGCTCAGCCAACATCATGCTGAAGTAGTATGCCGTGAGAAGTTCATTCGCATTCCTCTTGCAGACGGTCAAACTCTACGAATCCTTGGAGAAACCCCTTCGAAAGGACTCAAACTGATGTCCTGTCTTCAAGCCCGAAAATATCTCCGCAAGAACTATGTAGCATTTCTAACTCATGTTGTCAAGAAGGGAAGCGAAGAGAAGAAACTCGAAGATATACCCGTAGTGAAAGAATTTCCGCAAGTCTTTCCCGACGACATCTCAGGACTACCTCCCAAGAGAGAAGTCGAATTCCGCATTGACCTTATACCTTGCGCTACACCCGTCACGAAATCTCCTTATAGGTTAGCCCCATTCGAGATGCAAGAGCTGGCCAGTCAATTACAAGAACTGACCGACAAAGGATTCATATGTCCTAGCTCATCGCCTTGGGGTGCACCTGTTCTGTTTGTAAAGAAGAAAGATGGAACGTTTCGCATGTGTATCGATTACAGAGAACTCAACAAATTAACGGTCAAGAACCGCTATCCATTACCTCGCATCGATGATCTTCTAGACCAACTCCAGGGTGCCACTTGTTTTTCAAAGATCGACCTTCGTTCCGGCTATCATCAACTCAGAGTACATGAAGAAGACGTCCCAAAGACTGCCTTCCGAACTCGTTATGGTCACTATGAATTCATGATCATGCCATTTGGTCTAACCAACGCTCCAGCCGTCTTCATGGACCTAATGAACAGAGTTTGCAAACCCTATCTCGATCGCTTTGTTATAGTCTTCATCGACGATATTCTCATTTACTCAAAGTCTAAGACTGATCATGAACGACACCTTCGACTCATCCTCACGCTCTTAAGAACCGAAAAACTCTACGCTAAGTTCTCCAAATGCGAATTCTGGTTAAAAGAAGTACAATTCCTTGGACATGTCGTCAATGACAAGGGAATACATGTCGACCCCTCAAAGATCAAAGCAGTGCGAGAATGGCAAGCGCCACGTACACCAACCGAAGTAAGATCTTTCCTTGGTTTGGCTGGTTACTATCGCCGTTTCATATCAAATTTCTCTCGTATCGCTGTACCACTCACGGCTTTGACACATAAAGGAAAACCCTTCATATGGGGACCTAAACAAGAAGAAGCCTTCCAAACCCTTAAGCAAAAGCTTTGTGACGCACCTATCCTCACACTCCCCGAAGGTTGCGATGATTTTGTAGTTTATTGCGACGCATCAGGGCAGGGACTAGGCTGTGTATTAATGCAAAGGGGAAAAGTGATAGCCTATGCTTCTAGGCAGCTCAAAACTCATGAGAAGAACTACACTACCCACGACCTAGAACTTGGAGCCGTTGTGTTCGCTCTTAAGATATGGAGACATTACCTCTATGGTACCAAGTGTGAAATTTACACTGACCACAAGAGCCTCCAACACATCTTTAATCAAAAGGAGTTGAATATGAGGCAACGAAGATGGGTCGAACTTCTTAATGACTACGACTGTGAAATTCGGTATCATCCCGGCAAGGCAAATGTGGTGGCCGATGCACTCAGTCGAAAGGGTTATGCGAACTCCATTCGTCTTCTATGTTCGCAAATCATAACCGATATCAAAGATCAAATCCGAGAAGCTCAACATGTTTCCATAACGGAATACGACATACGATAGGAATTATTTGTGGAGCAGAACTTAAACTCGAGACAAAATCTGACGGCATTCTGTATTACCTAGATCGCATATGGATTCCCGATCACAATAACCTTCGCGATACCCTTATGAAAGAGGCGCACAAAACACGATACTCTGTACACCCAGGAGCCGACAAGATGTATCAAGACCTTCGATACACCTACTGGTGGCCTGGCATGAAAAAGGATATTGCTGTTTTTGTTTCCAAGTACCTTACCTGTTCTAAAGTGAAAGCTGAACATCAAAGACCCTCCGGACTCCTAGTTCAACATGAAATACCTGTATGGAAGTGGGAAAACATAACCATGGACTTCATTACCGGGTTACCTCGCACTTCTGGTGGGTATGACACTATATGGGTAATCATTGATCGTCTTACAAAATCAGCCCACTTCATTCCGATTCGCGAGGACTTCAAGAATGAGAAGTTAGCTCGTATCTACATCAGCAAAATCGTAAGTCGGCATGGTGTACCGTTAAACATTATTTCAGATCGTGATGGTCGTTTCACTTCACGAACATGGCAAGCCGTACAAGCCGCTTTGGGTACACGATTAGACCTCAGTACCACTTATCCTCCTCAAACTGATGGACAATCTGAACGCACCATCCAAACTCTTGAAGACATGCTTCGAGCATGTGTCATAGACTTCAAAGGGAGTTGGGACGCTCATCTACCATTAGTTGAATTTTCGTACAACAACAGCCATCATTCAAGTATCGGCATGGCACCGTTCGAAGCGTTATATGGTCGTAAGTGCCGATCACCCATATGTTGGCACGAAATTGGAGAAGCCCAAATCACCGGTCCAGAATTAATACAAGAAACAACAGACAAGATTCATCAAATCCGAAACAACCTTCTAGCGGCACAAAGTCGTCAAAAGAGTTATGCAGACAAACGACGAAAGCCCTTGGAATTTAACATTGGTGACCAAGTACTTTTAAAAGTATCACCGTGGAAGGGAGTAATTCGTTTTGGCCAAAAAGGCAAGCTAGCTCCACGCTACGTAGGTCCTTTCAAGATACTCGAAAGAGTAGGACCTGTAGCATACAAGCTTGACCTACCGGAGGAACTCGACAAAATTCATCCCACATTCCACGTATCGAACTTGAAGAAGTGCCTCGCCGATGAAAATCTCCATATTCCTCTAGAAGACATTCAAGTCGATGAATCTATGCATTTCATTGAAAGACCAGTAGAAATTATGGACTTCGGAGAAAAACGTTTAAGACGAAGCCGCATCCCAATTGTCAGGGTACGCTCGGAGTCGAAACGAGGACCTGAGTTTACTTGGGAACGTGAAGACTCAATGCGCGAGAAATACCCACACCTATTTCCAGTAACTACTACTACTTAAATTTCGGGACGAAATTTCTAAAAGTAGGGGTACTGTAACATCCGTCGAAAAACGGGTTTTCAAAACCCGCTTCGTTTATTAACCGAACAATCAGTTTTTAACTTTTGTTGTTTATGACTTATTTTAATTTTAAACGATAAAATAATTAATAAACAAATTAGAAGTTATAAATTATAATTGTTAAAAAATAAAAATAAATGAATTAAAAAGGAAAACCGGCTGCCGGGAGTCGAACCCGGGTCAGCCGGAAATCCACAAGTCTTAACTCTCACACATCCAACCACTCCGCCACTTTGGTTATTTGATATCATATCGAAACAATTAATTCAAATAATAAAACACGGAAGTCAAATCCAGTCAAAGTCGCGCCCAAATTCGCAGTCGTCGGAAATCCCGACGATTTCGCCGATAATTGACGGTTTCTTCTAATTTAACCGAAGAATTAACCTCAACGTCGGTTATAACCGATGTCTGAACCCGCGACATCCGTCGTAACCGCCGGAGAACGGCTGACCATAAATCGAGACTGAAATCAGACCCCATGCGTCTCGATTTTTCCCTATAAATTCACCCACAATTCACTGGTAGCCTTTTCGCTCAAAATGGCACTTTTTTCGACGAAATTTCACTCGCCGGAAAAATCCTGCCATCACCGGAATTTCGCCGGAAAACCGAGACTCACATCCACACGGTAATTCCCTCGACTCTTTCTGTTTCAATCCATTGTTAGACTGTTACTAACACAAATCCACCATCCAGAATCAATCCCAGACAACGTTGTCGAAATTCCTACCTTCGCCGGAAAACTTCTGAAACTTCCAAAATCACGCTGAGAGCCGGTAGGATCATTCAAACTTCTGTTAATCTTTGTTTAAGTACCTCAATTTCATAACTAATCGAACAGAACTGTTAATTGATTCTAACAGCCGAAGTTCACTATCAGAGCCGACGGACCTTTGCCGGAGTTCTGTGAAAGACACGGATCGGTACCTCCTATCCCCAAACTCTCTCCATTCGTTACCTTTCAATTACTTGTAATGTTTGATAATCAAATTAGACATAAATCAGTCAAGTTATCACTGTCTGTGTTCTTGAGCGAAGAAGACGAAGACGGGTTATAATATAAGATTAATTAAAATCAGTTTTATGAACGGGTTAGACACACAGTCCAGCGGTGGACTGTGTGCAAACAAATACACATACAACGCGAGTTCGAATCCTGTCCCAACCTTACTCTCTTGAAATAAAAATGCCATTTTTAACTGAACCGGGTTAACTCACAAAATCATGTTAAGTATAATAAAAACCGGATTATTAACCAGGTTAGACACACAGTCCAGTGGTGGACTGTGTGCACGTTAACCCACAGGTCCCGGGTTCGAGACCTGTGGTCAGCACCGGTTCGATACATTTAAAATCCTTTTTAAAAATAAATGATTTTCAGATTAAATTAAATAGTATATAAGTATAATTAAAAACATAATTATTTCGGGTTAGACACGTAGCTCAGTTGGTAGAGCTGCGTGCACGCGTACGGGAGGTCACCGGTTCGAACCTCACTCAGTGCAACAATATAACCGATCGAACCGGTCAACGGTCAACAGTCATGGTCAACGGTCAACGGTCAAAGTCAAAAAGTCAACATTTTTTATTATTATTTTTATTTATTTATTTAATTTAAAAATCAATTAAAAATACTTAGAAATAACGTTTTTAAAGTTAGAAAGTAGCCTTAAACTCACAAAAATTTATCCAAAAATCCTATTAAATAGTTAATAAAATCCACATACTTACCGTACCTTTTCGTTATTAATTAGGATAGTTATCCCCGTCGATCAATCCTCTAAACTTGTGCGCATTCAACACCTTCAAACAAACGCACCCAAGGTGAGTGAATCTCTACCAATTCCCCGTTTTAATCACATTTTGGGGTGTATCATGTGTCGCTATTTATTTATTATAATTAAACACTTGTGCATCCATCATGTTCATGATCAAATGTGTATTCAATGTGTATCAGTTGTTTGTGTGATTGAAGTTTAGATTTAATTTATCATTTTCAGTACATACATTTCATAGGCCGCCGCTCCCCATTACCTATGAGCGTGAGCTGTTCCCCATTACCTATGAGCGTGAACCAGGCGTTGGCAACATAAGATCGGCTCCGTTTGATTGAGCCTTGATCTCACATACATTAGCATAGGCCGTCCGTTCCCCATTACCTATGAGCGTGAACGGGACGTTGCCAACATATACATTGTCATTCTTATTTCATGCTTAAGCAAGGTGTTTTGTGATCGTTATGTTTATATACATTTGTTCATATATGATTGTTGCACAATTTTCCTATATTAATTACAATAATGAATCAATAACAAATGTTTTTAACAAGGTTCACTCGCCAACTTTTGTTGACCCAAAATTTCCCATTTTTACACATGATACAGGTGATCAAGTTGAAGCAAGAAACATATAGGGCGGCTTAGAAGAATAAACCAGTTTAGATTATGGATTGTTTTAGTTAATTTTTCCTTTCCTTGTATTGTATGAATTTGACTTGGAACTTTGAGATTTAATTTGAATTTAATAAATATGAAACATATTAGTAAACATCATGAGCTTTGGTGATAACCCAATTATGCCCCGACTCTTATTCCGCTGCGGGTGGGGGTGTGACAGTTCAAAGGATTATAACTGTTAACTATTCAAAATAATTATAACTGTTAATTAATGATGAATTCAAAATTCAAAAACAGTTTATAATTTGAAAAAAAAACCGCCTCACGCGGGCCCGGTTTTTCCGATGCTGCATTCGTGTCCGCAGGACGCGCGGGCATGCACGAGCCAAGCCAAATTTTCCAGTTCGATTGCACCCCCCCTGTGCACGCGGGTAGGGCTTGTGGTAAAACAAGTCTTAAAATATTCAATGGAGCATTAAAGATTTTAACTTATAAATCCTTCCATACTTTCTCATCCCACCAATGTGGGACAGGTCCACATTTAAGACTACATTCACACCCAAATTCCAACAATCCCCCACATGAATGGAGGTCGATCTCAAAAACAACATCTTAATCCGATTAGATATACGATAGGTAGGTGTTACCCTTTGAACCTTCGCTCATGAAATGCACTTAGCCCACTGGCTCTGAGTAGACATCGATGTCTTTGAACTCGTCTGCCGTTTGTGTAGACGACAATACACTTCTCACAAGACTCTCCCTGATAAAGTCAAGTCCTCATAGTTATGTTCGTTATGGTCATGAACATGAGCTTGGTTCTGCGAGAGCCATTAAGTATTGTGCCCCAACAATACCCTTCGAAGCGACCCCACTTCTCTCTCACATAGGTGATTCACTATGTATGGATACATCAGTCGAATCATTAAAAGCCATAGGCTTATCCTCATACTTGTCACTTTTAGGAATGGACTAGGAAGTTCACTACGCGTTGTAATAAACTCCCTTTGAAAATACGTAGGGTTATCCCCCACAGTGACCTCACTAATTCATACAATTAGGTTTTCCTGTTGAACTCAATTCTTGGGATCTCCAGTCTATTGAGTTAGGTTTCCTTCATATGAACTTGATTTTTCAAGGGCTTCAGTCCTATTCCCACGGACGACTTTTGTACTAACTCTCTACTTAGGCCTTTTGTTAGCGGATGCGCGATATTATCCTTTGACCTCACGTAGACAACAGTGATAATTCCTGTAGAGATTAGTTGTCGTATCGTATTATGTCTACGTCTGATATGTCTGTTCCTACCATTATACATTGTATTATGAGCTCTGCCAATTGCCGATTGGCTATCACAATGTATACAAATGGCCGTTGCCGGTTTAGGCCATCTTGGTATATCCTCAACAAATTGACGTAGCCATTCTGCCTCTTCACCCGCTTTATCCAAAACGATGAATTCGGCTTCCATCGTGATCTAGCAATAACCGTTTGTTTTGACGATTTCCACGATATAGCTGCACCTCCAAGTGTGAATACATACCCACTTGTCGCTCGGGAATCCTTCGTGTCAGATATCCAATTTGCATCACAGTGTCCTTCTACAGCTGCTAAATATCTGGTATAATGCAACCCATAATCCCGAGTGTATCTTAAGTAACGAAGCAACCGAACGATACTAATCCAATGATCAGAACTTGGGTTGCTTGTGTATCTACTTAGCTTGCTCACCGCATATGCTAAGTCTGCTCTAGTACAACTCATAAGATACATCAGGCTGCCTATAATTCTTGAGTATTCCAACTGGTTAACAGGCTCACCTCTATTCTTGGCTAGATGTCGACTTGTGTCAATGGGAGTTCTAGCCACTTAGAGTTACCTGCATTAAACTTCTCAAGAATTTTGTCCACATAGTGATATTGACTTAAAACAAGTCCACTTTCGGTTCGCGTGATTTTAACTCCCAGAATCACATCCGCAAGACCCATGTCTTTCATGTCAAATCTTGCCTTTAGCATGTTTTTCGTAGACGTTATGATTTGGTCATCACTTCCAGCGATGAGCATATCATCCACATATAGACACAAAATGACATATCCATCTGATATGTCCTTCACGTATACACATTTGTCACATTCATTGATTTTAAACCCAACATCAAGCATGACATGATCAAACTTTTGGTGCCACTGTTTTGGAGCTTGTTTTAATCCATACAAGGATTTTACAAGTTTACACACTTTCTTTTCTTCCCCAATGGCTATGAAGCCTTCAGGTTGCTCCATGTAAATCTCTTCCTCTAGATTTCCATTTAAGAAAGCTGTTTTCACATCCATTTGATGAACTTCCAAATTTCTTATGGCGGCAATGGCAAGCACCAACCTGATGGAGGTTATTCGCGTAACTGGCGAATATGTATCAAAGTAATCTAAACCTTCTCGTTGTTTATATCCTTTGACTACCAACCTTGCCTTGTACTTATCGATGGTCCCATCTGGTTTCATCTTCCTCTTGAAGATCCATCGATATCCTAGTGGTTTACATCCTTGAGGAAGATCCACTAGTTCCCAAGTATGGTTTTGTAAGATAGAATCTATCTCACCTTTGATGGCCTCCTTCCATTGAGGTCCTTCTGAGGAATTTACCGCTTGTTGGTACGTTTGAGGTTCCTCCTCTACCATACAGGTAAGAAAATCAGGGCCGAAGGATTTTTCAGTCCTTTGCCGTTTACTTTTCCTGATTTCAATTTCCTCATTATTAGATTGTTCTTGAGATTCATTATTTGCAACCTCATCCTCTCGAACACTTTCCTCAATCGTTCCAGAGTGACTTGGTTTGCCTTTCCCCAAGCATGGAAACACATGTTCAAACCATGATGCATCTTTGGATTCTATTATGGTGCCATTGCATATTCCCGGGTTTTTAGAATCATGCACAAGAAAACGATATGGACCATTAGGACGGGTGTAACCTATAAATACACAATCCACTATTTTGGGTCCTATTAGTAGGCGTTTTGGTGGTGTCACCACCACCTTTGCTAGGCACCCCACACTTTCAAGTATTTATATGAAGGTTTAATTCTCGTCCATAATTCGTATGGCGTCACACTTTTCTTCTTATTGGGTATCATGTTCAAGACATAATTCGCCGATAAGATTGCTTCCCCCCACAAGTTTTGGCTTGTCCCCGAACTTATAATCATGGCATTCATCATTTCTTTCAATGTGCATTTTTTCGCTCCGCTAATGCCATTTGATTGGGGAAGTAAAGAGGTGTGAGTTCATGGATGATTCCATCTTTTGCACACACATCATTGAAAGGTGAAACATATTCACCTCCTCGGTCACTCCTTACTATTTTGATTTTCCGATTTAGTTGATTCTCAACTTCGGCCTTAAATAAGATAAACTTATCAATAGCCTCGTCCTTACTCTTAAGTAAGTACACATAGCAATATCTTGTACTATCATCAATGAACGTGATGAAGTACTGTACCCACCACAAGTAGGAATTGTTTTTAGATCACACACATCGGTGTGGATCATTTCGAGGGGTTTCGGTAATTCGTTCAACCTTTTTAAATCGCAAGTTTCACATTTATTTATTTTGAGTTGATATCGAATGTTGGTATATAATTAAGCTTAATCATTCGACGAATGGAATTAAAATTAACATGACCTAGTCTACTATGCCAAACATTAGAAGACTCAAGCAAGTAAGCAGAACTAGTAGTTATTTCATTCATTCCATTGACAACAGTTACATTCAACTTAAACATACCTTGAGGGCATAGCCCTTACCAACGTGCACACCATTTTTGGTCAACACGACCTTGTCCGACTCAATAACCATTTTGAACCCAAACTTGTTCAACTGCCAACCCGACACTAGGTTTTTACGAATTTCTGGATCATACAACACATTTGACAAAGTGAGTTCCTTTCCCGAAGTCATCTTCAAGACCACATTCCCCTCACCTTTAACTTCGGTTGTGGCGGAGTTTCCCATGAAGACTTTTTCTCCATTAGTCACCTCCTTGAAGGTGCTAAAGAGACTTTTGTCAAAGCACACATGACGGGTAGCTCCCGTATCAATCCACTAATCCTCGTTATTTTGGCCAACCAAATTAATTTCGCTGACCAAAATCGATAGGTCCGTGACCATGCGATAAGCTTTTCAACCTCTTGAACGACGTTCACTTGTTGAGCATTTTCTTTCTTTGGAAGCTTGCATTGTTGGCCCTATGGCCTTGCTTCCCACAATTGTAACAACTTCCTTGGAACTTCTTCTTCCCAAGTTCCCTTTTAGGACCAAGATTGGGACGTTTCCCATGGCCCTTCTTCCCAATTTTTCCACCGTTTTTGTTTCCTTTTGACGATTGGCCATGTTCAACAACATTAGCCTTTGCCCGTTTCCGGACCATCAACCTTTTTCAAGGACATTTTGTTATCTTCTTCAATGCGAAGGCGGACCACGAGATCCTCAATGGTCATTTCCTTTCGCTTGTGGTTGAGATAGTTCTTGAAGTTCACCCAACTTAGTGGTAGCTTCTCAATCATAGCCGCAATTTTGGAATGTCTCGCTAAGAACCATTCCTTCCGTATGATATCATGAAGAATGATTTGCAATTCTTGGACTTGGCTCATGACCGTTTTAGAGTCTATCATTTTGTAGTCCAAGAACTTAGCCACCACATATTTCTTAGTGCCCGCATCTTCGGTTTTGTATTTGCGATACAAGGACTCCCATAATTCTTTGGCAGTCTTGGCTTTGCTATACACGTTATAGAGTGTATCCACCATACCATTCAAGATATAGTTACGGACAAGAAATCTGAGTGATTCTAAGCATGAACCGCTCACTGATTGAGGATCCATTTCCCCTTCTTCAACATGGGGAGCGGTTTCATTCAGAACCTAGCAAGGTTCAACATGGTCAGGTAGAAGAACATCTTCTGCTGTCACTGTTTGAAATTCACACCATTGAATTTCTTGGGTTTTTCAGCATGCGATGCAACAATGTTCGGCAGCGGCGCCACCAAACTGGTAGTGACAGCAACAGCAACAGTCACGATAGCAGAAACCAACAGGAGTCAAGTGGTCATGGCCTGGGATTCCATTCTGAAATTGTAACAGGAACAAGAATCAGTAATAAATAAATCTGTTTAAGTTTGTTAGAAATCTGAAAGAAAAACGCGAATTATTTCAGCAACTAATGACTGAATAGTGGTGGTCATTAGTGTTGTGTCAGTTAGAAACCGACAATCATTAAGTGCAGATATTCAAATTCAAACGATTATAAATGTTAACTATTGACAATCATTAAGTGCAGATATTCAAACGATTATTACTGTTAACTCTTCAAAATAATTATAACTGTTAATTAATGATGAATTCAAAATTCAAAAACAGTTTATAATTTGAATAAAAAAACCGCCTCACGCGGGCCCGATTTTCCGAAGCTGCATTCGTGTCCGCAGGCATGCACGAGCCAAGCCAAATTTTCCAGTTCGATTGCACCCCCCTGCGCACGCGGGTAGGGCTTGTGGTAAAACAAGTCATAAAATATTCAATGGAGCATTAAAGATTTTAACTTATAAATCCCTCTATACTTTCTCATCCCACAAATATGGGACAAGTCCACATTTAAGACTACATTCACACCCAAATTCCAACAGAAATTAGCATAAATAACATCTGTTATTGTTATGAGCATTATTATAGTTCTACTTATGGTAGGCACATGGAGTTCCTTGAAACCAGATCATCAGCCTATCATGTATGAATTAGACATAAGCAACCAAACGGTGTTCGTATCGAACTTTATCCGAACAACGAAACAATTAGGCACCAAAGTACAGTCTTCACTCTTTGCAGATCATCGTCGTCGAAACCATCACCACCGCCGGTAGATTTCTTGAACTAGCGGTTACGTCGCAAACGGTCATACAACTACAACACCCGGATATAAATACAGAGTGTGGAGATGGGGGACGGTGGTTTTTGTTTAGTGGTGACGACGGTGGAGGGGTGGTGGCAGAGTGGTTTTTGTTTAGGGTTTTAAATACAATTTTTGTTGTTTAAAGTGAATATTAAATGGAAAGGGGATAGGACTAATCTGTTGTGTGCTGCTACTTTAGGAGGTTGAAGCAATGGAGGGTTGTTGCAGGTTTACAGAGAGAAAGAGCCAGAGAGGGGTGAAGGAATAGAGTTTTTTAATATAATTATAATAAATGTGCTGGAGAAAGTCTAAAATGCCCTCACATGCATCGCATGTGATGTAATTTAACCAAGAAATCTAACGCTGTTAATGTTAAAGGTTGACTCCTGTATCAAAACATGAACATAAAGGTTGGTTTTTGCCGATTTCATAGTGAAAGGTACGAAGTGCAGTTTTGGTATAACATAAAGGTTGATTTCTGCAATTTTGTCTAGGAATTATTACTGTTTTTTTCTAGTAAACTTTTTTATGTTAAGAAAGAAGATAAAAAATGGTTGAAATAAGAATAGTGAAAAATAGAATCTTATGTTTATAGAATTGTGATAAGTAGTGCAACTAGTTGCCTATTTAATTTATTAGGTATAGTTACGTTTACCAAGTTTCATGAATCGTACAAGATTTTAACATAAATTCTAGAATTGTGATAAGTAGTGCAACCAGTTGCCTATTTAATTTATTAGGTATGGTTACGTTTACTAAGTTTCATGAATCGACAAGATTTTAACATATTAAAGCTATATATCAGTATAAGAATAAAAATGACATTTAAGAAAAAAAATCAGGTTCCAGGATGTAACTCTTTTTGAATACATGGAAACCATGTAATGTTACCCTTTTTTAAAAGAAAAAGAATCATGAATCGTACAAGATTTTACAATTGTAATGTTGTGGGCATATGTCGATGGCTTGAATATAAGTATTTAAACCTTTTTAAAACAAATAACCATTAAAAAGTTTTTTGGTTGGTCTTGATATTTTGTGCTAAAACACTTGCGGCGGAGTGGGCTTGGAATGTTATTTAATCGGTAATTAAATACTTAAGACCTATGTTATCAATTCAAAAAGTAAATAAAATAGTACTTATAATAATGCAATGTTACTTATGTTACACACAGCAATCTAGTCTCATATTTAGACGTGGAATTTCTCAACCCTCGCGAGTTTTTTAAAAATATGGCATTGATCAAAGAGTCGGAGCACCTCCGTATATCACTTGAGGACATAAAAATAGCCACAAAAAACTTCACTACTCTTATTGGGAAAGGTGGATATGGAAACGTTTACAAAGGAGAACTCTCACTTTTTGGTAAACTTACTACTGTTGCTGTAAAGAGATTAGATGTTCACATTTCTGGTCAAGGACTTAAAGAGTTTTTAACCGAGATTCATTTGTTATCCCGGTATAAACATCCAAACCTTGTCTCCCTTCTTGGCTTTTGCCACGAAGGAAACGAAAAGATACTTGTTTATGAGCATGGAAGTCTCGATAAGTTTATATGTATGGATGCAACTGTATTTCCCTTGACATGTAAGCAAAAGATTGATATATGCATTGATGCAGCCTGCGGTTTGGACTATCTTCACAACCATGTTGCAGAAAATTACAGAATTATCCATAGGGATATAAAGAGGGCAAATATTCTGTTAGATCACAACTGGAAAGCCATGATTTCTGATCTTGGACTTTCCACAATAGGCCGTGCAAACGAACATGATTCTTTCCTCATTACCAACGCTTGTGGCACACTTGGTTATTGTGATCCCATATATAAGGATACCCTGGTACTCACAAAAGAATCCGATGTTTATTCATTTGGGGTGGTATTGTTTGAAGTCTTATGTGGAAGGTTATGCTTTATGAATGTAAATGATGAACGTAGATTTCTTGCCACTTTGGTCCAAAGCTACTATGAGAAGGGTAAATTACATGAGATTATTGATCCTGATATGAAGCAGCAATTGCACTCGAGTTCCTTGCATAAGATCTTGGAGATTGCGTATCAGTGCTTGCGTAATGATCGAGAAAAACGACCCTCAATAGGTTTGGTGGTAAAGAAACTTAAGGAAGCAATGGAAGTGAATGTCAGTTTGAGTTTTTACCTAATATAGTTACTATAGTTATTATTGTGTTCATCCTTGACACTTTTTTTTTCTAAAACATACAGTCATAGCGAGCTTATTTTGATCATAACTCAGTTTGACTAGTATCAACTACCAAATTAAGTTTTTATTTGAGCTTGGTTAGTTTAACTTCATTAATGGAAGATGAAATTTTCAGCACTCTAATGCGGTTAGTGGAAATTTAGAGACCAATAGTGTCGCCATTAATTCTAAAGTGGAATCCTCCATTGATTCTGAGGATTCAGCAATCTGGTTGAGCATGGGGATTTCCATTGCCGAATATTTAGGTAAAATTGTTATTTTTATCTTTAGATATTATTTAGTTATTTTTGTGTGCCAAGCGTAAGAAGTATCTACGATACGACATGTAATTTTTAGGGCGGGGTATATGCATCTATTAAATTGCAAGTGCTTTCTAGAGGGACCTTTTAATCGTTACAGTCCATTAACTTCGAATAGTTCATTCATGTGTAAGAACTTGACAATTTAGGCGTGCCGTTGTATGTTAGCCAATTTGGCACAATGTTGTATGTTCGACAATGTAACACGTATTATATATAGGTATCATATATTCTAAAGATTTCATGATAGACAAATAAAAACATTGCATTTCTATCATTACTTTTGTTTTATAAAAGTTCTTCATGTATTTTTCAATAACATAATTACACAGTTGAAAATAATCTATCTAAAGATGAAAAAATATCTCTATGCTTCCTTAAATGTTTGTGACATAATAAAAGTTATTTTGTGTTGCTAAAACTAGATAAAGCTCGCAACATATTTGGTGAACCAATCAGGAACAAAACAGTGGTGCAAATGGGGCTTACCCCAACCCGAGAAAACAAGGCACAGGTAGCCTACAAGATGATGAACCATGGTAACAAATATGACAACGCTCTGCGTTTTGTGAAAGACCTAAAGAAACAATGGGGCAATTGGATTTCTACCCTTTGTCTGCTTTACAATGCAACAGGCGAAACACTGACATGTGCTACAAGCCACAACTGGTTTGGTGATATTGGGCCATCACCATACCCGACAATCATTTTGAATGGACAATGGGGTGCGTATCTACACACGAAGACCCCAAAGATGCCAAGTGGATCCGTTGCAGCTGTAGTGTACCGTGGAAATACACAGACAATGCTTTTTGTGACCGTATGATTACTTGGTCTATCCCATGGCAAAGATTCACCCAAGACAACGCGGTATGTGTGTTAAATACGTTTGCAAATCTTTAGCACCTTCAAAGATTCGTATAACTAAATCGGATACTCTCAACCTCAGTAATCATGAATTCATTGTTTTTTTCTTTCAAACTGAGATGTTATCATCTGAAAAAATCTTCTTCACAGGCATATTGTGAAATCAATGAAGTGGGGCACTTTGATGGTGCCGCTTGGGATGCAATTTATAACAAAACACCATATGCAGGCCGAGAAAGCAGTGCAAATTGGAAAGATTGCTATACACGAGGTGATGTTGTTACCTCTGTCTAGGCTTACTTAAACATGCAGCAGGAGTGGGGATCTTCAAGTCGAATTATTGATGTTCGTTTGTTCGATTCAAAGTATGTTTATAGTTATGCTAAAGGTGGGCATTCATTACAGAGCTATTTTGAATGGTTTATGTATTATCAGAGTATTTGATCCATCAACAATAATTATATGTTAGATCAATTTTGAATGGTGTAGGATCAAGGCTAATGTAGCCCAACATTATCATCATTGGTGTTCACATTCCTATTAAATAAAAATATCAATTTGTATTTAAGGAGCCTCATAACTAAAAGGTCTAGTGTGTGGAAAGCAGTGTATTCATAACTAGACCGGCCGGTCAGACCACGAAATAGACACACGGCTGATTCGGTTTGGTAGGATTGGGCCAGATGGTTCAGGCACTAGACTAGAGACCTCTAGGATGCAGGTTGCAGTTTCTTAAGGCTGCTCGGTGTGGGGCTCGGCATGCCCCAGGCATGGCCCGGCGCCGGCCCAACACCATTTCTCCACCCCCATGCTGCGGCAAGGCCGGCGTGCCTTTGCCGCTCAAGCCGCCCACAAGATGACAAAAACTCTCCCCAATACGACCGTTGGCAACGGATTTATTTTCAAAAAATTAATATTTTTTTATATAACAAACCCCCCAACACTCCATTTTTTACGCACTTCAACCAACCTCTCTCAAACTTTCCAAATTTTATAAAAAATTAGTCATGTCTTCATCACCTTCTTCAACGTGGTATTCGTTATCTTCGGGTGAGAACGAAGCATTTTTTGCAAACGTCATTATGCACGCAGCTCAGATGTTTATCGAGGATGACGAGGATTCTGATACTTCAACACAACGACAAACTAGGAAGACCGCCTTAAACCGAGACCGAGAAGGTATTTCTAAAATATTATTACGAGGATTCTTATTAAGATTTAATAATTAATTTTTTTTTAATATAGCTGGCCATGATAGTTTAGTAGCCGATTATTTTTCCGACGCGCCTGTGTACTCGGAGGAGATGTTTCGACGTCGGTTCCGAATGAGTCGCAGACTATATTTACGTATCGCTGACGACTTGGCGCAGTCTGGTCCGTTCTTCACGCTGCGATACGATGCTAGGGGACAAAGGGGATTCACTACATTACAAAAATGCACGTCGGCTATTCCCCAACTTGCATATGGGTACGCGCCAGATTCGTTGGGCGAGTATTTAAGGATGTCGGAAAGAACAACACATGATTGTTTACACAGGTTTTGTGAGTGGTTCGTGAAACTGCACAACAAGAAATACTTGCGTAAACCAAACGCAAACGACGTTCAAAAATTATTTCAAGCTCACGAACAAAGACATGGTTTTCCCGGAATGCTTGGAAGTATAGATTGCATGCACTGGGCTTGGCAGAACTGCCCAACTGCCTGGCACGGTCAGTATACTAGGGGAGATCATGGTCATCCTACTATAGTTCTAGAGGTTGTTGCGTCGCAAGATCTTTGGATCTGGCATGCTTTTTTTTTGGTTTACCAGGTTCACTAAATGAACTTAACATTATCTACCAGTCACATGTATTTGAGGATGTAGTAGCAGGAACGGGTCCAAGCACTAGTTTTACGGTTTCAGGGGTGGAATACAAGCATGGTTACTACCTTGCGGATGGAATATACCCAACGCACTCCACGATCGTTAAAACTATTCCGCACCCGACATACGAGAAAAGAAAGAAATTTACTAAGTTTCAAGAGGGTGCGAGAAAAGATACCGAACGGTGTTTTGGGGTTCTACAAAAAAATGACATATTATTGAACATCCAGCACGTTCTGCTACACCAAAGAGGTTGCGCCACATTATGTACGCTATCTTGCTGCATAACATGATCATAGAAGACGAAGTTAACGCGATTTATGAGTACGACGAGCACACGTCTATCAGGAATTCTGTTCCAGCCAGTTTGGAACAACAAGACTTAAACGGATTCTCCCTATGTAACGAGTTCACACATCATAACCTACAAGCGGACTTGGTGGAGTACATTTGGAACAACGCACAAAACGAACCTAACAACGACATGACGGATGAAGACTAGTAGTTTTTAATAATTTTTATTTTTAGTTATTTTGTAGTTTTATTTAGTTAATTTTTATTTTAGTTTTATGTAATATTTGGTTTAATGTTTAATGAATTTAGTTTTATATCTTATTAAAAATGTTATAAAAGTAGATGAAGTTAAGAAAAATAAATAAATAAAGATTGTGGGGTAGGCTCATCTTCCATTTCCATTGCTTCTACCATGGAGGGCATCATCCTAAGACTATGACGTGGCGTGACGGATCATCCTCCAAGATAAGCTCATCACCACACCCACCAGCCTAACTATTTTATGTGTTCAAAGCTTTAGGGCATCAATGTTAGCAATTTTAGGTTTTGCTGCTGGAATTTGGTAAAAATGATGCAAATTTAAAGTAATATATTCATTTTCTGTGTGTTATACTAATTTTCATGTGCACTCTAATATATCATATCTTATCTCTTATCATTTAAAAGAAAAGGAAATCTGCACATAATACGGTGGTATTTTCAAATATTACATGGATTTATAAGATTCTAACGAGTTCTTGCAAACCTGGAAAATATGTGATGACGTGGGTAGCTCAAGCTCAATAAAATGACTAGAATGCAATATAGCTTAAAGGGTTGAAAGGTAAAAGGGTTCGATTGACCAACTGTCATGAACAACAAAAAGCATGAGACAGTGACTGGTCACATCACACTTTATGTATGAAACCTCTCACCCAGCCGCACAAGAGGCATGTGGGAGAATACATCCTTTTATCCGCAGGTCCGAAACTTTCAACTTACCAAAAAGGACAAGCCCCTCACTGCAGCCTTGGATCACTAGTCAATGGTATCTTCTTATGGCCAGCCATTCCCCTATAAATGACAACACCTTGTCATTCAGCTGGACATCCCTGAAATCTCACTTCTCTACTCTAGAACTTGCTCCTTGCATGTCCTATTCTTCTCTCACTTTTATACAATCACATTGCACACCAACAGTTTTGGGTTGAATCTTCTTCAATCCAGAATTCAAAGTAAGCAATAAAAAAGTGATCCAACCCTACGTATTGCAAACGTGGGGGACCCCACGACCTACGTTAGGCAAACCGAAACACTTGAACCCTTTTGCCTAACCAGTCTGTCAACTATCATTGGTCTTATATTTGTTGGAGCAATAAGTTGGCGTCCACCGTGGGGCTACGCCGCTTACTTTTTTCTTAAGACCAGTAGTGTAGCTCCAATTCCCTCAAGTTTATCATGTCTGAAAGCGAGTCTCCTGGCGAGGTTAATCAAGTGCCTCGTACTACAAGATCTAATGCTGGCCAAACGTCACCAGCTACATCCACACCTTTTTCCAAACCAGGAGGCACTCCAATGGGACTCATGTTCCCGAAGTTCTCCTCTTTTCAGACACCGACCCCTTCTCGCTCAGGGGTTCCCTCTCCTCAAGTTGGTGCCACAAGTACACCGAACGCATCGATTTGACACCTAAGGGAGTTGCGAGGAATTTCCTACAACTGAGATCCCTCCTTAATCAGCATGTGAGCCGAGAAAGGGAAAAAAGGGGTGAGGATAAGAGTAGACTACGAGGAGTCTGAGCCCTCGTTGTCACCTGGTCCCCCACCTCTCCCTTTCAGCAGTTACGCCCAGCCATATCTTGCTTTGAGGCTAGTCGTGAAAGACCAGCCACCCAACCCAAGCCCTTGTGCTTTTGGGAGGCCGAGTTCAACTGCTTTTTCCATTTTTTACCTCCCAACTGAGCACACCTAACGGGCACTGAAACCATTCTTGACCAGTTGTGGCAGTCACCAGCTTCAAGTGTTCCCCTTCTGTTGTGGGAACAATCCATGGCTAGCTTGCTTTGGCTCGAGGTGTGGTCATGAGCACGTCCTTGGGAATGCCTTATACAGTACACCAGAAAGCATTCAAAGCTTTAACCTTATGCCTCAGTTGATGACATAGATGATGGCACAATTTCCTTGGCAACACTTCATCAATCAAGTGCTATCCACCCACCAAGGAACCTCAAATGGTAATCCGGCCTCAAGAGATCGGAAGATCTTGCTAAACCCTACAAACCTAGCAATTTGTCCTGTTTCTCTTAACAAATTGGTGATTATGATCTTCAAACCTAGATTAAGATGCCATCCCATATAAGAACCATATGACAGAACTGAAGATCCAGAAGACCACCTCCAAATCTTTACTGGAGCGGCCAAAATTGAAAATGGTCCAATGTCGAATGTTCCCTGATGTTCATGCAAACCCTTGTAGGGTCTGCCAGGATGTAGTTCAACGACCTACCTGACAGAAGCATTCGAACCTTTGATGATCTAAGCAAGGGTTTTCTGTCCAACTTTTCACCCAACAACGGAGGTATGTCAAGGATGCTACAGTAATTTTCTAGATAAAATATAGAGACAACGAAAGTCTTAGAGAGTTCATTGAAAGATACAAGAAGGAAGGGTTGACCTATGTGGGTGCTGATGAAAAAATGAAGGTGGCCGGGTTCATGAATGCGATCACCGCCAAGTACCTTACGAGGGACTTCAATAAGTGCCCACCCAAAACCCTCGAGGAAGCCCTTGAAGGAGCTGATGCTCACATTCGAGGGGAGGAAGCTGTTGATATTAAAGAGAAAAGGAAAAGAGCTCCTAGTTGGCGATGCAACAGTCCCAACAGGAAAAGAGGAAACTTTAATTCCTATGAGAAACGCCCAAGAAATTCGGATCCAAGAAGTCCTGAAGGTAGGAACCCTCTAAGCTGAGAGAAGACCGTAAACTTCACAGGCTTAACCAAAACCTCTCAAGAAATCTTGGCCACCGAAGAAGTAAAACACAACTTCCGACCTCCTCGACCTTTACCCAAGAGCAAGAGAAACGAGAACTCCACCCAATACCGTGAGTTTCATGACGAGAAAGGCCACCATACAAACGATTGCTTTCAACTCAAGAAAAGAATTGAGGAAGTTGTCAAGTCCGGAGAACTAGCCCACTTGGTGAAAGGGGTAAGGGACAAGATGGCTGAAGGAAAAGGCAAAGAAGTAAACATGGTGGACTATGATGGAAAAGCTTCCCACAAACGACCACGTTTGGAGGCTTGGGAATGACAATATGTCTGCTTCCTATCACCTGAAGGGGACCTGCTATCCAACCCTTTGGTGGTGGAAACTACATTGGGAACCATCAAAACTACATTAACACTGGAGCAACCACAGAAATAATGTTTGAAAAGTGCTTCAACCGTCTCAGCAATGCCGAACGTTCAAGGCTTCGGCCATCTGAATCCTCTATCATAGGTATCGCTAACATACTCATCAAGCCTTTGGGCCAGCTAACCCTTAACGTATGTCTTAGTGAAGGAAAAATGGAAAGAATCGAACCAGTCACCTTTGTGGTGATCAACATTCCCTCCAACTATGATGCTATCATAGGTAGGCCAGGGCAAAGTGTGTTTGAAATGGCGATTTCGGTTGGCCAAGGCACCGTGAAGTTCCCTACCGAAAGAGGGATAACAACTCTTCAACCAACACAAGAGCCCTCTTGTTTGAAAGGGAAAGTTCAAAGAAAAACGAAGAAGATGAAGAAGAATGGATCATTAACCCAAAATATCCTCAATAAAGGATAAGGGTGAATACCAACTTTACCAAAGAAACCCTCTCTTACCTCAAGAAGTTGCTCCTACACAACATGGATATCTTTCATGGTGTCCTGAAGACATGACCGGTATCCCCAGAAGTATAGCCGAGCAAAAACTCAAAATCCCCTCTGATGTGAAACCTGTAGTCCAACAAAAGAGAAGCTTAGCCCCAGATAGGAGCCTTGTAGCTTGTAAGAAGGTTGAAAAGCTTATTCAAGCCGAGATCCTTCAAGAAGTCAAATACCACTCTTGGATAGCCAATCCGGTAATGGTTTGCAAACCTGATGGGTCCTGGAGGATGTTCATTGACTTCAAAGATTTGAACAAAGTCTGTCCAAAGGATTGCTATCCATTACCAGAAATCGACCTAAAAGTTGACTCGCTCACAGGCTTCCCCTTCAAGTGCTTCCTGGATACCTACAAGGGTTACCATCAGATCCAGATGAAGAAAGAAAATGAAGAGAAAACAACGTTCCATACTAACAAAGGTATCTTTTATTACCAAAAGATGCCTTTTGGTTTAAAGAATGCAGGGGCAACCTATCAACGTTTGGTAGACAAAGCGTTCACCGGGCAAATAAGCATAAATATGGAAGCCTACGTTGATGATTTAGTGATCAAGAGTAAAACCAAAGGTTAAATGCTTGATGATATATAAGAAACTTTCCGGAACCTAAGGAAGATTAACATAAAGCTTAACCCTGTCAAGTGTTGATTCGGTTTTGAAGAAGGAAAATTCTTGGGACACATTGAAGGAAAGCAGAACATAAAGGCTAATCCTTAAGGTGAAAGCCATTCTTGATACAAAGTCCCGACAGAGCAAGAAAGAGGTGATAAGCTTGGACGGAAAGCTTGCAGCCTTGAAGCGTTTCACGTCATAACTAGCAGAAAAGTCCCTGCCTTTCTTCAAATCATGTACTATCAAACAAGTCTTGAGGTCGCAAAGGAACTTATAATGTACTATTAAACAAGTTTCATGGTCGCAAAACAAAAAGGCCGATGCATTGAGCAAACTTGCATCCCTCACATTTGCTCATCTCACGAAAAAAGTGTTAGTTGAGGTACTGGAAACACCACCCATTCAATAGCTTGAAGTACAAGATGTAGTTACTGAGGAAAGGGCCAAGCCAGATGACCCCTTGGATCATGTTCCTAAGAAATGGTGAGTTACCAGATGACCAGAAGGAGGCTGAAAGGGTTCGTATCAAGTCAAGGCAATATGTGCTACATGGAGAAATTCTTTATAAAAGGGGTTACCTTGTACCACTACTCCCATGCGTTGGTCCGGAACAAAGCCAATATTTGATCAAAGAGGTTCACGAAGGAATATGTGGGGCTCACTGTGGCCCAAGATTGGTAGTTTCAAAATTGATGATACTTGGATACTTTTGGCCTTCCATGCATCGAGACACCTCTGAACAGCTGCGAAAATGTGAAGCTTGTCAGTTGCATGCCCCAGTACCCAGAAGTAAAACCATTGGCCAAAATTTCAGGGAAACAAGTCATCGATTTCGTCGGGGAAAGCATAATCTTTCGTTTTGGGCTTCTGGGGGTACTAGTCACAAACAATGGAAAGCAATTTGCCGAGAAGCCGTTAGCTCTTGGTGCAAAGAGTTCAAGATAACTCAGGTGTTCAGCTCGGTTGCTTACCCCCAATCAAATAGCCAGGTTGAAAGGACAATTCGAAGCATTGTAGAAGGGACTAAGGCTCGACTGGGAAGATGCAACAACAACCGGCTCGAAGAGCTTCCCAATGTCCTATGGGCAATACGATCAACTGAGAAGACAAGCCCCAAGAAAACACCCTATAGTCTAGTGGTCGGATCGGAGGTCGTATTCCCAGTGGAGATTGTAGTTACAACACAACAAATGTTCAACACTCACCTCGAGTCAAACAAAACAGAAACCATGTTGAATTTGGAACTCCTTGAAGAAGCTCATGATCAAGCCGCTATACGGGAAGCTAAGTATAAACAAAAGATGGAATCTTATTACAAGACACGGGTGAAACATGAAAGGTTCAAGCCTGGAGACCTGGTACTTCGAAACAATGAAGCCAGTAAAAAAGAGTCAAGGGAAACTTGGCCTAAAATGGGAAGGGCCATACACCATCCTTGAAGTCCACAAGGGAGGATCATACAAACTGGCTGATGCACAAGGTAAAAAGTTTCCCCATCACTGGAAGGGCAGAAACCTTAAAAGATTCCACGTCTAGTCGAAATATCTTAAGAAGTATGTCAAGAATTGTTTTACCATCCCTTATAATCAAAGTACACTTGAATGAATGAATAACGAAGTTTATTATCAAAATTTGTCTTTCTATCCTATAATCAGGTTGAGAACCTAGCAAAAACTCCATGGCAAGGGCTATGTAAGGGGATGAGCTCCCGGGCCACATCGCTCGACAGGTTCAAGAGTTAATGGACCTATATAAGGGTTGAGTTCCTAAATCAATACAACTCCATGAGACTTAGAATTTTTTTCAAAAAACATGTCTCATAGACGGGTTTGAACAACCTACATTAAATGTTCCTTAAGCCTTAACAATGGCTTATGAGCCAAAAAATGCACCAAGTGAGTGTTATAAATAGGATATGTGATGTGTCGCTTTGTTAAAAATACATTAAGGTTAAGTGACTGCAGCACCGAACCCTTTAAGGTATAAATAAGAAAAGATGCACAACTACAAACAAAGGCAATACATACAACAATCAAAAAACACAAGGGATTAACATAACAACATAGAAAATAAAAGTTGAACAATAAAACGGCCATAAGGGCCATCCATCCTACATATTGTTTAAACAGCCTTCAAGGCTTCCACCACTAGAGGGACCTAAACAGTCCCCTTAAAAGAAAACAAGTCCAAACATACATAACAAAATATTGTTCAATGTGCTAAGATAGCTACAAATTAATTGTTCAAACATCAGAAGTAGGCTTAGAAGCTATAGCTTCACCAGTCCTAGCCTTTTTAGTCTTCTTCACCTTCTGGCCACCATCACCTGCCACCTCAGATCCTTCAAGGCTTGCCCCCAGGGAACCCTCAACATCAGCAGAAAAGGTTTCTTCACTATCACCCGAATGAGAACGCTTCTTGGACAGAGATTGCCACACTTCAACACATACATTCTCATTAAGCCCCGGAGGCTTCAGTCCCTATAACACAGAAAGAGTTCTACCAAAGCAAGAGGAAACCTCACTCACATAAGGGTAAGTTAGAGGTCTCAGAAGCTTGAGGTTGATAAAGGTGAGACTGTTCTTGAGGCTGATGTAACGCTCCGTATTTTCACGTGTATTTATTTAAATACATAATCATTTAATTATTTATTAATTATTCATTCTGCTTATTTATTTATTTATTTATTTACTATTTATTATTCTATTTTATTCAACCTTTACTTATTTAAATTCTTTATTTATTTATTTAAATAATTATTTGTTTATTTAATTATTATTCAACTATTTATTTAATTAATTATTTTTTTGTTATTTATTTAATCATCTATTAATTAGTTAAATAAATAAAGAATTTTAATTTAAAGGCTTAACTTAGTTAAGTTTTAAGTTAACTAAGTTAACTAATTTTAGTATAATAAATAACCTAATAAGGTTAATATGGTTAATTATAGTCTAGGTCCTTTATGCTATTTTTTAAAACTTGAAAATTAGTTAACAAAGTTCAGGGACTGGTTATGTATTATGTTAAAGCTTAAAAACTGAAAAAATGAACAAAAGGGATGGCCAGGACTCGAACCCGCACCACACCCTTAACCAAACAACAGCACCAACCACTCCACTACAGTGTTCATATCGAAAATATTTGTATAAGAATAGTATATATACTCAGTCTCCGTTTAAACCTGATTTCGAAATTACCGCCAAAAGAACCTGCGCGTGAACAGCCTCATCCCCTATGTCATTTCCTTTCCTGTACTTGCTAACTTGTCGGAAATTATCTCCATATCCGCGTTTCCTTATGAATACCAATCATGAATTACACCAAGATCATGGCTAAGTTCATGATTCTATTCACTATAAATACACAACCTACCTTCACCATTCTCACCTCACACGCACACTCACTCGCTGCTAAACATCACTGCGGCCGACGAAACACCTCGCCGGAAACCTGCAACCTTGTCGGAGCCGCCGGAGAAGACGACCGAAGATCAGCCGGGATCCGCGACACTTTGTTTCGGTATAACTCGCAACTTCTTTGCTTTTCGTTTAGTTACGCTCATTATCCTAACACAATCCTATTATCAAATGGCGACATCTAAAAAGCATAACAGTGAGTCAGGTTGCTTACTGTTTTTAACGAAGAAGATGAACCAGAACTACATGTTAAGACAAATAAACACGTTAATCAGACACCAAACTTGTAACGCCCGGCTTTTTCATACTTTCCATATATGGAAAGCTCGTTTTGTATTTCTATTTTTGGAAACCTTTGTAATCTTGTATTCGTTCTTTTGTTGTAATCGTTGTAATCCGAGACTTGAATCATAATGAAACTCGTAATTTTATTCAAATCATGTTATTCATACTTATACATATTATTACGTTCATGCTTGATACTTGGAAACGTGACAAACTTGTAAATACGTGACAATCATACTTCATACGAAATGTAAACGTGATTCTTATACTCAATCATATTCGTTTGTACTTATGTAATCTTTAATACATGCCTCATATGCTTAAACACCCTAATGTAGTCCTAAAACATCTAATATATAACATTAAGCAAGGCCCAATCATCAAAAAATAAATAAATAAATAAAATTTGGGTGACCTGACCAGGCCTTGTGGACCGCATGGCCAGACCTATGCGGTCCGCATGGGGGTCTGGCGGGCACCAGTTTGAACCAGCCGCGGGATATGCACGAAATCCCACTTCTCCTCCTCACCCAATGGCCTTAAACCTTCAATTAACACCCCCAAACTAACCCTAATCCTTCCCCTATAAAACCCAAGAATTCTCTAAGCATTTTTCACTTTCTAAACACTCTCTAATCTCTCTCAAAACACTCTAAAATCTCTTGAAACTTCAGAAACTTGGCAAATTCATCCACCTTTACAAAAGTGAGCATAACTTGCTCATTACTTAACCTTTTTGCTTGATTCTTTCTTCTAAGTACTTGGATAAACCTTAGGTTCGATTCCACGGATTCTCCTTGGAGAATCCAGACCTGGAAGTTCACCTAAAGGGCTCCAAACTTTCTGTTTTGAACAAATCTCTTTAAAACTTATGTTTTATCCCATTCAAACTTGTGTTCTTGTGCTCCTAACCAAGTTTATGATTAGTAAAGCCTAACCAAGCTTGTTTATATGAAATAAGGGTTGCTCTAACACCCTAAACTTTCTGTTTTACATGATCTTTAAGCTCACAAGTGTTGCCAAGTCTTGAACTTGAAGCTAGTGTGACTACAAGGTTAGCTTGGGCTATCCTACATCTACGTCCACACAACACTTGATGTTTTCTGATACCATCCTAAGTAGCTTGCTAGTTGAAAGTAACATAACCCTGTCTAGCCTTCGACTCGTGTCGACGTCGGCTCACCGGGTTGTAGCTTACTTGGTTACTTAGTATAGCATGTAATTACATTTCCTTGATTATTCTTGTTCTTGACCCTTCTTGTTGTCTATGACAACTTGTGTAGTGGTAAACTTATATGGGGTTCCTAAATGGATGGTTATACCACCTACCTCCTACATGACTTCCATGATATTATTGCTAGACTTATGATATAATATATATGTGTGGACTATATAATATACTTCAAACCAAACCCTTGTTAATGACTAAATAATCATGTGTCAAGTTACTAAGTTCAATCACTAAATTGTGTAGTTCCTCGTTACGATTCTAATAGGTGTTATAACCTATGAAATCACATAAACCCTAACGGGTTCCCATAGTGTCAAAACGAGTGGTAGAACTTAGTGAATATTTTCGTGTACACAATTTGTTATCCTTTATTCCTAATCCCGAATCTTCCATCATCATCCAAATACTCACACCTACGTCTTCCTCTTGTAGGATAACTCGGTGTTCCTCCCGCAACCAAACAACTCTTTACGGAACTAACAAGTCGGAAAGCTTGCAAAACCGTGAGTACACTCGACCCATTTTCATTTTATCACTTTTGGGTGTAACATGTTTACCATATACAAAAATCACTAAACTTATACTTTATGCAATGCATGAAACAATCCAATATACATGAACACTTTGATACGTTACTTGATGGTTATATCTTGGACCATTCTTATGTAATACCACAGTCATTAGCTTATCTTAAGCCTCCATTTGACATGTATAGCGCTATAGAGTAACGCACCACCCGCTCGTGATTATGAGGTCATGTTAAATTATCGTTATTATGCGTCAGCAAGAGGATTGACTAGAAATATTGCATGCCATGTATAATGCTCTTGTATAAACTTAGTTATCATGTGGATTCGTTTTAAACCTTATTCGTGTACGTATGCTTATGCTTAAACTTGTGTATTCGCCTTTTCTTATGCATTGAACTTTATTTTAAACATGTTACAGGTTGAAGGATGATGCGATGAAATCGAAGTAGCGTTGATGCTAGATACACACATAGACGTTTTAGGTTTATTAATGTTGTATCAAATTTGTCCTTGCTATTGTTGTTATTTGGAATTCCCATGTATTGTAATGATGATTTACTTATGAAATGAAATTAGATTAAATTAATTATTGTCACTATTAACGTTGTGAGCAATGAGAAATCTTTTTTGTCCCGCCTCGATGTTTCCGCCATCGGTTGGGGTGTGACAGATTGGTATCAGATCCATAACTATAGGGAATTAGGTAGAATTGCCATGTTCGACCTAGTCTATAGCTTAAGTGTCTCATTTTTTACCATTCTTATATCATGCTTAAAACTTTATTCTTCCTACATTGCTTCTTCATTTCTTTTGGTTTTAATACTTACATAACGTCTTTCCCAAGACGTTTACACAATACCCTTCGAAGACTTGAAGACGCTGGTGATGCAAACGAGGCGATTTGCACCAAGATAGGCCCAATGGCTTACTATTTTTGGTGAAAACCCTCATTTCGCGTATTCGATTTTTCACGAAGTTACACCATCAAGTTAGTAGTGGTATCCACATCTTGATGGAAAACTTTCATTTCATACTCTAGTGGACCTTACTAACGAGTCGGAGTATGCTCCTTGTTTAGTAAGAAACAACCACACTTAGGGTATGAAATCGTCAAGTTAGGGGTGAAACCCACACCTTGTCGATTAAGTCCCGTTCCTCGCTTTACAATCTCGCCAAAGTCTCGAATTTTCGATCGACTAGGGACATGTAGTAACTGGAAGGGTAAAATACCGTTATCGCTTCTTGACGAGAGTATTTGACCTATTAGGCCAAAGCATGTTCCCTAACTCATAAGATCTTACGAATCACTTTGGAATAGTCGACATTTCTCTACCCGAAACATTCAAGTGTTTTGTTGAGCCAATCTTTTATGTTATCTCAATTTTTATGTGATCTTTATACTTGTTACCTCGTTCAATTCAAACCGTTACACAATTCACACGTCTCTCGCAATCAAAAACAATAATAATCCTCGTGAACAAACTAAATTTATACTCTTTATACGCATTCATACGTGATTGTACTTGTTGAATACTGGTTGGATAATCGTCAAATACATGCAAACTATGTGAATCATACGTGAACATGCCCATATTTATACATGCAAAACTTCTTTTTACATTATGATCAGTCTCATCCTTTTCCTTTCTATTTCAACCCTAGATGTCTTCTCCAAGCTCATCAAAGAAATCCAAGGGTTCCAAGAAGGGTTCCAACAACCATGGGGACTCTATATCCAAGCAGGAACTAGTAGGTTTAGTCGCCAAGCAGATGGCCGAGCAGATGGCTAAAATCATCCCCGATATCGTTAGCCAAATTCGATCCATCCATGATACCCCAAATCCTCCGTCGATTCCAAGGTGAAAACACCTAAGGCGTCGTTCCAATTCAAGAATTCATGGCCAGTAAGCCCATGGAGTTTACTGGAAATGATGGCGCCACCGCCATGATGAATTGGTTCGACGCGATCAAACTCACCTTTATGCAAAGTGGATGCCCCGACGAACTCCGAACCTTGAACGCGATAGGGGTGTTCCGTTCAAGATCCCTCGAATGGTGGACTTCCGAATACAACAAGAGAGGAAACGAAGTAGCCCACGCCTTGCCATGGGCAGAACTAAAGGAGCTAATGAAGAACGAGTTTTGTCTTCCACACGAACTTCATAAACTCGATAACGAGTTTTGGAATCTGAAGCAAGTCGGGAGCGACACTACGGGTCTGGTTGCACGCTTCAAGTAACTCAGCATCCATTGCCCTGGCCAGGTCGATACCACCCCCAAAGCCATCGCCAAGTTCATCCGTTGCTTACCTTCCATCTTGATTAACCATGTAGCTTCAGCCAACCCTAAAACTGTTGAAGAAGCTTACAGTATCAAAATCGAGCTTAATAACAATTGTATTCTTCATGGAGCCTACGATAAGGTCTCTACGAAGAATGCTCACCAAGCCACCGCCTACCGCCACCGTTGAACCCTCACCAACCAAGAAACAACAACACCAAGAACAAGAAGCAGAAGGCTTCTGTTCAAAATTGCGCGGTTGTTACTCCGCCAAACCCTCAACCCATCCAAACGGTAGCAGCCATTACCCCTGCCAATCCCGAGCAACCCAAACGTGGCTACACTGGACCTCATCCCCAGTGTGCCAACTGCTCCTACCATCACCCTACCAATACACCATACCACGAATGCACCCAATGTCAAAGGTTAGGGCACTTTGCTAACCATTGCCGAAACTTCCCTTAACCCTAAAACCAGCAACCCCAAGCCATCATGCCAAACCCTAACCCCGGCTCAACCTCAAGCTCAACCTCGAGTTTCTAATGTTCGAGCTTGCTTCAAGTGTGGCGACCCTAACCACCTCGCCAACGTTTGTCCCCAAACCAACAACAACCAGCAACAGCAGCAGCAACAGCAACAGCAGCAGCCTCAACCAGCTTGAGGCAGAGCCTTCGCCCTCACCGCCGCTCAGGTGCAAAACGCGAACGACGTCATAACCGGTACGTTTCTTGTAAACCATGTCTATGCTTCTTATTTTTTTGATACTAGCACAAATAGAAGTCCAGCAAACGGGTCATGGGTGATGATTGCGGGTCACTTTGTGGCTTTCTCTACAAGTTGAAGGAATAAATAAATGGTCATATTTGAACGAGATAAGAGGGAACGGTGTTGACCAAATTTGTTGCATGTGAAGGTGATGGAAGTGAACGTGGAGTTCTATTTTTGCATGTGTTTTTTATTCTTTTGTATTATAAATAGGAGTAGTAGCAATGTTTTATTCGTACCCTTCATTTCATTTGAATAATAGAACCTTTCTTTCTACATTTATTTCTTTCAAGCTCAACACATATATTTACATACATACGAGAGGGTGAGTTGTGTGTGTAGAGTGGGACCTGAACCAACATTTGTATCAGAGCCTAGGGCTCGAGAAGCAGGTTTGAAGATTGGAGGAAGCCTCCGCCGCCGGCGGGTGTGTCGGTTGGTGGAGGGCAGGCGTAAAAGAAGGGTTCCGGATCGTTGTACAACAGAAGACGGAGACCGGGTGGTGGTTTCGTGTCAGTCGTTATCGTGCGGAGAGTACGGGTTAGGATGACGGGGGTGACAGGTGAACAGCGGTGTGTCTCGTGGCTGTTAAGTGTGATTAAAGTGGAAGAAAATGTCCGCAGCGATCGAAGGTTACCGGTGTGCAGTGATCGGAGAGAACTAAAGTGATTGCAGGTTAGCGGTTTCGAGGGTTTATGTTCTAGGGGATCAAGAGGGTAGCGGAAACGAGTCGTGATTTAGGCCAAATCAGTGGGCTTGTTAACCCAGTTGTTGATCGAAGAACGAGAATGGATCGTGTTTTTATTTGTCGGATACTCTTTCTTGCCTAGGAGAAGAATTGACAGGAGGCGTCAAATTCTTAGCAGAAACTCAACGGGTGTAGCGCGGTAGAAACAAAACAAGGGGGTGGCTGAGATATTCGTTTAGCGACTTGAAGACGGTGCAGCTGGTGGCTGGTGTCTAGTTGGTTGCAAGTGGTGCTTATCAAGGAAGGGTTTGACAGAATAGTGAAATAGCGATCGGAGATGACTTTGGACGTGGTCGAGGTGAAGACCAAGGTGTCTTGGATAGGTCGAGTTATTAGACGGCTTTGGGCGTGACCAATGTGAAGGTCGGGTGTCCGATAGAAGTCAAGATGGTTCGAGAGGAGACGGTGACTAGGCGTTGCGAATGAGTGGTGTGAACAAACCGATTAAGGGGGTGATTGTTGGGTTAATCGATTCAGTTCACGGGTTACTTGGGTCGCACGGTTGTGGGTCACGGTCATGGATTGTTCAAATGGGTCCAGCATACGGGTCATGGGTGATGATTCGGGTTACTTTGTGGCTTTCTCTACAAGTTGAAGGAATAAAGAAATGGTCATATTTGACTGAGATAAGAGGGAACATTGTTGACCGAATTTGATGCATGTGGAGTTGATGGTAGTGAACATGGAGTTCTATTTTTGCATGTGTTTTTTTTTATTCTTTTGTATTATAAATAGGAGTAGCAGCAATGTTTTTTTCTTGCCCTTCATTTCATTGAATAATAGAACATTTCTTTCTACATTTAGTTTCTTTCAAGCTCAACACATATATTTACATACTTACGAGAGGGTGAGTTGGGTGTGTAGAGTGGGACCTGAACCAACAAACCCTGAAGTTGATACAGATTGTAGTCTAAACATAAAAGGAACAATACTCTAGCCTACAAATCTACAATAGTCAGTTGCAGGTCTAATACTCCTCAATTCAACCTCGTAAATAAATTAACTAACTTTAACTTGTCACACTAAATTCATGTTGAGTTGTACTTAGTCCTTTAGTAAACAAGTCAGCTGGTTGTTCATTTGTATATTTTTATTTAACTTTTGAAACACCAGTGATGAGTGGGTGTACTCGGAGATCCCAGTTAGTAAAACCACGGTTAATAACAATCGTAAATGAACAATAAAGAATACCAAACGTAAACTGAAAGTAAGAAGCTGAAAGTCGGAAGCTAGAAGCTTCCAACGAGAAGCTGATGCACAAACAACTAGTGACAGAGAGCTATAGTTACAGTGCAACCTTGGAACTTAAACAAAAGGGTCATGTCACACCTCGAATTTCGGTTTAGTGGAAGCGTCGCGAGGTGTGGCTAGAGCGATATTCATAGCATTCAATCAAGTAAACAAACCATGTAAAACATAACGAGTTTTTCCATACATACATTTATTTAACCATTTGTTACAACCATAAGTTACTTTGAAAAGTACCACACATTACGACATAGTTTCAAACATAGTTTCCGAAATACATAGTTTTAAACATAACAACCAAAAACCAGACAACATTTCCATAGCTTCTCTTGTTATTCCACGGTCACGCTTTTCCTTACGTCGTCCACTAGTTTCCTGTAATACATGTTAGTTTTGAAAAACGTCAACAAAGGTTGAGTGAATTCATTTATTAGTTTTAGTGCCAAATGAATCTTAAAAAACATTTGCAATCGTAAATTTTGTTTGTATACCTTAAAAATGAAACTCGTGTAATCATTAGTGTTTTGCAAGGACACTAATCTGTATGCTGGACTAGGAGGCAACCAACCCTTGACGATTTATCCGTCTCATCGACACTAGTTTTAGACACAAAAGTACTCTGAATGGACAAAGTTTTATTCAAAGTGGGGCTCGTCTATACCCAATAAATATATCCAATTGTTCCTCGGTATTGTTATTGATTAATGGCCCCTTTAATTTTAAACACCTATTTGTATATGATCTAGTTGGTTCCATTTTCTCCCAGCTATACAATTTACAACATGTATACATCCCTGAGCGTTTAAAACCATAAAACGTTTAAGTAAAAGGAGAAAACATGAACTCACTAGTTTGTGTTCTAAGCAACACTCATTTCAATTCGATTTCTTCATTTGTTTCACAACCTAGAAGTGTTCTAATCTCATTAGACACTTAGGTTTATTTTGTTCGTCATTCAAGTATCTTATCTTGAATCCATACTTGTTCACTTGTTTTGTTTTGTTGGTTTATATATATATATATATATATATATACATACATACATACATATATATACATACATATATATACATATATATATAGGGTAAGGTTCATGCGAGAACCACCTTTATTGTGAGAACCGCGAGAACCACCTTTATTGCAAAATAAAATCTAAAAAAATCAAAAAAGCACTCAAAATTTTTCTTTTTTAAATATTTTTTAATAAAAATCGTTATATTTCATTAACAAAAAAACTTTTTTTTTCGAGTAACAGTTATCCATGCACATGTGCATATGTATCATAACTTCGACAAATTCAGTAATACATTATCACTAGTAGACAATTGCACTTTCATTTACAATATCATCCATAATCCACTCAATTTTACAGTAAATGCACATGTGCATCATTATGTATAACCATTATATAACGTGTTTTGGTACAAAAAGTTTGTGATTTTGTATGATGAAGTAGGCTCATATATATGTTTTTTGGTTATCTAGTGGTTGATGGTTCATTATAGTTGTCACTTTATGATGTAATATGATGATTGGATGGTATAAACGGTGTTGATATACATGTAATAAAGTGAAAATATTGGTATTAGTATTGTATTATAAATGGTTGGAGGTAATGGTATTGTATTATGGATGGTAGGAGGTAATGGAAGTGTATTTGGATGGTATGATAGATGAAAGAGAAAGTGTATTCAAAGTAGTGTACCAAAACACCTTATTTCATGTTGGTACATATAGTTGCAATGTGCATTTCTTATATTGGTAACGTAAAAAGTAGTGTATTACACATGGTAGTGTAAATGAAAGTACAATTGTCTAATGTTTGTAATGTATTACGAAATTTGTCAAAGAAATGATGAAAATGCACATGTGCATGGTAGTGTATTATGGATGGTATGATAGATGAAAGAGAAAATGTATTCAAATTAGTGTACCAAAACACCTTATTTTATGTTGATATATAGATGCACATATGCATTGCTAATATTGGTAACGTAAAAAGTAGTGTGTTACACATGGTAGTGTAAATGAAAGTACAATTGTCTAATGTTTGTAATGTATTAAGGAATTTGTCAAAGAAATGACGAAAATGCACATGTGCATGGATAGTTGGTACTCAAAATTTTTTTTTGAATTTTTTTTATTGTTGAGTAAATATAGCGAATTTTTCAAAAATATATTAGAAAAACAAAAAAAGAATTGGTATTTTTTTGGATTTTTTTAGGTATTACTGTTTGTGTTCATACTGTTCTCGCGGTTCTCGCAATAAAGGGTGGTTCCTAACGGATCATTGTCCTATATATATATATATATATATTATATATATATATATATATATATATAATATATAGGACAATGATCCGTTAGGAACCACCCTTTATTGCGAGAACCGCGAGAACCAATCTAAACACATGGAAAATTTGTAAATATATCATATTTCCTATAACACACGCACAGCACCAATGTTTCTCTTATGAACCCTAATATGGTCTGACCAGCATCCACGGCGGCGTTCACGGCGGCATTCACCGGCGACGTTTACCGGCGGCGTTCACAGCGACATTCACCGGCGACGTTCACGGTGGCGTTCACAGCGACATTCACGTCTACTACATCTACGTAAACATCACCCAACCACCACAGCGAAAACTTCTCATCTGACGATAACCACATCGACTACTCCTTCTCTGACAATAACCACATCTTCAACTCCTCCTATGACAATAACCATATCGACTACTCCTCCAATGACAATAACCATATCGATTACTCCTCCTCTGACAATAAAACCCATCAGCTCCGACACCCATTAGCTCCGACGATAAATCCATCGGCGACATACTCAGTTGAAACTAAAGGTATTATACATTTATATGTGTTTCATAGTTTACTTGTAAATGCTTCATTATTCTCTCATTAAGTAGATAACTCTTTTATAGTCATCTTTTATGTTTTCATACATAACATAACCCTGCACATGTGCATTTTGTTGCCAACATTCCGTAATCATCACAAATAAACTAGTAAATTGTTAACCAATAGTACATAATTATGCACATATGCATCACATAACCAATACCCCATATTCATCACTAATAAACATTAAACAAATCACTGTTTTTTCTACATTTAGTACTTCTATTTCCATACCTTACATAATCCAGCACATGTGCATTAGGTTGCCA
This sequence comes from Scalesia atractyloides, assembly GCA_947069175.1. Taxonomy (NCBI): domain Eukaryota; kingdom Viridiplantae; phylum Streptophyta; class Magnoliopsida; order Asterales; family Asteraceae; genus Scalesia; species Scalesia atractyloides. The sequence goes on from CAMTDV010000025.1 coordinate 34,923,258, forward strand.
TCATTCTGAAATCATCACAAATAAACTGTTAACCATCAGTACATAATTATACATATGTGCATCATATTACCAACACCCCATACTCATCACCTAAAAAAATTGTTAAACTGCGTACACACACCATATACCATATTAATCACAATATTATATGTTTTTCTTTTTATTTATGCAGGAACAATTACGACGTCTACATCTAATGGCACACCATAGTGGATACCCGATGTTGATGTTGAATACATCCCTATTATAAACAATACGTTTAACAGTTGGGAGGACGTTTAATGTCACACCCCGACATCCACGCGTCTACCGGTGGACCCAGTGGGGAGTACCGTGACGTAAAGTTTATATCATCACAACCAATTATAAGATAACACAGTGGAAGGCATTGGATAGATAAACTATTACAAACCGATAAGGGTCCAAAGTTCAAAACAAAATACACACAGACAAAGCTTGTAATAGGATCGACAGGCGGATCGCAAAACATACAAATGATAACAGACTATAAACAGGCAATTCCTAAGGGGGCAACTCCTCGGTATTCGCCCCACAACTCCCGGCCTATTATGTACTTGCACTTGTAACTTAAACTTTGAAAATACGTCAGTCTATATTGATAAATACGCCCAACCGACTCATTTTAAAAACCTTTTCGAAAATGGTTTAAGCGCACATGGCACATTTTCTTAAATAAGTTGGGACAGTACAAATGACCTTGTGTACAGATTTATATGTTGGTTTTACATATGGGGCCCAGTACAGAAACCGAGACATGATCGACTGACGCACCACTCTGAACTTTCACAAAGAAAGCAGATAGCAATTACCCAATGTATGCCTACACGCCATGCAATATTGTCATGGCCACTACCAATTTAGTGAGCCAAGGATATCCCAGACACGGTCAAGCCCACCCCTAATGTTTTAGTTTCAAACAAGAAAGATCAAACCAGGTTATGTAAGAATCTAGTTAATTACTACAATTGGATAAAACGTATTCCCATATCCGTGTATACTCCGTCATTGAGAGTAACAAAAGTTCCTTACGATCATAATAATGGAGGTAATTAACTAGATTCTTACATAACAAAAGTTCCTACGTACTTGCACTTCGTAGAAAACATATTCCCATACCCGCAAGGGATCTTCAGATCTTAAAAAATTCAAATTTATACTTAAGTCCCCCAACTTTATTTTCAGAATAAAAATACGAATATTATTATCGTTCCAATGACTTTGGTCCCTCCCTATTCGCCATACGGCACACGAGGATTTCCGGGCACGTGTCGGAAAAATATTGGACGTAAAAACAGAGGTGTTACATCCTCACCCCCTTAAAGTAAATCTCGACTCTGAGATTTCAATCGAACAAGTATGGGCACTTTTGTCGCATAACGGACTCAACTTCCCACGTATATTCAGGTCCTCGACGAGTGTACCACTTTACTTTCACGATCGGCACATGCTTTCTACGAAGCTTCTTGACTTGCCTATCTTCAATCGTGACCGGTTTCTCAATGAACCGCAATTTTTTATCGATCTGCACATCTTCGTGGGGCATTGCCAATGATTCGTTGGCCAAGCATTTCTTCAGATTGGAAATGTGGAACACATCATGGATCCCACTAAGTTTTTCCGGCAATTCTAACTTATATGCCACCGACCCGACACATTCGATGATCTCGAACGGTCCAATGTATCTAGGGCTCAACTTGCCCTTCTTTCCGAAACGCATGATGCCCTTCCAAGGCGACACTTTCAACAAGACCTTGTCCCCTACCTGGAACTCGAGAGGTTTACGCCTTCGGTCTGCGTAACTTTTCTGCCTATCTCTAGCAGCCTTGAGACGATCCCGAATTTTCAAGATTTTGTCCGTCGTTTCCAGAACTATTTCTGTCCTGTCAGTCGGGCTTCTCCAACTTCTGCCAACAGACGGGCGTCCTACACTTCCTCCCGTACAAAGCTTCAAACGGGGCAGCTTGGATACTTGCATGATAGCTATTGTTGTAGGAAAACTCAACTAGGGGCAAGTGTCTATCCCAACTTCCATCTAAATCGATGATACATGCACGCAACATATCTTCCAGGTTTGAATAGTACGTTCGCTTTGTCATCAGTCTGCGGGTGATATGCCGTACGAAAATTTAGTCGCCTCCCAGAGCTTGCTGGAAGCTTTTCCAAAAATGCAATGTATATCTTGTGTCCCTATCCGATACAATAGATACTGGTATACCGTGCAAGGATACTATTTCATCCACATAAAGCTTTTCTAATTTGTCTGAGCTATAAGTCTCGTTGATAGGTAACAAATGAGCCGACTTAGTCAATCTATCCACGATGACCCATATTGTATCATTTCTGTCGCTTAGTCTTTGGTAACTTGGTTATGAAATTCATAGTTACACATTCCCACTTCCACATGGGAATTTCTAACGGCTGCAATAATCCCAACGGTCTCTGATGTTCGGCCTTGACTTACGAACACGTCAGACATTTAGCTACATAAGTAGCTATCGATTTCTTCAGTCCTGACCACCAATAATCGGGTCTCAAATCCTTATACATCTTATCACTACCCGGGTGAACCGAGTATTTAGAACTGTGCGCTTCTTGGAGGATCAAGTCCCTAAGTCCTCCGAAGACTGGAACCTAAATTCGTCCACAAAACCTAAGGATTCGTCCTTTCCTGGCGTGAGTTGTTCCACAACTTTACCCAATTCTTCATTTGGAAGATTTGCCTCTAATAAGGCTGCTTTTGGGCTTCCAAGATTCTATCTTTCAAATTATTTCTTACTTCAATGCTTTTGGCATTAACCCGAATAGGTTTAACCCTTTCTTTACGGCTCAAGGCATCGGCAACCGCATTTGCCTTGCCTGGGTGATAACGAATTTCACAATCATAATCGTTTAGCTTTCCATCCATCGACGCGGTCGCATATTCAGATCCTTCTGGTTGAAAAAGGTTGGTTGATCTTAATAAGAAGTAATGTCTCCATAGTTTAAGCGCAAACACCACAGCACCTAGTTCCAAGTCATGTGTAATGTAATTCCTCTCGTGTATCTTCAATTGCCTTGAGGCGTAGGCGATCACTTTTTCGTGCTGCATAAGTACACACCCCATGCCAGTGTGTGAAGTGTCACAATAGACCACAAAGTCTTCAATACCTTTGGGTAGCGTCAATACAGGTGCATTACTTAGTTTCTGCTTCAAAACTTCAAAAGCTCCCTGCTGTTTCGGACCCCAAGTAAATTTCACATCCTTACAGGTCAACGTGGTCAGAGGAGTAGTATTCTTGAGAAATTTTCTATAAACCTTCTGTAATAATCGGCTAAACCCAGAAAGCTACGAATCTCTGTCGGGGTTTTAGGAGTTTATGCTGCCTCGACCTTGGCAAGGGTCGACTTGAATTCCACGCTCACTTACAATGTGACCCAAGAACTGCACTTCACGCAACCAGAATTCACACTTTGAAAACTTTGCGTAGAGCTTTTCTTGTCTTAACAACTCTAGGATACACCTCAAATCTTTCTCGTGGTCAGCCTGACTGCGAGAATAGATAAGTATGTCGTCTATGAAGACAATGACAAACCTATCCAAGTACGGTTTACAAACTCTATTCATTAAATCCATAAATGTCGCGGGTGCATTTGTAAGACCGAAAGGCATTACCAAAAATTCATAGTGTCCATACCTTGTTCTGAATGCTGTCTTTGAAACATCTTCTGTGTGAACCTTGAGTTGATGATATCCAGATCTCAAATCAATCTTTGAAAAGTAGCTGCTCCTGAAGTTGATCAAATAAATCGCCGATCCTGGGTAATGGGTAGTGGTTCTTGATGGTTAACTGTTTAATTCACGGTAGTCAATGCACATTCGCATTGATCTATCTTTCTTCTTCACAAACAAGATTGGAGCTCCCCAAGGCGAAGAGCTTGGCTGAATGAATCCTTTTTCCAACAATTCCTCAAGTTGTGTCTTCAATTCCTTCATTTCTGTAAGTGCAAGTCTATATGGAGCTCTAGCAACTGGAGCTGCGCCAGGTATGATATCAATTCTAAATTCTACTTGCCTGTCTGGGAGTAGACCAGGCAAATCTTTAGGAAATACATCGACGAATTCTGAGATAACGGGTAGGTCTTCAATCTTTGGCTTAGCTTCATCAATGGTCGCTTGTGCCATAAAATGACACAACCTTTTCTTAAACACCTCGATGCTTTGAGTAACGATGCTTTTTCTGACAATCCATAATACCGATCTCCTTGTATAACGAGTGTATTCCATTTGGGGTTTTGATTTCGATGAGTTTCTTGTTACATGCTATATGGGCTTGGTTACTAGACAACCAATCCATACCAAGAACTACACCAAAACTGGCCAATTTCATTGGCAAGAGTGAAACAGGAATGGAGTGGTTCTTAATGGATATGAAGCATCCATTGAGAATCGTAGAAGCGGTTTTGATTGATCCATCAGCGAGTTCTACATCGTACGTTATGTCTAGAGTTCTTGTAGGCAAGTTTAATAAGGCACTAAACTTATTATCCACAAATGATTTATCAACCCCTGAATCAAAAAGAACTCTAGCGTATACATCATTTATAAGGAACATACCTGTTATCACGTTGTTATCATTCACAGCCTCCTTGGCTTTCATCTGGAATGCACGAGCTTTTCCCTTTTTCGCCCATCGTCCTTAGCAGCGCCATCCTTCTTATACTTGGGGCAGTTGGGTTTGATGTGCCCTTCTCGCCACAATTGTAACAAGTGGCCTCCTTCAAATCCTTACATTCAAGGGTCTTGTGCCCATGCCTCTTGCAGATCCCACAAGGCTTTGCCTGGGACTCGTCCCGACATGCACCAAAGTGTCGTTTGTTGCACTTTCTACATCTCGGCCTATCATCTGATCTTTGATGATTTCTATTGAATCCAAACCTCCGATTCTTGTTTGACTGGTGGCTTCGGTCATTTTCTCTCTTCCTCTTCCTATCATTCTCTGATTTTCCTGGTATCCGCCTCACATAATCTTGGGTGAGGGAAAGAGATAGCTCAACAGCTGATTTGTAGGTGTTAGGCTGAACAGCCTTAACCAAACTTCTTAATTTCGGAGCCAACCCGTTGATGAAACGCGCAATGCGTTTAGGCTCGGGAGTAACCAAATAAGATACTAATCAAGAAAAAGAATCAAATTCAATGACATACTTTCGACAGTCAAGATTTCTCATGGTGAGAGCTAAGAAATCCATTTCTATTTTCTCCACTTCGTGAGGTGGACAGTAGGTGTCCTTAACCAGATCCACGAATTTGGACCATCCCAAATTATACAGATGTACCTTCCCAGTCGATTGCATCAAAGCTTTCCACCAAATTAGGGCATTGCCCTTGAAGGACTGAGAAGCGAATTTAACAATATCTTTTTCCGCGCATCCACTGATGTCCACTACCGTTTCCATCTCATCTAACCATCTCAAGGTTTCAACAGCTCCCTTTTCACCATTAAAGTCTCGGGTTTACACGAGGTGAAATACTTGTATGTGCATCCATCCTTGGGACTTCTCTATCACGAATTTCTTTCTTCTTTGCTTCGCTTCTCACATTTGAGGAATGCACAGAACTTTCTTCCTTGTCCGAGGGAGGAGGTTTCGAGTTGGTCTTTGTTAAGGTTCTAGAGTGCGTAGAGCTCGAGACTTTTAACTTATCTAATGCTTTTTCCATTTCTTTTCCTACGGCTGCATCTATGCGAGCCTGGAAGTCATCTTCATTCATGACTATATTCACGCTATCGTTCTTTCTCTGACTGTTCACTTCATTAGAGTCTGCCATATTGGCCGGAGGAACTATAATATCAATAATAATTTAAATTAGTCATACTTGCTCGATGACTTGTGATGCAGGGTATAACATAATAAGGCTATACAAACTTTCGATTTTATAGGGGTGTTTAAGCATGGCACGAGAGGCCTGTCACTAAGGACATAGAGAATAGTATCAAAGGCTTGTCGAAATGACTTGAATTATAAAAGTCCAAGATCACAAGAGATCGTAAGGCTTCGAGGTTCGAATGTAGTTTTGCTACCTCGAGACAGGGAGTTGTAGACCACAACTGTCTCTTGTCATTAATGGACATGAATATAGCTCGTAAGCATCACACCATTAATGGATGTTTATATATTATGATCATCACACTGATGATTGGTCATGATCAAAATAGATCATGTAGATTTGGACGTAGTCCTTTATTTAGATGGCTCGTGTGGTTCCTCAAGTCACACTTACCAGGAGGTTAATATTTTAGATATATTAACATTTTAGAATAACACTCTTAAGATGATTTAAATAACTAGTCCAGATCAGGCAGACTAGGGGGTTTAGAACGTAGTTCACCACCCTAGATAGAAGGAAAATATCAACCTTAACTATCATGGTAGTAAGCCATATAACTACTGATTTGCCAAATTCATGTGACCTAATCACTTGGCGGTGTAAATCATCAAGAGGATCTTTTGGAATTATATCGCAAATCATAAATTTCGAAATAAAATCGAGACGATCGCTTGAACAACTTGATGAAAGACATACATATTTAAAATTTCCAAATTTCCATTAATAATAATAATAAATACAATACAATAGTGTCCGCAAATAGGACTTTAAATAAGGAAAAATTGTCCTCGCAGGGACCAAATAAGACTTGTCCGCGCAGAGACTTAATTTAAAATAACAACATACAAAGATAATAAAAATCCAATCCTTCTTCCCTCTTAGCTTCTTTACCAGCATCTTCAATAGTTTGTTATTGTTTTATTTTCTTTAGCTGTGTGTTCCTGAAGCTCCTTGACCCTTTCTATTGCTTCATTAAGAACTTCCATTGTTGGCGGTGGCTGTTGCGGTTGTGGTTGAGGTTGGGGTTAAGAAGGTGCAACCGGATGTTGATACTCATAGTAGGAATATCCGCCTGGTTGATAGGGATAAGGGTAATGTGCATTCATGGCCATTTCTAGATACGCGTCCTGAAGAGGCACGTTATGACTGTGGCTATGCTCCGGCCATGTAGAGGGTTCGAATGGGTTGTACGCAGGTAGGTTTGAATAAGAAGGAATAGGGTTATCAAAACCTAGTGGTGGTAACGGCAGTGATGATGGCTCACCCGCAGAAAATGGTGGTTGAGGCTCAGGCTCAACAGTTGGTTGCGGTTGGTGCTCCACAAAAGGTGAAGTATGTGAGGGTCCACCCATTTGTGGGTCCTCGGGGATAGTGGGGTAACGGTTAGGTGAGAGTGGCCCTACTCTCGGCCCTAGGCGTACTGACATGCGCGCCCCATGTCTTCTTGGAGGTGGAGGTGGTAGTGGTTGTTCCACTGGTAGTTCTTGTGGCGGAGTGTGGTATGAAGGTGTGACGTGATGGGATGAGGTATTATGGATAGAAGGGGTATTATAAAATACATATTGTCCCCATCTCTCCTTGTAGCTGTCACTGGAGTTGTGAGGGGTTCCATTGTATGAGTTCGAACCGCTTGATATATCAATGGGTGACCCATTGATCCTGTTGCTGGCAATTCTGGTTCTGACTCTTCCTCCATAGGTTCGGGAGAAACTTCGGGCGGTGTTACCGACTGTGAATGTAGTTGGATATCGGTATTGTAGTTTTCATGAGAAGGGAATGAGAGTGGTAGGAATGGTAGCTATGGTGTGAATCTGAAGGTTGTTGAACAAAATGTGGCTCAGATGGTGGTGAATACTCATGGGCAGGTTTGGGTATGGCTCCCATGGTGATGACGAGTCGTCTGACCCTTCGTATGGGTTATAAACAGGTGCTTTTGAAGGTCCTTGTATTGAGGATCCACTCCTCATCAGTCCTTTTCCCTTCGCTCCTCGTGTGAATTTTGGCGGCATAATTCCTGCTTCAAAAATAATTTCAAATACAAGACAAGCAGAATAATAATAACGAAATAGAAGAAGAATAATCCTAGGTCAAAGCCTAGACTCGAGAGTCTAAGGAATGTGTTACTATGTCGTTTGAGATCAAACACTAAAGAAAAGTGTCGAATTCCCTCAAACGTTGGCTCTGATACCAACCTGTCACACCCCGACATCCACGTGTCTACCAGTGGGCCCGGTGGGGAGTACTGTGACGTAAAGTTGATATCATCACAACCAATTATAAGATAACACAGCGGAAGGCATTGGATAGATAAACTATTACAAACCGATAAGTGTCCAAAGTTCAAAACAAAATACACACAGACAAAGCTTGTATTAGGATCCACAGGCAGATCGCAAAACATATAAATGATAACAGACAATAAACAGGCAAGTCCTAAGGGGGTAACTCCTCGGTATTCGCCACGCAGCTCCCGGCCTATTACGTACTTGCACATGTAACTTAAACTTTGAAAATACGTCAGTTTACACTGGTAAATACGCCCAACCGACGCATTTTAAATACCTTTTCAAAATGGTTTAAGCGCACATGGCACATTTCTTAAATAACTTGGGATAGTACAAATGACCTTGTATACAGATTTACATGCTGGCTTTTACATATGGGGCCCAGTACAGAAACCGAGACATGATCTACTGACGCACCACTCTGAACTTTCACAAAGAAAGCAGATAGCAATTACCCAGTGTATGCCTACACGCCATGCTATATTGTCGTGGCAACTACCAATTTAGTGAGCCAAGGATATCCCAAACACGGTCAAGCCTACCCCCAATGTTTTAGTTTCAAACAAGATAGATCAAAACGGGCTATGTAAGAATCTAGTTAATTACCACAATTGGATAAAACATGTTCCCATACCCGACCAAGCGGTAGTAATCTACCATATCCCAAGCCCGTATAGGAAAAATAGGTTAAGAGTATTTATCTGAGTTGTTTATGTTGTAGAAGCTCCGAACTCAGCCGTAGTTCCAAAGCAAGTACAAGGCAATTTACCGGGAGGCGTTCAGTCTGGGGTGATGGTAATTATTAACCAATATTAGAATGCTAAAGGGTCCTTAATTAAGTCTTAGACTCAAACCGGTTAGTCTTACGCTAAAATATGATATGATACGATACGCTAGATTAAGCGGTGACCGAATAGAATGTTAGTTGGACCCGAAAAGTATATAACTTGTATAATATGGGCTACCCATTAACATTCTGGATTTTGATAAGGAATGGACAATGGTTGAACCCGTTTCGGTTAAAATACGTAAACTAGCTACGTAGGCCTTAACCGAACGCACATAAGCGAAACAGGGTAATTGAGAGAGTCATATACAAGTTCCATATAGATATATGTTTAAAATATGTCATAAAATCAGTAGCTTTGCAAAAGATAGGTCCGAGGTGTATTTAAAACCGAATTATGCCTTACAAGGGCATTTTGGTCATTTTAAGGTTTATAACAGATGTAAATTAGGAATCTGATGTTAAGACCTTTAATATTCAGTAGATATACTTATTTTATGATGTTATAATAGTAGGATATCAAATATATGTGTGCTTAATGGTTTTGAAACTAACTATGTCCCGTAAGGGCATTTTAGTAATTTCACACATAGCTTTGAAGCCAAATTTGGGATTCTGAGTTCGGGACTTGTACTTACCCATTTGAACAATCCATGACCGTGACCCGCAACCGTGCGACCCAAGTAACCCGTAAACTGAATCAATTAACCCAACAATCACCCCCTTAATCGGTTTGTTCACACCACTCATTCACAACGCCGAGTCACCGTCTCCTCTCGAATCATCTGGACTTCTATCGGACACCCGACCTTCACCTTGGTCATGCCCAAAGCTGTCCAATAACTCGAACTATCCTAGACACCTCGGTCTTCACCTCGATCACGTCCAAAGTCGTCTCTGATCGGGATTTCACTATTCTGTCAAACCCTTCCTTGATAAGCACCACTTGCGTATCAACCACCAACTAGACACCAACCACCTGCTGCACCGTCTTCGAGTCGCCAAACGAATATCTCAACCACCCTGCTGTTTCCTTTCTACCACGCTACACCCGCTGATTTTTCTGCCATAAGAATTCGACGGCTCCTTGCGATTCTTCCCCTAGGCAAGAAAAAGTATCCGACAAATAAAAACATGATCCATTCTCGTCTCTCGATCAACAACTAGGTTAACAAGCCCGCTGATTTAGCCTAAACCACAACTCCTTTCCGCTACCCACTTGATCCCCTAGAACATAAACCCTCGAAACCACTAACCTACAATCACCTAGTTCTCTCCGATCACTGCACACCGGTAACCTTCGATAGATGGGGTCATTTTCTTCCACTTTAATCACACCTAACAGCCACGAGACACACCGTTGTTCACACCGTCACCCTCGTCATCCTAACCGGTACTCTCCGCACGATAACGTCTGACACGAACCACCACCCGGTCTCCATCTTCTGTTGTATAACGACCCCAAACCCTTCTTTTACGCCTGCCCTCCACCAACCGACACACCCGCCAGTGGCGGAGGCTTCCTCCGATCTTCAAATCCGCTTCTCGAGCCCTAGGCTCTGATACCAAATGTTGGTTCAGGTCCCACTCTACACACACAACTCACCCTCTTGTATGTATGTAAATATATGTGTTGAGCTTGAAAGAAAATAAATGTAGAAAGAAAGGTTCTATTATTCAAATGAAATGAAGGGTACGAATAAAACATTGCTACTACTCCTATTTATAATACAAAAGAATAAAAAACACATGCAAAAATAGAACTCCAAGTTCACTTCCATCAACTCCACATGCATCAAATTCGGTCAACACTGTTCCCTCTTATCTCGGTCAAATATGACCATTTCTCTATTCCTTCGACTTGTAGAGAAAGACACAGAGTGACCCGCAATCATCACCCATGACACGTATGCTGGACCCATTTGAACAATCCATGACCGTGACCCGTGACCGTGCAACCCGAGTAACCCGTGAATTGAATTGATTAACCCAACAGGGTTATGATCTTTCATATCATGATTCTGGGCTAGCTTGGGTTTATTCTCAGACTTTGGTTGAATTTTAGTATGTTCTTAATTTTGATTCAATAATACAAGTTTAACTTGCATTAGTTTACAGAGCCAATCAAGAATCACAAGGTTTTAAATTATCCTAACAACGTACGTGCCGAACTCAGAATCCCAATTATGCTTCAAAGCTATGTGTGAAATTACTAAAATGCCCATACGACACATAGTTTAGTTTATAACTATCAAACACACATATATTTTATATCCTACTGTTATAACATCATAAAATAAGTATTTTCACGGTATATTATGAACCTTGACATCAGAATTCTTTATAAACCTCTTTTATAAATTATAAAATGAGCAAAATGCCCTTATAAGGCATAATTCGGTTTTAAATACATTACTGGCCTATATTTTGGAAACCTACTGATTTATTAACATACTTAAATATATTTATATGGAACTTGTATATGAATTCTACTGTTACCCCGGTTTCTCTTATACGCTTACGATTAAGCATACATAACTAGTTTATGTAATTTAGCCGAAACGGGTTTAACCTTGTCATATTATTATCAAAATCCAGAATGTTATTGGTATACCCATAATATACAAGTCACGATACTTGTTGGGCCCAATTAACATCCTATTCCGGTCACCGCTTAATCTAGCGTACCGTATTGTTTTACTTAAACGTAAGACTAGTCGGTTCGAGTCTAAGACTCAACTAAGGACCCGTTCGCATTCTAATTTGGTTAATAATACCATCACTCCAGACTAAACGCCTTCGCTGTAAATTGTGCCTCTGCTTGTCTTGATTTGCGGCTGAGTTTTTGACTTCTTGAAGGCTTAACCTTAGGTAAATACTCTTAACCTATTTTCCCTATACGGGCTTGGGATACGGTAAACTATTACCGCTTGGTCGGGTATGGAGTCATATTTTGTCCAGTTGTGATAATTAACTAAATTTACATAACCCGTTTTAATCTGTTTTGTCTGAAACTCAAACATTGGGGGTGGGCTTGACCGTGTCTGGCCGTCTGGGATATCCTTGGCTCACTAAAGTGCTAGTGGCACCGACTTAAGCATTGGTCTAGGCATACATCGGTAACTGCTATTATTATCTGCTTTGTGTGTGAAAATTCAGAAGTGGTATATTAGTCGATCATGTCTCGGTTTCTGTATTGGGCCCCATATGTAAAAGACGGACTTGTAAAACTGTATACAAGGTCTTTTGTACTGTCCCAAGTTATTTATGAAAATGTGCCTAGCGCACCTAAACCATTTTCGAAAAGATTTTCAAAATAAGTCGGCTAATTATATTTACTAGTGTAAGCTGACGTATTTTCAAAGATTAAGTTACAGGTACAAGCACGTAATAAGCTGGAAGTTGCGGGCAATTATTGTTAGATACGCATATTTACATTATAAGCTAGATAATATAATTTTTTACTATTAGATTATTATTATTATTATTATTATTATATTATTATTATTATTATTATTATTATTATTATTATTATTATTATTCCTAAGTCATGGCGTTATCGCCATTTATGTATCAGTATATATACCATGTATTATATTCATCATCAATATCAATTCATTTTATGAACATTCGAATTCTACCAAAACCCTAACCAGATACAAGGAATTCTAACATAGTGGTATCAGAGCCACATCGATCAAACTCTCATTAACACGAACAACCGATCTTTATATTTTTCTTCCCTCTTCCAGACGTAATGAATCAAACACAAGGAATTCAAACTCAGATTCCCAAACTTACCGGACAGAATTACTATCATTGGCACATTCAAATGAAAGTATTACTCGAATCACAAGAACTATGGAACATTGTTGAAGACGGATATCAAGAATTGGGATCAAATCCCACAGAAGATGCAGCAGTTTATCGAGATTCGATCAAGAAAGACAAGCGGGCACTGCACATCATATTTCAATCGGTGATTGATACTGTCTTCGAGAGAATTGTCATGGCCAAATCATCTAGAGAGGCTTGGAGTATCCTGCATAAATCATACAAGGGAGAAAACCGGGTAAAAACTATAAAACTTCAAACACTTAGATGTGAATTTGATGCGTTAAAGATGAGAGAAGGAGAATCTGTTGAAGATTATTTCAATAGAATTACTTTAATAGTTAATCAATTAAGAATGAACGAAGAGAAAATTAGTGAACAACGAATCGTAGAAAAGGTTCTATGAAGTGTCGAAATTTTGAGTCTGTGGTGATCGCTGTGGAGGAAACGAAAAATCTAGAGGATGTTTCCACTGAAGAACTGATGGGAGTTCTGCAATCCCATGAATTAAGAATGAAACGTTATGAAGATACTCCAATCGAACATGCATTTCAAATCAAAATGCAAATCAAGATAGGTTTCGGCAAACCCGAAACGATGCTGGAGGAAGAGGACGTGGCAGAAACAAAGGCCGATACATGAGTTCGATTAGATGTTTCAATTGCCAGAAACTTGGTCACACAGCCAAGTTCTGTCAAAGAAAGGATGAGAACGAAAAATCCGATAATGTGTTAATTCACAAAGAAGATGAACCGGAAGAACAGGATGACACTATGTTCATGATTTTCAACATCAAAGAGACAGTCAAAGACGACTGTTGGTATCTAGACAGTGGCTGCAACAATCACATGACAGGAAACAAAAGTTTGTTTATCAGGTTGGACAAATCACTCAAAAAGGAAGTAAGAACGGGTGATGACAAGAGGCTAGAAGTTTTAGGCAGCAGAGAAGTCATGATTTCGATAAGAGGACGAAGTAGAAAGGTGCCAAACGTTTTTTATGTAAAAGGTTTGAAGCACAATCTGTTGAGTGTGGGATAACTTATACAAAAAGGATACACGGTCAAGTTTCAAAAGGAGCAATGTGTAATCAAGGATGCAAGTAATGAAGTCATGGGTATCATCAAAATGACAAACAATAAGATGTTTCCTCTTAATCCCGAAAGTGATATAACACTAGCACTACTATGACGATGAAAGACACTTCGATTCTATGGCATAAACGTTTTGGACATGTAAATATCGACACTTTGGTAGATATGGGAAACAAAGAACTAGTACTCGGCCTACCTAAAATTATAAGAGATGCTAGTATATGTGAAGGATGTGTATCAGGGAAGCAAGCAAGAAAACCTTTTCCAAAGAAAACGAGCTGGCATGCAAACAAGCCACGACAACTTGTTCACTCTGATATATGCGGTCCTATGATAACGGAATCCATTGGTGGATGTAGATACTTCATTACCTTCATCGATGATTTTTCAAGGAAAACTTGGGTTTGTTTTCTCAAATTTAAATCTGAGGCTTTAAATTATTTAAGGTATTTAAAGCATTAACTGAGAAACAGTCGGATCACATGATAAAGACTTTAAGAACTGACCGTGGAGGAGAATACTATGGTAAAATGTTTCAAGATTATTTGAAGCTGAACGGAATACGTCATCAACTCACCAACAGTTACTCACCCCAATAGATTGGAGTAGTGGAGCGGAAAAACAGAACATTAATGGAGTTAAGCAGAAGCATGAGGAACATAAAGAAATTACCTAATCAATATTCGGCAGAGGCAATATCATGTACTACTTACATTCTCAATCGTACAGTCACAAAAACTAGACCGAATACAACTCCTTTGAAGCATGGAATGGGAGAAAGCCCAATGTAGAACATTTAAAATTTTCGGTAGCTTGGCTTATGTTCACATTCCTAGACAACAATGGAATAAGCTGAATGACAAAACTGAGAAGACGATCTTTGTTATTTACAGTGAAAACAGTAAAGGGTATAAGTTGTATAATCCTCAAACCAACAAGATCATAATAAGCCGAGACGTCATTTTTGATGAAAGTAAAAGATGGGTCATCAACTCAGAACTGTCTGAAGTTCCATTCGTCATAATCGAGGACAACGAGGAAAGTGCAGTTCAAAGTAACAACAACCGAGAGTTATCAAAAGGTCATGACAGGTCAGGTTCTGCTCAAAACAATGAGAACACCAGTCCTGCAGATGAGAATGCTGAACAAGATCCTGAAGCGAGTCACTCACAACAGCAAAATCTACATAATGATGAATCTTCCTCTACAGATTCTGAAAACGAAGTGATTAATACTAGAAGCATTAACAGCATTTATAGGGATTCTAGCGCTCTCACCGATGCTGAAGTATTGCAGAAATATAATGAAAGTCAGGTGGTTAATTTTGTTCTTTATGCAAGTGCTGATCTGAACACTTACGGGGAAGCTAGTAAGGATACAAAATGGTTGGATGCCATGGACAAAGAAATGGAGTCTATTTATAAAAATCAAACGTGGGAACTAGTAGATCCTCCAAGAAACCAAAAACCTATAGGTGTCAAGTGGATCTACAAGACAAAATAATGATGAAAAAGGTAATATAGACAAATATAAAGCTAGATTGGTGGTAAAAGGATACAAACAAAAGTTTGGAATAGATTATCAAGAAGTATTCGCACCAGTAATTAGATTTGAGACGGTACGATTAGTATTAGCACTCGCAGCTCAACATGATTGGCATCTTCATCAAATGGATGTAAAAACAACGTTTTTGAATGGAAAACTAAATGAACAAGTTTATATAGAACAACCACAAGGTTACATTAAACAAGGAGAAAAGAAAAAGGTATGTCATCTCAAACGTGCATTATACGGTTTGAAACAGGCACCGAGAGCGTGGTATAGTAAATAGATACATATTTTACGCAACACGAGTTTAAAAAATGCACTATGAGCATACTCTTTACATTAAGGACACTAAAGAAGGAAAACTGGTGATATGTTTATATGTGGACGATTTAATTATAGCAAGCAGTTCTATGAAGTTAATTTCTGAATTCAAGGACACAATGAAGAAGGAATTTGAGATAACTTAATGGGTAAATTGCATTACTTTCTCGGTATGGAAGTACTATATGAGAATGGTAAGATAATTCTATCCCAAAGAAAATATATGAGGAATTTTTTGGAAAAGTATAGAATGGCTCAATGTAACACGGTTTCCACATCAATGGAATATGGTCTCAAATTATCAAAGGATGATCCGGAAGAATTATAAACGAAGGCGTGTATCGGAGTCTAGTAGGAAGTTTGATGTATTTAACAAACACGAGACCGGATATCATGTTCACAGTAAGTAAAATAAGTTGATTCATGGAATGTCCAAAAAGGAGTCACTGGGAAACAGCTAAACGCATACTCAAATACATCAAAGGCACTTTGGATCAGGGAATCACGTATTCTAAAGGATGGAAAAGGAAACTCGTGGGATTTCGTGATAGTGATTATGCAGGTAATATAGACGATAGCAAAAGTACTTCCGGATATATCTTTCATCTAGGTTCAGACCTATATCTTGGCAATCAAAGAAGCAAAAGGTAGTGGCACTATCTTCAACGGAAACAGAATACATGGCACTAACTCTAACCGGCTGTCAAGTGATATGGATAAAAGAATCCTAGATGAACTGCAGGGAAAGGAAGATTATCTAATACCTATATATTATGACAACAAGTCTAATATCTGCTTAGCTAAAGATCCAGTATACCATGGGAAGAGCAAGCACATACGGGTCAAATATCACTTCATCAGAGACCTAAACAAAAAGGAAGATGTAGCAGTGATTTTCTGTGCAACAAAGGACCAAATGGCTAACATCATGACAAAGGCATTGCAACAGAAGGATTTCCTCCGTCTCAAGAGCCTGCTGCATATGATGCTGCGCTGATCTAGCTTACGGGAGGGTGTTAGATACGCATATTTACAATTATAAGCTAGATAATATAATTTTTTACTATTAGATTATTATTATTATTATTATTATTATATTATTATTATTATTTATTATTATATTATTATTATTCCTAAGTCATGGCGGTTATCGCCATTTATGTATCTGTATATATACCATGTATTATATTCATCATCAATATCAATTCATTTAATGAACATTCGAATTCTACCAAAACCCTAACCAGATACAAGGAATTCTAACAATTATACTAAGGAGTTGCGACCTTATAATAGTGCCTTTAGAGTCTGTTTCATTTGTATGTTATCTGATCCGCCTGTGGATCTTTTTACAAACCATGCATATGTTTGTATATTGTGTTTCGAACTCTGGACACTCTATGGTTTGTAATAGTTGTATTTTACTCCAAGCCTTCCGTTGTGCTCTGTGTTGTAAACTGTACTCATGATACTCCCCGCCGGGCCCACCGGAATACACGTGGAAATCGGGGTGTAACATTATTAAAGGACTAAGTACAACTTAGCATGAGTTTAGTGTGACAAGTTAAAGTTAGTTAATTTATTTACGAGGTTGAATTGAGGAGTATTAGACCTGCAACTGACTATTGTAGATTTGTAGGCTAGAGTATTGGTCCTTTTATGTTTAGACTGCAATCTGTGCCAACTTCAGGGTTATGATCTTTCATATCATGATTCTGGTTAGCTTGGGTTTATTCTCAGACTTTGGTTGAATTTTGGTATGTTCTTAATTTTGATTCAATAATACAAGTTTAACTTGCATTAGTTTACAGAGCCAGTCAAGAAACACAAAGTTTTAACATTATCCTAACAAACGTACGTGCCATACTAGAACACAAACAAAGAGGGTCGATGTAAAATGCAGATTTAACCATCTTCATTAATGTCCAGGCCGCCACTTTCCTCTTTTCTGTAGCAAGCCGAAACTGTTTTTGGTAATGAGAGTTGTGGACCCGAGATGAAAGTATGAGATGGCATGGCAACTGTTGCAAACACAAATCAAAGTTAATAAATTATATTTTGCAACGAAAATTCTTCTCAACATTGAAGAGGTCAAATTTATTTATTATAAAGTATATGTCTGGTATAGACAGGCAGAGTGGTCTTTATCAAAAACTGATTATAATTTATAAGCGATGCTAATCTTATCTTTTTGAGTAAAATGTGTATACTTGCTTAAATCTAAGCAAATTACTGATGTAAAAGCCATGTGCAAAGAAAACATAAGTGTGACTGGAATTTTATTTTATACTCACATGCGCTTGTCCTAGATTGGACTGATTTCATCCAGCTCTTGGTTGTAGGAGTTCGTGTAACGCTTGTTCGTTTGGATTCATCGAAAGAATCACGAGTCTCTGATGTTGCGGAATTGGTGTCCGTGCTGAATATGTTATAGTATTCATTATGATCGTCGGAATTGCTGATTGTGCCAAATATATTGACGTCTTCATCATAAAGATCATCTGAATAGGGTCCATGTCGACTCTATTAAAGTATCCATCAAGAGTACTGTCGATCATAGAAGAAGATGGGTTTTTGCCGTTTGCATCGCCAGTGCATCGTCAAGCTGGGCCACAACATAGGACATCAAAGGTCGTTTGCGTGGATCATTTTGCAAAGATTTACTTATGACTTCTGCAAAACTGTCTCTACACTTTGGAGCAATTTCCTTCACAATATTTCGATCAATGATATGACGAAGTGTTCTGTCACTCATCTGTTGTAATTGGATCCATCTGGCCAGATCGGTGACATCCGGATCAGGGATGACCCAACCACTTGTGACATGTTTCCCAGTCAACAGTTCCAATAATACCACACCGAAAGCGTATACATCTGTTTTGTTTGAGCACCTGTTGGATTTGCGGTAATGAGGATCTATGTATCCCCGAGTACCATTCACAAAAGTGGTTAGCGCTTCACGCTGGTTCGCAGGTATAATTGTTGATAATCCCAAATCGGATATTTTGGCATTCATATTCTCATCTAGTAAAATGTTGGCACACTTTACATCAAGATGAATGACCGTATCCGAGTGTCCCGTGTGAAGATATTGTAATGCACGCGCGCCTGAATACATATGTTAAGGCGTAGCTACCCAACTCAAACTGGACTTGGGAAAATTGAATAATTGATCAGCAAGGTTACCACAAGACATATACTCATACACCAGATCATCTCTTCATTCTCCTTGCAATAGCCCATCAGGGTCACAAGGTCAGAGTGACGGCACATGGAAAGCATCTTGATTTCTGTATGGAACTGTTGAACACCTTGTTTTGATCCTGGTTTCAAACGTTTCACCGCCACAACAGGCATATCCGTCCGGTATAAAGCATACCTTTGTATACCTTTCCGAAACCTCCGCTTCCGATTACGTTTGACTCATCGAAATTATCGGTAGCCTTTGTATCATATCCAAGGAGTATTCTTGGCAGGGCCTTTCTGAAACCAGTGGACATCTTTTGTGCTATCTTATTAGCTATTGATCTTGGTGCAAATGAGACAAAATGTTTTATTGCGAAGGTGGATTGGTTGTATTGGAAGCTCCGTGTGAATGATTTATATATGGTGATCAGCCAATGGGGTTGTGGACGCATTCAACATTTATATATCATACAGTGGTAAATGTGTCAAAAAATCAAAATCGTTGTCGTGTTAAACAAATGATGTTTCCGTGTTGACGGTTTCAAAAAGTGTGTTGCTATGGTTCAAGAGAAAAGAAAAATTACACGGAATGTTTAGGTGATATAGACTATGAGGGCTTCATAGAAGATTCTTTTAGCCATTATATCAAGAATTCTTCGTTATGAATCATTAAATCAGGACTAAAATTCAAAGACCCGTGTCAACTTCGTCGTCCGTTAACTTTCCTTTTTGACCTAGTGAGTGTACCTCGGGTGATGTAAGGAAGTCACTCGGTATGAGTTTGGTTCGTTACGATGTTAATTAGTACGCGCATGTTCTTCTAATTTCACTCTTTCTAAGAGTATAGAGTATACGTACCTTTGTAACAATGTGGATGATTATAAAATTAAGAGTTGATTTCTATTCAACTCCCTGACATTTACCTATTTTAACTATATGAGTACGAATTCTTATTTTTTCTCAAATCTTGGCCCTCAGGTTTATGAATGTTAACTATTTGACTCCTTATGGCTAACTCCATCCAACTTTGACATTAGTTTGAGGCTAACTTCATAAAATTTATTACTTTATGTCAGTGTTCATTTATTTAAATCCGTATGTTGAAGAATATATGTGTTAACAAATTATGTTATATTTTATTCTATTACTCTAATACACGACTTTATTCAAACGAGCAATGCATATGTTTTAAAATATATTTATTCATTAATTATATAACATTACATTTATAAAAACCCGTATAATACACGAGACTATAACCTAGTTTGTGTATAAATTAGAATCCATTTTTTTTCTTTCTGATGTAATCAAGTTCCACCAATTACTTCATCACATGATCTTTAATAATTCATGTGCAAAATGTATATTTGCTTTAGAAATAATCGTACACTAATTAGTATTTAATTTAGATTATTAAACATATTAAATTGAACGGAATTATACCCTCAAGAACTAACGTCAAAGTTGGGTGGAGTTAGCCATAAGAGTCAAATAGTTAAATTCATAAACCATAGGCCATGATTTGAGAAAAAAACAAGAATTCGTACTCAGATGGTTAAAAATAGATAAACCTCAAGGAGTCAAACAAAAATTAACACTAAAATTAATAAATGTTTATCATATAATATATATTATTAATCAACTATACATAAATAATAATAATAATAATTAGCAAAAAATTAATTAAAATTATATCTTTGAGGTACCAACATTTTTTTTTAAATTTAATTTTTATAAAGGAAACAATTCTTTTAAGAATTTCATGACACTTTGATTATTAGTTTTTAGCAATTAAATATACTCTTAAAAAGAAAGGTTGGTCGTCTATGCCACCCGATAAAAGCCACGTGTTATATTACTATTGACTCATGTCACTTTTGTTGTTTTTTTTCTTTTTATTAACGGTGTATTCTTCAACTATCGATGGTGTATGAAGTTGATATAATTATAAATCTTAGTGTAGTCTGGTGCTACGAACAAGAATGGATTTTTGTAGAGGGCTAGGTTCGAATCCCACATGCAGCCCATTTTAATCACCTCTTGTCTGCTTGAATATTAACAATAATAAGCTAAAAATATTTTGTTTACGTAATTTTTAACATGCTATGCTATGTCCATGTTAAATTTTCTTTAAAATAGGTCATTTCTGGCTTATAACAGATAGTATACTCAAAATGTGTAGTATGTTTTAATTCCTTTCACAGAAAATGTAAGTTGTTATTTTTCTTTATATATAAGTTTATACCTCATGGATGGGCCTGCTTACAATATCTGACCTATACAAGACTATATCTAAGCTATGCAGTTGGGTTCGTATGAAATTGTACCGTGTGTTATGTGTTTACTTCTTTATTGAAAAACCGGATTCTTCTTCAAAGGATATCACAAATTTGGTGTCTACTTTTAACGTCACCTTTTCTTGCTTCCAACCTGTTAGTTCTCCAAGTATGCTTCACAACCACTCGAGAAGGAACAAGTAGCCATAGAGCACGTAAGTTGTTAGTTCTAAGTATGCAGACGTTCTAACCAAAGCGCTTCCAAGTATCAAGTTTAACTAGACGTGAGTATTGTGAATTCAAATCAAAATTAAGGGGTGATTGTTGGACTAATTCTGATCCGTTTGGAGGAGATAAAGCAAAGAATCAATAGTTGGAGACTGAAAACAACGAAACTTATATATAAGTTTGTCGATTTAGCTTAAACTGTTTTCTTTTCAAGTTATGATGAATCCATTAGCATACATATAACTAGAAAATTAGGATGATCGTATGGTATTTGTAAGTTTGTTTTAAGGGCATTCACATCGGTTCCCCTATATATTTGTGGGTGGGTTCTTTATGTTATAAGAAACGGATGTGAATGCTCTAACTCAGTTGTGTTAACAGAAGAGTCGAGAGCGAGTGTTCTCAAATGTTGCATGTTCTACGATTCATTCTCTGCATATCATTGAACGACTTCAATCCACACGAGCATGAAACTGACAAAGTAAAGTTTTATTGAAATCTCTTAAATATTACAGTATAATATTGAACCAATCAAGAAACACAAAGTTTTAACATTCTCTTAACAAACGTAAGTGTCATACTATCCCACATACAAAGAAGATCGATATTGTAAGCATGTTACTTTTCCTGCACATTTTCATCACTGTTCGGTTCGGCTTCTTTTTTTTTCTGAAACAAGCCAATAAGTGTTGGTACCAAATCTTGTCCACTAGAGACGAACGAAGGAGATGGGATGGTAACTGTTGTAAACACGTATCAAGTTATATTTAGCTACAGCATAAAAGAGAAACATTCTTCTCAACGTGAAAGAGGTCAAATTTATTTTTTATAAAATATATAACTGGTATAGATAAGCATAGTGGTCTTAATCAAATATTGATTATAACTTATAAACAGTGTAAATTTATTTTTTTGACTAAAACGTGTATATATTTGCTTGACTAAAGTATAAGCAAATTACTTATGAAAATGTCATGTGCAAAGAAAATATAAGTGTGTGAAAGGTTATTTTGTGTAGCATAAACTCACATTTGCTTCTCCAGTTATCGGTTATAGGAGTTCGCAAACGGCTTTTTATTCGAATTTATTGGAACTATCACGATTGGCTGAGGTCACGGAATGTCTGTGCATGCTGGATGTATTTAAGTCTTCACCTGGATCATGGGAGGTGGTGTGCACGCTGAATGGATTAAAGTGTTCATCGAGATCATTGGAATTGGTGTCTGTGTCGAATCTATTAAAATATCCATGAAGATCACCGTCGATTAGGGAAGACGACGGGTTTGTGCCTGTTTGCATTGCCAATGCATCATCAAGCTGGGCCACAACAGTGGACATCAAAGGCCGTTTGCTAGGATCAATTTGCAGAGATTTACTTATGATTTTTGTGAAACTATCTCTACAATTTGGAGCAATTTCATGCACAATACTTCGATCAATGATTTTATTCAGGGATCCCTTACTTATCTGTTGTTGGATCCATTTCGCCAGATGGGTGACATCCGGGTCAGGGATGACCTTACCACTTGTGACATGTGTCCCGGTCAACAGTTCCAATAGTACCACACCAAAAGCATATACATCTGTTTGGGTTGAGCATTTGTTGGATTTGCGGTAATGGGATCTATGTATCCCCGAGTACCCTGAACAAAAGTTGTTAGAGCGTCACACTGGTTCGCAGGAATAATGATTGATAATCCCAAATCGGATATTTTGGCATTCATATTCTCATCTAATAAAATGTTGGAACACTTGACATCAAGATGAATGACAATATCCGAGTGTCCCGTGTGAAGATACTGTAACGCACGCGCAGCCTGAATACATATGTTAAGGCGTTGCACCCATCTCAAACCGGAGTTGGGAAAGTTGAATAGTTGATCAGCAAGGTTGCCACGAGACATATATTCGTACACCAGGATCATCTCTTCATTCTCCTTGCAATAGCCCATCAGGGTCACAAGGTGAGAGTGACGGCACATGGAAAGCATCTTGATTTCTGTATGGAACTGTTGAACACCTTGTTTTGATCCCGGTTTCAAACGTTTAACCGCCACAACAGTCATATCCCATCCGGCATAAAGCATACCCTTGTATACTTTTCCAAAACCTCCTTTTCCGATGAGGTTTGACTCATCGAAGTTATCGGTAGCCCTTTGTATCATATCCAAGGGGTATTCTTGGCAGGGCCTTTCGGAAACAAGGGACATCTTGAATGCTCAAGTGTAATTAAATGTTTGAATGAGAATGTGGGTTGGTGGTGTTGGAAGCTCCATTTGAAGTATGTATATATGGTGATCATTCAACGGGGGGAGTGGGCCCAGTTAACCATATATTATCCAACCGTGACACATAATAGTAAACCACTCTTGTTTTGACTTAAAGTTCAAATTTAGATGTGTCAAAAACGAGGTGTTATGCCAATCATGTTTCCGGGTTTTTCAAGAAAATCTGTTGCTAAGGTGCAAATGAAAAAACAAGAGAATGGTTTGTAGGTATCGACAGCTTCATAGTAGACTATGTCAACTTTGATATAAACTATTTTGATCATACATCATATTAAAATTTATCAACTTTCCTCATCCGTTATTTCCTTTTATAATTTAATAAATGTATTTGTGAATTACTTTACTAGGTAGAGATCTTAAGAGAAGTTCACACTATTTAAGAAACTTAAGAAACATTCTGGACCACAAATTTTTACTAAGTTTTTTGTAATATACAAATATGTATAATTTAAAATTGAGTATATACACATATGTATATTGAATTATACACATATGTATATAGTCAATTTTAAACTATACATATGTGTATATTACGAAAAGCTTTAACAATATGTGTGGTCCAGAATGCTTCTCAAGTTTCTTAATTAGTCTAGTGCTTCTAATATGATCCTAATCCTATATACTATTTTATTAAATGCAAACAATTCAAAAGTTAGTTCACATAAATAACTAGATTCTTTTCATAGGTCGTGCGTTATGTCGACGACACTATAGCTGTTTAAAGCTGGCGGCACGTTATGTGATACGTTAACCATATGAAAACGTGTGTTTTGACATATCCGATCTAACTCACTAAAACATATATAAGCATTGTGGTTACAATGTATGATGATAACATTAACGTGTGGTGCCCACACGTGACATTTACGCATTTTTTACTTTGTTACACACGTTATGTTCGTGACAATAATGTCATTAGACATAGATAAAAAAAAGTAGAAAGGTAATTTAGACATAAAAATAATTTAGGAATTAACGTGGTTAGACATAGATATAAAAGTATAATAATGTGCCGGACGTTGTGTAAAGTAATTTAAACAAAATAAGGTATAAAAGTTTGGAGGTTCAAAATTGTCAATTAACAAAAGTTAGAACTGAATGTCAATTCAGAAAATGTATGGGTATTTCTTAAGTAATAAAGAGTGTAGGTGTCAATAATCAAAAGAATAAGGGGTGTTTCAGTCGGTGGCAAAGGCCAATGACCTTTCTCTTTAAGATATAGTGAATAGGCGAACTAACCAATTATCAAGCAAGTGTGTGTTATGTATATGCTAGAGGGTGTCCGCTTGATGCGACACAAAAACACAGACACCGGTAATTACGTAACATGTTAATTTTTTTAAATGAAAAAAAAATAACTATAACATTATCATACTCAAAAGAGATATATTAAT
Source organism: Scalesia atractyloides (assembly GCA_947069175.1). Taxonomy (NCBI): domain Eukaryota; kingdom Viridiplantae; phylum Streptophyta; class Magnoliopsida; order Asterales; family Asteraceae; genus Scalesia; species Scalesia atractyloides. The sequence goes on from CAMTDV010000025.1 coordinate 34,948,382, forward strand.
GAACTAATAATAAATAATTAAATTACGGTTAATTTAGCGAAATACCCTTTTATTTAATGCTCAAACAAATGGAGATTAGACTGATTATCGAGGGCTTAGGTAGTCTACTATTATATATACTAGGTTAGAACCTCGTGAATTACACGAGTTGAATAAATAACTATTAGCGTAAACAAATAATTTTAAGAAATATAATATAGTTAATTTGTTGCTTATAATTATGACGAGCTTGATAAATAAATAAGTATATTAATATGTTGTTACTATTATATAAGTGAGTGATACGTAACAGTCTTTGGAAACCCGTATATTACAAATGTTGAATCTCAAAAAAAAGAAAAACATAAATGATAAACTTTTTTAATTAATTATTACATGTGTATTACAAACCCGTGTATTACACATGTTTGACATTGTTTAGAATCGTTAATTAGTTAATTATTAAAATGAGTACATTTCATTAATTAATTATTAAAAAAGTTAATCTTTAGTTGTAACACCCAAAAAAACATTAAACACAATCTTTTACTCTTTGCGGAAACTAGGCCCATTTTTTTTCTTTTCTTTTGGAAACGACCCATTCAGAATTAAAAGTACGCTATAGAGTGATGCATCTGATTAGTAATCAAGACACTCACCAACTACACACGACTCGATACACTCATGACACACAACCTTTTAGCTAAACGATTGTTGAGTTGAAACTCTTATTCACAACATAAAATATTTGACTCGACATGAAGCTTAGCAAAAGTTACACCTTAAACCACGCAGGTCTTAAACCCCGATGAGCCGTTCCCTAGACTTGATCACCTCTGCCTTTGATCACAGGAATTGTAACATTGGTAGACTCCAAAAAAATCTATTTCTTTTATGTTTGCCAATGACAAAGCTGCTTCATTATCCTCCATGACTTGACCACAAAAAAAGCGTTAGTCACAATTGCATCACCTTGATCTTTAACACCAACCTCCGAAAACTATGAACTCCATCTACTAGCTGTTCCTTTCCTTAACTCCACCTAAAGTGTTACCACACAAGTTAGCAATGATAGTGCATAAAATCACAAATAAGCAACTAATATGAACATTACGACATCGATAAATACTATATTTACACACCAAAACGACGTAATACACGACGTAAACAGAAAGCCACTCGCGTAGCCACGCCGGGTGGTGTGGCTTACGCTAGCTATATGCCAACTTCTTGTTTCCCATCCAACCTTTACACAATCGAATTTGGTCATTACCAACAAATTAGAACATTATAGTTCTCCATTCTTACCTCTTGTTTTACTTCCATAAACACCTTACCCTTATTTATTAAGTCTACTGATGTACCAGGTAACATATTTCTTGATTTTATGATCATTAAAACTCCAATTCGTAACACTAAGTATTGAACCTGCAATAGATCAAAACATATACGTTGCTATCTTATTCTGCTATAAGTATAAGCACTTACTTGACTATTGAAACCTCCAATAAGCGCTCTTGTTTTGTTTGAATCGCTTGGTCAAAAGGTTGCTAATGACCATATCATTCTTTCATTAATACAAGTTACGTCTAGATGACAACCGTTTTGTATTCAACATAATATCGTCACATTAGTTTAAAGTCCACAACCTTTTCAACTTTATCCTTCGTATTCAATGACGTCCTTTCAATATAATTCTTATACATTCCAACGACAGCATAGCATACGACATGTATGTATAAACACAGCATACCATAACAATATAATATTCAAGGTACAAGGATAAGTATATTCTGTATACAGATGGTGGAAAAATACATGTACTTGTTTATTATCCCATTAACCAATCTTTTATACATTATTCATTACCAGACATTCATTACCAGACGGGTACGGGAACGGGGTACGGGAAACGGCAAAACTAAAAATTCAAGAAGCGGGGACGGGACGGGAATAAAAACATGTAAAAAATAAATATATATCAAAGATAATGTAACACAAAACCCCAAAATAGTTATATATTGATGTAAAGGTCAAAAATCCCATTTCTTCCTAATCTAATGTAAGGTAGTGGGGGGGGGGGGGGGGGGGGGGGGGGGGGGGGGGTTAAATGTTAAAATACAAAAACTAGTTTTACACTTTTTATGTAAGTTTTACAAGTTTTAATGACTAAAAGTAACCTAATGAAAGATAGAGGGGTTAAATGTCAAAACCCATAAACTTATTTAACCCTAGAAAGGCTCAAACGCAACAAAAAAACAGCCGCTCTTCTTCTTCACAGTTTCCAGCAAGTTTCCGGCAGAAATTGCAGGTTTCCGGCCAGAAGTCGTCGTCGGAATCCGCTATTTTCACGCTATTCAGTCGATAACTATGACCGGAAACTTGCAGGAAACGTTTCCTGCGCGTCCCCATACACCGTCCCCTTCTCCTGCACGCTTCCTGGCCATTTCCTACCTGTCGGGGACGTTTCCCGGCCGTCCCCGTGCCGTTTCCGTCCCCTGGCAGTCCCCGGGAAGGGAGACGGCACCTCCCAGGCGTTTCCGTGCTTCCGAATTTCGCACTACCTTCTTATAAGGTATGCATATAGCGCTAATTACTTCATGGATCCCTTATCATTAGAGTTATAATTATAATATACCAGTTATTCTCCATACAGCTAGTTAGATTTATTTCCAAGCTTCAAAAGTTACAATCACCCTAATTCCAATCAAGAATTTGATCGTAATCAACTAAACGAGTACTCCTCTTTAACAAAGATTAAAGATAGGAGTACTTACCTGTACTGGGCTTAGTCGACCCCGTTTAGAGCATTTGGACTTAGTCGACCCCGTTTAGAGCATCTTCATGCCATCCCCACCTTTATCTTAATTCCTTGTAAGCCACTCATCAAACACATCAACAGGTCAATATATAACCTCAACATTATATGCATGATATTCATATTGCCACCATTTAAGAGCATGTTACATATATAATCGTTAATTCCACAATTAGAGCATCTTCATCAGGGCCGTCTCAGAAAATCTAACGGCCATTTAAGGCCCTGTGCGAGTAGAGAAGAAGGGGCCCTATTTATAAACTTATAAATAAAAAATCAATAATATGAAAATATATATATATATAGGTCCCAAAATAAACCGAAGCAAAACATATTTAAGATGTTAGTGCATTATATATGCTTTTTAGAGAGGAAGTTACTAAATTAATATTGTATATACAAAATAAAACTTAAAAGTATACAAATCTAGTTGTATAAAACATCTAAAAAAGAACATTTACATATGACATTTACTAAAGGGAATTAAAAATAAGAGCCATAAAAAAAGAAAAAAATAAATAAAAGAAAGCTAAGAGTCATAAAGAAAAGATAAGGAATAAATGAAAACTATTGGGAAATACAAAAAGGGATTCAAACTATAAAGACTAGGCTCATGAAAACCAAGAAACAAATAGAAAATGACTTATTCTGAAAAAAAGGAAGAAAAGATTGTAGGAAGTGTCTCGAACTCCCGTATATACGGTGGAATAATTGTGGTAGACCACCAGAGCATCAATCAATTTGTGTTTAAAATCCTACTCAAAACTATATATACACAAAATATATAAACAAAACTAAAATTGTGGGCCTCTTGAGAGTGTAGGCCTTGTGCGGTGGCCCATCCTGCACCTGGCCCAAACCGGCCCTGATCTTCATGCCATCCCCACCATTTAACTCGTGACTCGTTACTTTTAAACCAACAGTTAATAATAATAACAATAATAATAATAATACAAAGGCTATGGTAATAAATTAAACCATTTCAAATGCCTTTTACCCGAGTGACCCGTTTGAAGGATTAACTTTTCCTTTTATCCAATCGAGTTCAATTAGGCATATTACATAACACTTGATGACCAGCTAGGTTTATCATAACCTCATGCTCAGCAGATTTAACCTTCTATTTTAATAAGTTATACCAATACGATAAACATTCCAAATCATATAAGTTTTCCCTATTTTCTTGGTTTAGGCATTTAACTAAACACTTTGTGGGCATAAACTACAACTCACCATTACAATATCGATATGAACTTCCCTGATCCCTTTCATTAACAAAAGTCATGAATATGTAGTTTATCATTCAAACAACTAATCACGACTTTGATTCGCAAGAATAATAATTTACTAAGATGATGTCCTAACAGATGATGTCTAACTGACTCAGCAATTATACATAGTTTCCATCCTACTTTACTAAATTATTAATTTAGTAATTTAACCATAACATGCAGCTAGGGTTATGCTTTAATAATGAAGACCTCTCATTTCGAACATACTATTATGTGGTTTTCAGCCCTAATAAACCCCAATTTCACCATTTAGTTTCCTCTTAACAAGAACCCTAACACATGAAACTGATTCAATAATTGTATTTATCATACAAACATGTTTTCTACCGGTTTCCCCATTGTTAAAGGCCCAAGAAACTAAAAATCACAGTCTATAAGTTAACAATTAAACATGGAACCCTAACACTCAACTTTATCATCAAAATTATAGAGAATTGCTTACCAAAAGCTTAAGAAATCGAACAATGATAGCAGGAATGGAGTTAACATGAAAGAACCCATCCTCATCCCTTCCCAATTTCGAAAGCAGAAGGGTGGATCTGGCTCTCCTTGCTTTCAACGGTACCAGAAGAAAAACAAGGGGTGTCGACCTTTTCTCAGCCCCAATACACAAAATGATTCTTCTTTTCCCAAATTTCTTTTATTGATTTTGCTATTTACCCAACTTTCAGCTTAATCGCTTTCATCCCCTTGAATATAAAACATACTATAACACCCTTTTAATTGTTTTTTTACTATTATTTTTTTTATTTTTATGTATATTTTAATTAATTTCTTATGAAATCGGAATGTTACAGTTGTAATATATGAGGAGCTCATTGCACTATATTATAACTAATAATATATTTCAATTCAATGTTCATTGTGTCATATTGATACGTTAATATTTATAAATAACTTTTTAGGTTAAAGGGGAAAATGACATGTAATATTAATTGAAATCTTTATTAGAATTTATAAGATTACATTTTTATATATAGATATAGATAGAGATAAATATAAATAAATATTAATGTTTTATTTAGATAACAATATAATAATTAACTTTAACTAATAATAATTATCCATAATTAAGTAGAAGATAAACACTTTAATTAAAAATTAATTATCCAAAACTAATTAGAAGTAGAAGATAAAAGCGGGAAAATCAAAAATTAGATAGCTCTAATAAATGACACGTGTTCCCCATCGATTTACTTTATTATATGTATAGATATTGAATTAATAAAATTAACAATATTACTAAATTAATGAAGAGAATGTCACGTGGCATTTAAGGGATTCTTTTATTAGAATTTAGATATAACTAGGTTATCACTCGGGATTGCTTCCCGGACTCGAGAAAGCTCGTTATATTAAAAATTATTCATGATTAATGAATTATTATACAAAAAATGTGACATGTAAAATGTCTTGGCTATAAACGACTTATAAAGTTTTCATAAAGTTAACCACGGTTGTAAACGTGTAACAAAACTGATAACCTTATTTCTAAAAGTTTGTTTTTAAATTACTTTGTATTAAAAATTAATTTTTTTCAAACAGCTGAATAATTAGTTGGTGTATTACACACTAAAAGGTTGTTCAAAAATTTTCATGATTAGAAATCGATACAATATTCATATAATAAGTTGATAGACGAATGTAAATAATTTTGCTAGTATTTATAAAAACAGCCCCTATTATTTAGGGATGTTTATATACTCATTTATCAATACTTTTAAATTATATTAATGGGTAGTATTGCAGGATTTTGAAAGTTAATTTAAATAAGAAGTTCAAAATCGAACTTAGGATGGATGATATAGAAAAAAGAAATGTTACGTGAATCGTTATTTAAAAGGTTTAATATTAGAATATGTTATAAATGTTACTACTTTGGGCCCATATAAGTGATATAAGTCATTGCTAAACATGTATAAAACGAATTAAAGTATATATGGTTGATATACACAATGAAAGCAAAAACCCTTAATAAAAGTAAAGATTTGATAATTATTTGGATTGGGCAGAGTACAAGTTCGGACGAACTTGTGAAAACCTGTTGAGATGTGAGACAAGTTCGGGCGAATTTGTCTAATTTCCAAAGAAATTATACAAGTTCGAGCGAACTTGTAAGGTTTCCTAACTGGGGAAGACAAGTTCGGGCGAATTTATCTAATTCTCTTGAGAATTGGACAGATTTCGGGCGAACTTGTGCCAATCTTGAAGTTGTAGTCAAGTGCGGGCAAACTTGGTCACCATTCTGTTGCCAAGTTCGAGCGAACTTGATGTACTCCGAAAGAACTTGATCGTTTTGGCATCCAAATCGTGCGTTTTTGCGTTGTTTGCTGAGGAAATCGAGTGTTCATCCCTCCAACCTTAAGCCACTGAGTAAAACTTAGGCTGGAGAGGTCTTTTGGAGCGAATTTAGCCATTTTACAGAAACTCGGGCTAATCCGGGCGAACTTGATGGTTCGTACGGGTTAGTCCAGCTTGTGTAAAGTGATGATTTCGTCCTTGTGCTTCCGGATATGAGATTGTGCCTGACCACGCCTCGTTCCACTCCAAAGTGAACAAAACATACGTCATTAGTCTGAAAATGGTGTAAAAATCAATGCTTTAAAGGTTTTACTCAGATCTAAGTATAGATCTGAGTGTAAAAGATAAGTTTTGTATAAAAAGATGAAGATTTTCGTGAAACAGAAGAGATTTGATGAAAACGAAGGCAAAGCCTTGTGCAAAATCGTTGTAAACCGTTGTTGAACATTGTTGTAGTTGAAAACGGGTTGAATCTTACTTAGAAAACAAAGGTTTTCGGGTTTGGAGAGCTCTGGGCGAACTTGCAACAAGTTCAAATGAGAGAATGGAGCTGAGTATTTATAGGTGGAGTGAGAAATGAGAGCTGAAACATCAAGTTCGGGCGAACTTGTATCAAGTTCGGGCGATTGTTACAAGTTCGAGCGAACTTGTAGTTTCCTTGAATTTTAGGGCTAAGTCCGGGCGGACTTGTGACCATTGTAGGGTTAAGTTGGCTCAGGAAGGTTCGGGCGAACTTGTGATATACAAGTTCGGCCGAACTTGACCTATGGGTCAAGTTTTGTTCGTTAATTTCGCGTTAAAAGTCTGATTGGCAATTCGGTTCGTATTAGATAGTTATATTAAGCGTTATAATTGATATAGTAGAGCGATTTAGCGATTCGAATAAGCTGAGAGCGATGCGATAGCGAGTGTAATCATAACCATAAACACATATAACACATAAATAACATAAAACCACATAATTAACTGCGTTTTGCGATGCGATGAGATAAGCGATGCGATGGCACAAGTGTTTATTAAACAATAACACACTCGGCTCGTATAAAGTAACATAGTTACTTGTGATTGCCTTTTAATAAGCGATGCATTTAACAAGTGATTAGATGCGATATATAATTGAAATAAAAACATAATTAATTAACATAACTTTTTCATAATCGAATCTCGGAATACAAATGAAACTACAACGGAGATAACTGAAGATGAAATAACAACAAAAATTAGAGTTGTGACAGTCTCCCCTACTTTAGGAAATTTCATCCTGAAATTTAAGTAGTGGCCGTAACAAAGAGATGAGGATATTTGGCCTTCATATCACTTTCCAATTCCCAAGTGAACTCGGCGCCGCGTTTGCCTTCCCATCGGACTTTCACAATAGGAATGCGAGAGCGTCGAAGTTTCTTGGTCTCTCGGTCCATGATTTCTACCGGCCTTTCCACGAAATGGAGAGTCTCGTTTATTTGCAGATCTTCGTGGGGTACATGGAGATTTTCTTCGGCTAGGCATTTCTTAAGGTTTGAGACGTGGAAAGTCGGGTGTACGTTGTTGAGTTCCTCTGGTAATTCGAGTCGGTAGGCCACTTTGCCAAGTCTTTCCAGAATCTTAAAGGGTCCAACGTATCGTGGCGCTAGTTTCCCTTTCTTTCCGAAGCGGATCACTCCTTTCCAAGGTGCAACCTTTAAGAGAACGTGATCTCCCACTTCGAATTGTAGGGGCTTGTGGCGTTTATCGGCGTAACTCTTTTGACGACTCCGAGCTTTCAAGATATTGTCTCTGATTTGGAGTATTTTGTCTGTCGTCTCTTGGATTAACTCGGGACCGGTGATTTGTGCTTCTCCGATCTCGTGCCATGCAATAGGCGATCGGCATTTTCTTCCATACAATGCCTCAAAAGGAGTCATTTGAATGCTGGTATGAGAGCTATTATTGTACGAGAATTCGATTAAAGGTAAATTCGTGTCCCAATTACCATCGAAATCTATAATGCACACACGAAGCATGTCTTCGAGGGTGCGGATCGTGCGCTCAGTCTGACCGTCGGTTCGAGGGTGAAAAGCGATACTGAGATTAAGCATAGTACCGAGAGCGGATTGAAAAGTCTCTCAGTGACGTGAGGTAAAGAGACCGTCACGGTCAGAGATGATGTCACGAGGCGTCCCGTGTCGACATATGACTTTGTCGGTATAGATTCGTGCTAATCGTTCTACCTTAAAGTCTTCTCGTATGGCAATAAAGTGCATAGACTTAGTAAGACAATCAACGATAACCCAAATGCTATCGTGACCAGAGGAGGTGCGAGGGAGTTTCGTAACAAAGTCCATGGCTATACTCTCCCATTTCCACATCGGGATTTCGGGTTGTTCGAGTAAACCAGAGGGCCTTTGATGTTCGGCTTTAACTTTCGAACAAGTTAAGCACTTTGAGACATATAAAGCGATATCCTTTTTCATGCCCGGCCACCAATACTTAGGACGAAGGTCCTGGTACATTTTGTCGGCTCCGGTGTGAATGGAATATCGAGATTTATGAGCTTTGGTCATTAGCAATTCTCGAAGATTGTCACGGCTAGGAATCCAAATATGGTCGAGATAGTAGTAAATACCATTAGGCTTAGCGACGAGTTGAGTTTCAGCACCACATTTCATTTCTTCTTGCAGGGTATTCTCGTTAAAACAAGTAAATTTGGCGGTGCGAATCAAAATTTCAAGATTATTCAAAGCTTGAGAATCACGAACACTATACACATAGCTTCGTCGACTTAGAGCATCGGCGACGACGTTTGCTTTGCCGGGATGGTAGCGTATCTCACAATCGTAATCGTTGAAGAGTTCAACCCATCTGCGTTAGCGCATATTAAGTTTTTTTGGTTAAAGATATGTTGTAAGCTCTTATGGTCGGTGAAAACCGTACACTTTGTACCGTAAAGGTAGTGTCGCCATATCTTTAATGCAAAAACAACTGCACCGAGTTTGAGATCGTGGGTAGTGTAGTTCTTCTTGTGGATTTTGAGTTGTCGAGACGCATACGCGATAACCTTGTCTTGTTGCATGAGCACACAACCAAGACCAAGATTAGAGGCATCGCAGTAAACGACGAAATCGTCATTTCCGTCGGGTAAAGCGAGTACAGGAGCGTTGCATAGCATACGCTTGAGAGTTTGAAAGGCTTCCTCTTGCTTGGAATCCCAACGAAAGGCTTGTCTTTATGAGTTAAAGCGGTAAGCGGAACGGCGATTTTAGAAAAGTCGGCGATGAATCGACGGTAGTAACCCGCCAATCCAAGAAATGAACGGATTTCAGAAGCATTCTTCGGCATAATCCAACTCTTGACGACTTCAATCTTTGCTGGGTCGATGTGAATTCCTTGACTATTAACAATATGGCCGAGAAATTGGACTTCTTCGAGCCAGAATTCACACTTAGAGAACTTGGCATAAAGGCGATTTCCTTGAAGGAGTTCGAGAACTAAATGAAGATGGCGCGCATGTTCGGCTCTCGACTTCGAGTAAATGAGGATGTCATCGATAAACACAATGACGAAACGATCCAAGAAAGCTTTACACACACAGTTCATCAAATCCATGAAGACCGCGGGTGCATTGGTGAGACCAAAAGGCATTACCACGAATTCGAAATGGCCGTAATGAGTACGAAAGGCGGTTTTCGGAATATCTTTTCCCAATACGCGCAACTGATGATAACCAGAACGTAGATCGATCTTGGAAAAACAAGTAGCACCTTGAAGCTGATCAAATAAGTCGTCGATCCGAGGAAGAGGATAACGGTTCTTTATCATGAGTTGTTAAGTTCATGATAATCGATGCACATTCGGAACGTCCCATTTTTCTTTTTCACGAAAAGAACGGGTGCGCCCCATGGCGAAGTGCTCAGGCGTATGAAACCTTTATCAAGAAGCTCTTGAAGTTGGCTAGATAGCTCGCGCATTTCTGAGGGTGCGAGGCGATAAGGAGCTTTAGCGACGGGAGTAGCACCAGGAACTAAATCGATACGGAATTCGACATCATGAGTAGGGGATAAGCCAGGTAAATCGTCGGGAAAGACTTTAGGAAATTCAATAACAACGAGAACGTCTTTAAAGGTTTTCTTCTCTTTCTCCGGATTCATGATGTGGGCTAGGAAAGCAACACATTGCTTTCGCAAACATTTGTGCGCTCGAGTACAAGACAAAAGCATCAACTTCTTTGAGGGAGTTTCACCGTAAACATGGAGTTGATCACCGTTTGGAAGAGGGAAACGAATCATTTTATCAAAGCAGACAACTTCAGCATGATTCTCACGAAGAAAATCCATGCCTACTATGATATCGAAGCTACCTAGTTGCATAGGTATGAGATTGATCGAGAAGATGTGGTTGTTGAGATCGAGAGAGCAACCACGTAGGACAGAATTAACGGTAACGGTTCTTCCGGTGGCGACTTCGACATCGAAAGTCTTTGGGAGTTTAGCGCGTTTACACTTTAAAACTTTTTCGAATTCTAGTGACGCAAAACAATTATCGGCACCAGTATCAAATAAACATGAAGCATAAATACCATTAATTAGGAACGTACGATTGACAACATTGTTGTCATTCTGAGCCTGGCAGTGATTGAGATTGAAGGCTCTTCCATGCGCAGCCTGTGGTTGTTGCTACTGGGGCTGCTGTGGCTATGGCCGCTGCTGCTCCTGCTTCACGGGTTTGTTTGGGCAGACATTGCTGAAGTGATTCGGGTCTCCACACGTGTCAGAGGCACGTGCCCTTGGCGCTTGCTGCTGATTGGTCTGGGAAGGAGCTGGTAAAGCGGGTGCTGCTGGAGCCTGAGGAGCTGGCTGACGGGAACCACTACGGCAGCTGACAGTGAAGTGGCCGTAAATGTTGAAGTTGGTACAGAAGTGGCAATTGCCTCCAAATGCATGGTGATAAGTGCACTTTGAGCACAAAGGGTGAGGACCAGTATACGCACGTTTTGCTGGAGGTGCGTTTGGTGTGGCTGACTGAAGTGGCTGAGGGTTCGGTGGAGCAGTAAGTGCATAGTTCTTGCTCGGGTATTCTCTCTTACGACCATGGCGACTGTTCTTTGACTCTCGAGACTGATCGGATGGAGCTGCTGATTCAGTGATGGCCTGGTTAGCAACCTTGTTGTTCTTAAAGTAACCAGTCTGAACTCTTTTGTCATTGATTTCTGCGGCTAGCTGATAAGTTTCCTCAATAGTGACGGGTCGCGTTGCTTGAACAAAATCAGCAACACAGTCGGGTAAAGCTCGCAGATATTTCTTGATAGCTTTCTCGGTAGTGTCCACCTGACCGGGACAGATAATGCTCAACTGCTTGAAACGAGCTGTAAGACCAGCGTTGTCGGGACCATTTTGCTTGATATCCCAAAACTCGTTCTCCAACTTTTGAATCTCATGTGGAGGACAGAATTCCTTAATCATGATCTCCTTGAGTTCCTCCCAGGAGAGTTCGTAAGCTTCATCGTTTCCGCGCCTGTTGCGCTCGGTTGTCCACCAATCGAGAGCCCTCGACTGGAACATGCCGGTGGCGTTGATAGTGCGGAGAGCCTCGGGACATCCACTCTGGCGGAATGTGACCTTAATAGGGTCGAACCAATGAAACATCACACTCGGTCCTTCGGTGCCAGAGAAAGTGAGAGGTCCACATGCTTTGAACTGTTTGAAACCGAAGGAGGTCTTGGGCACGTCGGTTTTCGAATCTACCGACGAGTTACTGCTGCCGGCATGGATCTCGCTGACAATTTGGGGAATGACTTTATCCATATGCTTGGCTACTAGTGAAGCGATATGCTTGTCAGCGTTGTTGCGCTGGATGTTCCTCCTTGTGTGAGATCCCATGGAAGACATCTTTCTGTCACACCCCGACCGCGTAAAACAACAAACCGCGGCGGAAACGTCGGGGAGTGTCTTAACAGAAGTATTGTTTCAACAACCATGGAAATTTAAATTTTTTATTATTGATTCAAATTGTTTACATTGTCTGAAATTTAACAGAATCATAACAAAATTTATTTGTCTTGCCAATTTTTAAGTCACTAAAGCCCAAGTCCGTCCTAAGTGTCGCATGAATCATCCTTAAGCATTAGCTCCTGAAACACATGTGAAAATAGGTACGTCAGCATAAAAATGCCCATGAGATACATAGGTTTTGTTGATGAGGATTCATGACTTGAAGTTAAAATAATAGTTTAACAAAAAGTAGTCATGAACCCTATAAAATGTTTTCTTTTACAAAATCATATGAAAATCGATGTGAAAATAAAATGATATAGAAGAAGGATGTATGGTTAAATAATTAACCGGAAGATAATGAATTGTATAAAATATGCTATTTGTAAAACAATGTTTGTGAAAGAAAATGGGCTATTTGTACCAAATGTGTCATGTCTTTGTCTTTGTCGAAGTGGTTTAAATAACGTTACGTTATGTAATATCATGAAAGCACTTATATATAGGAAGTACCGACGGCGTATCCACCACGCTTTTATCATATTACACACATCTCGTTATTTAAATCACTTATCAAATAACCACAAAAAATGTCTTGTCAAACAAATGTCAAATGTCATGTGTAAACAATGTAATATGTCACAATGTTATGTATAAACCATGTCTTGTATAACAGATGTCTTGTATGGCAAGTAAAAAGACTTTACTCAAGCCATATGTATAATGTCGTGTATAACCAATGTCATGTACAAAACAATTTTTTGAATAAACCGAAGTTTTAAATCAAAAGTCATGTTTTGCAAAACCAATGCTTTATTTGATATGAACATTTATGTAGTTATGTTTATCGCATACATTCAAGCCTTGAGACTGTCGGATAAACCCATATCAAGTCAAAGGTTTATCAAAAATGTATTCGGATTCTGTCATTCCCTACTTCCAAACAAACCTAGGAAGCGGGGAACGGGATTTAAAGTTTTGTATTATTGATTCAAATTGTTTACATTGTCTGAAATTTAACAGAAACATAACATAAACTTATTTGTCTTGCTAATTTTTAAGTCACTAAAGCCCAAGTCCGTCCTAAGTGTCGCATGAATCATCCTTAAGCATTAGCTTCTGAAACACATGTGAAAATAGGTACGTCAGCATAAAAATGCCTGTGAGATACATAGGTTTTGTTGATGAGGATTCATGACTTGAAGTTAAAATAATAGTTTAACGAAAAGTAGTCATGAACCCTATAAAATGTTTTATTTTACAAAATCATATGAAAATCAATGTGAAAATCAAAGATATAGAAGAAGGATGTATGGTTAAATAATTAACCGGAAGATAATGAATTGTATAAAATATGCCATTTGTAAAACAATGCCTTGTGAAAAAATATGATATTTGTACCAAATGTGCCATGTCTTTGTCTTTGTTGAAGTGGTTTAAATAACGCTACGTTATGTAATATCATGAAAGCACTTATATATAGGAAGTACCAGCCGCGTATCCACCATGCTTTTATCATATTACACACATCTCGTTATTTAAATCACTTATCAAATAACCACCAAAAATGTATTGTCAAACAAATGTCAAATGTCATGTGTAAACAATGTAATATGTCACAATGTTAGGTATAAACCATGTCTTGTATAACAAATGTCTTGTATGGCAAGTAAAAAGACTTTACTCAAGCCATATGTATAATGTCGTGTAAAACCAATGTCATGTACAAAACAATTTCTTGAATAAACCGAAGTTTTAAATCAAAAGTCATGTTTTGCAAAACCAATGCTTTATTTGATATGAACATTTATGTAGTTATGTTTATCGCATACATTCAATCCTTGAGACTGTCGGATAAACCCTTATCAAGTCAAAGGTTTATCAAAAATGTATTCGGATTCTGTCATTCCCTACTTCCAAACAAACCTAGGAAGCGGGGAACGGGATTTGTCAAGTCCTATGGTACCATTACATACTACCGGGCGGCGTGATCAATGTTATTGAATGTATTATGTCCCGTTAAACAAACCAAATGTCATTGTCAATGTAAGCAATGTCATGAAAAATGTCTTTAAACCATGTACTAAGTATGCTAAGTCAACATACGAAGTAGAAATGTCCATAAAATCAATGTGCTAGCATGCTTAGTCAACATACATAGCAAAATGTAATGTAAATCAATGTGCTCATATGCTAAGTCAACATATGCCGCAAAAGGTGTCTTTGAAATCAATGTGCTAGCATGCTCAAGTCAACATACATAGCAAAACATAATTGAAATTTTGTACTATATGTGTATTAGATGAAAATAGCAAGTATATGTCATAAAAGCATGAAATCAATAAAGTAATAACTAGGCGCATGTGTTTCACCCCAAAATATTTGAAAACGTAAAAGAGGTTATGTACTCACATAATCACCTTAAAACATTTAGAAAAGAGGGGTCTATGTACTCACCTGCGGTTGCAAAAGTATCCTTGTTCAAGAAGAATAATAAAGCTCAAGAGTATGAGGAATCAAATGGTTCCTAAGATCGGATAACTATGTTAATAAGTAGGGACCTTAATCAGAAGATTCGGATAGAATGAATCCTTATAAACCGAATGAGTGTTAGAACTCATATGAAATGGTTTAGTAAAGTTAACATTCTGATTTGGAAAGATTCCTAAGTGCTTTTGACCCGTTATGACTCGTTAATGTAGTTTACGCTACTTTAACGAATCATTTACGTAAATATGTGATCGGATGGTTAAACATGTCCTTGATGAGTCTTAAATGCCCAAACATGTTTAATAATGTTGTAATATCAGTTTATATGTCAAAACTTTAGCCACATATGCTTAAAATGAATTTATGCGCAAAAAGGGCATTTTGGTCATTTATAAAGGGCATAATAACGACCTATCATAATACCAACCAAACGATGGACCATAAGGTATAACCTCAGAGGGTATTCCCTATATAACTATGGTTACAAATGTGAGTTTGTTCGGATCCTAAGATCGACCAAACGGGTCAGATTCGAAAGTCAAAGCGGTGGTCAAGACCGCTCGACTTACGACCCTAAACAAGCACTAAACTAAAAGTGACGAGTTAGACATGTTTAACATGTCTAACTAAGTTTATAAAACTGATTTGGTATCTTGTTTTGATACCCGAAAATAGTTCCGTCGAATAATGCGCATTTTGCGCATTATTGACCGAAACCTTGACTCGTCACTTCGACTAGGAAACGTGGTAATCAATAGGTATAATCGCAAGGGATTATAACCCTCGTGATTACGATCACGTTGCAAAGTTTAATTGAACTTTGACTTGAACAACTAATGGTCAAAACCGAAAGTCTAACAGTAAGTCAAACTGTTTGACTTTTAGCTCGTAATAAGCTAAAAGAATGAACAAGGCTTGGTTAGAGCACTTACTTGCACTCAAGGAAGCCAAGATTACTAGAAAAACTCAGATGGGAGGCCTCCTAATAAGGTAGCAACTCCACTTAGAGTTTAGAGAGAAGAAAGATGGAAATGTGCAAGGAATTTGGTTGCAACAATGGGGGTATTTATAGATTTCTTGAAGCCACAAGATCATTCCAAATGTTAGGAGATGTTGTAGGATCATTACAAGTGTTTGGTGAGGTGTTGCAACCAGGAGAAGTGTGGCAAAAACGAGTTATAGGTGTCAAGTCAAATGAACAAGAAGCTGTCAGGTAGCTGCTGCAACTGGGCATCCTCGCGCGTCACGGCAGATCTGGGTGACTCTCTCGCGTGGCGCCTGGGAATCCAAAGTTTCAGAATTGGCAGTTTTAGTCCTTGCAGCCTAAAAACTTGTTTTCGACGCGTTTTGGCACTTTTAACACCCGTTAACCCTATTTTAAGCTTTACGAGGAAGATAAAGCATAGGGAACTTGAAAAATGCTCGGAAACTTTTCGGATGTCAGTTCGTTTGGCCGTACGGTTGCAGTTTTCGGTTAATTACGACGGAAATCGTAACGAACGCGCAAATGACCGTAAACGCGTAACGAGTGATATTTTTGCATTCCAATCATTGAAATACTAGATTTTAATGATTACAAAATTTTTTGGATGCGCGTATATGTTCCGGATTAGGAAATAGCGATTTGGCATAGTTTCGCAGAATTTGCAAAATAGCCCCTGAAGTTGCATAAGCATGTTTTTGCCATACCGAGGCCTTCAAAACTTATTTCTAAGTTATGTAAAGGGTATTTAAGGTATGTTTAGATTATGTCTTTGTTCCGGAGTGCACGTCACATTAAACTGATTACGTTTGCGTAACGGTTTGCGATTTCACTTCTAGAAGTGATTCGAAAGATCATAATTGAACAAGGATTGAAAATATGAAATATCATATATAAATACACAAATCTTGGAATAAAACACAATGTTATAAAATTACAAAATCGTTTCGGAATTGAACGATGATGGAAAAGCACAGATGTCACAGTCTCCCCTACTTTAGGAAATTTTGTCCCGGAATTTAATTAGAGGAAACTTGTGAGAATAGATGTGGATATTTCGCCTTCATCTGGTCCTCTCGTTCCCAGGTAAACTCAGGGCCACGTTTGACTCCCAGCGAACTCTAACAATCAGTATACGTCTGTGCTTAAGCTTTTTGACTTCACGATCCAATATTTCCACAGGTTTCTCGACAAAGTGTAACGTGTCATTAAGACGAATTTCATCAAGAGGGATGTGCAGGTTTTCATCAGCTAAACACTTTTTAAGATTGGATACGTGGAAAGTTGGATGAACATTTCCAAGTTCATGAGGTAGCTCAAGTTTGTAGGCCACCTTTCCGATTTTCTCAATGATCTTGAATGGTCCAACATATCTAGGTGCAAGTTTTCCTTTCTTTCCAAATCTAACCACGCCTTTCCAAGGGGATACCTTCAGTAGGACATGATCACCGACTTGGAATTCTAAGGGCTTGCGTCGTTTGTCCGCGTAACTCTTTTAACGGCTTCTAGCTATCAAGAGATTATCGCGAATTGTTTTGACTTTGTCTGTTGTGTCTTGAATGAGTTCAGGTCCAGTACCGATTTCATTCCAACAGACAGGTGAACGACATTTTCGAACATAAAGAGCTTCGAAAGGAGCCATATCAATACTAGTGTGATAACTGTTATTGTAGGATAATTCGATCAAAGGTAGATGCGAATCCCAACTACCACCAAAGTCGATCACACATGCTCTAAGCATATCATTATCCTTTCGGATTGTCCATCCGTTTGAGGATGATAAGCAGTGCTCAGGTTAAGTTTGGTTCCCATGGCAGATTGCATGATCCTCCAAAAATAAGATGAGAATCGAGCATCACGGTCAGATATGATGTCTAAAGGAACACCATGACGAGATACAATTTCATCCACATAGATTTTAGCAAGTTTGTCAGCAGGGAAATCCTCACGGATTGCTATAAAGTGTGCTGACTTGGTTAGACGATCAATGATTACCCAAATGGCATCATGACCTCTAGATGTACGCGGTAATTGGTAATGAGATCCATTGCAATGCTCTCCCATTTCCAAACCGGAATTTCTGGTTGTTCAAGTAAACCAGAGGGACATTGATGTTCTGCCTTAACTTTGAGACAAGTAAGAAATTAGATACATACAAGGCAATGTCTTTCTTCATACCCGGCCACCAATACTGGGTACGAAGATCCTTATACATTTTGTCTACACCTGGATGAATTAAATAACGAGACTTATGAGCTTCATCCATTATTAAGGTGCGGAGATTGTCTTAACTTGGAACCCATAAGCGGTTTAGATAATAAAATAACCCATTGTCTTTCGTTTCAAGTTGAAGCTCAAGATGATGTGGTAATTCATCACCCATCATTCCTTGTGTAGCACAAGTTCGTTGAGCTTGGAAAATTCGGTTTTGGATATCAGATCGAACTTGAACACAATGTAGCTTGACTCGTTCTTTACGACTAAGAGCATCGGCTACGGCATTCACCTTACCAGGATGGTAGCGAATCTCACAGTCGTAGTCGTTCAGAAGTTCGACCCATCGTCGCTGTCTCATGCTTAGTTCTTTCTGATTGAAAATGTGCTGGAGACTTTTGTGGGCCGTGAAAACCACACATTTTGTACCGTATAGATAGTGTCTCCAAATTTTCAGAGCGAAAACAACAACACCCAACTCAAGATCATGAGTGGTGTAGTTCTTTTCGTGAATCTTCAATTGTCTTGATGCATAGGCTATAACTTTGTTCCTTTGCATGAGAACACAGCCAAGGCCTAAGTTCGATGCATCACAATATACGACAAAGTCGTCGTTACCTTCAGGTAAGGATAAAATAGGAGCATTACAAAGCTTCTATTTCAAGGTCTGAAAAGCTTCTTCTTGTTTGGGTCCCCACTCAAATGGTTTATTCTTTTGAGTCAAAGCAGTGAGGGGAACCGCAATCTTTGAGAAGTTTGCGATAAAGCGATGGTAATAACCCGCGAGACCAAGAAATGAACGAACTTCGGTAGGATTCGTTGTGACATCCCGGTTTTTCAGATATCTTAAACGCACTACTTCACGGTTATTCGTTCCTACGTTAATTTGGTTCGGAGACTTAAATTGCACGCTAGAAATAATTACGATAATTTCGTGTACTCGTCAAATGAATTACGTACTACGTGTTAAACGTTTATAAGTTGGTGAGTGATTATGTGATGTTTCGATTTCGTGATTTGTTTTAGTTATGAAATATATATAGTAAATATATAGACGAATCGAACCGAACCGCGACACGAGCCGGCCTCATTCCCTTGCTACTCAAGGAGTTAACCAAACTTGAGGACCAAGTGTTAGACCCAAACCAACCCACCCGAACCCCTTTGCGGCCGCGAGCACCCCAAACCGTAAACCCTTCCCTTTCCCTTCATCCCTTGCGCTATATATACACATACATGCATGAGTTTGGTTTCACAAAAACAAAAACATACAAACCCTAGTTGTGAAAACAGCCGACGGCAGCCCTTCCTTCATCATCCCGGTCGCAAACAGCCTTGCTACATCCCTCTCGGTCGCGACAAGTCTTCCTCACTCCTTGCTCTCGGTCGCGATCACCTTCATCATATCCGAATCGGCTCTTGTCCAAGTCTCGGCTCATTGATCTTGTTATTAAAGGTTAGGATTTATCATTGTTTGCAAGATCATATTCGGATTTATATGTTTGAATGTAGTGTTATGTCAGCCGATTTATTTATACTAGTTGTGGTTAATATGATTAGCGGAATCTAGAAACATTTATATAAAATTCTACAGTATAGTTGTCACCTTCTGTAAAATAATTGGAATTTTTGGAACGTTGGAACTATTTTATAAAAATCCTCGAAAACAGCCGAATTATGAGTATATAAGCTGAAACTTGATAACTTGCGAATGTGTGCACCAAAGTGTTGCATGGATTGGATTGTGTTCATGATAAATTGTTTTGATAACTATGTTCATATGAGGATACTTGCATGCATGTTTGAGTGTTAGGAATTATGATTGTGTGTACCGCTTTGTGCGTTAATTATGTGTAGGATTTGTATTGGTGTGTTCACACACTAACTTGAAATCAATTGACTTGTTAGGACGCAATTAGCGGTCCCATCATTTGCAACTTCTGTCTTACACTAACCGAGCAACTAAAGTGAGTTCACGGCCCCTAACTTTATCCGGTTTTAAACAACAGGGGGAGAAACATGTATACCCTCTACAACTCTATCTCTTTACGTTATACGAAATTAACGTCACATAACTATTCGGTAACTAAGTTAATGTTAATGTACGTTATGGTCACTAAGCAGCTATATCACACAAGTCCTCGACAATCTCTCGGATCGTTAGTATTGGGTTTAGATAGCGGGGAAATTATAAGTAGTACTACTGGGCCCGACAAGCCCCATCCGAGCTAGTCGCGCTAGCCGACCGGGTATGGTCAACGGGTGAATAATTTGGCCTAACTTCGCCATGGTCAGTGATAGGCCTGGCAACACGGAGGCACAACAGTCAGCTTCGATCGCGAACACTTACGTGACATAACTTTAGGCTAGCTACCTATATATATTAACATTGAACTTAATTACGAATCAACAGTATTATCCCGGGTTAGGGATAATGGAACCAACAACGTTATTATTCCAGGTAAGGAATAATGGAACTATCAGTATTATTCCGGGTTGGGAATAATGGAACTATCAGTATTATTCCGGGTTGGGAATAATGGAACTAAATCGTTATCCCGGGTTAGGGATAACGGGGGAAACAAACTTATAACCGAACAAACGAATTTATGAAAACCTGTGAACTCACTCTTCTTTAATGTTGACACTTGTTTCTTTACATGTTTCTCAGGACGCTAGGAGCTCTAGGTGCACTCACTTGCATTGATCAAGACACCTTTTATCGAGTCTCATTTACAAACATTGTTTTGGGTTTTTCTTTAGTTTTGGCGTTTGTGTTGGCGCCCGTCTCTCTACTTATTTTTATGCTTCCGCTCAACCTTAAAAACTAATGCTTCCGCTAAACATTGGAAACTAACTAAGATAATATAAAATCTACAATGAATGGTTAAACAAATGATTTTGGAAAACGTATTATCAAATCATATAGAGTCGTTCGACGTACTAGTGTCTCAGATTCTGGTTTGTTCACACGCCTCGCGGTAAAACTCCGCAAGTGGAAATTGAGGGTGTGACAGATTGGTATCAGAGCCTCTAGCTATAGAGAACCAGGTTTGCATTAAAAGTAGACCTAAACTATAGCTGATTACACGACACTAGACATAGTTTGGCACCAAACTGATTATATCTTATTATGTGATGTACCACAATTGTGTTATGTAGAATATGAATGCATAATAAGAAATTAATACAACTCGTAACTAACTACACAACCTAACAGGCAATGTCATCATCATCATCATCATCCGACAAACTTTCGCAACCAAGGGCGCCAGGAAAGGCACCTATGGTGGAACCCTTACCATCTTATGGCGTGGAGACACGCTCAGCTGCGAGAAAAAGGCTCGCTCTAGGGGAGGAGTCGTCCTCACGCCCGACCATCGCTGTGCCGATCGAACCGGTTAACTCGGTAGAAGTAGGAAACGACCTACTTAGAGATATGATACGGAAATAACAAGAACAATTAGAAAGAATGTACAAAACCATCCTAGCACAGGGATGGATGATACGACAATTGACAGGTAAAACTGGATCGCTCAAGGAAGAGCAACATACGAGTAGGATAGCTCGTAACACTTTAGCCAGAGACCTTCGTGCTGAGCAGCTAAGGGCTGACTGGCTAGAAGACAGAGTTCTTGAGTCTAGCTGGAGAATTCAAGAACTAGAACAGAATCAGGCACCTGTACCGGTACCTGCACCAGCACCGGCCCCTCCAGTGCCGGTAGAGGAGGATCCGGAAGAGGATTCAGAGGAGGACCCAGAGGAGGATCCAGAAGAGGATCCAGAGGAGGACCCAGAGGAGGATCCAGAGGAGGATCCGGAGGAAGACCCAGCTGTAGAAGTTGGGAATGCCGCGCAGGATGACGGCAACGATAGTGATTTGGGGGATGGAGACGTAGAAGACTGACACGTCTCGCTTATTTTATTTACTTTCCTTCAGTCTATTTATTTTCCCACTTGTGTTTAAACTTGAAACTTTATAGTAAATTGATATGTTTGGTTGGCACTTTGTAAGACGTTGAAACTTTATTTAATCAAGTATTTCTTTTGACTATTTAATTTATTTGAGTTGACATAACTTGAAGAATTATTTAAGTACGGATTAGGATAACTATATTGGATATATAGACTTATCGGTGTGTGTTTATGTTGTCTTACGAAGATCTAAATGGCAACTGGACGTCGCGGAAACCTTAACATGACGCCCGAAGAATTAGCTGCAATGATCCAAGAGCACGTGAATGCAGCTCTAGCGGGTGTTCAGAACCAACCGGCAGGTAACCATTATTAAATTTTCATGGAAAAATCTAATAGTTGGGCTAGTAGAATTCCTCGCTGACTACCTGTCCTCTGTCAGCAGGAGGGGGTCTTAACCCCTATAAGATGTTCCTCGACGCGAAGCCAAGCAAATTCTCGGGGGCAGAAGGACCCATAGGACTGGTCCGCTGGATCGAAAAATCTGAATCAGTATTTGAAATGTGCAACTGTCTGGAGGCCAATAAGGTCAAGTATGCAGCCTCAACATTGGAAGATGGGGCACTAACTTGGTGGAATGCACAAGTCCAAACGCGTGGACTTATTGCTGCAAATGCAATGGCCTGGGCCGAGTTTAAGGCCCTAATCAAAGAAGAGTACTGTCCGCGAGACAGAGTTCAACAGTTGGAGCAAACATTATGGAACCACAAGATGGTGGGATCTGAAATCGAAGCATACACAGCAAAACATCATGATTTGGTATTTCTATGTCCCGATCTAGCCAACACTGTTGAGAAACGACTCGAGTTCTACCTTGGGGGTCTGGTCCCTGAGATTCAGGGTATGGTAATGGCTAGCAACCCTGCAACTGAGCATCAAGCAATCAGGTTGGCGCACAAACTCACCGATAAGGCGGTGGAACAAAAGAAGTTGCCAACTCGGGGTACAACTGAAGTTGCCCCTGATAATAAAAGAAAATTTGAAGACTCGTCTGTTCGACAGTCTTCGTCATCCCAGCCACAACAGGGGAACCAGAAACGGTTCAATAATTACAACAGCCACCGGGGTCACCAAAATCAGCCCGCCAACAACAACCAGAACGCAAGCGGCTATGTAGGTCGAAAGCCGCAGTGCAATCGCTGTTAATCTTCATCATCACGGCCCTTGTGCCGGGAATCGCTGCCAACGATGTGGCAAAGTGGGACATGCGGCAAAGGATTGTCGCGGGGAAATCATGTCCCGACAAAACCAAAATCAACCACAGGGTCAGCAACAGGGTGTTAACCGGGGATGCTATCAGTGTGGTAGCACTGCCCACTTCAAAAGAGACTGCCCACAGCTGCGTAACAACAACAACAATGGTGGGAACAACCACAACCACAATAACCACAACAACAATAACAACAACAACAATAATGGAAATGGTGGCACAGGAGGTGCCAAAGGTCGCGCATTTACGTTGGGCCCGCGAGAGGCCAGAAAGACTCGAACGTGGTCACCGGTAAGTTTCCCCTTAATGAACATTTTGCTACTGTGCTTTTTGATACGGGTGCGGATAGGAGTTTTATATTTGAGTCTTTTAGGAAGAACCTAAATCTCACGCCTAAACCCTTAGAGACCCCTTATATCATAGAACTAGCCGATGGTAAACCTGTAGACGTGACCCATATAGTATCCGGCTGTCAACTCAAACTCGCGGGTCACACCTTTACCATTGATCTGATGACAACTACCCTGGGAAGTTTTGACGTGGTAGTCGGAATGGACTGGCTATCCGACGTCCGAGCTGAAGTTCTCTGTTTTGAAAAATCTATCCGTATTCCGCTCACTAACGACGAAATCTTGACGGTGCAAGGCGAGAAGGCAGGCGCCGTCACAAACATCATCTCTTACATGCAAGCGCAGAAGTATCTTCGGAGGAAGAACTCTTTCGCTTTACTCGCACTGGTTACCGAACAGCCTAAGGACGAGAAACGTATAGAAGACATCCCCGTCGTCCGTGATTTTTCTGATGTATTCCCAGAGGAGTTACCTGGTCTCCCACCCCATCGACAATTGGAGTTTGAAATTGAATTGGCAAACCATGCAACTCCTATCGCCAAGGCCCCATACCGCCTAGCTCCAGCCGAGCTGCAGGAGCTGTCTACCCAACTTCAGGAGCTGTTAGAAAAGGGATTTATCCGACCAAGCGCTTCGCCATGGGGAGCTCCAGTCCTTTTTGTCAAGAAGAAGGACGGGACCTTCCGCATGTGCATCGACTACAGGGAACTCAACATGGTTACTGTCAAGAACCGATACCCGTTACCTCGCATCGACGATTTCTTCGACCAACTTCAAGGGTCAAGCTACTACTCCAAGATTGATCTACGGTCCGATTACCACCAGCTACGCGTCAGGGAGGAGGATATCGCTAAGACGGCATTTCGTACTCGGTATGGCCATTATGAGTTCTTGGTCATGCCCTTCGGTCACACCAACGCACCCGCGGTGTTCATGGACCTCATGAACCGTGTGTGTAAACCATACCTCGACAAGTTTGTCATTGTGTTCATCGATGACATACTCATCTACTCTAAAGGTGAAGAAGAACATGCTGAACATCTACAATTACTGCTGGGATTACTTCAACAGGAGAAACTATATGCCAAGCTTTCAAAGTGTGATTTCTGGATTCGGGAAGTTCAGTTCCTCGGGCATATCGTAAATGAAAAGGGTATCCACGTCGACCCTGCCAAGATTGAAGCTATCAAAAACTGGGAAGCACCCAGGACACCGACAGAGATCCGTCAATTTTTGGGTTTGGCTGGTTACTACAGACGTTTCATCGAGGGATTTTCAAAGATCACGCAACCGCTTACTACCCTCACCCAGAAAGGCATCAAGTATGCTTGGGGTGACAAGCAGGAAGCGGCATTTCAATTGCTAAAACAGAAACTTTGCAGTGCACCCATTCTGTCCTTGCCGGAAGGGACAGATGACTTTGTAGTATATTTTGATGCTTCCATTCAGGGGTTGGGATGCGTACTCATGCAACGCGATAAGGTCATCGCGTATGCATCCCGACAATTGAAGGTTCACGAGAAAAACTACACAACACATGACCTGGAATTGGGAGCAGTAGTGTTTGCACTTAAGATTTGGAGACACTACCTCTATGGAACGAAGTGCACAATCTTTACAGACCACAAGAGCCTCCAACACATCTTTGATCAGAAGGAGTTGAACATGCGACAGCGTCGCTGGGTCGAACTCTTGAACGATTATGAATGTGCCATTCGGTATCACCCGGGTAAAGCTAACGTGGTAGCTGATGCCCTCAGTAGGAAGGAACACTTGAAACCTCGTCGGGTACGAGCATTACAGCTCACCATTCATTCGGGGTTACCCGAACAGATACGCGACGCGCAGTTAGAAGCAGTTAAGGAAGAAAACATCAAAGGCCGAATCGGTGGGAAAAATGGAACGCGATTGGGAAGTAAAACCCAATGGAGCCCGGTATTTCATGAATCGCATATGGGTACCTCTCTACGGAAACCTCAGAGAGCTAGTCATGGACGAAGCTCACAAATCCCGATACTCTGTCCATCCTGGTTCGGAGAAGATGTATCAAGACCTTAAAGCTGCGTATTGGTGGCCCAACATGAAAGCTGATATAGCCACCTACGTGAGTAAGTGTTTGACTTGTGCAAAAGTCAAGGTAGAGTATCAAAAGCCATCGGGACTACTCCAACAACCTGAGATCCCAGTGTGGAAATGGGATCAGATCTCGATGGACTTCATCACTAAACTCCCGCGAACTTTGGGTGGTTGCGATACCATCTGGGTAATCGTGGATCGTTTAACTAAATCCGCACACTTCCTAGCTATTAAAGAAACAGATAAGATGGAGAAGTTGACTCGCATCTACATTAAGGAAGTAGTTTCTCGGCACGGAGTGCCAACGTCCATCATCTCAGACAGAGATGCTCGCTTCACGTCCAACTTTTGGCAGTCACTTCAGAAAGCGTTGGGCACACGCTTAGATATGAGCACAGCTTATCACCCTCAGACTGATGGTCAAAGCGAAAGGACCATACAGACCTTGGAAGACATGCTTAGGGCATGCGTAGTAGACTTCGGAAATAGTTGGGAAATCCACCTGCCTTTAGTGGAATTCTTGTATAACAACAGTTACCATACGAGTATATCGGCAGCACCGTTTGAGGTATTATACGGTCGTAAATGTAGATCACCGGTCTGTTGGGCAGAAGTCGGTGACAGTCAACTCACAGGCCCTGAGTTGATACTTGAGGCTACTGAAAAGGTTGTACAAATCAGAAACCGCATGGCGGCGGCACGAGATCGACAGAAAAGCTACGCTGATCAACGACGCAAACCGCTCGAATTTCAAGTAGGCGACCGCGTCCTACTGAAGGTGTCACCCTGGAAGGGTGTAATCCGCTTTGGAAAACGAGGCAAACTAAACCCACGGTACGTAGGTCCGTTTGTGATCTTGAAACGTATTGGACCCGTAACTTATCAATTAGACCTTCCTGCCGAACTCAGTGGGTTCACAACGTTTTTCATGTGTCAAATCTTAAGAAGTGTCTATCAGATGAAACTCTAGTCATTCCATTGGATGAGATTCAAGTGGATGAACAACTGCACTTTGTGGAATAACCTATCGAGATCATGGATCCTGAGATCAAGACTCGAAGGCACAGCAAGATTCCGATCGTTAAGGTTCGTTGGGACTCTAAGCGTGGACCGGATTTCACGTGGGAAAGAGAGGACCAAATGAAAAGCAAATACCCACACCTCTTCGCAGCTGAGCAGCAAACTAACGATACCAGCAACTAAATTTTCGGGACGAAAATTCTTTCAACATGGGGATGATGTGACAACCTGGGAATTTCTCATAATTTCGCGTACCATTGTTAACTAAATCCTTGTGCATGGCACTTGGGAATCTTTGTGCATGGCACTTGGGAATTTCTTGTAGTTTCGCGTACCATTGTTAACGAACTAAATCTTTGTGCGTGGCACTCTAAACATGTACGCTGCATTCTAAACCGCGTTTACTCAATTTTCGGGACGAAAATTCTTTCAACATGGGGATAATGTGACATCCCGGTTTTTCAGATATCTTAAACGCACTACTTCACGGTTATTCGTTCCTACGTTAATTTGGTTCGGAGACTTAAATTGCACGCTCGAAATAATTACGATAATTTCGTGTACTCGTCAAATGAATTACGTACTACGTGTTAAACGTTTATAAGTTGGTGAGTGATTATGTGATGTTTCGATTTCGTGATTTGTTTTAGTTATGAAATATATATAGTAAATATATATACGAATCGAACCGAACCGCGACACGAGCCGGCCTCATTCCCTTGCGACTCAAGGAGTTAACCAAACTTGAGGACCAAGTGTTAGACCCAAACCAACCCACCCGAACCCCTTTGCGGCCGCGAGCACCCCAAACCGTAAACCCTTCCCTTTCCCTTCATCCCTTGCGCTATATATACACATAGATGCATGAGTTTGGTTTCACAAACAAAAACATACAAACCCTAGTTGTGAAAACAGCCGACGGCAGCCCTTCCTTCATCATCCCGGTCGCAAACAGCCTTGCTACATCCCTCTCGGTCGCGACAAGTCTTCCTCACTCCTTGCTCTCGGTCGCGATCACCTTCATCATATCCGAATCGGCTCTTGTCCAAGTCTCGGCTCATTGATCTTGTTATTAAAGGTTAGGATTTATCATTGTTTGCAAGATCATATTCGGATTTATATGTTTGAATGTAGTGTTATGTCAGCCGATTTATTTATACTAGTTGTGGTTAATATGATTAGCGGAATCTAGAAACATTAGGCTGCGTTTTGTTTGATAAAAACTATAGGTTATGATTAGGGTTTGCATGGGTATGATATATATGATAGTATATGATTGGAAATTCTGTTCTTGATCGCATATGTTCAATGTATCGATGGTTTAAGCGGGTTAGATTGTGATAAAGTGCTGAATCAGGATGCTGAATGGTGGTTACAGCCAATTTCAACTGGCTGTAACTTGGTTATTATTTATCGAAAAACGGATTTTCTGAAGTCTAAACGTAGAGTTTTGAAAAAAGATTCTAATGGTGCTGGATTCATATTTTTCTGAAGTCGTTTGATATTTTTAAGCGGCCAATTAAGTTCAGTAACTAAAGCTGTGAAAATCCTGAAAAAAATTGTTAGTTGTTTATCAAGTCGAATCTAATAATTTGTAGGGAGTCGAATCATGAAATTTGTACAGCAACTAGATATGGAAATTTCCGGGAAACTCCCACTGGAATTTTGTTAGTTGGACGAACGGTGATTTTTAAATGAATTCTTCCGTGGACTGCAGTCAGAAAGCGACGAATCTGACTGCAGCCTAGCATATTAATATTTACGAATAATTGGTAAAATGTTAGGACTTGAAAAATTTATATAAAATTCTACAGTATAGTTGTCACCTTCTGTAAAATAATTGGAATTTTTGGAATGTTGGAACTATTTTATAAAAATCCTCGAAAACAGCCGAATTATGAGTATATAAGCTGAAACTTGATAACTTGCGAATGTGTGCACCAAAGTGTTGCATGGATTGGATTGTGTTCATGATAAATTGTTTTGATCACTATGTTCATATGAGGATACTTGCATGCATGTTTGAGTGTTAGGAATTGTGATTGTGTGTACCGCTTTGTGCGTTAATTATGTGTAGGATTTGTATTGGTGTGTTCACACACTAACTTGAAATCAATTGACTTGTTAGGACGCAATTAGCGGTCCCATCATTTGCAACTTCTGTCTTACACTAACCGAGCAACTAAAGGTGAGTTCACGACCCCTAACTTTATCCGGTTTTAAACAACAGGGGGAGAAACATGTATACACTCTACAACTCTATCTCTTTACGTTATACGAAATTAACGTCACATAACTATTCGGTAACAAAGTTAATGTTAATGTACGTTATGGTCACTAAGCAGCTATATCACACAAGTCCTCGACAATCTCTCGGATCGTTAGTATTGGGTTTAGATAGCGGGGAAATTGTAAGTAGTACTACTGTGCCCGACAAGCCCCATCCGAGCTAGTCGCGCTAGCCGACCGGGTATGGTCAACGGGTGAATAATTTGGCCTAACTTCGCCATGGTCAGTGATAGGCCTGGCAACACGGAGGCACAATAGTCAGCTTCGATCGCGAACACTTACGTGACATAACTTTAGGCTAGCTACCTATATATATTAACATTGAACTTAATTACGAATCAACAGTATTATCCCGGGTTAGGGATAATGGAACCAACAACGTTATTATTCCAGGTAAGGAATAATGGAACTATCAGTATTATTCCGGGTTGGGAATAATGGAACTATCAGTATTATTCCGGGTTGGGAATAATGGAACTAAATCGTTATCCCGGGTTAGGGATAACGGGGGAAACAAACTTATAACCGAACAAACGAATTTATGAAAACCTGTGAACTCACTCTTCTTTAATGTTGACACTTGTTTCTTTACATGTTTCTCAGGACGCTAGGAGCTCTAGGTGCACTCACTTGCACTGATCAAGACACCTTTTATCGAGTCTCATTTACAAGCATTGTTTTGGGTTTTTCTTTAGTTTTGGCGTTTGTGTTGGCGCCCGTCTCTCTACTTATTTTTATGCTTCCGCTCAACCTTAAAAACTAATGCTTCCGCTAAACATTGGAAACTAACTAAGACAATATAAAATCTACAATGAATGGTTAAACAAATGATTTTGGAAAACGTATTATCAAATCATATAGAGTCGTTCGACGTACTAGTGTCTCAGATTCTGGTTTGTTCACACGCCTCGCGGTAAAACTCCGCAAGTGGAAATTGAGGGTGTGACATTCGTAGGCGTATCCCATTCCTTAATCGCACTGATTTGGCGGGATCTACATGAATACCTTGTCCGTTGACAATATGACCCAAGAACTGAACATCCTTAAGCCAAAATTCAAACTTGGAGAACTTGGCATAGAGTTGTTCTTTCTTTAGGAGTTCCATCGTTAAACGGAGATGTTGCTCGTGATCGGCTCGAGACTTTGAATAGATCAAAATGTCACCAATGAAGACAATGATGAACTTGTCTAAATAAGGCTTACAAACCCTATTCATCAAGTCCATGAAAACAGCAGGAGCATTTGTCAGACTAAAAGGCATAACGGTGAACTCGTAATGACCATATCGAGTGCGGAAAACAGCTTTGGGAATATCTTCTTCGAGAACACGAAGCTGATGATACCCAGAACGCAGGTCAATCTTTGAGAAGCAAGTAGCACCTTGTTGCTGGTCAAAGAGATCATCAATACGGGGTAGGAGATATCGATTCTTGATTGTGAGTTTGTTGAGCTCACGGTAATCGATACACATACGGAAAGATCCATCCTTCTTTTTCACAAATAGGATTGGACCCAAGGTGGAAAGCTTGGACGAATGAATCCTTTGTCAGACAACTCCTGAAGCTATTTAGATAACTCTTGCATCTCATACGACGCAAGTCGGTATGGGGATTTGGCTATAGGGTTGGCACCAGGTACAAGATCTATACGAAACTCGACTTGTCGTGCTGGGGGTAATCCAGGTAGTTCTTCAGGAAACACCTCAGGATAATCCCGAACAACAGGGATGTCCTGAATAGATCTGCCCTGGCCTTTCTCCTCTACGATATGTGCCGAGAAAGCAACATAATTCTTTCGTAGGTATTATGGGCTTGGGTGCAGGTCATGAGTTTAAGGCTACTGACGGGTTTTTCTCCACGAACCTCTAGGATTTCACCAGACGGGAGAGGTATACGAACGATCTTATCAAAGCAAATCACCTCAGCATGGTGTTTAGATAACCAGTCCATCCCTACTATGACATCAAAGCTCCCAAGTTGCATTGGCGTGAGGTCAATGGGAAAAAGATGGTTGTCAAGGTTCAATTGGCAATCACGGATGACAGAATCAAGAACAAGGGGTTCACCACTAGCTATTTCGACTGTCAAGGGCTTTCCTAGTTTGGTTCTAGGCATGGAAGGCAAAGGTTCAAAAGCTAGGGATACAAAACTTCTATGGGACACCCGAATCGAAAAGAATTGAAGCAGGATGGTTGTTAACAAAGAACGTACCATTCACCACTTCATTGTCAGCCCGACCTCGTTAGCATTGATGTTAAATGCTCGTCCACGTGCCTGGTTTGGATTTGCCAACTTCGGGCAATTGTTTCTGTAGTGGGTAAGATCACCATAGTTATAGCAAGACCCGGGTGGATAGTGAGGTCGTGTAGGCTGCTGAGCAGGGTTTTGGGCTATTTGATTCTGGGTAGGAGCAAAACGACAAGTGTTGGCAAGATGACCAGATTTCCCACAGTTAGTGCAAATGCAGCACTGTAAATGTGGTTGATGGTGACTGTTACACTTGTTGCACAAAGGTGCATTGCCAACATATTGTTTCTTGGCCGGTGGCTGAGCAGGCTGATTGGGAGCAGCTTGGTTAGGTTGGGTAGTGAGAGCGAAGTTCTTAGAAGCTTGCGCTTCCTCGACTTCTTGGAGGTTTCAGCTTTGTTACCCTTTTGCTTCTCAGACTTAACAGACGGTTTCTTGTCACCCTTTCGATGAAGCTTACCCTTTTTAAATTGCGATTCAGTAAGGGTTGCAGCTAGCTCAATGGCTTGACGGACAGATTAGGGTTACTGCCAGTGACGATGTCCTGGACAGGATCTAGCAGACCATCTATGTACTTTTCAATCGCTTTATCCAAAGGCGTCACCATCTCAGGACATAATAGGCTCAACTCCTCATACCGATTGGTATACGCACGGTGCTCACCACTGTCCTGCTTTAGGTCGTGGAACTCATTCTCAAGCGCCCTCTTTTCATGACGTGGGCAAACTCTTTCATCATTAGAGCTCTAAGTTCCTCCCATGTCTGACCCATCGCAACATCAGCACCCCTATCTCTCACCACTCCTTCTACCACGAGAGTGCCCTCTTATGAAATACACTTGAAGCAAACTCGACTTTACGATTATCGGGACACTGAACATGGCGAAAAGTACTCTCAAGACTCTCAACCATTGTAGGAGCCCAGTTGCTCCTTCAGGCCACTAAACTTGAGTGGTTTAGCCGAGTTAAACTGTTTAAAGTTGCACGTAGCAGGTGCATTGTTATTATTGTTGGCTTGGTTGATTTGAGTAATGAGATTGGTAGCATAGCAGCCATCTGTTGTGCTATTATAGTTGCCAGTTCGGTGTTAGGTTGTGGTACGTTTCGTCAAGGAGGCATTCTAAAAGATGGAATATGAGAGAAAACGAGTGAGATGAATGTTGGATAATGAGATGTCCTAAATATCGACGAAATAAAGGATGGTGGTCATTCGTTCGTTTACTCAACAAACAAACGACACACAGTGACTAATCAAAGTAAATGGGTTTTTATAATGTATCTCAAAGACATGCTTTAGCCTTTAGGTGGACACTCACCCCAAGAGTTCCCAGGTAAGAGTGGCTGGTCCGATTAAGTGGATTTGTACGAACACTCTAACCTTAGACAGAAAACTCAGGGTACAGGCACCCACCCTTCCAGATTGCATGTGTTCACATTATTAAAACCCAAACTTTGATGAGATTTTGAAATACTTGAAGGCAAAGAGCGCCGATGATTTGTTTTGGCCTTTAAAATGAATTATACTTTGTTTTTAGTAATCACCTAAGGATAGGTGATGGTATTGTTTTAAGATCAAAACACAAGATAACTTGTGTTAGGGTCCTAGGAAAAGTTATAGTCCAGGTCAAAGCATTACTAATAACCTAATTCCCTATAACAATTGGCTCTGATACCAATCTTTTTGTCACACCCCGACTACGTAAAACAACAAACGTGGCGGAAACGTCGGGGAGTGTCGTAACAGAAGCATTGTTTCAACAACCATGGAAATTTAAAGTTTTGTATTATTGATTCAAATTGTTTACATTGTCTGAAATTTAACAGAAACATAACATAAACTTATTTGTCTTGCTAATTTTTAAGTCACTAAAGCCCAAGTCCGTCCTAAGTGTCGCATGAATCATCCTTAAGCATTAGCTTCTGAAACACATGTGAAAATAGGTACGTCAGCATAAAAATGCCTGTGAGATACATAGGTTTTGTTGATGAGGATTCATGACTTGAAGTTAAAATAATAGTTTAACGAAAAGTAGTCATGAACCCTATAAATGTTTTTTTTACAAAATCATATAAAATCAATGTGAAAATCAAAGATATAGAAGAAGGATGTATGGTTAAATAATTAACCGGAAGATAATGAATTGTATAAAATATGCCATTTGTAAAACAATGCCTTGTGAAAAAATATGATATTTGTACCAAATGTGCCATGTCTTTGTCTTTGTCGAAGTGGTTTAAATAACGCTACGTTATGTAATATCATGAAAGCACTTATATATAGGAAGTACCAGCCGCGTATCCACCATGCTTTTATCATATTACACACATCTCGTTATTTAAATCACTTATCAAATAACCACCAAAAATGTATTGTCAAACAAACGTCAAATGTCATGTGTAAACAATGTAATATGTCACAATGTTAGGTATAAACCATGTCTTGTATAACAAATGTCTTGTATGGCAAGTAAAAAGACTTTACTCAAGCCATATGTATAATTTCGTGTAAAACCAATGTCATGTACAAAACAATTTCTTGAATAAACCGAAGTTTTAAATCAAAAGTCATGTTTTGCAAAACCAATGCTTTATTTGATATGAACATTTATGTAGTTATGTTTATCGCATACATTCAATCCTTGAGACTGTCAGATAAACCCTTATCAAGTCAAAGGTTTATCAAAAATGTATTCGGATTCGTCATTCCCTACTTCCAAACAAACCTAGGAAGCGGGGAACGGGATTTGTCAAGTCCTATGGTACCATTACATACTACCGGGCGGCGTGATCAATGTTATTGAATGTATTATGTCCCGTTAAACAAACCAAATGTCATTGTCAATGTAAGCAATGTCATGAAAAATGTCTTTAAACCATGTACTAAGTATGCTAAGTCAACATACGAAGTAGAAATGTCCATAAAATCAATGTGCTAGCATGCTCAGTCAACATACATAGCAAAATGTAATGTAAATCAATGTGCTCATATGCTAAGTCAACATATGCCGCAAAAGGTGTCTTTGAAATCAATGTGCTAGCATGCTCAAGTCAACATACATAGCAAAACATAATTGAAATCATGTAACATATGTGTACTAGATGAAAATAGCAAGTATATGTCATAAAAGCATGAAATCAATAAAGTAATAACTAGGCGCATGTGTTTCACCCCAAAATATTTGAAAACGTAAAAGAGGGGACTATGTACTCACATAATCACCTTAAAACATTTAGAAAAGAGGGGTCTATGTACTCACCTGCGGTTGCAAAAGTATCCTTGTTCAAGAAGAATAATAAAGCTCAAGAGTATGAGGAATCAAATGGTTCCTAAGATCGGATAACTATGTTAATAAGTCGGGACCTTAATCGGAAGATTCGGATAGAATGAATCCTTATAAACCGAATGAGTGTTAGAACTTATATGAAATGGTTTAATAAAGTTAACATTCTTATTTGGAAAGATTCCTAAGTGCTTTTGACCCGTTATGACTCGTTAAGGTAGTTTACGCTACTTTAACGGATCATTTACGTAATTATGTGATCGGATGGTTAAACATGTCCTATGATGAGTCTTAAATGCCCAAACATGTTTAATAATGTTGTAATATCAGTTTATATGTCAAAACTTTAGCCACATATTCTTAAAATGAATTTATGTGCAAAAAGGGCATTTTGGTCATTTATAAAGGGCATAATAACGACCTATCATAATACTAACCAAACGACGTGACCATAAGGTATAACCTCAGAGGGTTATTCCCTATATAACTATGGTCACAAATATGAGTTTGGTCAGATCCTAAGATCGACCAAACGGGTCGGATTCGAAAGTCAAAGCGGTGGTCAAGACCGCTCGACTTACGACCCTAAACAAGCACTAAACTAAAAGTGAAAATTAGACATGTTTAACATGTCTAACTAAGTTTATAAAACTGATTTGGTATCAAACAAAGTGTTTTGATGCCCGAAAATAGTTCCATCGAATGATGCGCATTTTGTGCATTATTGACGAAACCTTACTCGTCACTTCGACTAGGAAACGTGGTAATCAGTATGTATAATCGCAAGGGATTATAACCCTCGTGATTACGATCACGTTGCAAAGTTCAATTGAACTTTGACTTGACCATCTAATGGTCAAAAGCGAAAGTCAAACAGTAAGTCAAACTGTTTGACTTTTAGCTCGTAATAAGCTAAAAGAATGAACTAAGGCTTGGTTAGAGCACTTACTTGCACTCAAAGGAAGCCAAGATTACTAGAAAAACTCAGATGGGAGGCCTCCTAATAAGGTAGCAACTCCACTTAGAGTTTAGAGAGAAGAAAGATGGAAATGAGCAACGAATTTGGTTGCAACAATGGGGGTATTTATAGATTTCTTGAAGCCACAAGATCATTCCAAGTGTTAGGAGATGTTGTAGGATCATTAGAAGTGTTTGGTGAGGTGTTGCAACCAGGAGAAGTGTGGCAAAAACGATTTACAGGTGTCAAGTCAAATGAACAAGAAGCTGCCAGGTAGCTGCTGCAACTGGTCGGGTGGTTGGTGACTCTCTCGCGTGGCGCCTGGGAATCCAAAGTTTCAGAATTGGCAGTTTTAGTCCTGCAGCCTAAAAACTTGTTTTTCGACGCGTTTTAGCACTTTTAACACCCGTTAACCCTATTTTTAAGCTTTACAAGGAAGATAAAGCATAGGGAACTTGAAAAATTCTTGGAAAATTTTCGGATGTCGGTTCGTTCTGGCCGTACGGTTGTAGTTTTCGGTTAATTACGATGGAAACGTAACGAACGCGCAAATGACCGTAAACGCGTAACGAGTGATATTTTTGCATTCCAATCATTAAAATACTAGATTTTAATGATTACAAAAATTTTTGGATGTGCGTATATGTTCCGGATTAGGAAATACGCGACTTGGCATAGTTTCGCAGAATTTGCAAAAAGCCCCTGAAGTTGCATAAGCATGTTTTTGCCATACCGAAGCCTTCAAAACTTATTTCTATGTTATGTAAAGGATATTTAAGTTATTTTTAGCTTATATCTTTGTTCCGGAGTGTACATCGCATTAAACTGATTAAGTTTGCATAACGGTTTGCGATTTCACTTCCAGAAGTGATTCGAAAGATCAGAATTGAATAAGGATTGAAAATATGAAATACCATATATAAATACACAAATCTTGGAATAAAACACAATGTTATAAAATTACAAAATCGTTTCAGATTTGAACGATGATGGAAAAGCACAGATGTCACAATCTACATGAAGGATTTGATTAGATGAGATTCGATTATAATAGGTTTATGTTTAAAATATTTATTAGTATTGTTCATACAAAGCACAAAATCACGTTAGCACGTATTCACGTAAGCATACAAAGACGCAAGCACATAAGCACGTAAGCACATTACCACATAAGCACGTAATCACATAAGCACGTAAGCACATATTTTGCACGCATTCATCTTCACATACACTCATCAGTGGACTCCAAATTTTATTCGTACATACGTTGCGCGTATGAGATGCGAGTAGTATAAGCGTAATATAAGCGATATATATAAGCGAGATAAGCGAGTAAAACCGCGTATGAGACACGAATGACCTCATAGGCATAAGCGAGTTAAGCCTTTTAGTTTGGTTGGTGATTATTTAGCGTTTTAGATTACGAGAGCTGTGCGAGTTATGCGTATATTCGATGGAGCGTAAATGCGATAAATCGAGATATCGATGAAGCGAGAAATTGAATAAAGCGCAAAATTCATAAAATTTAAACACATGGTAATAATAAACTCGATGATGCGTAAAATCAATGATTATGGCTTAAATCAATTGGGAGCGTCCTGGGTTTTGAGACAGCGACTACCCAAAGTGATTCGAATTTTCTCTGAGTTCGGACACACGATTTGGCCTAATAGACAAATGCTCTCGCCGTACAACGGTTAACGGCATTTATCCTTCCAGTTACGTCGTGTTCCGAATCATCGAATTAATCGAGACTTTGGTGAGATTGAAAATCGAGAAGCGGCCTAGTCATTAAGATGCGGGTATCACCCCTAACTTAACAACTTTATTCCTAGTTGTGGTTACACTCACCGATCGAGTCGGGAGTTCCACTAGATAGAATGGAGATTTTCGTCGAGGTTTGGATATCACTCCTAACTCAATGAAGGTATCTCGTGTGGTAGAGAATGCGTGGAGTGAATGATCTTATCGAGAGTTCTTGGTTTTCACACCTAATCTCGGCTTGATCACTCGTTTTGTGTGATACGAGCGTTTTCCAGCGTGTATTGTGGTTGCTTTAGGAAAGGCAATGTTTAAAAGTTCATTTCGAAGGATTCTGATCAAGTTCGGGCGAACTTGGCATCTACCTGATGTCAAGTTCGAGCGGACTTGGTCAATCCTGAGCGAACTTGTTGATGTTGAGAGGGGACAGGCAAGTCCGGGCGAACATAGGTCAAGTTCGGGCGAACTTGATCAATTCGAGCGAACTTGCCCTCAAGTTCGGGCGAACTTGTCTGTTCGTATCGTTTTCGAGCGTTTAATCGATGCGTAACGCTCTGATTTGGTATCCTAACTATAATCTAGGTCAAACATGGTAATTCTGCATAGTTTCCTATAGTTATGGCTCTGATACCAATCTGTCACACCCCAACCGATGGCGGAATCATCGGGGTAGTGGCACTAGGCGAATCAGATTGATCAAGAGATTCCATAACGATCATTTTAAAGACAATAATCAACATTTAATATCCCATACTATTAAACTCATAAAACCTTCAAATAATCATTACATTTCAAAATATCTGATCCGATCTTCCCCAGATTTTTATTACATGATTTCTAACAAAACGAAACCTAATCTAAGCATCCAAAGCATAATCCTCAACCTGCCACATACGTTAAAATAAAACGGAAATACAATTAAGTAAAGGTGAGGATACAAGTTTGCATACATAATAGATATAAAAGCGTTTAGCATACACCGCATGACATACGTAATAAATGTGAATGATGTAACTACCTAGATTCAAGAAAACCAACACCCGCGATTGATCGAGGCATGCGAACAAGTGTCCACATCCTAAAAGAGAAAATAAATGAGAAATGTAAAATGCGAGCCTTAACGACCCCAGGCCTCCGGGTGGTGGGTCAACCTCTAGTATACTATCACGTTAAGGGTGGCGTACAAGCAATTAGGTAATATATACAATTCAACAGATTTCACCTATAGTCAAGCATGAGCGGGTTGCGAATAAACATTTGCGATATGTGTGATGTGGTTTGATATACAAACATATGTGACCCCCAAAGTGCGTTAAAGCGTAAAAGGGGTTCAAGTATACTCACTGTGGGTGCGTTTAGAGAGATGAGACGGGATCTGAGACGAGATTCGGAGAGCGCCGGATCATCTTGTAAGCGAACAGAAGTGCATCAGTCTTCCGAATTACTGAAACGGTTAAGTTTGGATTGGGCAGAGGACAAGTTTGGGCGAACTTGTATGTTTCCATACAAGTTCGGGCGAACTTGCGAAAACCTGCTGAGATGTGAGACAAGTTCGAGCGAACTTGTCTAATTTCCAAAGAAATTATACAAGTTCGAGCGAACTTGTAAGGTTTGCTAACTGGTGAAGACAAGTTCGGGCGAATTTATCTAATTCTCTTGAGAATTGGACAGGGCGAACTTGTGCCAATCTTGAAGTTGTGGTCAAGTGTGGGCGAACTTGGTCACCATACTGGTGACAAGTTCGAGCGAACTTGATGTAATCCTAGCGAACTTGATGTAATCCTAGCGAACTTGATCGTTTTGGCATCCAAATCATGCGTTTTTGCGTTGTTTGCTGAGGAAATCGAGTGTTCGTCCCTCCAACCTTAAGCTACTGAGTAAAACATAGGCTGGAGAGGTCTTTTGGAGCGAGTTTAGCCATTTTACAGAAACTCGGACTAATCCGGGTGAACTTGATGGTTCGTACGGGTTAGTCCAGCTTGTGTAAAGTGATGATATCGTCCTTGTGCTTCTGGATCTGAGATTGTACCTGACCACGCCTCGTTCCACTCCAAAGTGAACGAAACATACATCATTAGTCCGAAAATGGTGTAAAAATCAATGCTTTAAAGGTTTTACTCAGATCTAAGTATAGATCTGAGTGTAAAAGAGAAGTTTTGTATAAAAAGATGAAGATTTTCGTGAAACAGATGAGATTTGATGAAAACGAGGGCAAAGCCTTGTGCAAAATCGTTGTAAACCGTTGTTGAACATTGTTGTAGTTGAAAACGGGTTGAATCTTACTTAGAAAACAAAGGGTTTTGGGTTTGGAGAGCTCTAGGCGAACTTGCAGTAAGTTCAAATGAGAGCATGGAGCTGAGTATTTATAGGTGGAGTGAGAAATGAGAGCTGAAACATCAAGTTCGGGTGAACTTGTATCAAGTTCAGGCGAACTTGTTACAAGTTCGAGCGTACTTGTAGTTTCCTTGAATTTTAAGGCTAAGTCCGTGCAGACTTGTGACCATTGTAGGGTTAAGTTGGCTCAGGCAAGTTCGGGCGAACTTGTGATATACAAGTTCGGCCGAACTTGACCTATGGGTCAAGTTTTGTTCGTTAATTTCACGTTAAAAGTCTGATTGGCGATTCGGTTCGTATTAGATAGTTATATTAAGCATTATAATTGATATAGTAGTGTGATTTAGCGATTAGAATAAGCTAGAGCGATGCGATAGCGAGTGTAATCATAACCATAAACACACATAAGACATAAATAACATAAAACCACATAATTAACTGCGTTTTGCGATGCGATGAGATAAGCGATGCGATGGCACAAGTGTTTATTAAACAATAACACACTCGGCTCGTAGAAAGTAACATAGTTACTTGTGATTGCGTTTTAATAAGCGATACGTTTAACAAGCGATTAGATGCGATATATAATTGAAATAAAAACATAATTAGTTAACATAACTTTTCATAATCGAATCTTGGAATACAAATGAAACTACAACGAAGATAACTGAAGATGAAATAACAACGAAAATTAGAGTTGTTACATCTTCGATGAAATTCAGAAGGTATTTTTTTGTCAGACGGGTTCATATTAATCCTTGGAATGAAAACTCTTGTGCCGATATTATCGCCAGATATTACTTTAGCTTCTATTACTCGTTTACCTAGAAAAGTAATTTGAAGCCTTGTACCGTTGCATAACCCTTTCTGTTGATCGATATTTCGGAGAAGCATGACAGGAACACCAACTTTAAGAAGTAATCTATGATTAGGCAAGCCAGAAATCTTAAGAGCATTCAAATTTTCTGTTGAGTATAAACCTTCTTGAAAAGAATCAAGCATTTGTTCAGTTTGGCATATACTGTCGGAACTCAGATACTCTTTCGCATCACCAGGAAATAACGAAAGCAATCGATCGTTAATTTCATGAACTACCTCATTTTTTGGTGCTAGAATTGCTCGCTTCGAAAAAAATCCAGGAATCATAAATTGTTCCATAATTGAAGGGTAAACAAAGTCAATTAAGCTTTGTATCAGGTCACACATATCGGTGATTAATAGATCATCTGGTATCTCTATAATTGCTTCACCATCATTATCATCTCCAACATTTCATTCACCAATATCAAGCAACCATTTTGCAAAATCCCTGATACAATCCATATTCGAACTTTCAGCTCCAATGGTTAGACGCATGTTTTTAGTCAACCTTAACAATTTGCATTATAACCATATATATGAAGAGCATAAAGATGAAGTAACAATTTCTTGTCAAGTACCATTAGGAATAACTGGTAGGATTTGTCTAAAGTCACCACCAAACACGATAACTTTACCTCCAAAAGGAATATCCGAATAAATACTCCCACCATATGAAAATACGCCGATCATTGTCCTATTTAAAGCTTCAAACGCGTGTTTGTGGACCATCGGTGCTTCGTCCCATATAATCAATTATGTTTCCTTTAACAATTTGGAAATATCACTATTTGGCTTAATATGACACATTGAATCCTCTGTGAGATTAATGGGGATATGGAACCGAAAATAAGTTGTCCTTCCATGGGAAAGCAATAAGGAAGCAATACCAACTGAAGCCACATTTAAAACTATTTCACCTCTACATCCGAACAGGTGAAGCCAAACTCTTCCACAAGAAGGTTTTTCCAGTTCCACCGTAACCGTAGACGAAAAAAGGCCTCCTTTACGTCCTACAACTGCTTCCATTATTTTTTCAAAAACTGCTCGTTGTTCATCTGTAAGAGATTGTTGCAACTTATTAAACTCGGCTTGTACTTCATCTATGTCATGTGAAAGCTCTTCGTTGATTAGACGATTAGCAGCATCACGTTAAGAATCGTCATCAGGGTACGACATAGTGGCAAATCGTCGTAATGATGAACCATTGGATATTAAATACTCTTCAATTTTCAACAAAGTAAGGTTCTTAATCTGATGTTCAGGAAGCACAAAACCTAACAAATCAAAAAATTAACATTATTAATTAAAAAACATAAATGTAGTATGTTAAATAAAAATATCGATCAGAACCTGAAATATGTGTTTCTTTTTTATGTCTATAAAGAATATCATCAGCTAAGTATTTCTAGGTGTTCTCCAACACAAATTCTGGCCGTGAAAGCGTATCTGACAAAAGCAGTGTAGCAAATAACGCTCGGAGATAGCCAGCATTTCCTTCAAAACTTGATTCTTTAATGGCCTCAATGTATTCATTGTCGTGTTCTAAGGTGCTGTTTGTTTTTTCAGAGGTAAAATGTCTGCAGTCTGCGGACCACATCGAACATTTGTAGCAGAAGATGTGGACCAAACCTCTGCAGTCTGCAAGAAAAAGACTGTTTGTTTTTTAACTTCTGCAAGATGAACATCTATATTGAAATAATTTAGAATTCTTTAACAATTAACATATTACAATCAGAATTCTTTAACAATTCATAACATTAAACAAAAAAAAAAACAATTCTTGAAATAAAGAAACAAATTATAATCAGATTATACTCTATTATTTAATATTGCTATTTTTATTTAATAATAGCAATATTAATATGAAGTTACAATTTGTAATGTATAATTATTTCCTAGGTTACTACTATAAACTTCCTTGACAACCATCTAAATATTTCTATCAAGACATAGGGTATATTATTAGACTGTCGTTGAATATTAGGGGTTTAAACTGCAAAGTCCTACTTTATTAACAATTTACAGCTAATAATATGTACTGGTCTTTGTTATGGGTGGAATTTTCTAGCTCATATCCTGAGGATATATCCTACTTTACATATTAATTACAACGACACAGGATATTGGTAACATCCTGCGGGGGTATCCTACTCATTACTAACGATTTGCTTTGGATGCAAGGTCCCAACGTTCATAAGGCTTCGTCTTCCTGAAGACTCGGTCATGGCAGTTAGAAGAAAGACGTTGGAAGCCGGAAGAAAGGGTCTACAACGGTCACAAGGGAATATTCAAGGCATCCATAGAATATAGGATAGTTAGTTATATTCGGTTACTATTTAAAGGGGCCTGGATCAGAAGTAGAACACACATCATTTCGTTATACTTTCGCTTTCTAACTGCAGCAACACTCGAAAACACTTATCACTCACACTATTCGATCATTGTAACACTTAGAGCTGATCCAAGGAGTATCCCGAAGTTGTATCCTCCTTTTTTAATCAATAAGAGAACAAGGAAGCTGACGATTGTCAGCTCCCGAGGTTTTATGCCGGCGATCTAGATTGATCAAGGGCTTTCCTCGTATATCACGTGTCAATTTTTACTTTATTGCATTGTTTTTACAATTGATATAGCTCTGTATCCTGGAACTATATCCTGAAACTGTTTGTACTTTCAACCAAGCAAACTCATTTTTATCAAGTCTACATAGCACACTACCTCACAAACATAATTTGATCACTAAATTGCTTCGGTAATTTTTGACCAAAACAATTTGGCACCCACCGTGGGGCAAGTGGTGCTATTTCTACTAAAAGCTTTGTTAAAATCTTACTTAACCTTTTATTTTCAAAACTTTTTTCACAACTGTTTTCAATGGCTTTGAAATCAAACATGAGCTCTTCCTCCATTCCTGCTATAACCTCTGGTAGAACTGGTTCATTGCCTCCCCCACCTTCACAAGCCCAGACTTTCCTAAGGAGGAATGAAAGCCAGACACCAAGAGACACAACTACTGCTCAAAATGTCTCCAGATCCGGAGTTTCAGGGAGAACTCCTGTTTTTGCTTCTAATAATGAAATTTTGTCTATGTTTGGTAGTATAGAGGACCAGATAAAGCAACAACAGGAAACTAACCAGATGATAATGAGAGAAATATAACTCTTGAAGTCCAACTCCAAGAATCCTGCTGAGGATGTTGTCACTCCCTTGCAGCCCAGGAATCTGAATTTAGTTCAACGGTGTATACTCACGGATAATCAGGGCAATGTCGTACCAAGCCGTTCCCAGAGCAATGTTCCTGAGATACCCTCATCAGCCAGGATATCGACTGTGAGGGGCCCAGGATACGCTCCGGGATATGGCCGGAATCAACAGACTGGTAATTTATCTAATAATACTAACACTCTTGCTACTAACAATATTGGATCTTCGCAGGATACAAGTGTAACTTCGGCACTCTCCAGAGAGCTTCAAAAGCTAAAGGATATGATATCAAGTGTACCGGGGTAGTGTAACCCATACCGGAAGTATCTCAGGATAGTCACAACAATTCCCGCTTCGTTCGTCACATTTGTGATGTTGAAATCCCGAAGAGATTCCAAACCCCCAACATGAAGCTTTTAGATGGGACGACGGATCCTGAGCAGCATATTGCCCAATATAGGAAAAGGAGGAAGTAAATTCTATTCCACTGGATCTTAAAGAAGCATGCCTCTGCAAGGGCTTTGGATCTACTTTAACAAGATCAGCCTTAAAATGGCTTCTAAATGTTCCACCTTATTCTATTACACCTTTTGCACATTCAGTCAACTTATTTAACAGTCAATTTTCTTGTAGCAGGAGCTTTGAAAAACTAACAAGTGACCTTTAACAGGATAACACAAGGACCGCAGGAATCCCTGAGGGACTATGTTAACAAATTCAGCAGGGAATCCCTAGATTTCCGGAATCTTGATGTTGCTATGGAGTGCAAGCATTCAAGATGGGATTACAGAAGGATTCCCAATTTTATCAGGATCTTGTGATGAATCCTTGTAGGAATCTGGATGAAGCTCGGAATAGAGCTCTAAGATATATCAGGCTTGAAGATGACAAGAAAATGCAAGAGAGGATGAATGCATCCTCAACATATGAATCAACGAATAGGAAGTCGGAATCCTCATATAAACCATACCGCTCTAAGCCATATGCTAAAAATGACAACAAAAGAGTGAATGTTGTTGAGGACGAAGACGCTGAAGAATATCCTGAATTGTCACAATATTGTTTTTCAGTAAATA
The DNA here is from genome assembly GCA_947069175.1 of Scalesia atractyloides. Classification (NCBI taxonomy): domain Eukaryota; kingdom Viridiplantae; phylum Streptophyta; class Magnoliopsida; order Asterales; family Asteraceae; genus Scalesia; species Scalesia atractyloides. The sequence continues at coordinate 34,993,061 of CAMTDV010000025.1, forward strand.
TCCCTGAACTAATATATGCCATGCAGGGACTAGGGGATAAAGCAAGGGGCCAAGAAAGAACCAGCAAGAGGCCGATAGGAAGGATAAGTCCAAGTGGTGTGCCTTCCATGAAGATTTTGGACATATGACAGAAGACTGCATAGCCCTGAGGAAGGAGATAAGCTACTTGCTGAGCAAAGGCTACTTTAAAGATCTTCTTGGCAAAAAGAAGACGAAGAGTCAGGATACTAAGAAGGATCCTGAACGAGCAGTATCACCTCCTCCCGGAGGATCCGATATATGCGGGACCTCATACTCTGCCGCTAAGAGGCATGCCAAGGAGGCTAAGGCAGAAAGGGGAGACAAGCCAACAAGGATGACAACACTTACGACTAACAAAGTGATAACGTTCGATAATGATGACCGGGAGAGCATTCAGGATCCTCATCATGATGGTCTGGTGATTACTTTATATATTGCTATTCATTTTGTACGCAGGATACTGCTAGACAACGGGAGCTCGGTCAACATCATCCAGTTGGAAACCCTGAAGAGAATGAACATTCTAGAAATGGAGATTACCTCGAAATCCACTTTGCTCGTAGGATTCAGTGGAGAAGAAAAGAACACTGTTGGAGAAATAAAGTTGCTGTATATGTTGAAGGAGTGAATTCAATGCAATGGTTTTATTTTTGGTCAAAAATCTGATTAAGGATAATGTAACCAAACTTTGAATGTGAGGTTGAGTGCTTGAATGACGAATGAATGTTTGAACAAACTAGAAATGTAAATGGTGATAAACACAAAGATTTTTGTACGATGAAAAAGCCCTTGATCAGCAATTGATCTTCAGCATAAAAAACCTCGGATAGTGAAAACTATCACTATCAACTATATTGAACAAATAAGATTACAACTTTGGAGGTATTGAGCTTGTTACAAGATTCCTAGTGTGTATGTGTTCGAGAGAGAGTAGCATAAGTGTTGTATATCAAAAAAGGTGTGTTCTATCAAGCTCAAAATCCCATTAAATATCTAGCTCATCTCAATGAACTAACTATCCGAAATTTCAGCCATGCACCCACGTTTTCCACCAACGGTCATGAGGCTCTTTGCACGTGCAGGAATTATAAGTATATTCCCTGCGATTCCCGGTTAGAACAAGTCTTTCCTCATCCAAGGCCTGCATTCAGATGTTAAACAAACAAGGAAACAATTGTTAGTAAGCATACATATAGATAAGGATCCTTGATCCTCAGACTCCCTGCTTCATATGCTAAGGATAAATGATTCAAGTTAAGCCTCAGGATAAATGATCCAGACATGCTAAAAATCAGCCCCTAACAATTGCCCCCAAATATGACGGATATGACATCAATCAGATTCGTCATATTTCCATTCATTGCAGACTAGCCGTTGTGATACATAACTAGCCGTTACACCCTCTGACGTCACCGATGGGATAGGCTATAACCATCATTGCGATATATAGGATAGAGATAAGGTCCAAGATTTATTTAAAGATCATTCATCTCCTTTTAAAATCCTCATACCGGAAGCATAATAGGTACTCTTTCTCTCTTTCAACTTCCATCTCTTAATTCTTCATGTTTGCTATTATGGCCAAGATGGCTACACGATCCTCTCCCGGTAAAAACCAAAGCGACGATGCAACCCCTAAGAGTCAAGACCTGCTAGCCAATCCATCCTTGGAGCTTTGCAAATTTACCGACCAAGAAATCGACGGCCTGCGCCCCTGTTTCCCTCCGACGGCGGTTTTCAGGCCATATGATGCCACCATGAAGAGCGACGTCATGTCCCCTGTCTGGGCATGCTTTCCTGTTTTGCCTTTCCTTCTTGGTTACACATACCCATTCCCTAGCTTTACCCAAGGGTTCTTCACCCTTACCGGCATGAGTTATTGTCAAGCCATGCCGATGTTGTGGAGGGTACTGTTCACCATAGAGCAGCTTATTAAACATGAAGGAATCCATTTCACCCTATCCGAGCTTTTCTATCTTTACAGCCTCGTTACCCACGATTCTAACCGATACTTGCTGAAGGCCAAACCTCACCAACAGGTTCCCATCCTCAAGACCACTCAAAACGGTTCCACATGGAAGAATCAGTTCTTCTTTGTGCGAAGGGACTCTATTCCAGAAGGGAATAGTCTGCCCAAGAAGTGGGTCTTGAAGGGTAGGATATATGATCATCGTATTAGATTTGTAGAAAGTTTCTTTTGCATCGCTAACTTGCTTTATTTTATTTGCATGCAGTGAGTAATTTTGCATGCCTTGCCAATTCTCTTGGAACTGAAGAAAGGGTTGCTCTGTTCTGGAGTTTGGATCCAACAATTGGAACATTCAAGCCACAGATAAAGGATCTTGAAACCAATACTTCCAGCTCCTACACAATGTCAAGTAAGTTTTCTATTTGCAAATAATAAGTTTCCTTTAAAGCGAGAGTTATATGTATATATATATATATATATAAGAAAATGAAATAGAAAACTTATCTCTTTCTTGTAATGTAGGCGCTCAGAAATCCACCAGCAAGTCCATCAGCAAGTTTACCTTGGAGGATGTGGACAGCATCATCTCTCCCCGGTCCATCAAAAAAGAATCAGGCAAAGGATCCAGCTTCCCAGAGCCTAAACCTGTCGCTGCTAAGGGTCGAGTCGGGTCCAAGAGGAAGAAGCCTACTGAGCCTTCTGATGACATTCCTCAGCTTGAGCAGCAGATCTACAATTTTGCCTCTGAGGTGAGGATCACTTATGCTCAGGTTAAAACTTTCATATCGAGGATCACTTATCCTTCCCACTGTTCTTGCAGAAAATAGCCCAAATCCAAGCTGTGCTGACCAACCGGTTATCCGATGCTGAGGACACAATTGCAGACCTCCGTACCTTCCTGACCGCCAAAGACAAGAAGATCTCCCAGCTAGAGAAGGAGGTCAATAGCTTGGAGAAGCGGATCATGATCAACGACATTCAGGCTAACAAAGTCAGGATGGAGGATGCTGATGAGGCTAAGGATTGTGCACCCCAAGCCATTCTCGGAGCCAGGATCAAGATCGTGCAGCAAGCCTTGGATCCTTCATTTGACAGGTCTGAATGGGATCTTCCGGCTGGAAGGTGAGGCTAGTGGAGCTTGGAGGAGAGCGGAGCCTGAGCTTGATCGAGGTGCCAACACCGGAGGCCGGTACTAGCGGTGCTAAGGAGGCTAAGGAGGGTGAAGGTGGCGACGCTGGTGAAGGCAAGGATGGTGAAGCAGCGAAGGAGTAGGCTGCACCAATGGGCGATGAATGGAAATTTCTAGACGTGGCCGGAGCCCATTTTTTATGTCTTTTGTTGTTGGTGTTTTGATTTCAAACAATGATGGTCTGTAACTAAACAATAGTTTCTTAGGTTTAAGGATCACTGATCCTTCGAACAATAGGGGGTAACAAAGGTGGATTGGTCCTTCTGTTTGTGGAGGATGAAGCCCTTGATGCCCCCCGCCTTTTATTTCCCCGCACTTAATGAACCGTTAGTATGGAAACCCTTTGCTAACCCAAGTGGACGGGCCACGTTTTGCTGGTAGAAGCTTGGGTTAGCAATTTTGACAACCTTTAAAAAGGGTTTTTATAAATAAGTAAAACTTTAAGCTTTTGACTATCTTTGTTGTTGTCCCTTTTCTTTTTGAGTATGTTTATCGCTATATATTTTGGAAAAAATTTCTGGATACTTAACTGAAATATCCATAAGGTGTTAAAAAAAAACAAAGTATTATGAAAACATATTGCTCCAGAATTGAACCTCTCATGATCAAGGATCATACATCCTGTTGTCAAAGGATTAGGGTAACATAGATAAGCCAGAAATAAAGCAAATGCAAAAGAAAGATCATACCAGTAAATTTCCCAAGTTAGGATTCTTTATCCTTAAATTTTACAATCGAAACAATACGGGAATCAGTAGAACTGCAGGATCCAGGATCCTTACTTATTAAGCTTCAGGGACCTGTTATAACACACAACTTGGGACTAAGCCAAACATCAATTGAATGACTCATCAGTAACCAGGGACAAGCCCAAATAGCTGGGGACAAGCCAAATAACTGGGGACAAGCCCAAATAACTGAGGACAAGCCCAAATAACTGGTGTAAACTGGAGTATCGCCCAATCTGGCATCTATCCAATCGTGAGCGACATGAAAATGTCAAAACCTTGGCTAACTTGAAAACAGTTAGAAACCTTAGGAACGATGTATGGTATGTCTACCATTATACTTAGGATCCTAAATATAGCCAACAACAATGAAATTGTCATCCCTAAAGCGGGTAATGGTCCCATTGCCTCGAACTATACTTGGATAGCGTGCGCTACTGCAGGGTGTCAAAACCCAATTCGTGTGAAAGGTGAAAACCTTTAAACCTAGAAGGTGTTGGATACCTTAAGCTGGGGACATGCCCAAAGTCTTGGAGAGGTGGCCAACCTCTTGATCCTTTGTAATAACTTCTGCAAAACTTAAAACTTGATAAGGTTGAATGTTGAAAATTCAACATCCATACTTTATAAGAAGTACAATAAAAATGAAAGCATTAGTTAAATGTTACCGAATCAAGAATCTCATATCCTTTGAGGATCCTTCGAATTGAATGTCACTAGGATACTTAAGGATCCCTGATCCTTTACATAAAATACTTTTTTAAGTGGATAGCATTCCAAGCTATTGGAAGAAGATCACACCATCAGAATCGATATGCCCCCTTTCCTGCCTCGGCTTCAATTAGATAGGGGCCTTCCCATTTTGGTGCTAATTTACCATCGGAAGGATTCATGGTATTCTGGAACGCCTTCCTTAATACCATGTCACCAACTTGAAACCTTCTGACCCTTACATTTCTATTGTAAGCACCAGCCATTCTTTGTTGATAGCTAGCCATCCTTATTCTTGCCACATCTCTAAGCTCTTCCACAGTGTCCAAGTCTTGAGTTAGAGTCTCGATATTGCTTCAGGATCACGAGTGCTTGTTCTGGCTGTGGGTACTACCATTTCTGTAGGGATCACTGCTTCAGCTCCAAAGACTAAGGAAAAAGGAGTTTGACCTGTAGCATTCTTGGAGTTGTTACTATCTGCCCATAGGACATATGGTAGTTCTTCAGCCCACTTTCCTTTCTTTGATCCAAGCTTTTTCTTCAAATTGTTGATGATGATCTTGTTGGATGATTCTTCCTGGCCATTAGCTTGTGGGTGGACTGGTGTTGATGTTATCATCCTAATCCCCCAGCTGTCACAAAAGTTAGTAGTACGATTCCAATAAACTGGGATCCGTTATCACAAACAATCTCAGAAGGAATACCAAATCTAGTAATGATATTTCTTTTAATAAGGATATAACTTCCTTTTCTTGACTTGAGCAAAGGTTCAGCTTCTATCCACTTGGAGAAATAGTCAGTCATAGCTAACATGAACACTTTTCCTCCTGGTTCCTTGGGAAGCTTGCCTACTATATACATTCCCCATCTCATAAATGGCCAAGAGGAGGATATAGGATGCAGAGGCTCTGCGGGCTAATGAAGAATATTGTTGTGTCTTTGGCAAGCATCACATTTCCTAGCATATTCCACATCATCCTTCTTCATTGTAGGCCAATAATATCCTGTTCTGAGGATCCTTGAAAATAGTGCTCTGCCCCCAGTATGATTTCCGCAATCTCCTACATGAAGGTCCTTCAAGACTTCTTGGATCTCAGGATCCTCAATACATCGTAGATAGGGTCCTGCAAGAGATCTCTTATATAACATGTTATTAATGATAGTAAATTGGGATACCTTTATCTTGAAGGCTCTAGGATTTTCCCCGATGGGAACTTCCCATTTTGGATATAATTCAGGATTGGAAGAATCCATGATCCTGGAGTTGATTGTGCATCATCCCTAGGTACGATTGCAGCATCGTCCACTATTTCCACTGTCTCACTCTCCTTGATTGCAGGAGTTAGAACATGGAATGGGTATCTTCACATCATCAGGCATCTTCAATGAGGATCCCAGATTAGCAAGGCATCTGCTTCTGCATTTTCTTCCCTGGGTACCTGTGTTAGACTGAAAAAAGGCAAAAGAATCCGCCAATTTCTTGACTATCTCCAAATATTTAATTAGCTTTTCACCTTTGACAGCATAGGATCCGTTATAATGATTAGCGATCAATAAAGAATCTACAAATACTTGAAGATACCTGATCCTCATGTGCTTAGCTAATTGCAAACCTGCTATTAAGGCCTCATACTCTGCCTCGTTATTAGTGGTTTGGAATTCACAGCTATTGATTGGGGTATAATGTCCCCCTGTGGCGATTTTAGTAGTAATCCTAGTCCAGTTCCTTTGACATTCGGGCTCCATCTGTGAAGAGTGTCCAAGGATCCTTGGTCTCCTCAATTTGTTGGTACCTCCAACTCAGCTTCTCTTTGTAGAACACTACTGAAATCAGCCACAAAGTCAGCCAAAGCTTGGGATTTAATAGCAGTTCTAGGCTTATACTTAATGTCATATGCACTAAGTTTAACAGCCCATTTTGCCATTCTCCCCGACATCTCTGGTTTCCTGAGAACATTCTTGATAGGAAAGTTAGTTTTAAAAACAATAGTATGAGTTTCAAAATAATGTCTTAACTTAGTCGAAGCCATAACTAGAGCAAGAATAAGTTTTTTTCTAAATGAGAATACCTAGCCTCAGCATCAAGTAAACTTTTACTTACATAGTATACCGGATGTTGTTGGCCTTCATGATCCTTAACAAGGACTGCACTTACTGCTTTACCTGAAACAGCTAGGTATAAGGATAATGGTTCCCCATTTTCAGGTTTCATTAAAGCCGGTGCTAAGGATAGGTAATCCTTGAGAGCGTGTAGACAGCTTCATGCTTTTCCGTCCACTCCAACTTCTTATTCTTCCTCAGAATATCATAGAAATCCTTGCATCTTTCTGGGATTTTGAAATGAATCTGTTCAGGGCGGCGATTCTTCCTGTCAATCTTTGCACATCCTTAGTGTTGGCAGGAGACTTGATGTTGATTATAGCCTTTATCTGCTTCGAACTTGCTTCGATCCCTCTCTTGGTCACCATATATCCTAAGAACTTTCCAGCTTTAACTCCGAAATGGCATTTGGAAGGATTAAGTTTCATATTGTATAGGTCAAGGATATTGAATGCTTCTTCGAGACCTTAAGGTGATCCTCATCTCTTTTAGACTTGACCACCATATCATCTATGTATACTTCCATTGTATGCCCAAGTTGCTCTTTGAACATCATATTCACTAGCCTCTGGTACGTAGCACCTGTATTTCTTAAACAAAGGGCATAGCAATGTAATAATATATGTCGGTTGGGTGTCATGAACGTTGTATCCTCTTGATCAGATGGTTCCGTTTGAATTTGTTGAAATCCAGACGAAGCATCCGTAAAGTTAACAACTCATGACCCGCCGTGGCATCCACCATGGAGTCAATGTGGGGTAAAGGGAAAGGATCCTTGGGACATGCCTTGTTTAAGTCAGTAAAATCGACACATATCCTCCACTTTCCATTTTTCTTTTGAACAACAACCACATTGGCTAACCATCTTGGATACTTGACTTCTCTAATCATACCCGCCCTTAGCAATTTATCTACCTCCTCTTGGATGATTGTATTTCTTTCAGGAGCAAACTTTCTTCTCTTTTGGTGAATTGGCCTGAAAGACCTGTCAATGCCAAGTTTATGAGTAATAACATCCTTAGATATACCTGTCATATCTTCGTGCTTCCAGGCGAAGGTAGATTTTCTTCGTTTAAGGAAGGATACTAGATCCTGCTCTATGCTCTCCTGGATCCCGGATCCTATATACACCTTGGATTCAGGATCCTCAGGATCTAAGAGTATATCCTTGACGTCCTGTTCTCTTCCTCCAAGACGTCTCTTGGAGGATGCTTGATTGCTATGCTTCCCTAGACTTGGACGCGGGTCTCATTGAGGAAGTGTAGCAATTCTTTGCCTCTTGCTAATCACTTTCTATCTTGACTATTCGCCATGGACTTGGAAGCTTGACACATTGGTGGTATGTTGATGGGACCGCCTTCATGTCATGTATCCATGGCCTACCAAGGATAACATTACAGCAAGATAAGCTATCTATTAACACAAAATTTTTGGATAGAATTCACTCCCTCTATGTAAATTGGAAGTTTGATGTCCCCCAATGTATTTTGGTTTCCCCACTGAATCCCACGAGCACCAATGATCTTGGTATGACCTCAGATTCAGGGATGTTCATCTTTTTGAGGACATCCAATTGGATTATGTTCACTGAACTCCCTCCATCAATAAGAATCCTGCGAACAAAATGATTAGAGATAAACAAGGTAATGACAAGACCATCATGATGAGGATCCTGAATGTGTACGCGATCCTCCTCATCAAAGGATATCACTTTTTGCTGTGTGAGGGTAGATGTTCGAATCTGGTCTCTCCCAATTCTCCACTTCGTCTCCTTAGCATGCCTTTTAGCCGCTGAAAACGAAGTTCCACAATATCAGAGCCTCCGGAATAAAGTTAATGATTTGAGCGTCTGCTTGAGGAGGAGGAGCCCTTTCAGGCACTTTTTCAGTATCCTGAGTCCTTGAAACTTTCCTTCCTAGCAGTGCCTTCAAATATCCTTTGCTGAGAAGATAACCAATCTCCTTCCTCAATCGCTATATTCATCAGTAAGGTGACCAAAATCCTCATGGTAAGCACACCATTTGGATTTATCCTTAGTAGCTCCATGTTTATCAGTTTTCCTGGCCATCTAGCCTTGATCACCTAAATTCTGCATAGCGAGTATTAGTTCATGATTATCCACAGAAAAACAATATTCAGATATTGGAGGATAATTCTCATCGTCTTCGTCTTGTTCATGCATTCACATTGTGATTGTCATGTTTAGAATATGGCTTGATCGATTATTCTTAAAGAATGATCCTTGCTTTTCCTATTTTGAGGATCCTGAGAGTCTCTCCTGGAGCCTTTTTCATCTTCTAAACGAATGAACCTCAATGCCCTGTTTCTTACTTCATCTAAATTCCTGCAAGGTGTCATAACAAGGTCAAATAAAAAGATGAATCCTTAAGCAAGCCCATTTTGAATGCCTCTACAGCAGTGGCAATATCCAAATTAGGAACTTCTAAGGATTCTCGACTAAACTTAGTGATGTAATCTCTCAATGATCCATCACGACCCTGTGTCACCCTATATAAATCACTAGTTAATCGTTCAAAGGTTTAACATGACTGAGAAGAGAGGTAGAGAGACTTAGCAGCCATTTGAGTGCTGATCCAGTGAGTGTGGATCCGAAGCCCTTACAAAGACAGGCTTCCTTTAACCTTTCTGGAATGGGATTGATCTCCATTCTTTCCCGGTATTGTGCCACATGCTCCTCCGGATCAGTCGTGCCATCGTACAACTTCATGTTGGGGGTTTGAAAGAGTTTTGGTATCTTAGCATTGCATATAGGAGGTGCGAAATGAGACACCCTGTGACTTCCATCTGGGATCTCAGGAATGGGCTTAACCACTCTCGAGACGTTGGATATCATATCCTTAAGCTTCTGAAGTTCCCGTGTCATAGCCTGATTGATACCTGTATCCTGCATGTAACTACAATTAGTACCAAAAGATGTATTGAAATTGTTACCTCCTGATTGGTTTGGAATCGGTATCGCAGAAGTATATCCAAAAGTGGACACTTCAGGTGCAATAGTTGGACCAGATGAAGCAATAGTCTGCATAGGGATGAAGTCCCCTTTGTGAACTTCAGAATCCTTGAATATCTGACTTCCTGAGGATCCTTGATCCTGAAAAGCATTGGGTCCAGGATACACGGGTGCTGAAGGCCTTGAAGGATACTGCATGGATTCCTTGATACCCTTGTCCCAAACAAAGGACCTTGGTTCTAAGGAAAGGATCCTTGATTCTGAGGAAAGGGTCTTAGGGTATTCCTTTGGTGCAACTGTCTCCAAATATCCTCCTGAACTGAGATAGCCTCCTTGATGCTGACACGATGATCCTAAAGATTGTGATGAGGATCCATAAGGCTGGTAATGAGATGCGTGTGGCTGCGTTATTGCCAATGATCTATGCTGCAATCCTATGGATCCTTGAGCCTGTGTCATCGCCATTGATCCCTGCTGGTAAATGGAGGGCTCTTGGACTTGAACACCAGGTCCCCTAGAATGTTGGATTGCTGATGCTGGAGAAGTGAAATCCAATGATCTGGGTATCAGCGGGGAGTGATCCTTCATTGATATCTTTTGCTTTTTGATTTCATCAATCTCCCTGAGGATCCTTTGGTTGGTTTTGTCCTGCTTCTCCATGTAATTCTTCATCTGAAAATCAAGGTAGATACATCATTGTAAGTAACTGTAGATGAAGAAACAGTAGAGGTTTTTTGATCCTGTATAAACAGGAGTAGTTTTCTTCTGAGGATTCTCAGTATTCTTCTGATATGCAGGAGGGATAGGTGGCAATGATGCACTAGGCTGAGATGTGGTAGCCGCTGATATGGCACTTGAACTGGATTTTCCCTGAGAAGCCATGTGATTGATGAAATGAATAGAAATGAATGAAATGAATGAGTTTTTAGAATTGAAGCACCGATTGCCCCACGGTGGGCGCCAAACTGTTTTGGTCAAAAATCTGATTAAGGATAATGTAACCAAACTTTGAATGTGAGGTTAAGTGCTTGAATGACGAATGAATGTTTGAACAAACTAGAAATGTAAATGGTGATAAACACAAAGATTTTTGTACGAGGAAAAAGCTGTTGTCAGCAATTGATCTCTGGCATAAAAAACCTCGGATAGTGAAACTATCACTATCAACTATATTGAACAAATAAGATTACAACTTTGGAGGTATTGAGCTTGTTACAATGATTCCTAGTGTGTATGTGTTCGAGAGAGAGTAGCAGAAGTGTTGTATATCGAAAAAGGTGTGTTCTATCAAGCTCAAAATCCCATTAAATATCTAGCTCATCTCAATGAACTAACTATCCGAAATTTCAGCCATGCACCCACGTTTTCCATTAACGGTCATGAGGCTCTTTGCACGTGCTGGAATTATAAGCATATTCCCCGCGATTCCCGGTTAGAACAAGTCTTTCCTCGTCCAAGGCCTGCATTCAGATGTTAAACAAACAGGAAAAAATTTCAGTAAGCATACATATGGATAAGGATCCTTGATCCTCAGACTCCCTGCTTCATATGCTAGGATAAATGATTCAGCTTAAGCCTCAGGATAAATGATCCAGACATGCTTAAAAATCAGCCCCTAACAGTTTTGTGTTATGGATTAATTATCCTGCTATAATATTATATTAGGCAGGCCATGGATTCATGATAAGAAGGCTTGTACCTTCCACCTATCATCAATGTATCAAGATCCCTACTCCTTGGGGCGTAGTCAAGGTGGAAAGCGATCAACAGGCGGCAAAGGAATGTTATTCCTCTTCGATGAAGGCCTCAACAAGATCTAAAGCAGGATAGCAATTAAAGATACAAGCCCAGGATATCGTGGAAACTTCGGAGAAGAATGTTAAGAAAGTTGTCTTAGATCAGGATAATCTAGATATTTCGGTGCGTTGTAGGGGCCAATATCCCTCAGGATATTGAAAATCAACTTACTAACTTTTTGAAATGCAGGATGTCTACGTTTGCATGGAAACACAAGACATGACAGGTATATCAAAGATATTATAACTCACAAACTTGGAATTGATAAATATTTCAGGCCCGTTCAACAAAAGAGAATGAAATTTGCTCCTGAAAGAAACGCAATTATACAAGAGGAGGTTGAAAGGTTGCTCAAGTCCAAGATGATTAGGGAATTCAAGTTCCCCAAATGGCTAGTAAACGTAGTGGTGGTCCAAAAGAAGAATGGGAAGTTGAGAGTTTGTGTAGCTACACAACCTCAACAAAGCTTGTCCAAAGGATCAATTTCCACTGCCCCATATAGATTCCATGGTGGATGCAACTGCTGGACATCAAATGCTGACTTTAATGAATGCATCCTCAGGATTTCAACAAATCCAAATGGAACCGTCCGACCAGGAGGATACAACGTTCATGACACCAACATGTATATACTATTATACTGCTATGCCTTTTGGTTTAAAAAAGGCAGTGCAACGTACCAAAGGCTGGTTAATATGATGTTTAAAGACAAGCTAGAGGACACCATGGAGGTATATATTGATGACATGGTGGTGAAATCCAAGAAAGCGGAGAACTCACCTCCAGGATTTAGAGTGTGCCTTCAATATCCTGGACCAGTATAATATGAAACTGAATCATGCTAAGTGCCATTTTGGAGTGGGGGTAGGAAAGTTTTTAGGATACCTGGTGACCAAAAGAGGGATAGAAGCAAGTCCAGAATAGATTAAAGCCATCTTGGATCTCAAATCGCCATCCAACATGAAAGATGTTCAGAGATTAACAGGAAGAGTAGCGACATTAAACAGATTCATATCAAGATCCTCAGAAAAATGCAAGGAATTCTATGATATCCTGAAGAAAAACAAAAAACTTTGAATGGGGTGAAAGACATGAAGCTGCCTTGCAATGTTCTCAGTGCACCTCTGCTAATGAAACCTGAGGATGGTGAACCTTTATCCCTATATCTTGCAGCATCAGGAATGCAGTAAGTGTTGTTTTGGTAAAGGATCACGAAGGTCAGCAGTATCCTGTTTATTATGTTAGTAAAAGTTTGTTAGATGCTGAAACTAGATACTCACACTTAGAAAAACTTATATTAGCCTAGTCATGGTATCAACTAAGCTTAGACATTACTTGAAACACATAGGATTCATGTTAAAACCCAAATTTTCCTGTGAAAAATGTACTTTGGAAACCCAAAATTGTGGCTAAATGGTCTGTTAAACTAAGTGCATATGATTTAGTGTATGAACCTAGAAATGCTATAAAGTCTCAGGCCTTAGCAGACTTTGTGGCTGATTTTAGTAGTGATATTCAAAATGAAGCTACCTAGAAGTACAACAATTAGGTGAGAATTCAGGATCTTGGATATTGTATACTATGGTGCATCTAATGTAAGAGGAATAGGATTAGGGATCTACTAAATTCGCCATAGGGGACATATTACCCAGACTGTTAGATGTGAATTTCCTGCTACTAATAATGAAGCTGAGTATGAAGCCCTGATAGCAGGACTAGAATTGGCTCGGAATATGAATGTTGAATGTTTACAAGTGTATGTTGATTCTTGTTGATTACTAACCATTTCAATGGATCTTATGCAGTCAAAGGTGAAAAGTTAGCTGAAATATCTTGAAATTGTCAAAAAATTAGCAGGATATTTTGAAAGTTTTACACTTGAACAGGTACCAAGAGAAGAAAATACTGAAGCAGACGCTCTTGCAAATTTAGGATCTACTGTCAGGATACCGGAGGGAACTTCAGATACCAAAACTACATATCCTGTACCCGGCTATGGAACTTTTTAAGTCTCAGGATAAGGAAGTAGTAACTGTGCAGGATCCTGGTGAAGGATATCCTGAGGAGAATCCATGAATCCTGGATGACTCCAATTGTGAAGTATCTTGACAAAGGAGTTATCCCAAAGGATGAGAATCCCAAAGCTTTCAGAATGAAGGTATCCCGTTTTATTATTATAAACAATGTTTTGTATAAGAAATCACTTGCAGGTCTATATCTAAGGTGCTTGGAAGATCCTGAAACCAAGGAGGTACTTCAGGATATACATGAAGAAGATTGTGGCAACCATACAGGAGCAGATCTTTATTCTCAAAAGTGTTGAGAACATGATATTATGGCCGACCATGAGAAAGGTTGCTGCGAAGTATGCTCGAAAATGTGATGCGTGTCAGAGACATAGCAATATACTACATCAGCCTGCAGAACCATTATATCCTATTATATCTCCTTGGCCATTTATGAAATGGGGGATGGATATAGTGGGAAAACTCCCTAAAGCTCCGGGAGGAAAAGTTTTCATGCTAGCAATGACGGATTATTTCTCCAAGTGGGTTGAAGTGGAAGCGTTTGTCCAAGTTAAGGATCAAGAAGTAGTATCTTTCATCAAGAGGAATATCTTGACAAGATTCGGGATACCGGCCGAGATAATCTGCGATAATGGATCTCAATTCATCACCAAGAGAACTATGGATTTTTGTAAAAGTTTGGGGATTAAAATGATTACTTCAACTCCAATGCATCCTCAAGCTAATGGGCAGGCAGAATCCTCAAACAAGATAACTGTCAACAACTTGAAAAAGAGGTTGGGTGCCAAAAAAGGAAAATGGGCAGAAGAATTACCATTTGTCCTATGGGCTGATAGAACAACCGTGAAAAATGCTACTGGGCAAACCCCATTGTCTTTGGTATTTGGGGCAGAAGCAGTGATTCCAACAGAGATGGTAATACCCACAGCTAGGTCCAGCCTACGGGATCCTGAAGCAAATCCTCAAGTCTTATGTCAAGAGTTGGAGACTATTAATGAAACAAGGGATGCGGTGAAGCTTAGGTTGGCAGCATACCAACAAAGGATAGCCAAGTCGTACAACAAGAATTTAAGAACCAGAAGACTCCAGGTTGGAGATTAGAAGCGTTTCAGAATACGACTAATCCTGCTGATGGGAAGTTGGCTCCAAAATGGGAAGGACCATACGAGATTGAGACAGAACAGGAAAATGGAGCATACCGGCTCAAGACCATGGAGGGAGATATGATACCAAGATCCTGGAATGCTATACATCTTAAAGCTTATTTCAAGTGAGTTTAGAATTTGAATTCTAACTCAGGATGGTATGAATTTTATCTCTTTTAAGTATATATTAATTTAAGTTATTATTCTTTGAAACCCAATACTGACTTAAGCATCGGAGGGGTGTTATCCAAGATAACACTCACCTTAGCCTAAGGATGTTTTGTAGGATAAGCTTCAGGATGTTACTCCAAGATATTTGCTCAAGATGGATCGAAAGACTAAAGGATTGGCCCCCTCTCTCATGCTTAAGGGATTTCGATCCCTTCACAGGTTTAAAGGTATTCACCTTTCTTCTAAATTGGGTTTAAACCACCCCAACTGGAGTGCAAGTATCTAGGAATAGTTCAAGATAGCAGGACCAGTTCATGTAACAGTGGCTGACAATTTCGTTATTGTTGGCTATATCCTGGATCCTTAAGGTATATGAGGATTGATCACCCCTCTCGCGAAAGGGTATTTTCATACTCTCTAAGGTTTGAAGGTTTTCACCTTTCTAAGTCTTGGAGTTTATACACTCCCGCCTGTAGCGCACGAAACGTGGGTAATATCCCCAGTAAAACTCAAAGGCTTAAAGGTTTTCACCTTTTCAAGTCTTGAGGTTCTTATATTCCTGCTTGTATGTCGTAGAAAATGGGTTTAACCCCAGTAAAATGAAAAGTTTTTGGATAATCCCACGAATACTCTTAAATATGAACAAGTGCAACTATGTTTGAAAAAAGATTGCTGGGAGCAAAGACCAATTGGAAAGTTACTTAAAGGATGATATCCTTATGCGATATGGTGATCCTGCATAGACTTGGGACATCTATGTTGGAACAAGAATACAACGTATGCTGATATTGAGCCCCACTGGGGACACTACATGTGGACCTAAGGTTAATTGTAAACTCTCTTCATAAATCTCTCTGGTATGAATTCTTGTTTAAATTTCCTCTAAGTATAAGAGCCTTATCTAAACAAGTGGAGTTTATTAACTATAAAAGTTTGTTTCATATAGAATTTTTGTTTTCCTTAAAATATGTTTCTACATACAAAGGGAAATATTTTATCCTGGCGGGGATACTTAATGAGAATATTTGCAAACATAACACAATATAAACAACATCAAGATAAGGTATAAAGGGTAGTTTATTTTAACAAACCAAAATGTCACATTCTTGGCTTCGTCTTAAACCAAGACCCATCCACCAAGAATGTGATAAGTCATAAAGCATATAAACATTGATGACCGAAGGCTTCGTCCTGAAGCTCAGGATCCCTCCACCTCAGGTCATCACAAAATACTAATATTTAAAGTGTAGGAAAAGTAAATTGTTTAAGTGCAGGAAAAATAAATTGTTTGGGGGTTACAGACCATCAAGTTTAAGAAAAAAGTGGGCTCCTGCCTAGGCATCAAATATCCATCATCGCCCACTACGCTGCCCTTATGCTGCCACACCTTCAGCAGCATCATCAACTGCATCCTCACCGTCAGCACCAGCATCTCAACCACCATCGCCAGCATCAGCCTCAGAATCCTTGGGAGCTTCAACCACCTTCGAAGGCTCCTCGACCACCGGTTTGGCAGGGCACTCCACAGGTTTCCCTCCTAGGCCCTTTAGCTTCACCTCCCAAGCATCGATGTTCCAGTCAGGGCATTCAAAGCCCGCAGCTTTGGCTTCCGTACATCTTCAGCCTAGCTTGGAGGAGAGAAATCACGACAGAACCTTTGAGGCCTTCCTGATATGAATGCATATCCTGCTCATATTGCAGTTGGGCAGCATCCATCTTGGCCTGTGCATCCTGGTTAGCCTTCTTGACAGCGACCCGAGCCTCCTGAGCCATTGCTTTGTATTTTTCCTCGTAATGCTGAGATTTGGCAACATCAATCTTTTCCTGGTTCTTGATCATGACTTGAGCCTCCTTTAGCTTGGCCTCTAGCATCCTGTTGACCCCACATGCGTCCTCGTAAAGATGCGTTTGGCAACCGAGACCCTGCAGTTTGAGATACAGGTATCGGTATATAAAACCTAATCAACATACCGACTCAACATATAGGTGCAGGATGTAGGATAAGGATATTTACCTGGTTAAGGGAAAAAGTCATCAAAGCACTGGACTCAAGGAACCCCTGGTTCTCGTAGGGAAAAGCCTCAGGGGTAGTAGGGGAGTCTGTTTCTTTTCTCTTTCGAGAGCTGGTAGCACGTGGCTTTGTGGCAAGGGAAGGTTTAGGCATGGTCGTTTCCTTAGAACTAGTTGCAGTCTTGGATACAGAGGATGGCTTGCTGGGTTCCTTCTTCACTTGGACAGGGCCGAAGTAGCTGTCAAGTTCTTCAAGATCAAAGACCTCTGGGATCTTGGTTGGCTTTGTACAAAAGGGGGAACTCTCAACTCTTCTATACTCTTATATCTTAATTAATTAAACATATGCAAGAATATGTAATATAGATATCCTTACCAGACATGTTGGATGAAGAGTATTGGCTTGAACTTGGAAGATGAGACGAGAAGCTTCTGTCACTTTCAGGTAACTTGTAAATTGCTTTGATTCTCTCTTCAGACTCTGTAGTGGGAGGAGCTAGTTCTTTCAGATTCGCTGCAAAAGAAGTAAACAAGGATGTCAGTTCGGGAAGTAAGTTCAGGATACATTTGAGGATATTCCCAAAACCCTAAATCCTACCAGCAGTCACCCATTTCACAGGAAGATCAACACCCTTGTCAATAGAGTCCATTTTTACAAAGAAGAACTTCCGTTTCCACTCATCCTCATTTTTGGTTGCCTTAAGAATGAGGGGGTGTTTGGAGGTGGTGAAAAGCAGGTATCGGCTAGAACCATGGGATCGTAGACGGTAAGCAATAGCTATGTCTTCAACGCATAACTCAGGGATATGATGAGTTTTGATCCGGTCCAGCACCGCTAGCACCCTCCAAACCATGGAGTCTGAGAAAGGATATCGAAGTCCAATAGAAAAGGGATAGAACAAAAAACAGATCCACTCGGAAGAAGACATGTCAGACCGGAGGTTCCAGTCAAACGGACGAATGATTGCTCCGACGGGAAAGGCGCTGGAGGATCTAAGAGCGGCAATGTCGGCATTGTCGAAAGAACAGACTTCTTTCATTGGCTCATTGAGTAGGTTTTTCTCCACGAATGTTGGAACGGAGTCGTCGGTATGTGAACGTGTTTGATTAGCCATGGAAGGAAATAGAAGCAAGACGAAAAAAGAGAGAAAGAGGGAGAGTATACCTGAAAATTCTGAGAAGAATGGATGATCTTCAAACAGAAAATGAGAAGATATAGGGGAGAGATAGATAGGCATGGAGTGAAAATAGCATTGGAAGTTGCACCATGTCACATCAACATCTAAATCTCATTAAGAGCATCGAGTAACACAAAGAAAAATATATTCGTTTGGATCATAGGATCCCAACAGTTATATTTTTGGGGATAGTTGTTATGGGTGGAATTTTCTAGCTCATATCCTGAGGATATATCCTGACTTTACATATTAATTACAGCGACCAGGATACTGAACCAGGATATTGGTAACATCCTACGAGGGTATCCGGCTCATTACTAATGATTTGCTTTGGATGCAAGGTACCAACGTTCATAAGGCTAGGTCTTCCTGAAGACTCGGTCATGGCAGTTAGAAGAAAGTCGTTGGAAGCCGGAAGAAAGGGTCTACAATGGTTACAAGGGAATATTCAAGGCATACCTAGAATATAGGATAGTTAGTTATATTCGGTTACTATTTAAAGGGGGCCTGGATCAGCAGTAGAACACACACCATTTCGTATACTTTCGCTTTCTAACTGCAGCAACACTCGAAAACACTCTCATCGCTCACACTATTCGATCATTGTAACACTTAGAGCTGATCCAAGGAGTATCCCGAAGTTGTATACTCCTTTTTAATCAATAAGAAGAACATGGCAGCTGACGATTGTCAGCTCCCGAGGTTTTATGCCGGCGATCTAGATTGATCAAGGGCTTTCCTCGTATATCACGTGTCAATTTTTACTTTATTGCATTGTTTTTACAAATTGATATAGCTCTGTATCCTGGAACTATATCCTAAAACTGCTTGTACTTTCAACCAAGCAAACACATTTTTATCAAGTCTACATAGCACACTACCTCACAAACTAAATTTGATCACTAAATTGCTTCGGTAATTTTTGACTAAAACAGTCTTCTTCCTCACTCCAAAGCAAAACCTAAAATAAACCTATGTTTCATCTTCTTGTTTCTTCTCCATGTTTAAACTCCGTTTCTTATCATCGGAGGTGGGAGGAGGAGGGGTGGAGGAGAGGTTGGAGGAGAAGGAGTTGTGTCTCTATGTGTGATGTTAGGGAAAAAGAAAGGAAGAAGAGGTGAGAAGACCAATTTCGCAAGTCTGCACCAAGAAGAGGTCAGGCATACCTTTTTAAGTGAAATGTCTTCTAGAAAACAAACAGTCTTCAGACCTAAAGGTCTACGCGTGGTCTGCGCGACGCAGACATTAGAGGTCAGGAAGTACTTCTTGAAAAAAAAACAAACAGCACCTAAGAGTCCCATTGCATAGCAAGCATCTCTAAAATTCGGGAACAATTGGCCGTTAAAGGTACATATCTCCTCGAACGATCTGGGCCCCCTAACTTTATTGAGCAGTATCCTTAAATAATAAGGTTCACCTAATGCAGGCGAAACAGAATGTATCCGGCCAACAGTCTGGTACATTTTACGTACCTGCCAACATCTATCTTTAAGTTTCCAAAAAAATTGGAAGGAAACTCTACATAAGTGAGTTTTCTAGCTTCCTCATTTGTCTCGTTCAATTTCATCCATTGCACAAATATTTAAGAAGCAACGGAAGACTTGCTTAAAACATTATCGAAATCGTCATCTGCACCATACACCACATTATGTTGGCCCGGTAAATGAAAGGGAAGCCGCATAATGGCAGGATACCTATAATGAACCTCGTTTGAGAATATTCTCCATGATGCCTCACAAGCTGAAATATATCTACAATCGTAATATTCCTTTGTCTCATCTCTTGGCTTTTCCTTATTGGTTGAATTTGTATCACCAGAAACCACTACAGTAGCCATATCAGGTCCCTTGTTAATGTACTTGAACAAATATTTTACTGAACCGGCTGATTACACCATTTGACATTGATATGTGTTTGATATCTTTTTAGAAGCCTTTTGTTATAAAGAACAACACTTCTGTTGTCTAATCTAACACTTGTTTTATAACCGTATGACCTGAACCTCTTCTTCAGTATACAGGGAAACCACTTCAGTCAATAGTTGTGTGTGGATTAAATTTCTTTGGAAAGTTTTTTGAACATATTCTATCAATCATACAAGGAAAATTCAAATTAGCGTTTCCACACAGACCATGAATCATATAATCAGTCACAAGAGAATAAAGTTCTAGATCTTCATTTTTATCGGGAATCTCAGCGGATATAAATGGATCTATATGATCCACTATGGGAAGTTTGTGATCGACCTTCATAAATAAGCATATATGGGCATGAGGAAGGCCACGCTTTTGAAATTCTATTGTGTACATAACTAGCAAAAAAAGAAAAAATAAATTGTCACACCCCTGTTTCCACGTGTAACCCGGTGGGCCCAGTTGGGGAATATCGTGACGCAGTTGATACATCATAACCAAACAAACACAGCACAGCGGAAGTCTTGGATTTAAATTACCATTACAAACTGAGTGTCCATAGTTCAAAAATAAATTACAAGGGTTGAATGAAAAGATCCACAGGAGGATCCAAATAAATATATACAAGGTATTGTTCAACAGACTTTAAGCAACCAAGAGACTTACAAATTCCTCTATTGTCACTATAGCGTAGCTCCCGATCTATTGCGTGTTGCCACCTGTAACTTAGTCTTTTGAAAATACGTCAGTTTTCACTGGTAAATACTAATAACCGACTCATTTTGTAAATCTTTTCGAAAATGGCTTTAGGTGCACTTGGAACATTTTAAAAATAACTTGTGATAGTTCAAAATGACATTGTTTACAGTTTTACATGTTTGTCAATACATATGGTGTTCGGTGCAGAAACCGAATAACCTGATTAACCGACACGCCACTTAAATAATCCACCAGTGGGACTCAATATTTTATTAGCATTAGCGTCTGTCAGGTGTATGCCTACACCCCGCGCCTTAAGGTCGTGGCCATTAGTAACTTAAATGAGCCAAGGATATCCCAGACATGGCCAAATTAACCCCCAATGTTAAAGTTTGTAAGCTACTGAACCGATACATTCGATGATCTCGAATGGTCCTATATATCTTGGGCTTATCTTACCCTTTTTACCAAAACGCATTACACCTTTCCAAGGTGATACCTTAAGCATAACCTTGTCCCCTACTTGGAACTTCAAAGGTTTGCGTCTCTTGTCTGCGTAACTTTTCTGTCGATCTCGTGCAACTTTTAAACGGTCAAGGATTTGTCCAACCTTTTTCGTCGTTTCTAGAACGATCTCTGGTCCTGATAGTTGAGCTTCCCTAACTTCGGCCCAACAAATAGGCGGCCGACATTTTCTCCCATATAAAGCCTCAAATGGTGCGGCTTTAATGCTCGTATGATAGCTATTGTTATAGGAGAATTCAATCAAGGGTAAGTGGTCGTCCCAACTACCACCTAAGTCGATCACACATGCTCGAAGCATATCCTCAAGAGTTTGAATGGTACGCTCACTTTGTCCATCAGTTTGTGGATGGTAAGCGGTACTAAAGTTCAATCGAGTGCCAAGAGATTGTTGGAAGCTTTTCCAAAAGTGAGATGTGTATCTTGTATCTCTATCGGACACGATAGACATAGGTACTCCGTGTAGGGACACAATCTTGTCCACATACATCTTTGCCAATTTGTCCGAACTAGAAGTTTCCTTTATTGGCAAGAAGTGTGCTGACTTAGTCAGCCTATCGACAATAACCTAAATGGTGCCGTTTCCGCTTTTAGTCTTAGGTAACTTGATTATGAAATCCATGGTAATTAGTTCCCATTTCCATGTGGGAATCTCCAATTGTTGTAGGAGTCCTGACGGTTTTTGGTGTTCGGTTTTCACTTGCGAACATGTCAGACACTTTGATACGTAAGTGGCTATGGACTTCTTCAAACCCATCCACCAATAGCTAGACTTCAAGTCTTGGTACATCTTATCACCTCCAGGGTGAACAAAGTACTTTGAACTATGTGCTTCCTGGAGGATTAGTTCTCTAAGTCCCCCAAATGTTGGAACCCAAATTCGTCCATTGAATCTGAGGATTCCATCTCCTCCAGGTATTTACAGTTCAACAGTTCCACCTAATTCCTCATTTCCAATATTAGCCTCCAACAAGGCTTGCTTCTGCGCATCTAGAAGCCTTTTGTTAAAACTATTTCTGACTTCAATGCTTTTGGCGTTAATCCTCAAAGGTTTAACCCTTTCTTTGCGACTAAGCGCGTCGGCAACTACATTTGCCTTTCCGGAGTGATATCGGATTTCACAATCATAATCATTTAGTGTTTCAATCCAGCGGCGTTGGCGCATGTTTAAGTCTTTTTTATTAAACAGATGTTGAAGGCTTTTGTGGTCTGTGTATATGATACACTTCATCCCATATAAGTAATGCCTCCACAAATTTAGTGCAAATACAACGGCACCCAATTCCAAATCATGGGTGGTGTAGTTCTTTTCATGCACCTTGAGTTGTCATGATGAATAGGCAATTACCTTACCTCTTTGCATCAGCACACAGCCCATACCTGTGTGTGACGCATCGCAGTATACTACGAATTCTTCAATACCTTCCGGTAAAGTTAACACCGGAGCATTGCTTAATTTCTGCTTCAAGGTCTCAAAAGATTCTTGTTGCTTCGGACCCCAATCACACTTGATATTCTTACGAGTCAAAGTAGTTAAAGGAGTGGCTATTCTCGAGAAGTTTTCGATAAACCTCCGATAGTACCAGCCAGCCCTAAGAAACAGCGAACCTCAGAAGGTGTCTTTGGTGCTTCCCAATTCATAATAGTTTCGATTTTAGCGGGATCCACTTGGATACCACACTCACTAACCACATGTCCAAGGAATTGGACTTCGTGAAGCCAAAATTCGCATTTAGAGAATTTAGCATACAACTTTTCCTTTTGTAGCAATTCCAGAATGCATCTAAGATGTTTCTCGTGATCAGATTGATTTCGAGAATAAATAAGTATGTCATCAATGAAGACTATGACAAACTTATCTAGGTAAGGCTTACAGACTCTATTCATGAGATCCATGAATGCTGCAGATGCATAGTGAGTCCAAAAGGCATCACTAAAAACTCATAATGTCCATATCT
This sequence comes from Scalesia atractyloides, assembly GCA_947069175.1. Classification (NCBI taxonomy): domain Eukaryota; kingdom Viridiplantae; phylum Streptophyta; class Magnoliopsida; order Asterales; family Asteraceae; genus Scalesia; species Scalesia atractyloides. Next base: position 35,016,170 of record CAMTDV010000025.1, read on the forward strand.
TGTCCTGAAAGCAGTCTTTGGGACATCTTCACTTTTAACCTTAAGCTGATGATAACCGAATCTCAAATCTATCTTAGAGAAATAACTTGCTCCTTGCAACTGATCGAATAGACCGTCGATCCTGGGCAAAGGGTATCAGTTCTTGATTGTTATTTTGTTGAGCTCACAGTAATCAATGCACATACGCATTGAATCGTCCTTCTTTTGACAAACAGGATCGGAGCTCCCCATGGTGATGAACTAGGCTGAATAAAGCCTTTTTCCAAAAGTTCATCGAGGTGGGTTCTTAGTTCCTTCATTTCTGTTGGGGCTAAGCGGTATGGTGCTCTCGCAATGGGTGCAGACCCAGGTAGGATGTCGATCCTAAACTCCACTTGTCTATCAGGGGGTAGACAGGGTAGTTCCTCCGGAAAGACATATGGGTAGTCCGAAATAATGGGTATGTCATCAATCTTCGGCTTAGGTTCATCAATGGTAACTTGTGCCATATAAATGACACAACCTCTTTTTAAGCACCGAGAAGCCTTAAGCATAGAAGCTTTTTCTGGCAATCCGTAGTGCGTATCTCCATAAATGGCGAGCACATCACCGAATGGGGTTTTAATTTCGATTAGCTTTTTATCACATGCAATACAGGCTTGGTTGTGCGATAACCAATCCATGCTTAAAACTACATCAAACCCCGCCAATTTCATTGGCAAAAGAGATATAGGGATCGAATGATTTTTGATGGATATAAAGCATCCATCCAGAACAGAGGAAGCTGTTTCAATGGTTCCATCAGCAAGTTCTACTTCATATGTCATGTCTAGAGTTCTTACAGGTAAGTTTAATAGCTTACTAAACTTAAAATCCACAAATGATTTATCCGCACCCGAATCAAATAAAACTCTAGCGAGGGTATCGTTGATAAGAAACGTACCAATAATGACATTATTATCATTAACAGCTTCTCTTGCATTCATTTGGAAGGCCCTCGCATTACTTTTCTTTGCCTCTCCAGATCTTGCATTATTATCCTTCGTATTTTTAGTGCAGTTGGTCTTTATGTGGCCTTTTTCGCCACACTTGAAGCATGTAGCGTCCTTAATGTCCCTGCACTCCAGGGTCTCGTGTCCTATTTTCTTACAAATTCCACAAGGCTTAGCCTTTGGGTCATACCTACACTGGCCCCCATGCCTTTTGTTGCAGATTTTACATACATGTCTATCTTCAGACCTATTCTGATTTTTATGACATCAAACTTTCCCTTCTTCTTAAATCGTTGGGAGTTATCATCCTCCCTTTTTCTCTTTCCTCGGCTTCCTTTCCGGCCGACATTCTCCTCACATAATCCTGAGTGAGAGACAAAGCTAGCTCAACGGCAGATTTATAAGTGTTAGGCTGAACAGCCTTAACTAAGCTCCTGATCTTTGGAGCTAAAGCATTGATGAAGCATGCGATGCGCTTAGGTTCTTGCGTGACTAAGTAAAGTACCATCCTAGAGTATGAGTCGAAATCGGTAACAAACTTCCGACAATCGAGATTCTTCTTCGTCAGAGCGAGAAAGTCTATCTCAATCTTTTCCACCTCATCGGTGGACAGTAGGTGTCCTTAACTAAGTCCACAAATTGGGACCATCCCAAGTTGTATAGGTGGACCTTTCCTGAGGATTGCATTAATGCCTTCCACCAAATCAGGGCGCTACCCTTGAAAGACTGCGACACAAATTTCACGATATCCTTATCAGCACACCCGCTGATATCTACTATTGTCTCGATCTCATCGAACCATCTCAGGGTCTCAATAGCCCCTTTCTGTCCGTTGAAGTCTCGTGGCTTACACGAGACAAAGTATTTATATGTGCAACCATTCTTAGAAGTATTAGTCTTGTCAAGGATTTCTTGTCTCTTGGCTTCATTCCTCACGCTTGAGGAATGTACAGATCCCTCTTTCTTCTCAAAGGTGGGAGGTTTTGAGACAGCCTTTGATACCGTCTTAGAGTGAATAGCACTCGACATATTAAATTTTTCTAAGGCTTTTTCCATAGCCTAACCCACGGTGGCATCTATGCGGGACTGGAATTCATCTTCGTTAATGACTATGTTTGTCTTATTGTGATCGTCATCGTTGTGATGACTGCTTGCACCGTCTGAGTGAGCCATTAATGCTTCGATACTATACGACAAATTAGGAATCTTATGGGTTAGCCATGGTATGATTAAACCATTTAGGCTTTAGCATTACAACGAACGCTTTACATATAACTTAGGTCCATAGGACCATGAAAGATCTTTTGGAATTTATTGGCAGAGCGATAAAATCGAATTAAAATCGAGGCTCGCTAAAGGAGGAAACAAGATTGCATAACCAAAATTTAAAATTTCATTAAAACGATAGGGATTACATATTTTTGCCTCTAAAGAGGTCTTAATGCAAAATCTAGTCCGCAGGGACTATAACAAGAAAAACATACCCACACAAGGCTTAAAAGAAATAACAATGTCCTCGCAGGGACTTTTTGAAGTTTTAAAATTACATAAATGGAAATACATAATCTACTCATCCTTCCTCCCCTTTACGGCTTTATAAAGTTTCTTGATAAATTTAGTTGTCTTCTTTTCTGACTTCTTAACTTGTTGCCGCATTTCCCTGACCTGATCTAAGGCCTCATTAATGGCCTCGAGTTGTACTTGTGATTGGGGTTGAGGCTGAAGTGGAGGTGGTTGCGGCTGAGGCGCAACTGGATACAGATATCCATAGGGTGGATACCCAGTAGCAGCATAAGATGAGTAAGGAGGTAGGTAATTAGGGTAAGAGGGATGATAAAGGTTATTATGAATAGCTGCATCAAAGTAAAGATCTTGCTCCAGGACATGGTGGATGTAGTTATACAGACCGGGAGGATCGACAGGGTTAAACCTAGGAGGCCCTTCATAGGCAGGTATTGGGTTGGTAAAATCCTGCGGTGGTGGTGGCGGTTGAGGTTGAGGCTCAACGGCTGGTTGCGGTGGAAGTTCCACCACCGGTGATGTGTTGGAGGGCCCACCCATTTGCGGGTCCTCCGGGATTACTGGATAAGATGGTGGTAAAGGTGGTAGCGAGCCTGACCTTTGCCCAGCACGTACCGACATACGTGCTCAACGCCTCCGGCGTGGTTGTGATGATGACTCGGGTGGTGGCTGAGGTTGATCCACATGTTGCATATCTACATCCTCTTGGTGAGGATGTGGTGATGGGACTTGATGTTTGGGAGTGCTATGGTATGAGGGTGTGTTGACGAACACATATTGTGCCCATCATTGTTCATAATCACCGGGACCTCGAAACAGAGATCCTGCCAAGGAGTTCGAGCCACTAGACAGCTCAATGGGATGACCATATGATCCGGTTTGTGGAAACTCCTCCGGATCGGATCTTCCTCCATATGCATTGGCGAGTCAACTGGAGGGGTTTCAGGTGAGGGTTGGTTAACAAAGTTAAAGTTGAAGAACTCTTAGTGAGAATGGGAATAAGAGTGGTGTGATTGGTGGGAATGGTGAGAATGGTAGGAATGTTGGGAATGCGATTGGGGTGGAGAATATTCGTGTGAGATCGAATGTCTATATGGTTCAAAAGGAGACGAAGAATCTCCGGATCCTTCGTAAGGGTTATGATCAGGCAGATTAGTTGCTCCAGCTAGAGAGGGTCTGAATGGTGGTCTGAAAGATGGTCCGGTCATTGAGGGTCCGCCCCTCATGGGACCCTTGCCCTTTCCTCCGCGCCTAAATTTTGGTGGCATTTTCCTGCTTCAACAACGAGTTAAAACAAAGAAAAACAATAATAACTTAATAATGAAATGAGTACTCTTAGGTCAAAGCCTAGACTCAGAAGTCTGAGGAATGTGCTATTGTGTATTTTCGAGACTAAGCACAAAAGGCTAGTGTTTAATTCACTCGAACGTTGGCTCTGATACCAACCTGTCACACCCCTGTTTCCACGTGTAACCCAGTGGGCCCAGTTCGGGAATATCGTGACGTAGTTGATAACATCATAACCAAACAAACACAGCACATCAGAAGTCTTGGATTTAAATTACTATTACAAACCGAGTGTCCAAAGTTCAAAAATAAATTACAAGGCTTGAATGAAAAGATCCACAGGCGGATCGAAATAAATATATACAAGGTATTGTTCAACATAACTTAAGCAACTAGAGACTTGCAAATTCCTCTATTGTCACTATAGCGCAGCTCCCGATCTATTCCGTGTTGCCACCTGTAAGTTGGTCTTTTAAAAATACGTCAATTTTCACTAGTAAATACTAATAACCGACTCATTTTGTAAATCTTTTTGAAAATGGTTTTAGGTGCACTTAGCACATTTTATAAATAACTTGGGATAGTTCAAAATGACCTTGTTTACAGTTTTACATGTTTGTCAATACATATGGGGTCCGGTGCAGAAACCGAATAACCTGATTAACCGACACGCCACTTAAATAATCCACCAGTGGGATTCAATATTTTATTAGCATTAGCGTCTGTCGGTGTATGCCTACACCCCGCGCTTAAGATCGTGGCCATTAGTAACTTAAATGAGCCAAGGATATCCCAGACATGGTCGAATTGACCCCCAATGTTTAAGTTATCAAACAATACATAATAAAATGGGTTATAAGGATTAGTAAATCACAATCCGATAACATGATCCCATACCCGACCAAGCGGTATTATTACACCGTATCCCAAGCCCGTATAGGGAAAATAAGTTAAAAGTATTTACCTGAGCAAATTCCTCAAGTAAGATAAATAACTCAGCCGAATATTCAGACAGTAAGCTTAGATGGCAATCTATCGGGAGGCTCTTAGTCTAGAAATGATGGTGTTTATAACCAATTAGAATGCTAACGGGTCTTATCTACTTTGTAGACTCGAACCGGGTAGCTTAAGAATAATAACAGTACTAAACGCTGGATTAAGCGATGACCGGAAAAGAATGTAGTTTAAACCCGACAAGTATGGAGACTTGTTTAATATGGGTAAACATGTTACATTCTGGATTTTGAAACTAAAATGATAAGGTTAAACCCGTTTCGGTTAAATTACGTAAACTAGTTACGTAGGCCGAACCGTATGCATATAAGTGAAACCGGGTAACTAGGTGAGTCCTATATAAGTTCCATATGCCATTATACTTTGTAACATCAGTAAGTTATCAACATGTTGGTCCGTTACGGTTTTAAAATCAATTTATGCCTTAAAAGAGCATTTTGGTCATTTTACGGCTTACAAAAAGACTTTATGAGCAAATTGATGTAATGGTTGTAAACTTAATGTAAAAATAGTTTAATTATGATGCTATATCAATAGGATATCAAGTATGTGTGTGGTTTTAGAGTTTAAGACCAAACTATACCCCGAAAGGGCATTTTGGTCATTTCACACATCACTTGACAAATTATTTGGAAATCTGAGTTTAGATTATGTACCTACTGTAAATATGTTTAAAATAAGTTTTAAAATCAGTAGGTATCAAGTCTTGATGCTCTAATATGGTTTTAAACCATACTATGCGCCGAAATGGCGATTAAGTCGCTAAATGAGGATTTAAATGGTATTTGAGTGAACTGATGTTATGAACAGGTTTGTTATGATGAAGATATGTTGTATAGTATAATACATTAGTAGATAATAGGTTTTGTTCCTTAAAAATGATTAAAATCCATTTTAGGTGTCGAAAAGGGCAATATCGTCATTTAAGAACTTAATACATGGACTGGCGTATAAACTCAGTTTAAAATCTGAATAGACATCCCAAATAATCCTAATAATGATAACACATCAGTAGGTAAAGAGTTTTGAGGCCAAGGTTACGTTTAAAGTCAATTATGTGTTAAAGGGTAATTTGGTCGCAAAATGCGTAAACTATACGAAATAACCATTTCTTGGATTTTAAATCAGAAAGTTGGTCTCAACACAAGTTATATAACTTAGTACATCAGTTTATAACTCATTTTTTATGCTCACATATGTTTAAACTTTGTTTTTAAGCTCTTAGGGACCTTTTTGCAAAATTCGGCATATTATATAGAAACTTACATAAACACTCGGATTACTAAGTAACCATGTCCTATAACTCTAGAGGGTTATGGTACAATATATCATGGTCACAAGGCAACCTAATTTCAGTAGCTAAGGTTGCTAAATCGGGTCTGAACTGAAAGTCAAAGCAAAAGTTAGCTTTTGCGACTTTCGGTTGCGAACCGACCTTAAACCTGAACTTGACGGGCCGAACATGTTTAGACATGTTCTAATACTTATTACCAAGCTATTAAAGTGTTGAAACTGATTTTATTGCTAGATATGAATTTATCTCAAAACTGACCCGTTTGACTTTTTATTAATATAACTTTGACCCGTCAATTGACCAAGCAAACGTGGTAATCAGGAGGTGCCCTTTTGAGGGATTAACACCTACCTAATTACGATCACGTAGTCACGTTCGTTACAAGCGTGGGCTGGACCGTATTGGTCTTAGCCGAAAGTCAAAGCGTTTTTACGTCAACGCTTTGACTTTGGCTCAAAGCCTACTAAAACTGAACAAGGAGGGCCAGGAACACTTACACAAGGTCCTAGCACAAAAATATAACTGATGGGAAGCTCCTATAAAACCAGGAACTTCCAGAGAAAGAGAGGAGATGTTTGAAGCAAATGAGCAAGTTTTGAGGCAAGATCAAGTGCCCTTATATAGTGAAGGAGGAGTAAGGAGCTTGTGCCAGGTGTCGTGGAGTGTTATGAGGTTGCAACAAGTGTTTAGGGACGTGTCATGAGCAGATGAGGGGTGGCAAGACGCGACTTAGGTAGCAGGAGCAGGTCCTGCCACAATTCAGCTCGCTGGCAACCACTTACGGATCGTAAGGCCCTTGGCCTTGCGGTCTGTAAGGCCTTCTGGCGTCCGAAATATTCAAATGGTTACGGACCGTAACCATTGAGGCTCGCGGTCCGTAACCGCCTTCTAGAACTTGAAAATTTGCCTTTTTGCACTTTTGGTCCCTCAACTTCATTCTAAACAATTGACACAATATGTCACGCCTGTCTTCGGGTTTAATTGACGAATCTTTAAGAAATCTTAAACTTCTGGCCACTTAGGATTACATGTAAAGTAATCATAAAAGTAATTTGAAAATACAATTAGCATGCATGTTCATGATAAAAATCACAGAAAATGGAATCCATGCTTACGGATTATGCGTTAAGAAGTTCAAATGAATGAAATGAGAACTGTGTTTAGAAAGGTTCGGAGTGCATCACCTTATATAGAGTTTGAATGAAGAATGTAAAATTATGAATGATATGGTAATAAAGGAAGGTATAACAGTTCTTAATAATTATATATTGGCTTAAATTAAGCATAGATATGTTTTGGTGACAATAAATGATAAATAATTTAACGTATAATGTCTACTTATTTTAAGTAATAAAACAGCCTATCCAAAACAAAATTATAGATGGAAATTGATAAATTGATAAAATATATATATATTTATATAAAAAGAGTATTAAAACACTCACCATCAAAAATTCAAGTTGCGTATATTGGTATTAGATATTGATTTAATTTCATGAAACTTGGAATGAGGATATTCTTTTTGGAATAGAAAAACAATATAATAACGTTTTTTTGTCTACCAAAATATTTTTAATGTTAACTTTAATTCAAATCATAAAAACAATTTCATTGAAGATCTTATTTAAATTGAAGATAACGATTTTTGTTAAGCGTGATTTTATAACAAATACAAGTTTCTTTTGATAAGGTAGTCGTCTAAACTAGAGATGGGCATAATCGGGTTTTATTATTACCCGGAACCGGTTCCAACCCGGACCCGGTTCTGCTTGGATGTCATTGGAACCGGGTATGGTGTGGAACCGGGTCCAGTTCCTACCCGGGTTCACACCCAAGAATATGGAACCGTGTAGAACCGGGTACGGGTATTATGGAACCGGGTATGGTGTGGAACCGGGTATGATGCCGAACCGGTTTCTGATAGTGTTGGGAACCGGTTCCTGACAGTCAAACCTGCCATTTACTGTTCAGAACCGGTTCCTGATAAATGTTACCGTTGGAAACCGGTTCCTGATTAAAAAATCGGTTTTTTTTTATATAAACCTCTTCCTACTTACCATTTCTAAACTTAACACTCATCATCATCAACTTACAAAATCAATCAACTTCTAAGTTCTTGCAAAATACCTATGGCATGCAACGACGAAGTTGTTACGGTCTTAGAGACGAAAAGAAACCCAGCTATATGGAAGAATTTTGATCTCTGTTTAATGTCCGACAGCCACGAGATAGCTAGATGCAAAGATTGTGGAAAATTTATGAAGGCCGCAGCCAACTCAACCCTTAAGAAACACACTGAGCGGCATTGCTCAGTGACGAAGGCAAAGAAAAATGAGACGGGAGAAGGTTCCGGCACCGGTTCTTCAAATGTTTGATGTAACCCGTTTGGTTTGGTGTTTTAATAAAGTTTGTGTAATGTTTCTTTCTATTGTTTTGTTATGTTTGATTTTTATTATTAGTTATATTGATAAATAAAAATAGTAACAATAATCGGTTAAAATTAAAAAACAAATTAATCGGTTACAATATATAAAAAAAAATTAACCGGTTAAAAAAAAATTACTCAGAACTGGTTCCAGTAAGATTTTATTTCTTTGATCATTTACTAGCGGCAGGTGCAACACTTTCCGATGAGTTTCTCTTAGGTGCGGGTACCTCGGTACAATCGTCGTCCGAATCGTTAGTCTCCACTTCTTCGTCCTCCTCTTCGTCAACAATTTTATGCTCTAACTCAACTTCATCTTCTAGACTAGTTTTATGTTGAACACGATCAACGGCATCCAAATGGTCCTTTAAGCATATTGCCATCCCTAGCGATTCCGGAGTTAGTCTTGTTCTTCTAATTGACAAAACCCTGCCACTAAGAGAAAACACACTTTCCGAAGCTACAGTGGAAGCTTGGACCGTTAGTATATCACGAGCTATGGTGGCTAGAATCGGGTATTCGGATTCTTTCGATTTCCACCATGCCAAAACATCAAATTTCATATACTCCTCGATGGTCATAGTAAGCGAATACTGATTTTTTTTATATCTCCCAAGTTCACTTGTTGGTTCACTACCGGTTCCAACGGTAACATTTTAACGAGTATAACCGGTTCCTTCTAGAACTGCATTTCCGGGTACTGGTGGAACCGGGTACTCGTGAAACCGGGTACGGGTAGGAACCGGGTACGACCCGATTCAAATGGTAAAATTGTGGAACCGGGTTGGAACCAACGGGTATTTTGAACCCGGAATCGGTTCTACTTAATGTCGGGTAGGAACTGGAACCGGTTCCAATTCAGTTCTGCTGGTTCGGGTTCGGAACCGGTTTTTATGCCCATCTCGAGTCTAAACATGGAAATGATTTATCATTCATTAACGATAACAAATCAAGAAAACAGTCATATTGACTTTGAAATTCGAATTATAAGAAAATGAAAAATATGGAAACTATCGTGGATTAATAACATACCAAACACTTATCTAATTACTATACATACAGATGATTTAGTTTTCTTTTAACCAATAACCAATTAAATAAAATTTTCTATACGGCTATAATATAATTATTGATTATTGTCAAATAATTAGTTTTTAAATTAAAACAATGATGTCATGAATAAAGATGGAAAGTATTAGTTACTTGTAAATTACAGAAAAATGAGAAACAAACTATAATTTTTGAATTTAAATTCGAAACCACAGCGAAATTAATTAAGATGGAGAGGAAAAACATGGAAACTATTGAAGTACTTTTAAAATAACATACAAGTTAAATAAACTTAGGATTTAATTCCTTAAAGTGAAACATAAAAATAATGGATGTTTAACAAAAAAAAAAAACCAACAGAAACGTCACGGATGACATTCAACAAACATTGTATGTCCAGCATATTAAACAAAATGTGGTAAGTCAGTTTACAGCATACTAATATATTACTCTCTAGAAACACAAAAGATAACATAACGTTCCAAATAAAGACATAGACAACCAAAACATGTTGTTCAAAAAAGGGTTTGAGCTAAAACCACAAAACAAACTACTTCGCAACCTTTTTCAAAATCAACTTGCCAGCATCAGGAGAGTAGACAAAGGTGCACTTCTGAGGTGCGTTAATACCATTGGGCTTTGTGAACTTGGTTCGCCATGCTTTTGCAAAAACATAACTGAAGCCACGACCATGCTTCTCCGGTCGAAAAGAAATAACGATATCAACTCCCTCAAGATTCTGAATGGTCATCTTCAAAGACATATCAATACGAGACATACGTGCGAATTTGTTGTCAAGGCGCTGCGAAAGAAATTAAAATTATAATCTAAATAATAAACACCAAGCCATAAATGGGTTTGACATAAATTATAAAATTTTACCACCGCAATTAACCGATGATAAAAAATTAAAACCAGATAACATAACTTACAATATGTTTGCTAAACTTCCATACAAACTCAACAGGATGATAATCAGGGTCGTCTTTATCGTTATCAGAAGCATCAATACCATCTGCTTCGTCGTCATTGTAAAAAACATCGTCAATGGAAATGTCACTGTCAGAACTATCATCGATGGAGTCATCAGAATCAGAAAAACATCCATTGACTCGTAACAGACTGAATTATGATTAGATTCAACCAAAGGTTGTCCTTCACTATGAAATAAGTCATCTACTTGCGGAAAAGCATTAGATGGCTGCTCAACATCATCTAAAATACCAGTAACATTGTTTTCCAATGGAACTTGATCTTTCAAAATAGATGGAGAATTAAACTGTACTGCCGCTTTAAGTACAATAACTTCACATCCATTGAGATCGAAGATAGTCAATGAAAGTTGTAGTCAAACAGGTATGGTAAAACAACTACAAAAAATCAGTACGAAGTCCTTGTTAACGTAGAAACTGTTCCATCCATCAGTAAAAAAGTAACATTTCGTAACGTAATCCTTCTCAATAAGGAGTCCCAGGAATTGACATGGAGCTTCATTGATCCTCCCAGTTTACAAACACTAATAGTGTTTGAACAAAATCGGTGGGTAGAAGCTACAATACAAATGTGTTAGAATTAACATTGTAAATATTGAATAAAGACAACTGGTCAATGTAAGCATACATGTTTGGTAAAACAACAACAATTTGAGTATGAAGACATAGTAAATTAAGTATAAATAGATTCATAATTATAAATGTTTTTAATCTACAAAAGTATCAACTGCGTGAAACATGGCAGAATACTCAATGTACTTTCCTTTTAGAAATGATGGATTGAGCTAAACATATAAATGTATGGCTCACAACGTGGATAAGGTGTAACCTAAGAAAGGTCAGCTCATACAAGTAGGGATCAACTTTCCTGAACACAAGTAGACTGCCCTCAGATAACGAAAGATCAACGACAACCTTTCCCATCCATCCATGAATGCAAATTTACCATTGTAAGCTGAAAACTTAACCTCCCAAACCTTTCCGTTTATAGATTTTATGACAACAACGATATCACCAACTGTAGACTTTAACCATGTCTTAGAAAAACATTCAGGTATAACCTGTAAAATAAACATATACATAATAAAAAATTAATTAGTAAATAAAAATATTATAAAATTAAATGAACACCAATAACAATACCAAGAAATCGGTAGTTAGTGCTGAAAAAAACTTGTAAAAAGACATGTTCCGGTATGTAAACTTTATCCTGAGAAAAGAACCAAACAATTGTAAGAAACGGATCTTACTCATCAAACAAATAAAAAACTATAAAAAAACAAAAATTGTAAGTTAGGAAACCTAAAAACTCGGTAAACATCAAAAACCAAAATATATATTCCTTATTAACATTACATTTGAACGATGTATAACAAATCACTAATGATTCAACTTGCAAAACACAACTTCATATCCACAAACCTAACAATCGACAGGACAATAAATGGACAAAAATCAGAAAATCAAAACTCGTAATAAAGAAACAGTAAACAAATTACATAAAAAAACACAATAAACCAGCAAAAACACCTGATAATTCTAAAATACCCTAATAAATAGACATGCAAAGAAAACATCAACTATAAAATCCTAAAAAAATATCGAACACTAAACGGACAAAAGTATTAAATTTTGAGTTGTAGCTAAGAAATAAGGAAACAAATAACCATCCAAATCAAAATAAAGAAGGTTAAAGCATTAATGAACAATGTATGTAACATAAAAAAGTAGGTCAAAGTGAATCTGGGCTGTAAAAACCCTAAAATACATAAGGAAAAAGAAACGGAAAACGAAAATCTGTTAAAAAAAATACAACAATCTAAAATACAAACCTTGAAACACTACGGAAGATTGCAGAAGAGATTGTATGCTTGATAATGAAAGATTGTATGATGTCAATGGTGTTATATTGGAGATAAATGGCTGCTTATCGAGACGAAATTTAGAGAATCGAGAGAAAAAGTTGAGAAAGATGGGAAGTTTTATGGTTCTAGAAAGCAAATATTGAGTATTATAAGAATTTTTATTTTTTTTTTTAATTTTACATATAAATAAATACAAAGTAACAAATTACAAACAAGTGGCAGTAAACGGGTAAAAGCTGAGCCACAACCCCCTTTTGAATTGCAAAATCAATCCTACTAAAGACGAAACGGCCTTAAAGGTTGAAAGATTACTATTCACAACCTGTTGGACCATTTTAGAAATTCCACAGCCTCTGGAGCTAGGGACCCAAATGTATCAAAAAGCGAATGGGATAAACACGTGTTGATTCTCTAAAAAGTCTTCTCGTGTTCAGCAACCTTGCCTGATTTCGCCTTTAACGCAACCTGGCCAGCAACAAACCTATTATCCCTGAGTCCAACAAGAGGGACACTCCTGTAAGCTCCACACAACGTGTTTTCCCCTAGCCCACCAAAACACAAGAAAATCAGCTGACCGAAAAGTAGACCCCCATCAAGCGATCGTTTAGAAAGTTCACCGAACCACAAGTCAAATATAGATATATGGAGCTTCGCAATAGGAATAAATACCCAATCTTTTCCCGCCAAAAGTGAATTTAGGGAGCTCTAAGGTAAGGACACGTCATCCGAAAATCTTTTATTTATTATATATAAATATAATAATAGATTTGTCAACACATTACACCATGTAACTTTTAACATTTTGAAATATGATCATAGATTTTATTTTATTTATTTGAGGCGGTGAAATATCACATTTGGGAAGCGGTGTTTGGTGTCAAAGGTATTTTCAGATTGACACTATTTTTAATAAATAAATTAATAATTTAATTGTTAGTTTTTAGTAAATAAGTTCAAATTAAACGTTGATATAGTTAATTTATCTAAATTTGATATGAATTTTATCACAAAATATATTCTTCACAATGTATTCTTTGAGTTACATAGAAAGTTACAACAGGAAATAAAACAACTTAAGTAGGTAAAAAATAATTAGAAATATCATATTATTTACTGGTATTGTATTCGCTTTTATGGTTTTCTCATATCGATTACCTTTTCCATTTATTTATTTATATAATATAATAAACATTTTATAAAATTCCGATTATACCACCATGATTTGCTTATTATTATCTATGATTCGATAAAAGTTATATTCGAACGTATTGAATATAGTTGATTTTATCGTACCAAACTGAAAATATACCGAACTAATCAATGTCGATAGCGGTACCGTATTCATTTTTATAGTTTTCCTCAAGAAGTATTAAAACTTTTTGAAGACACAGTTGTACCCGCAATGAAGTATTTTTTAAGTATTGTAAGCTATGAGTGTCGGTACCATAACGAACGAACCTTACCATGTAACACTCTAACCCCTTTTTGTTTTATAATCTTAACTAAATGCGAATAAATTGGTCCCAATTTTTTTTTTAATTTGAAAACTTAGAGCTTACACATCTGGGTCAACTAATAACCCAGAAAACCGACTATATAGTCAAAGACAATAACGTTTTATACATAAAAATTTGTCAAGCATGATCATATTTTATACTTTTTGAGAAGATGTTCTCAATAAGGTAGTGGTTTAGAGTGTTCGGTTCTTCATGTGCTTGATCGTTCGTCCGGTACCAGGACCTTGTATAAGCCTGTCATAAACAACAAACACAATTAGTGTTTATATTTCTTTTGTGTTAACAAATGAAAAATGAAAAATAAAATGTTCTGAACAACTGGGTTCTGTCGGTATCGCAACCGAAACGCCTTTAGACGTCACATGGCACGATAGTTAATAAGTGCACTTTGCCGAAGAGTGCACTTTACCTATGTGCACTTTGCTGAAGTACACACTTTACTGAAATATGCACTTTGCACTTTGATGAAGTGCACTTTACAAAACTGTGCACTGTGCGACTTGTGCATTTTACTAAATTGTGCACTAACATGTGCCCTTTACTAAATTGTGCACTAACCTTTGCACTTTGCTAAATTGTGCACTAACATGTGCACTTTACTAAACAGTGCACTAACATGTGCCCTTTGCTAAATTGTGCAATAACATGTGCACTTTACTAAATTGTGCACAAAAATGTGCACTTCACTAAACTAAACTGTGCACAACTAGCACTTTCTAATTGCACTTTCGCTAACATGTGCACACTGCAGATTGTGCACAACCTTGCATTTGCTAATTGTGCACTAACCATGTGCACTTTACTAAATTGTGCACTAACATGTGCACTTTGCTAAATTGTGCTATGCATACATTGACTTGCTAAATGTGCACTGTGCACTATGGTAAACTGTGCACAAACTGTGCACTGTGCTAAATTCACTTCATGCTATGCTAAACTGTGCACTATACTAAACTGTGCACGAACCTGTACACTATGCTAAACTATGCATTAAGCATTACATGTGCACTGTGCACTGACCTGTTTGGATCTGCAACTTATTAGTTCTCAAACCATTCGTTAGTCAGACCATAAACCCTTACCAAAGGTATAATTCTTTACACATACCTGGTGCGGGTCAAAGCGATGACCTGTTATCAATACCTTGCGGTTCTATTCGCTAATTTATGGCAATGCATGCCCATACATTATGCTTACCTGCAAGTATTAAACTTAACAAACAAAGCATCAAATATCATATCCAAATGGTGATAACATCACCATTTGACCCGTTTGACCCGATTGTCCATGTGACCCGTTCATAGCTTGCTCTTTTAGCTTTTCAATTAACTATGTGTTGTTTATAGCCAAAAGGTGTATACTTACCATCTTACCCATTTGACCCGTCATGGTTTACACCATAGGGTCCTATTTCAAAATTAATTTGCTTGCCACCAAAAACTCAATTTTACTCATTCGACTCAATTTGGTTCGCGCCAAAAGGTCTTATTTTGAAAATTCATTAGTTTATCACCAAAACTCATTTGTATTCTTTCGACCCATTTTGGTTCACGCTAGAAGCTCTTATTTTAAAAGTTCATTGTCTTAATAACCGACACATAGTTAGTCGCCATTTTGCTCGTTTGTCCCGTCATGGTTTACACCATAGGATCTCATTTCTAGAATTCTATAGTTAATAACCATCATGTGATCTAGTTATCCTTTTACTTATTCGAACCGCTATGACTTAAATCATAGGGTGTTAAAACCTGAAGGTTTATGCATAGTAGGTTAGTGATAGTTAAGGGTTGAACTTGTAATTATGTTTTATATCATGTTTGGGTCGAAACAGTGTTTTGGGTCTAGTTGGTTTCGGCTGGGCTTTGTAGGGGCTATAGGCCCAAGTGTTTAGTATATAAACCATTCCCTAGTGTTTGTTTAGGGTTGACCAGTTGGTTAGAAGTCTAAAGGAGCCAGTCGAAACCTTTGTGGTGTCTTGTATTAGTCATCATTTATTAGTGAATGCAAGATAAGCTTTTGGTGATATATTGTTTTGGTTTATTGTTTCTTGAATCATCTTGTGTTATCTTTCCGCACTAACATAAGATTAGTGTTTGATATCATTGATAGATCCATTGACACGGGACTTACAATTGGTATCAGAGCCAAGAACCTATTTCTTTGTTTGATTGATATCAACCAGATTCAAGAACGGCTGTGTTTTTGTTTACTGATCTGTTTTTGCAAAGTTTTGAAGATTCCAAGTTGGCTATGTTCATCACGTGTTCATCATGAATTCAAGAAATTGATGCTATTTTGGTTTGTGAGATAATTCCAGATCTGTTTGCTGAAATCAAGGAAGTTGTTACTGATTCAAAGATTTCGATAAATCTTTGATCCTTGGAAGGTCCAGATAATTCGGGATTGCGAGTCAACAGGATTATCTAACAATTTGTTTTGCAGGTTTCGACTGGCAATCTGTTGGTCTCGACTCGCATCTACTTTGTTCTCGAGTTGTATCTTCAAGACTCGAAATCAAGATTTTGATTTAATGTCAGCTTATTATTCCGACTAAACGTTTCGAGTGGTGGTTGTGACTTCTGTTTCGACTCGAAATCAACTGGTTTCGACTTGCGATTATGACTCGCAATTAAAGAAATATCGACTCCAACTACATTGTTCTTTGCACTCGAGATCTGTGATTTCGACTCAAGGTTGCGACTTGAATCGACACTAGTTTGACGCTGATTTGACCTAGTGACTTAAAATATTATAAAAAGTGACTTCAACCAATCAAACTGTTGATCTGGCTGCTGTGAATAAACATTACTCGATTCCAAGATAGGGACCACCATTAAGATTCCTCGACTGCTTGATGGAGAAGATTTTCAAGAATGGAAGTGGGGGTTTTAAGAAACATGTCAAGGTAAAGGATGGCAAGATTTGGAGAAGTATTATGCGTGGTCCAAGAGAAATCACTTATGAAAGAGAAGACGCTCCTGGTGTCAAGATAAATAAGCCTAATGATCGTTACACAAACGTGGATTTTGATATTGTTGAAGAATATGACAAGGTACTAGCATACTTAACCATGGCACTGGGACCTAATATTGCTATTGGATTTAGAACTGCAAAATCAGCAAAAGAATTGTGGGATTCGTTGCATGAAGTGCTCGAAGGAAATAAGGACATGAAGGAGAGTAGACGAAATTTGTTGAGCCAAAACTTTAACAATTTCAATCATATCTATTGCGAAACAGCGGACAATATGATTCAGAGATTTGTGAAGTTAATCACTCAAATGACAATTGTTGAATTACCATTGTTAAATTCCTTGGTGAATATACAACTTCTGAATGCTTTACCAAAGAGCTGGGATCATCATGTGGTTATGATCAAGAAAACAAAGGATCTTGCTAGATGCAGTCAGTCTAAAATGATTTCTCACATCAAGTCTTGTGAATTGGATGATAAGTAGAGGGAAACGAATCATAAAAACAGTTTACTTGTTGCAGGTTTTACTACAACCCCTCTTGCGTCCAACAACGTTGCTCTTGTGTCACAAACTGGATTTCAGATGTTCGGAAATTCTACATCAGCTAAAGCCAAACCTAAACCGATATCAGCTAATGGGTTCTATCCAACAGCACCTACTTCGTCGTCCTTCAATGCTCCTGCTGCCTTGATGTGGGTTAAAATACACATATTTATCCCGTGTAAAGTGTATAATTTTTGTATAGGTTTTATCTATTTTTATTTTGTTTTTAGTACTTTATTATATTATTTTGTGTTTTGCCAGGACCTGATGCAAATGAAGTGAAAAAGAGTAATAATGAAATAACCAGCCAGTTGGGCAGAGTAGGGCGCCAGTAACCGAATTAAAATCACCGCTATTTCCTTGAGTGGGCCGAGGCCACTATCTCTAGTTTATAAAGCTCGAAGGACCAAGTTGCAATAAGTTGAAAGTTCTAAATAAATAGTTAACGAAAGATGAGGGACTAGAATGTCATTAGTTGAAAGTAGAATTAATTCCACAAAAAGACAAAAAACAAAGAATTGGAATTGTTTTCCATCTGTTGACCGAAACCAAAAAAAAGGTTGACGGAAGAAAATATATTTTCACCACATGCCATTTGTACGATTAGTTATTGATCGTTTTTGTGATAGGGCCGAGGGAGCATCATTAATCATATGGGGCTTTGGCCCATCTTGACTTTCAAGATCCGCTAGAGGGGCCTGGGTCATGGGAGTTATACATGGACTCAAATTGTGATATTACATGTTATTTTTAAGAGAGATCCCACTAAAACGAAAGAGATATAATTAGAGGGGGCTATAGCATGCTCTTGAGAAGGGTTAGGGGTCCTATTAGATATTTCGAGAGGTGAGAACATTAAGATCCCGGTTCCTCATTAATCAACTTCCAGGTAAGAGTCATTACTAAATCAATCAGGATTCTAGTCTAGGTAGTATTTCCACAATCTGAGTAAAGTCTACAGTAATTCGTGTTAATTAACTTAGTTGATTTAATTTAATTGCATTTTTAGGATTTTTAGTAAACCCCCCTACAAATATACAAATGGTTAGTGTCATGTTAGGGTCAGTCTAGGTCTAGATAATTTAGTTAACGTAATTAGAGAGTCTCGTGGGTTCGATACTCGGACTTACTTTAGCTTTACTACATTGATCGGTACACTTGCCGGTTGTGTGGTCTGTCACACCCCAACCGATGGCGGAAACATCAGGATGAGATGAAAACTAAATTGCAAGATGGCTTCATAACGCTAATTGTGTCAAGTGTTTAATAATTACATTTTTACATAGTTCAAATCAAATAATACAAAATTTAGATCCCGACACGTAACAAATAAATTCATTTCATTGATAACGATTTAATACAAGATATTGAAACGAAATACATGTTTGAAACAAATACAATACAATAAGTATTTAAAGTTTAAATGCGTTTCTAGGCAATCCTACTAGATTCCACGTGTCATCAAAATTCCTGCAACATGTATTAAAAGCATAGATCAATACAAAAGTATTGGCGAGCATACAGTTTGAAATTAATTATAAGTATAAAAGTTGGTTTTGATTGTGACAAGTATATATTCAAGTCGAATCGCACGAATATGTAGACCACTTTCGCATAACAATAGCATATAATCGAATTTCTTAACTAGCATGCATAGTATTATAAGCATAACGATATCATGAGAATACAAGTCAAAATTAATAAGCATAAACAAACTCAAGCATAACAAGTAGCATGTATAGAGAGTTTAAACTAACACATATAACTCACATAAGCGTACCTGATGGCAAATTTGGTATTGTGAACACATTTAATTTTGTTTAAAATAAATTTTGTAATTTATACATGTTGCACCCAAAAATGCATTAAAGTGTAAAAACGGGGTCGAGTATGCTCACAGTTTTGCAAAGCTTCTTTGGTGATTCCGTGAAGAGTTGGAGGTTGGAGCTTCAAAGATTCCTTTAAAACACTTAGTGTTTTATTTTAGAACTCTTAGAGTTCTCTTCCTTGCTTGGAAGATTTGAGAGAAGTAGAGAGGTTGAGAGAAGAATGGTTGGAACACTTAGTATCCTTTAGAATTCTTAGAATTCTTGATTTAGAGATATTGAGAGAATTAGAGAGATGGAGAGAAGAATGGTGTGAATAAAATGGTAGAAGGAGGTTGGTATTTATAGGTAGAGAAAGTGGAAAAGGGTGAAATATGATTGGTTAAAAAATGTGGAAGAGGATTGAAAAGATGATTGGTGGAGAAGGAAGGTGGAAAATGGTGAAATATGATTGGTTAAAAAAGGTGAAAGAAGATTGAAAAGATGATTGGTATATTTCTTGGTATTTCTTGAGTATATATTATGTAATTGAGTATATATAAAAAAGTATAAAAGTATAATTCAAGTATTGAGGATGTGCGTATAAGTATTTATACGTATAATTGTGTTGGTTTGCGTATAAATACGTATTTAAATGATTGGTCGTGTGAATAAAAAATATGTATAAAATATGAATTTTATTATGATTAATGCCTCGAGTTGTGAGATTGAAATTAAAATACGAATGTAAGTTTTATTAGAATACGGATACGGACATTTTTAAAATAGAAATACGAAAGATACGAGGCGTTACACGAATAACGAATAACAATTAATAATATATATATACACACACACATATATTTTTATTATGTTTTAACGCACTGAATTATGATACAAATATTTATTTTCTAAAATAAGGATGCGAAAAAGCGAGACGTTACATGGTCTAGGTTTTAGAGAGTCTTAGTTTTTAAAAACTTAGAGTGTCTAGTTTAAGGTTAAAATTAGTTAGTTTAATTAGACCACTTTTTACTACATCAAGTTTTTTGACGCCGTTGCCGGGGACTCTTTGGCAATTGTGTTAATTACTTTAGTTGGACTTAATTGACATCATACGTGCTAGTTGCTTTTGTATATTGAGTCGTAGGAGTCTAAGTGTCTGTGTCTTTTATTTTTCTTGAGTCTTAAATATGTGTGAAATTTGTAGAGGGCCCTTTTACTAATAATCGTATCGGCGCATAGTTCAGCTAACTATGCGTTACAGAACATGGGAAAAATAAATGCTGGGTTGAAATTTGATAAGGAAGAGACAAGAGGCATGTTCGGTTTGTGGTTGAGTCGTTAGATCGTCTGAACGCGGAATTTGCAAAGACTAAGGTTGTCATATGTATGATCGTTCAGGCAATTATCTTGGATATCAAACTGCCTCAGGTGAGATGCTTTTAAACGTTATAGAACCGGGATGGTACCAATTCCATATTATATGTACGATGTTTTTGAAAATAATACATCTGTGTCTATTGATTCTATGCATGATGTTAATGATTCGTATGATTCTTTACACTTGTCTTGTGAGGATGATGTTTTGTAGGAATCACAGGTAGAGCCGGAGACCTCAATGGACGTCTCAGTCCCACCTTGGTTCAGCAGGAAGAACGAGAAAGAATAAGAGTAAGTTCATAATTCATTTTTCCTGTAGTAGTGAAGTGATAGATGCACAACTGGCTGATATAAGAGAATGAATGGAGAAGACCCAGAGGATGAAGAAGGAGATAAAGAAGATGATGAGCCTCCCACAATCCAGATATTTATGAGGATGATTATTATCCCACTGACCCAATATGGGACATGTCTGATGAATCAGAAGTGGGGGATGATCATATCCTCTCATGGGAAACGGAGTTTGTTGATGAGTTGGTTAATCTACAAATTCTAGTAAATGAAGAAGGATTTGATCCAGTTGGTGATTTGGCTGAATTAGATTTTTGTTAATAGATTCACCAACTAGAGGAGTCGAAGAAAAAGTGGTGGAAGAGGAAAAGCATGATAGCCAGCTCGTGGTTAGTATAACAAATGAAACAAAAAAGTTAAAACTGCGGGAGAGGGCAAGGAAAGAGAAAAGACAAGATCGAAACCGGAAGAGGGTCAGAGGCCGGTACGAGTTCGTAAGGAAGGATCCGAAGAAGTTCAAGCACGACATGCCTTCTCGTTACATGCCACACATCCGGTTCATGCCAGGTAAGTTTCAATTCTGGTGGCTTGGTCAGTTTAAAAATATTAAAATATTATACAATTCCACCAATAAATTTTTAGTTGTTTATGAGGACCGAAGGGAATTAAACGGGTTGGATAGGGTCTAGGTCAAGGAGAAACCTCCTGATTAAGTTCAATTGTGGGGAGGTTTAGTATAGTTTGTATAGAGTCTTAGTTAGTAGTTTTTGAGTAGTTTTTTTTAGAGTCGGTTCTGCTTTGGTTTTTGCTTGTTTTTGTTTATGCAGGTTTGAATTGTACCACCCGTACGCAATCTCCATTCGGGTGATTTTGGAGCTGCTTTTCGAATATCAGGCATTTACCGAGCATGTTAGTCAGTATTCAGAGTAGCCTATCGCGACAGCAATTCTATACGATCGAGCTGGATTGGACTAGAGTTTTGTGGAGCTTACGCGATTAAAAAAAACCCAGCTAAGTCCTTTCCAATTTGTCCTTTTTTATTTCTTATTTATTTTAGTTTTTTTAGTCGGTTTAGATTCCTACATTGAGGGCAATGTAGAGTTTAAGTGTGGGGATGGGAAACTATCGTTTGAGTCTGTTTAGTGCTAGTTTTGAGTCAGAAATTAAAAAAAAATAGAAAATTAAAAAATCCAAAAAAAAATTGTAAAAATAGAAAATGTTCTTGAAA
Organism: Scalesia atractyloides; assembly: GCA_947069175.1. NCBI lineage: Eukaryota > Viridiplantae > Streptophyta > Magnoliopsida > Asterales > Asteraceae > Scalesia > Scalesia atractyloides. The sequence goes on from CAMTDV010000025.1 coordinate 35,038,330, forward strand.
CTTTTTGCAAATAATGGAAGATGATAGAAAAACTGGGATTGCTTGGTTTCAAAATAATAATAATATGAGATTAAAAAACGATAAAAGACGTATTTTCCGGGATGTACTGGTAGGCCCAGCCGACTTAGAGGGTTCCTTAGATTGTTTTAATATACCTTATAATTAAATCATGAAGTCTTGTGGATACTCATCTTGGGGATATAGAGAAGCTGAAACCGTTGAGGGTATAAAAGGAGCCATTATAAATATATAACTGGTAAGTATTTTGAATTAAATTGGCACATCTTATCCTTTTTATGAGAATAAATCCGGATTCTGATGACGCCTAAAAAATTCCATCATCCATTCATTTGAGCTATTTATATATGAAAAAAACTGAAGCCTATGGTATTAACCACTCGTATGGTGACTCGGGTGGGGCATACCTGCTAGGTGGAAGTTAAAAGAAGAAACATGTGAGGCTTATGGTGTTTCCCACCAGGAAAGCGACTTGATGATAATGCCCTCTGAGTTGATCATGAAAAAAAATGTTTAAAAGCTCATTATTATTCATTATCCATCATTCCATCAAATTTAATTTTAAAATATATAAGGGTTATATATATAAGATGATAGATTTTTATCTTTTCCTTATAAGCTCGAGACAGGATTAGGTGGATTTATTGACCGTGAGTGTGAGACCCTTAGATGGATTGTTCACTTGAACCTAATGCTAACATGATAGGGACTTGATAAGTCGGTGGTTAGGTTTAAGTGGATAAGTATACCGGTAATCGTGGTTAAACGTTTTGAGTCCATTAATTAAGAAAGTTAAAAGTTTTTGAAACCAATGATCCCAGTTCTGATTCCATTGCAGAGTTTTTCAGGGACGAAAAAAGAGTAAGTGTGGGGATATTTGATGTGGGTTAAAATACACATATTTATCCCGTGTAAAGTGTATAATTTTTGTATAGGTTTTATCTATTTTTATTTAGTTTTTAGTGCTATATTATATTATTTTGTGTTTTGCCAGGATCTGATGCAAATGAAGTGAAAATGAGTAATAATGAAACAACCAGCCAGTTGGGCAGAATAGGACGCTAGTAACCGAATTAAAATCACCACTATTTTCCTTGAGTGGGCGAGGCCACTATCTCTAGTTAATAAAGCTCGAAGGACCAAGTTGCAATAAGTTGAAAGTTCTAAATAAATAGTTAGCGAAAGATGAGGGACTAGAATGTCATTAGTTGAAATTCCACAAAAGGACAAAAAACAAAGAATTGGAATTGTTTTCCATCTGTTGACCGAAACCAAAAAAAAAGGTTGACCGAAGAAAATATATTTTCACCACATGCCATTTGTACGATTAGTTATTGATCGTTTTTGTGATAGGGCCGAGGGACCATCATTAATCATATGGGGCTTTGGCCCATCTTGACTTTCAAGATCCGCTAGAGGGGCCTGGGTCATGGGAATTATACATGGAATCAAATTGTGATATTACATGTTATTTTTAAGAGAGATCCCACTGAAACGAAATTGTGATATTACATGTTATTGTTAAGAGAGATCCCACTGAAACGAAAGAGATATAATTAGAGGGGCTATACCGTGCCTTGAGAAGGGTTAGGGATCCTATTAGATATCCCGAGAGGTGAAAACATTAAGATCCCGGTTCCTCATTAATCAACTTCCAGGTCAGAGTCATTACTAAATCAATCAGGATTCTAGTCTAGGTAGTATTTCCACATCTGAGTATAGTCTATAGTAATTCGTGTTAGTTAACTTAGTTAGTTGATTTAATTTAATTGCATTTTTAGGATTTTTAATAAACCCCCCTACAAATATACAAATAGTTAGTGTCATGTCAGGGTTAGTCTAGGTCTAGATAATTTAGTTAATGTAATTAGCGAGTCTCGTGGGTTTGATAGTCGGACTTACTTTAGCTTTACTACATTGATCGGTACACTTGCCGGTTGTGTGGTCTAGGTTTTAGAGAGTCTTAGTTTATAAATTTTAAACTTAGAGTGTCTAGTTTAAGGTTAAAATTAGTTAGTTTAATTAGACCACTTTTTAGCACATCATGCCTCATGTGTCAAAAATGAATTCATTGCATTTTTCTCACAACAGAGGGAAAATCTTGAATTGCAATAAATTGTTTGCATGCTTTTGCTGCTGGTGATATTACTCCTCCAAACATTGTCATGTCTGACTTGGATCAGATGCATCTAGATGATGTAGAAGAAATGGATATTACATGGCAAATGGCTATGACAACTTTCAGAGCCAAGAACTTTGTAAAGAGAACTGGGAAGAACAACTAGACCAATTCTGGAGACTGGAAGGTGGGAATTGACAAGTCCAAAATTGGATGCTTCAATTGTCATGAGCCTAGGCATTTGGCTAGGAACTGCACCAAGCCTCCAGTGAACACAAATGCAACACCTCCCCAGCCCGCTAGAAACCTAGAAAGAGTTGTTGTTCCTATAACCTCTACAACGACTGATTCGAGTAGAACTCTTGTTAACACGGCCATGGTGGTTCAAAATGAGGCCTCTTTTGACTGGAGTTCTGAAATACAACACCTCAATCTGACAGCTCCAGAGAATCAAACTCAACTGACAACATGGCATTTATGACTCAAGTTCATAGACTTACTATAGAGGAGGTAAATTCCTACTTATGTACTCCTGATTGTCAAGCTAGGGTAAAGGCTTATCGTTTACACAACTCAGAGCTAATATCAAATCTTAATGACATAAAACAGCACAATCATGTTAAAGAAAAAGGAAAAACTTTTCAAAGAAAAGATAGAAGCGCAACGAAAAGACATTGCTAAACTTCAACAAGATCTGAGTGTTAAGTGTTCTGTATACGACGATGCTAAAGAAACCATACATGTGTTGACCAAGGAACTGGAAGAGATCAAACAAAATTTCAATCAAACGAAATAAGCATTAAAAAGTATGATACTTCTAGTAAATTGGCCAAAGACTTATGCGATAAACAATTAGAGTACAAACGAAAGAAAGGGTGTAGTTTAAGTTACAATAAAGTGCCTCCACCATTTAACCACAACTACACCTATTTGCCAATGACAGTAGAGGAATTAGAGAAGGCAGAAAGTATGTCTTATGGTCAAAGAACAAATTTTGAGGCTCTGATCAATAGTGATCATGTTGGAAAACGAACAGACCAGCCAATGAATTTTGTTTCTAAGTCTACAAAAATTACTAATGCTTCTTCTTCCCTTGTAGATGAAGTATTTGTTGAAGATATGAATGGTGATGAACAAGCATTCGTTTCTGATGAAATTTCTAATAAATTTGATTTAGATAACACTTTGCTTTTTGATTTCTTGGTACTATGTGTGTTGGGCCTAATGTTTTGGGTGAAAACTTTGATGCTTGTGGTGAAAGTTTAGACTCTTTGCATGATAATGGTTTATTTTCAGTTAATAATGAATGTGATGTTTCATGTTCAACTGTTAACAAGGCTGAATCGACAAATGAAAAGGAAAGTGTTAAACAAGCTGATTCTGATCATTCTTCTGAATCTGTCTCATCAAGTGTCTCTCATGAAATACCAAGTGAGACCTCTGAAACACTTTCACAAAATGATCCGGAACGATTTTGAAAGATCCATTGACAAATAAAAGATGAAGTTACAAGTGAATCAGTTTTGAAAACATCTGAATCTAAACCTGAATCTGAATGTGAAAAAAAAATGGTTACACCAGAAAAGAGTCATAGAGTGATCTTTCTGAATCAGAAACCAAAAATGAATCTTCTTCAATTGATAGATTAGAAAATCATATAAAAGAAGATAAAAATCAAAAGCCTAAGTTTCATACATGTGCTAGTTCTGGTCAACAGGTACTTAAACGCTCAGAACAGGCACATGGAGCACAAGCAATGCAACCAAAGCAAGCTCAATCATTCAGACCCATCAGATCAGCTAATGAAGCAAGATCTCCGAATCTCCGTACATTGAAACATCAGACATGTTTCAACTGTGGAATTCCTGGACACACTGCTAGAAATTGTGTTCATCACCCAAATGTGCAGCAGAATGCCAAAAATGCACGAAATCAGAAGGTTAAGCATAACATACAATGTTATTTTAAGTCTTTGAAGACTGCCAAGTCTGAGACAGTGACAAATAATTTTCGCAAAGCCAAACCTTCCGATCAAGATTGGAATGCAACTAAACAAAAGAATCTAAATGGACAAAAGGGTTTTCAAAACAGTTCAAATAAAAATTTTAGTAAAAACAATTATAAATGGTCACATAGACATTAAAAACCTAAAGTAAGTGTTGCTCAATCTTCTTCATCTCAATCGAAATTCAGTCATAAGGAATCCTTGAAATTTTTAAAAAAAGAGAATTTTGTTTGGCAAAAAGCGACATTTGTTGATGCTCAAGGACAACCCAAGTCCACAATGGGCTAGGTTCCTAAAACTCACTAATCCCGCTTTTCGTGCAGGAATAGTTGTGGATGACTATGTGCGACTTTGGAACATGGATAGTGGTTGTTCAGGCACATGACTGGAGACTTGTCCCAGCTCATAAATGTCAAAGAATTTGATGGTGGATATGCCTCTTTTGCAGGAGGAGAATCTGGCAGAATCACTCTAAAAGGAACAGTGAAAGATGGGGTACTTAGCTTCGGAAATGTGAACTATGTCCCTGAATTGAAACAAAATTTGTTAAGCATTTCGCAGATTTATGATAAAGGAAACTCGGTTCATTTTACGAAGAAAGGATGTTATCTCTTGAAACCAGGAATCATGATACCTGAAGATTGGTTTTTGATGACTGCTGAGTGAAGAGGAAATGGTATGTCATTGACATGAATAAGAAACCCACTGAAGAGATCACTTGTCTATTCTCAAAGATTTTTGAACATGATGGTCTTTTATGGCATCTCTTCTTGGACACGTAAACATGAAAAACTTAAATCGTCTTGCAAAAGGTCAATTGGTCCATGATCTACCGGTCAGAGATTTTATACTGGTATAGAATTGTGTTGATTGTGCAAAAGGAAAGGTGCATTGAAAGCCTCATAAACCCAAGAAAATGCCTTCGACAAAAGCCGTGCTTGAGTTACTTCACATGGATCTCTTTGGTCAATGAATGTACTAAGCATTGGCCAAAAGTCATACTGTCTGGTGATAGTAGATGATTATTCACGCTACACTGGGTATTCTTTTTGAGTCACAAGAATGAAACTGCTGAGTTGGTTAAATGATTTATCATCTTTATTGAAAATCAAGCAAGCAGGAAAGTGAAGGCTGTTAGATCTGATAATGGGACTGAGTTCAAGAATATCACTTTGGAATCATTCTACGCTGAAAAGAGAATTGACAGACAGTTTAGTGCACCAAGAACTCCGCAACAAAATGGAGTAGCCGAACGAAGAAATCATACTCTTATTGAAGCTGCACGAACCATGCTGGTTGATTCGAAGCTTCCAATTTTATTTTGGGCTGAGGCAAGACATTCAGAATCATGCGTTGGTTAACAAACGTCATATGAAAACACATTATGAGATTCTGGAAGGACATAAACCCTCGGTTTCACACTTTTGTATTTTTGTTGTCCCTACGTGTTACCCTTCAGGAAACTAATGGAAAGTTTGAAGCAAATGGGGACGAATGTTACTTTATTGGATACGCTAAAGGCTCTGCTTATAGAGTATACAATAAAGTGACTAAAACTATCATCGGGTCGTGTAACATTGACTGGCTTGAAGAAAATTCAAACGGATGCTAGAGTTGGTCCAGATTGGTTATATGATTATATTGATTTGTTTAAATCTTTTGACTTTCTGTCTAGTGTTCCTACAGATGCAGGTGCGTCTACTCTACAGCAACCACTTTTATTTGGTGAGACTGAAGAAGAAGAACTCACTGAAGGAAGCTCAAGAAAACACACCATTGATCCACCAGGGATGGTTTTCACTGAGCACCCTCCGTCCACACACACTTTCTTTCCTGAAGGTGCATCACAAAGTGGTGTTACTTCTAATGGGTCAAGCTCTGCACTATTTCATGAACCAACTCCTGAAGATTGTACAGTTACTGCTCCTGGAGTTAACAATACTACAACATCTAATGAGGGGGAGACGAGTAACTCAAATTCTGATAGCCTGAACGCTTCTACTCAAGGTGTGACCGTATCTGATGCGGCAATTCCAATAAGTGTTCAATGAAATCATCCAATAAAGAACATCATTGGTCCTATCAATGCAGGAATTCAAACCAGGAGCCAATCTGGGACTATCAATACATGTTTATACTCTTGCTACATTTCCCAAATAGAACCTAAAACTATTGATGTAGCTTTGCACGAACCAAGTTGGGTAGATGCCATGCAATAAGAGCTGAACCAGTTTAAGAAGCTGGGAGTATGGAAGCTTGTTGAGTTGCCAGAAGGAAAACCTAAACTTGGAACTCGATGGGTGTACATAAACAAGCAAGATTCTGCCGGAGTTATTGTATGGAATAAAGAAAGATTGGTAGTTCAAGGTTTTAGATAGATAGAGGGTCTGGATTATGATGAAGTTTATGCCCCAGTTGCTCGACTTGAAGCTATTCGTATCTTTTTAGCTTACGAATCCTACATGGGGTTCACTGTTTACCAGATGGACGTCAAGACTGCGTTTTTGTATGGCGACGTGAAGGAAAAATCTATGTTGAGCAGCCACCAGGTTTTGTTCATCCAGACCATCCAGAATATGCCTACAAACTTGACAAGGCATTATATGGATTGCACCAAGCATCACGGGCTTGGTATGCTATTTTGACTAAGCATCTTCTGGCTCATGGTTTCACTCGTGGCACAATTGATCAGACGCGGTTTATCAAGAGAGTTGGAAAGGATCTAATCTTGGTTCAAATTTATGTTGATGATATTATTTTCCGATCAACGAGTGAGGATCTCTGCAGAGAATTTGAAGGAGCGATGAAGAAGTAATTCGAGATAAGTGCTCTTGGGGAGATGACTTTGGTCTTGGGTCTACAAGTTCGACAAGATTCTCGAGGCATTCTTATACATCAGGGTAAATATGTGGATGATATGCTGGAAAAGTTCAAGTTTACTGACGCGAAATCGGTCGATACACCAATGGTAGAAAGACCTTTGCTGACTAAAGATGCAGATGGATCACCTGTCGATCAAGGCCTTTATCGGTCTATGATCGGTTCTTTGATGTATCTGACTGCTAGCCGTCCAGACATCATGTTTGTCGTATGTCAATGCGCGCGATATCAGGCTAATCCTAAACTTTCTCATCTTATGGTTGTTAAACGAATCTTTTAATATCTTAAAGGCAGACCTCGGTTTGGCTGTGGTATCAAAGAGATTCAAATTTTGACCTATCTGCGTATTCTGATAACAATTTTGGAGGAACTAACAGTGACATGAAATCTATTTCAGTTGGATGTCAATTTTTGGGTGACAAGCTAATTTCTTGGCAATGCAAGAAACAACAAAATTTGTGCCAATCTCCATAGCTAAGGCGGAGTATGTTGCTGCTTCTGCGTCTTGCTCACAGGTGGTGTGGATGCAACATCAATTGTAGGAGTACGGTTTATCTCAACACTACCATTTATTGTGATAATGATGCTACTATTCAAATTGTCAAAAATCATGTCTTTCACTCCAAAACCAAGAACAATGATATTAAAGTTCACTTCATAAGATACTGTTTTGACAGAGGTCTTATTAAACTCGAGCATATTGATACAGATGCAAATACTGCCGATTTGTTCACAAAACTTGTCAGCAGCTCAAAGTTCAAGGTGCTTATGGATTTTCTGAAAATGATCCTTGTGTCCCCGGCAACGGCGCCAAAAACATGGTGTGCGTAAAGAGTATTATGAATTTATTAATATTTTTAGCCTATTTTACGCGTTAGTCAAGTTTTAAATTTATAAAACACGATATCTAACTAACACTAAACACACACTTGGGCAAGTGCACCCATCGTGAGCGTAGTATAGTGTTGGTAAGATACCGTGATCGTCCAAGGACACAAGAGCTTTTAATACCGGTTTAGAGTCAACGTCTAATCGATCCAAATTTTTGATAAAAGGTTTTTCAAAGCATAAAATTAAATCTAAGATAAATAAAATAAAATACAAATAGACAAGATAGAATCACTTGGATCCAACTTCTCTTTTATGTATCCTTTGATAGTTTTCGCACTTTTGGAGTTTTTAAGAGATTATCTTAGTTATAGTAGTAGGCCCCTCTTTGAAGGTGACGTTACCTCAACCTAGTGGTTTGAGTCAGCGGGATACAATCCCAAAGGGTCGAAATATTAGAATATAATTAAATAAGTTATTAATGCAAAAAGTGGTAGGCCCCTCTTTTGAAGGTGACTTACCCTCGGCTAAGTGGTTTGAGTCAGCAAGGATACAATCCCAAGAAGCCGGTTTAAAGTTTTAATAGCAATTTACATATAAGGGATTCAAACTATTCGCACCCCCGCCATCCAATACCTTTGGGGTATTGAAGGAGGTCCTATTAAGATTTAACCAAGTCCTTTCAGGATCTATACACTGAACGAGACAAGAATTTTACCAAACCACCCTTCTAACCCCCTTGCAAGTAGTTCACGCATTTTATATAGATTGTAAAGACAGGAATGAGCAAATCAATGACATCATGAAGAAATGGTTAGGAAAATTCACTTTCAACATAAGAAATTAGTTATTAAAGCCATTAATACATACCAAATTAAAAAGTACCGAAAGATTAAAAACTAAAAGTAATACATAAAAGATTAGTCTTCACCTAGTGATGTAAGGAATTTAGCCAAGCATTGCCTTTGTTTCACAAGAACCCTTACTATCAATCTTGGATCCCGAGACTACTACACACTCTAGATGATAGATGGATAATGGTGGTGGGTGTTGGTGTTGTAGTGGTGGTGGAGTGGTGGCAAAGTGAGAGAGAAGTGGTTTGCTAAGGGTTGCCTTTGAAGTGAACCAAGCACCCTTATTTATAGCCCAAACAGTAGCCCGGCCACGGCCCCGTGTCCAGCGGGCACCGCCCGTGGACATCATCTTCTCTTCCTTCATTAATTGCAGCTGTCAGCAAAGGGCCCCACACGACCCCGTGTCTCTTGGGCATGGCCCCGTGGTCATCTCTTCACTGTACTATCAAGATTCTACAAATCTTAGAGTTGACCACACCCCATGTTGGTCTGGGCACGGCCCCGTGGTGGGCTAGAAGCTTCTACAGGTTTTGTCTTCGAGTGCAATGGCTAACCACGCCCCATGCCTCTGGCTGGGCACGGCCCCGTGGTCAGCTTCTGTCTCTTGTTTTTTGTCTTTGGGGTGTTGCTGAGGGGTCGGGCATGGCATGTTATTCCTTCTTTGTGTATTTATGTTGTTTGGCTGCTTGTTTGCTTCTTTTGTTCTTTTGAGCTCATTTTATCCTAAAAATACAAAAGGAACAAAGAAACATGCTTTTTCCAACATTAGTACTAAAAAGGATTAGTTTTATGCCTCATTTGATGTAATTTATATGTTACATTTTGTATATATCAAATATCCTCACACTTGAATCTTTGCTTGTCCTCAGGCAAAACTCTTTTAAATGTGGCTTACACACCCAAACGAAATAGGTAGAGAAGAAGTTTTTGTGGTTTGTCTTGAGTGTCGGGAATCCAAGATCTTTACTTAAATTTTGCTTTTATTTCATTTACAATCCTATTCGTCATGATTTATTTAGAATATCTTTAAGAAAAATCATTTTATATAGGCATAACATGCCTCTTTAAAATTCTATTTATATACAAGTTCACTTACCTCACAAGAGATCACTCAACACTCGGCCGAAGATGTATTTTTGTGATAACACACGGTTCCGGTTTGAAACTTACTTCTACCATACGCTTGCCAAGCTATCAATCCTCCTCCATTTTAACTATAAACTGTTATAAATATCAAGAGGTCTTTGAAAAAGGTTAGGCTTGGCTTAAAGGTAGGTGATTTGGTTAGTACTTAGTAAAATGGCAGAAAGCATAAAAGGCGTCGGTTGTCGTAAAATCTTTTTGTTTTCGTGACATATATTTAAACTAAACATTTTCAAACAAGATTTTTGAGGAACTTGTTTGGTTATTGAAAGAACTATGGTTTTTTTATATATGTCACCAGATAAGCGAGTTTTTACTAAATCAAATGGGTTTAAAAAAAAGTTTTGGTCGGGAGTGGATGTTTGTTTTGTAGGTTTTTGAAACGAAAAAGGCTAAGGCTCAAAGGGGTTAACTAGGGAGATTTTAGGTAGTGGAGTAGAAAGAAGGAAAACAATGGTTTTGAATGAAAAATGGGTTAGTCCTAATGCCTCCATCATTTCTTTCTTCGGTTTAAGTTGGTAAGGACCGGGAATGTATCATCTTGGCAAGTTCTAGAGTCGTAAGAACCAAGCAGCTATTCACACAAGAAACGAAAAATGAGCATATAGTTCAAAGATGTATGTATGTATGCTCAATAAGGCTCAAAAATTCACTTATTGTGGGAATGGGTTTTTATTGTGAACAAGTATATATAATCAAATTTTAAAAAGATTTGTCATGCCTTTTTATAATTTCTTGTTTGGTTCTTTTTATCACGATGCTATCGGTTGTAAATTTGTAAAAACATAACTTTTTTAGAACTTGTTATTCCCAAATTAGACCAAGACAAGTAAAAAATGAAATTTTTTTGAAAAAGATTTGGAGTGATTAACGGTTCCAATACGAGTTTTGTGTAAGGCTTGTTATTAGGATTTGTGAGATTCAAGGTTTTAGCTTCCCCCACACTTAAATTACACATTGTCCTTAATGTGTCCAAAAATAAGTCTTTCGGTTGATTCGAACATGTAAAAGCATGTTAAAAACAAATTTTTGTGACACTGGGCTTCTGGCCATGGGCCCGTGTTGTCCAGGCACGGCCCCATGTTCAGAGCGCCAGTATCAAAGTGAGACAGAAGGTTGACCATGGGGCGTGGCCAGTGAGCACGGCCCGTGCTCAGTTACCTGTTAAAAAAAAATTATGCAGAACCTGGGCACGTGGCGTGTTCAGTTGGGCACGGCCCGTGCTGCACATGTTGGGAAGCTGAAAAAGTTGTAGGAAGGTACTGTTTACGTGCATGGGGTGTGGTTTTAGTGTCCCTTCGGTAGTTATTATCTTTTCGAGTGTGTCTTATTCCTGAAAAGTAAAATTTAAACTAGAAATCATAAAAGTTAAATTAAATTATCATTAACGATAGTTCCGTGGTGCGCCACGTTTATAAGGGTCCTTGGCTAGACCCAATGCCTGTCATGTATTACCCGAGTGGGATGTCTCGCATCCCATGTTGCATTGTCGGAGAGCGTCATTCAAGCTTGAGTCTATGATATTCATGTAGTTGACCGGGTCGTCCTCTATTCTTTTTCCTACCCCGAACTTCATTTCCTTGTCTCCTAGCCGTAGCGTTAGTTTCTCGTTGCTTACATCCACCATGGCACGAGCGGTGCTGAGGAATGGTCTTCCTAAAATGAGCAGTACATCGGTATCTTCTTCCATGTCGAGTATGACAAAGTCGGCCGGAAAGATAAATTCTCCGACCTTTACCAAGAGATTCTCGGTGACACCTTTGGGTATTTGATGGACCTATAGACGAGTTGTATGCTCATTTTGTGGGGCTTGGTTTTCCTAATCCGAGTCGATCAAACATTGATGCGGGCATGAGATTGATGCTAGCCCTGAGGTTGGCTAATGCATTTCTTATAGGAGATCCCCCGATGGAGCAAGGGATGGTGAAGCTCCCGGGGTCGATTTTCTTTTGAGGGAGTTTGTTGAGGAGTACGGCCAAGCATTCTTCACTTAGGTTGACTAATTGCAATGTTTCAATCTTCCTTTTGTGAGTGAGGAAGTCTCTCATGAATTTTGAGTATTTTGGCATTTGAGTGAGGACTTCTACAAATGGGAGATTGATGTGCAATTGTTTTAGTAGGTTCATGAATTTTGTGAATTTCTCATCGGTCTTTTGGCGAAGTAACCGACCGGGGTAGGGTACCGAGGAATTTTTGGTGGGTTCTAGATTTTGTGAGATGGTATTTTCTTGGTGGGTGAGTGGGTTTGTGGTTTTTTCGGGTGGATTGTCATCGGTGGGTGGAAGTGGCGTTTCCTCGGGACCTACTTTCCAGTTCCTTAATGTTATGAAGTGTACTTGTGCCTTCGGATTGGTTTCGGTATTGCTTTGTGGTTTTTCGGAGAAACTTTGGGCTAGTTGGCTTATTTGCTTCTCAATGTTTTGAAGACTAGCACGTTGGTTTCTAATGTCGGATTCCGTTTGTGAGAAACGATCCGAGTACCTTTTATCGGTTTCGGCGATGAGGCGTGTGATGAGATCCTCAAGCCTCTCCCGACCCCATTGTTGTTGAGTAAAATTTTGTTACTCATTTCTCGGTTGTTGTTGAAAGTTTGGTCTTTGATTTTGATTTTGTTGGTTACTACTATTCCCCGGTTCCCTCCAACCAAGGTTAGGATGGTTTCGCCATCCTTGGTTGTAGGTACCTGTCTGAGGACCCGATGGTCTAGGTTGATTGTCTATGTAGTTTACCATTTCCGTTTGATTTTCCATTTCTTTCATACAACTCTAGTTTTCATGTGGCCCACCACACCCTTCGCAAGCCATTACCGAGGCCGTTTTTTCTATTTCTAGGTTTTTTATTTTCGAAGGTAAGGCCTCGATTTGGGCTTGCAAAGAAGTGTTTTCATCTACCTTATGGACGCCCGAGGCAATAGATTTTGAGTCCCGGGGGGTGTGCCATTGAAAATTGTTTTGAGCAATTTCCTCAATTTGATTATATAGTTCATGTGGGAGTCTATTACCTAAGAGTCCCCTGGAGCTTGAGTCGAGTGTTTATCTCGTATGTTGCAACAAACCATTATAGAAAGTGGATACTTGTTGCCATACTGCGAGGCCATGATGAGGCATTTCCTTAATAGTTCCTTGAATCTTTCCCAAGTTTCATATAAAGATTCCCCGTCCTCTTGTGAATATGTGTTTATTTTGGTCATTAATTTAGCGGTTTAGAAGGCGGGAAATATTTATATAGAAACATTTGGGTAAGTTCATCCCAAGTGTTTACCGATCCACTTGGGAGGGTGTTTAACCAAGCCTTAGATAGGTCCTTTAGTGAAAATGGAAACATTCGGAGGCGAATGGCGTCGTTTGATGCTCCGTTGATCCGAAATGTGTTACATATTTCCAAAATGTTGGTATTATGTAAATGGGGGCCGTGGCCAATGATTTTAAGCTTTCTTAAAATCCTTGTGTCCCCGGAAACGGTGCCAAAAACTTGGTGTGCGTATAGCGTGTTATGAATTTATTAATATTTTGAGCGTATTTTACGCGTTAGTCAAGTTTTAAATTTATAAAACACGATATTTAACTAACACTAACACACACTTGGGAAAGTGCACCCATCGTGAGCGTAGTATAGTGTTGGTAAGATACCGAAATCATCCAAGGATACACGAGCTTTTATTACCGGTTTAGCGTCAACGTATAATCGATCCAAATTTTTGATAAAAGGTTTTCTAAAGCATAAAATTAAATCTAAGATAAATAAAATACAAATACAAATAGACAAGATAGAATCACTTGGATCCAACTTTCTTTTATGTATCCTTTGATAGTTTTCGCACTTTTGGAGTTTTTAAGAGATTATCTTAGTTATAGTAGTAGGCCCCTCTTTGAAGGTGACGTTACCCTCAACCTAGTGGTTTGAGTCAGCTGGGATACAATCCCAAAGGGTCGAAATATTAGAATATAATTAAATAAGTTATTAATGCAAAAAGTGGTAGGCCCCTCTTTTGAAGGTGACTTACCCTCGGCTAAGTGGTTTGAGTCAGCAAGGATACAATCCCAAGAAGCCGGTTTAAAGTTTTAATAGCAATTTACATATAAGGGATTCAAACTATTCGCACCCCGCCATCCAATACCTTTGGGGTATTGAAGGAGGTCCTATTAAGATTTAACCAAGTCCTTTCAGGATCTATACACTGAACGAGACAAGAATTTTACCAAACCACCCTTCTAACCCCCTTGCAAGTAGTTCACGCATTTTATATAGATTGTAAAGACAGGAATGAGCAAATCAATGACATCATGAAGAAATGGTTAGGAAAATTCACTTTCAACATAAGAAATTAGTTATTAAAGCCATTAATACATACCCAATTAGAAAGGTCGGGAAGAATAAAAACTAAAAGTAATACATAAAAGATTATTCTTCACCAAGTGATGTAAGGAATTTAGCCAAACATTGCCTTTGTTTGACAAGAAACCTTACTATCAATCTTGAATCCGAGACTACTACATACTCTAGATGATAGATGGATGATGGTGTGGGTGTTGGTGTTGTAGTAGTGGTGGAGTGGTGGCAAAGTGAGAGAGAAGTGGTTTGCCAAGGGATGCCTTTGAAGTGAACTAAGCACCCTTATTTATAGCCCAAACAATAGCCCGGCCACGACCCCGTATCCAGCGGGCACGACCCGTGGCCATCATCTTCTCTTCCTTCATTAATTGCAGTGTCAGTAGAGGGCCCCACACGACCCCGTGTTCTCTTGGACATGTCCCCGTGGTCAACTCTTCATTGTACTATCAATATTCTGCAAATCTTAGAGTTGACCACGCCCCATGTTGGTTTAGGCACGGCCCCGTGGTGGGCGTAAAAGCTTCTGTAGGTTTTGTCTTCGATTGCAATGCTGACCACGCCCCATGCCTGGCTGAGCACGGCCTCATGGTCAGCTTCTGTCTCTTGTTTTTGTATTTGGGGTGTTGCTGAGGGGTCAGGCATGACACGTTATTCCTTCTTTGTGTATAATGTTGGTTTTGGCTGCTTATTTGCTTCTTTGTTCTTTTGAGCTCATTTTATCCTGTAAATAAAAAAAGGAACAAAGAAACGTGTTTTTTCCAACATTAGTATTAAAAAAGAGTTAGTTTTATACCTCATTTGATGTAGTTTATATGTTACATTTTGAACACATCAGGCTGACTCATGTAAGACTTGTATCGAAATAGTTTGAATCTAGAATATGTTGGGAGGCTCTATCCTTATGGTTGGAAATTTTGACTGTGTCTGTGCTAAATCTAAATTAAGTATATGACCTCAGGAAGGCTTGTCACTTGGAATTAGTTCCTTTCTATTTGAATGCTTGTGTGCGGTCCCATACACACAATTTTTCCCTAGTTCTGAAATCTTTTCTGAAAAAGTCGTGTATCTCCTCTGTTTTGCGTGAGCTAAGACCTGGAGGTGCTAGGCAGCGTTAACTTCTGTTTTGCATGAGCAAAGATCTAGCTGTACATCTGTCGTCCTAAAGATCAATTCTCACCCGAAAGAGGCCCTCTAGTGCCCAAAAGAAACCCAGAAACCTACATCAAACTGAGTAAAAACTCATTTGATCTGTACATTATACCAACTTTTCTGCTTCTGATCTATTATGTTCTTTTCTCAATCTAGTCCCAGTCAAGATTTTAGAAATCTAGGACAAACTTGTGGAAATATGTGGTAGGGAAACTTCATGCATGATAGAGTGTTCTGTCTATCATTCCAGGATTTGATTAGTACTTTTTGGGTGTTCATTATTAAAACATCAAAAGACGATAAAATCAGTTGCAGACAGTCACATAATAAAGGCCTAGGGAGATAAGTTTAGTTGGACAGAAATCATTCGAATCACTCAGTAGTAGATCAATGTTGATAAATGATATCTGGCCCAAAACCTCGTGATTTGATCCCTGAGCAATATCGATATTTCCTTGTTTTAATTTTTTAATTTTTGTAAATAATTGTTAGATATTATCTTTTTTTGTTTTTATAGGTTTTAGTCTCGTAAAACGTGCTCGGGAGGGTAAGGATTGTTTAAATGAAAATTAAAATTTCTAAACTTGAAAAGGAAATTAAAAGGGTAAGTCGAAATCATGAAATGGACTTATATATAGTTCCAACTCGAAATGGTGATTTCAGCTCAAGTTAAGTTTAAATGGTTGGGCCTGATCTGGTTTGTATAAGGCCCAGCCCATGATGGATCTGGGTATATATTGAAATTTTGTATCGAGATCTCATTTCACTTGAAACCCCTCTGATTCTCTCTTAAAATTCTCTCTGGTTCCGACTTGTTGTTTCTGATTCCGACTAACTAACAATAGAGATTTCAAGGTAATCTCGATTAAACCTTGGTGTTTGTTTGAAGATTTTTCTTGAGATATGAAGAAATTTATGAAGATTTGAAGATCATTAAGAACCCTATTGTTAGGGCATGGATTTTATGCTAAGGATCATCTATTCTGAGACTGAGCCTGGATCATGGATCCTTAACGGATAATGCAGGGAGTCTAAGGATCAAGGATCCTTACTAATATTTATGTTTCAACAATTGTTCCTTGTGTATTCAGTTTACGTTTGCAGGTAATCGTGGACTAAGTCATTGAGGGAATGTCGGAGGAATATGCCATTTCTAGCAAGTGCTTGCAGCTCATAACCGTTGAAGAAGGTCGTGGGGAGCTTGCACATTTAGCGGAAAGTTAGTTATTAGGATTTTTGTTATCTTTTAAGAGGGTAACAAGCTCATTTTTAGAAACACACTATCTTTTTTACACACAGCAGCATATACTCGAACTATCTGATCAACATTGGCGAACACACACTTCAAACTAGGAAATCCTTGTATCGAGCTTGTTACCATCCAAAGTTGTAATCATTCTTGTTCAATATAGTTGGTGATCGGTAGTTTCCATCACCCGAGGTTTTTTATGCCGGAGATCAACTCTTGATCAAGGGCTTTTCCTCGAACAAATCATTGTGTTCATTGTCATTTACCTTTGATATTTGTTCATACACTTGTTCATTTAACCAAGCATCCAACCTCACAAAAATCAGATTTGGTTACATTATCCTTGTGTGATTTTTGACCAAAACAGTTTGGCGCCCACCATGGGGTAATTGGTGCTTCAATTCTAAAAATTCCATTCATTTCTTTCAGTTCTATTCATCTCCATTAACTACATGGATTCTCATCTACTTCAAGTGCCATGCCGGCGGTTACCTCATCTCAGACATGTGCATCGTTGCCTCCCATTCCCCCTGCACCGGTGAGGAGTTCTGATAATGCTCAGAAGAAGCCAACATTAGTTTTCTCGAAGGCTTCTACTATTTCATCCTCTGTACCTACTAACAATGATTTGTCTACTTTGATTTTGTAGATGAAAGGTTATATGGAACAGCAGGACAGAACTATTCAGAGGATCCTTCGTGAAATTGATGAAATCAAGAAACAGAAGAGATCAGCAGAGGATCACTCTCCACTGATGCCCAAGTCATTGAACTTTGACACTCCAGCAACAACCATCCAGCAACCCAAGGCGCATGGTGTTCAGTATCAGGGATCCTCAGGATTGTAGCATGGATCATTGGCAATGACGCAGCCACAGGCATCTCACTACCAGCCTTATGGATCTTCATTCCAGAATCAAGGATCCTTATATCAGCATCAAGGATCCTACCTCAGTTCGGGAGGATATTTGGAGACGGTTCCACCTAAAGTATCCTATTTTCAGCATCAAGGATCCTCATCCCAGGTTCAATGATCCTCCTCTCAGATTCAAGGATCCATGGAGTATCCTCCAAGATCTTCAGCACCCATGTATCCTGGACCCAACATCTTTCAGGATCAAGGATCTTCAAGGAGTCAGCCAACTAGGAATTCTGAAGTTCACATAGGAGACTTCATTCCTATACAGACTATTGCCTCATCTGGTCCAACTATTGCACCTGAAACATCTACCATTGGATATACTTCTGGCATACCATTTCTGAATCAATCAGGAGGTAACAATGTCAATAACTCTTTTGGTACTAACTATGTTTCATGCAGGATACAAGTATCAATCAGGCTATGGCCAGGGAGCTCCAGAAGCTTAAGGATATGATATCTAGTGTCCTGGGAGTGGTTAAACCCATTCCTGAGATTTCGGATGGAAGTCATAAGGTGTCTCGTTTTGCACCTCCAATATGCACTGCTGAGACACCTAAGCGCTTTCAAACCCCCAACATGAAGCTCTATGATGGCACCACTGATCCTGAGGAACATGTGGCACAATATAGAGAGAGGATGGAGATCAACCCCATCCCCGAAAAGTTAAAGGAAGCCTGTCTTTGCAAGGGTTTCAGATCAACAGTAACTGGATCAGCGTTGAAATGGCTGCTAAGTCTTCCTCCTTACTCAATTCTTCATTTTATCATTTAGTTAACTTGTTCAATAATCAATTCTCATGTAGTAGAACCTTTGAACGATTGACTAGTGATCTATATAGAATAACCCAAGGCCGTGATGAGTCACTTAGGGATTATATTACTAGGTTTAGTAAGGAATCCTTAGATATCCCTAAACTGGATATTGCTACCGCTGTGGAAGCATTTAAAATGGGTTTACTTAAGGATTCCTCTTTCCATGATGACCTTGTTATGACACCTTGCAGGAATTCAGATGAAGTCAGGAACAGGGCTTTGAGATTCATCCGTTTAGAGGATGACAAGAGAATCCAGGAAAGGTGATCGGGGTCCTCAAAGTAGGAAAAACAAGGATCCTTCTTCAAGAATATCCAATCCAAACAGTATTAAAAGCATGACAACCAGATTGTGAATGCAGTTGAACAAGAAGAAGACGATGAGTATTATCCTCCAATTTCTGAGTATTGTTTTTCTGCTAACAATGCTGAACTAATCCTTGCTATGCAGAATTTAGGTGACAAGGTTAGCTGTCTAAAGAAAACTGACAAGCCCGAGCTACTAAGGATAAATCTAAATGGTGTGCTTATCACGAGGATTTCGGTCATCTCACAGATGAGTGCATAGCACTAAGGAAGGAGATAGGTTATCTTTTAAGCAAAGGATATTTGAAGGAGTTGCTTGGAAGGAAAAAGTCAAGGATCCAGGATTCTGAGAAAGTTCCTGAAAGAGCTCCACCTCCACCAGCCAATGCTCAAATAATCAACTTTATCTCAGGTGGTTCGGATATTTGTGGAACTTCATTCTCAGCAGCAAAAAGACATGCCAAGGAGACGAAAATGGAGAATGGAGAAAGACCAGTTCGAACGTCAACGTTAACTCAACAAAAAGTGATCTCATTTGATGAGGATGACCGTGTAGACATACAAGATCCTCATCACGACGGTTTAGTCATTACTTTGTTTATTTCTAACCAATTTGTTCGCAAGATCCTTATTGATGGAGGGAGTTCAGTGAACATAATTCAGTTGGATGTCCTCAAAAAGATAATTCCTGAATCCGAGATCATTCCAAGATCATCAGTGCTCGTGGGGAAACCAAGAATACATTGGGGGACATCAAACTCCCAATTTACATAGAGGGAGTGAATTCTATCCAAAAATTTTGTGTCATAGATTGCCTATCTTGCTGTAATGTTATTCTTGACAGGCCATGGATAGACAACATGAAGGCAGTCCCCTCTACATACCACCAATGTGTCAAGCTTCCAATTCCATCGGGAATAGTCAAAATAGAAAGTGACCAGCAGGAGGCAAAGAATTGCTACACTTCCTCGATGAAACCAGCTTCCAAGTCTAGGGAAGCATAGCAATTAAAGCATCCTCCAAGAGACGTCATGGAGGCAAGAGAACAAGACGTCAAGGATATACTCTTAGTTCCTGAGGATCCTGAATCTAAGGTGTATATAGGATCCGGGATCCAGAAGAGCATAGAGCAGGATCTAGTATCCTTCCTGAAACATGGAAAATCTACCTTCGCCTGGAAGCACGAAGATATGACAGGTATCTCAAAGGATGTCATTATTCATAAACTTGGTATTGACAGGTCTTTCAGGCCAATTCACCAAAAGAGGAGGAAGTTTGCACCTGAAAGAAATGAAATTATACAAGAAGAGGTAGACAAGTTACTAAGGCAGGTATGATAAGAGAAGTCAAGTATCCAAGATGGTTAGCCAATGTGGTTGTTATTCAAAAGAAAAATGGAAAGTGGAGGGTATGTGTCGATTTTACCGATTTAAACAAGGCATGTCCCACATTGACTCCATGGTGGATGCTACGGCGGGTCATGAGCTTTTAACTTTTATGGATGCTTTATCTGGATTTCAGCAAATTCAGATGGAACCATCTGATCAAGAGGATACTGCATTCATGACACCCACCGACATATATTGTTATATTGCTATGCCCTTTGGTTTAAGAAATACAGGTGCTACATACCAAAGACTGGTGAATATGATGTTCAAGGAGCAACTTGGACACACAATGGAAGTATACATAGATGATATGGTGATCAAGTCAAAAAGAGCTGAGGATCACCTGAAGGATCTCGAAGAAGCATTCAATATTCTTGACCAGTACAATATGAAATTAAACCCCTCTAAATGCCATTTCGGGGTCAAAGCTGGGAAATTTTTAGGATATATGGTGACCAAGAGAGGAATTGAAGCAAGTCCAGAACAAATCAAGGCTTTAGTGAACATCAAGTCTCATGCCAATGCCAAGGATGTGCAAAGATTGACAGGAAGGATTGCCGCCTTGAATAGATTCATTTCAAAATCCTCAGAAAGATGCAAGGATTTCTATGATATTCTGAGGAAGAATAAGAAGTTCGAATGGACTGAGAAGTATAAAACTGCTCTACAAGCCCTTAAGGATTACCTATCCTCAGCACCAGCTTTGATGAAACCAGAAAATGGAGAGCCCTTGTCCTTATACTTAGTTGTTTCAGGTAAAGCGGTAAGTGCGGTCCTAGTTTAGGATCACGAAGTCCAACAACATCTGGTATACTATGTAAGTAAAAGTCTACTTGATGTTGAGGCCAGGTATTCTCACTTAGAGAAACTCATTCTTGCTTTAATCATGGCTTCTACAAAACTAAGACATTATTTTGAAACTCATACTATTGTTGTTAAAACTAACTTTCCTATTAAGAATGTTCACAGGAAACCAGAGATGTCGGGAAGAATGGAAAAACGGGCTGTTAAACTTAGTGCATATGACATTAAGTATGAGACTAGAACTGCTATTAAATCCCAAGCTTTGGCTGACTTTGTGGCTGATTTCAGTAGTGATCTACAAAGGGAAGCTGAATTAGAAGTGCAACAACTTGAGGAGACCAAGGATCCTTGGACACTCTTCACAGATAGAGCCTCGAATGTGAAAGGAACTGGACTAGGCTTACTACTAATCGCCACAGGGGGACATTATACCCCAATCTATAGCTTGTGAATTTCAGACCACTAATAATGAGGCTGAATATGAAGCCTTGATAGTAGGTTTGCAACTAGCTAAACATATGAGGATCAGGTATCTTCAAGTATTTGTAGATTCGTTGTTAATTACTAACCACTATAATGGTTCCTATGCTGTTAAAGGTGAGAAACTAATCAAATATTTGGAGATAGTCAAGAAACTGGCAGAATCTTTTGTTTCTTTTAGCCTAACACAGGTACCTAGGGAAGAAAACGCAGAAGCTGATGCCCTAGCCAACCTTGGATCATCATTGAAGATTCCAGAAGATATAAAGATCCCTATCATCCATATCATAACTCCTGTAATAGAGGAAGATCAAGCAATGGAAATAATGGAAGATGCTGGGATTGTACCTGGTGATGAAATGCAGTCCCATTCAGGATCATGGATCCACCCAATTCTAAGATTCATTCAAAGTGGAGAAATTCCCATTGGGGAAATCCTCAGGACCTTCAAGGCTAAGATATCCCAGTTTACTGTAATTAATAACATGAAGGACCCTATCTGAGGTGCATCGAGGATCCTGAGATATAAGAAGTCTTGAAGGATTTCCACGAAGGAGACTGTGGGAATCACACTGGGGGCAAAGCACTATTTTCAAGAATCCTCAGAATAGGCTATTACTGGCCCACAATGAAGAAGGATGTTGTAGATTACGCAAGGAAATGTGATGCTTGCCAGAGACACAGTAATATCCTTCATCAGCCGGCAGAACCTCTGCATCATATATCATCCTCTTGGTCATTTATGAGATGGGGGATGGACATAGTAGGCAAGCTTCCTAAGGCACCAGGAGGAAGAGTATTCATGCTAGCTATGACAGACTATTTCTCTAAATGGATAGAAGCAGAAGCTTTTGCCCAAGTTAGGGAAAAGGAAGTTATACCCTTTATTAAGAGAAATATCATTACTAGATTTGGTATTCCTTCTGAGATTATCTGTGATAACGGATCCCAGTTTATTGGGAAACATACTACTAACTTTTATGACAGCTGGGGGATTAGGATGATAACATCAACACCAGTCCACCCACAAGCTAATGGCCAGGCAGAATCATCCAACAAGATCATCATCAACAATCTGAAGAAAAAGCATTGATCCAAGAAGGGGAAATGGACTGAAGAACTGCCATGTGGTTTATGGGCAGACAAAAACAACTCCCAAGAATGCTACGGGTCAGACTCCTTTCTCCTTGGTCTTTGGAGCTGAGGCAGTGATCCCTACAGAAATGGTAGTCCCTACAGCAAGAACAAGCATCCGTGATCCTGAGGCGAATGCTGAGACTCTAGCTCAAGACTTGGATACCGTGGAGAAACTTAGAGACTTGGCAAGAATAAGGCTGGCTAGTTATCAACAAAGGATGGCTGGAGCGTATAACAAGAATGTCAGGGTTAGAAGATTTCAAGTAGGTGACTTGGTATTGAGAAAAGCAATCCAAAATACCACGAATCCTACTGATGGCAAGTTAGCACCAAAATGGGAAGGCCCTTATCTAATTGAAGCTGAAGCAGGAAAGGGGGCATATCGTTTGCTAACTATGGATGGTGATCTCCTGCCAAGAGCATTGAATGTTGTTCATTTAAAGAAATACTTTATGTAGCAAGGATCGAAGTCCTTATTGATTTTGGTATCTAATCCAGGATCCTTAAATGATATATGATCCTTCTTTCGGTAACGCTTTTCAATTTCTTTATCTCGTACTATATTTATCACTCATTATAAGTAAGGGATGTTAGATTCTTAACATCCTATTTTATCAAGTTTTAAGTTTTTGCAGAACTATTACAAAGATTCAAGTGGTTGGCCAACCCTCCAAAGTTTTTGGGCTTGTCCCCAGCTAAGGTATCTATTACCTCCTACGGGTCTTTACCATTCACACGAGTTGGGTTTCGACACCCTCACCAGTTGCGCACGTTATCCAAGTATAGTTCGAGGCAATGGGACCAATACCTACTTAAGGGGCTGACAATTTCATTGTTGTTGGCTATATTTAGGATCCTAAGTATAATGGTAGACGTACCATACATCCGTTCCTAAGGTTTCTAACGTTTTCACGTTAGCTAGGTTTCGGCATTTTCATGTCGCTCACGTTTGGATAGTTGCCAGTTTAGGCCATACTCCGGTTTACACAAGTTAATTTGGGTTTATCCCCAGTTATTTGGGCTTGTCCCCAGTTTGTTGGGCTTGCCCCTAGTTACTAATGGTTCTTTCACTTGATGTTTGGCTTAGTCCCAAGTTATATACTCTTACAGGTTTACGAAGTTTAACAGCTAAGGATCCTGAATCCTAAAGTTCTGTTGATTGTTATGCTTTGATTGATACAACTGTAAGTGTTAAGGATATAGAATCCTAACTTGGATTCATGGGTATGATCCTTTATTTGCCTTTGTTTTATTTCTGGCTTATTTATGTTACCCTTAAACCTTTGACAACAGTATACGTGATCCTTGATCATATAATGTTAAGTCTTTAAGAGAACTTGTTTTGACACTTATTTGGTATTCTTTTTAACAACTTATAAACTCCAAAGTTATATAAAAGGGAATTGACCGATAAATATAGATGCAACGATATTCAAAGTATAAAATAAGTAGGTAACTCCAGAGATAGCCAAAAGATTAAAGTTTTATTTATTGAAGCCCTTCTAAGGTTGTCAAAATTGCCTACCCAAGTTTCTTCCAGCAAAACGTGGCCTGTCCACTTGGGTTGGCAAAGGGTGTCCATACTAACGGTTCATAAAGCGCAGGAAATTAAAGACGAGGGGCATCAAAGACTTCATCCTCCACAAACAGAAGGACCCATCCATCTTTGCTACCCCTATATTATCCAAAGGATCATTGATCCTTAAACCTAAACTATTGTTCAAAGTAGAACCCCAAATTATTCAAACAAACCACAAAACAACGAAAAAGCTCCTCTGAAGGGTTTTTGAGAAGATCTTGGCTCTGGGGTTTGGGATCTTGCTTTTGATCCTTGAGAGGGGAGGATCGGGTTTCCATTTTTTCCATGGATTTAGAGAGAAGAAATGGTGAAGAAAACATAGAATTGAGGAAGAGAGAGAGAGAGGATACCTGTTGGTGCTCCGGATCCACGTATAAATGACAGAGATCAAATTTTAAATGGGAAGTCTCATCTCTATCTACATCCTATATATAATGATGCTTGTTGCAGGCTATCACATCGCTGACGTCACGATTGCAACGGATAGTTCGAATGAAAATATGACTTATCTATTTGCATTTAATTCGTCATATTTTGGGGGCAATTGTTAGGGCATGGATTTTATGCTAAGGATTATCCATTCTGAGACTGAGACTGGATCACGGATCCTTAACGGATAATAATTGCAGGGAGTCTGAGGATCAAGGATCCTTTCTAATATTTATGTTTTCAACAATTGTTCCTTGTGTATTCAGTTTACGTTTGCAGGTAATCGTGGACTAAGTCATCGAGGGAATGTCGAAGGAATATGTTCTAGCACGTGCTTGCAGCTCATAACCGTTGAAGAAGGTCGTTGGGAGCTTGCACATTTAGTGGAAAGTTAGTTATTAGGATTTTTGTTAACTTTTAATGGGGTAACGAGCTCATTTTTGAAAGACACTATCTTTTTTACACACAGCAGGATGTACTCGAACTCTCTGATCAACATTGGCGAACACACACTTTCACATTAGGAAATCCTTGTATTGAGCTTGTTACCATCCAAAGTTGTAATCATTCTTGTTCAATATAGTTGGTGATCGGTAGTTTCCATCACCCGAGATTTTTTATGCCGGAGATAAACTCTTCATCAATGGCTTTTTCCTCATACAAATCATTGTGTTCATTATCATTTACTTTTGATATTTGTTCATGTCACACCCCGACGGCCCGACCGCGTAAAACAACAAACAGCGACGGAATCTCAGGGAGTGTCGTATCAGAATTATTGTTTCAATAACCATGGCACATAAAATTTAGTTTTATTGAATAGAATTTGTTTACATTGTCTGGAAATTTAAATATAAAACATAACATAAGTTATATTGTCTTCAGGTTTTAAGTCACTAAAGCCCAAAGTCCGTCCTAAGTGTCGCATGATCAACCTTAAGCATTCGCTCGTGAAAATATGTGAAAATAAAGTACGTCAGCATCAAAATGCATGTGAGTAACATAGGTTTTGCGTTTAATATTCATGGCCTAGATTATTTTAAGATAAGTTTAAAGTAGTACAAAAGTCGCCATGAACCATAAAAGTTTCTTTTATAAAAACCACATGAAAAATCAATATGATATAAAAGAAATGGTGCATGGTTAAATAGATAACCAAAAGTAAGTCTTGTATAAATGTCATATCTTGTATTTTATTTGAAATGATTTAGATAACGCCACAATATGTAAGATAATAAAAACACTTATATATTGGATGTACCATCGGCATATCCACCATGCTTTTATCAGGTTACACATGTCACGTTATTTAAATCACTTACCATAATCCAACCATCAAAAGTCTTGTTTAAACCAAAATACTGTAAACCAAAGTCATATAAACCAAATTCATGTATACCAAAGTCATGTATATACAAGTCTTGTGTAACCAAATGTCAAGTATAAGCCAAATGTCTTTAATAGTCAAAATGTCTTATAATAAAAACATGTCTTTGAATAATCAGAAGATATATTTTATAAACCATTGCTTTTATTGTTAAACATGAATTCAGATTGTTGGCAAACACATCCAAGCCTTGGTTGACAGTCAGATAGACCCTTATGAAGATAAAAGTCTATCCATTTCATCGGATTCTGTCATTCCCTAAAGTCGCTTCCAAACAAACCCGGGAAGTGGGAACGGGATTGTCAATCCTATGGTACCATTACATACTACCGGTCGGCGTGATCAATGTTAATGAATGTATTAAGTCAATCTGCAACGCACCAAAATGTCATGAACAGTGTAGCAAAAATGTCTTTGAAAACCAATGTACTAGTATGCTCAGTCAACATACATAGCAAGTAAATGTCTTTGAAAACCAAAGTACTAGTATGCTCAGTCAACATATATAGCAAGTAAATATCTTTGAAAACCAATGTACTAGTATGCTCAGTCAACATACATAGCAATTAAATGTAATGTAAATCAATGTGCTGATATGCCAAGTCAACATATGCCGCAAATACAATGGAAATCATGTACTATATGTACTTATGTAATCAAAGCATGTATAAAGTCATGAAAACTCAAAAGTAGTCTTAGGCACAATATGTTTCACCCCAAAACGTTTGAAAAGGTAAAAGAGGGGACTATGTACTCACATGTGGTTGAAAAAAAGTCCTTGTTCAAGAAGATAAACCAAGATCGAGAGTCCGTGAAATCAAGCGTGTCCTAAAAATGGTTAACTATGTAAATATCGAGACATAAATCAGAACATCGGATAGAATGAGGTCTTGTAAACCAAATGAGTGTTGGAACTCATATGAGATGGTTTAACAAAGTTATCGTTCTGAGTTGAAAAGTTTTCTAAGTGCTTTTGACCCGTTATGACTTGTTAAGGTAGTTTAAGCTACTTTAATGCGTCATTTGCGTAACAATGTAGTCGGATGGTCAGATTTGTGTTATGATAAGTCTAAATTACCAAAGCATGTTTAAAAATGTTATTAAATCAGAATATATGTCAAAGTTTATGTTACATATGTTTTTAGTTGATTTACTTGTAGAAAAGGGCATTTTGGTCATTATTAAAGATTATATCAAATAATTATCATAACACTAACCAAATGACATGACCATAAGGTATAACCTCAGAGGGTTATTCCCTTTATGATTATGGTCATAAATATGTATTTGGTTGGGTCCAAAGATCAACCAAACGGGTCAGATTCGAAAGTCAAAGTGGTGGTCAAAACCGCTAGACTTATGACTCTAAACAAGCACTAAAACAAAAGTGACGAATTAGACATGTTTTGGCATGTCTAAATAAGTTTATAAAAGTGTTTTGACACCAAAACAAACTGTTTTGATACCCGGAATGGTTCTGTTGCAAATTGTGCAAAAATCACATTTTTGACCGAAACTTTGACTTGTTAAAATGACTAGAAGAGATAGAAATTAGTAGGTATGATCATTAGGGATTATGACCAACATGATTGTGCTTATATTAACAAGTTCAATTGGATTTTGTTTTGATCAATTCATGATCAAAACTAAAGTCAAACAGAGTCAAACTGTTTGATTTTTAGCTCAATTATGCTACAAGAATTGAACAAAACTTGAATGAGAGACTTACAAACACCAAGGATTGCCAAAGAATCACAGAGGAAGCTCCAAAGATGGTTGCAAATTCAGATTTGAGGCATATGTGAGCTAGATGGGTGGTTGAAAGGTTTCAAATGTGAAATCCCCTTGCTAGTTATAGTAAATTTGAAGTCATAAGAGGTTAACAAGTGTCCATGAATCATCACCAAGTTGGATTAGTGTCAATACACTTGCTAGAAGCAGGTAGAAGGGTGGCAAGTTCGTTTGGTGAGTCAATCAAAGAGTTAACCAGCTGCTGCCACATTTATGATGTGCTGGGCACTCATTATGGACCGTATGGGGTTTTGCCTTACGGTCCGTAAGGCCCTTGCAGGGGCTGAAGTTTCAAAAATGGCAGAAATGGCCCCTGAACTTGTTTTTGACGCGTTTTGGCACTTTTAACACCCATTAACCTGATTTTCAAGCTTCATAAAGATGAAATAACATAGGGAACTTGAAATGTGTCCAAAAATGTTCCAGATGTCGGTTCGTTTGGTCGTACGGTTGCGGTTCTCGGTTAGTTACGGAGAAAATCATAACGAACGCGTGCATGATCGTAAATGCGCAACGAATGATATTTTTGCATTCCAATCATTAAAATACAAGATTTTAATGTTTACAAAAATTTTTGGATGTGCGTACATGTTTCGGATAGCGATATACGCAAAAAGGCATAGTTGCACAGAATTTGCAAAATCTTGCTATAGAACAGGCACTTTATATCTTCTCTCGAACAATTAACTAGCCACATCGGGTCTAGTATCCTGATCATTCTCCACAGTCCCTGCATTCCTTCAAACCCTATAATCTCAACCCTTTCCTTAGTAATATCCAGATGTTCTTCAAATCTCAATACGATCACAGCTTCGCAAGTAGTTGGATCTATCTGCCACCACTTGAACACCGGATAGAAGTTCTGTTCAATAGGCATCAAGGGCATGTTTCTCATCGCTCTTGGTCGTTTCATAATCAACGTTATATCTTTCTCCCCTGTCACTTTATCAGTCTTTATGCGACGCTTTAGTATGAAAGGCTTCCAACACTTGAATCTCTTTGTCGCCTCAAACTTAATCATCTTCCACAATAACTGATCGATATACTTCATATGGTATGTGACATTTCTAGTTTGCACCAACTCCTCTACATCCCAGTATGGTAATCGTTTTGAAATCAGCAAAATATTTGAGGTATTGCACTCCAAATTCACGTTTGATTGCATACACGTTCAGCTCCTTGAACCAACCCCAACTTAGGATATCCCCTAATGACACGTCTTTATCTCTGGTAAAGAATGCTAGAGGACATCGAAACTTACGTTCACGTGGCATCTCTTTAAACCAGGATTTCTTAGCTTGAGATATTTCCTCTTTCTCATAGGCTTAGGAACTTTACCATCTCGGATTGTTTCTTCAATCTTCTCCTTCAACATTTCTTCATCAAGTTGTTTGTACATCTCTTCGAACGTTGGAAAACTATCTGTGTTAGTACCAGAATACTTCTCTGCTTCGTCTTTCTCATCATCAGACGACCAGTCTTCCACTATCACCCTGTTATACTCATCAGCTTCATATCTTCGAATGTACTGATAATCATTAGGCTCAAACATGTTAACATTCAACACTTCCTCTTCGAAATCAAACTCAAGATTTTTAGTATCTTTCGATCAATTTCGCCAAGTCTTCTTTTGTATAGTTATGCACAAACTCACCTTCTTCAACGTTATGTTCAAGCATCAATATCATAGGCTTGATTGGCATTGCCAAACGGCTTTGCAGACATATCAACATCAGTCATGTCTATATCATCAGATGGCCTTGTTTGCCCTGACTCCCCCTGAATCTGATTATTCATTCTGTTTGATTCATCATCCATCAGCGAAGAAAAATCAAAGTCTTCAGTAACTTTTGCTTCACTAATCTTCAGACCGACTCCTCCCTGATCATTATCGTCATCATCATTATTCCAATCTTCTTAATCAGAGTCGTCTTTATTGTCGTCAACATCTTTATCCTTATCCTCTGCTTCATCATCGTCCTTTTCTTCAGAAGCAATTACAGGATCAGAAGGTTTGATAGACTCGTCAACAACCTTAATAACATCGGACTCAGAAGCTTTTTCAACATCATCAACAGGCTTATCAGCAACTTCAGAAGATTTAGTAGGTGCTTCACCTTCAACACCTTTGCCTTTGCCGCTTTCTGCAAGTTCTTTCTCAGATCTTTCTTTTGCCTCTTGTCTATCCAACCGATCATATTCAGCAATAAAGTCAATACCAAGAGTATTAGATAATACTTTCTGCATCCTTGTAAATCTTTGATTGTTTAGAGCTTTAATCGTTTTCAGCTCAACAATCTATGTCTGTAGGTTCTCGTTAGCATCTTGTGAACTTTCGATCAATGCTTTGAAAAATTCTCGTTCACTTTCCAACACCTTGACTTATCATCCAACATTTCCTTTTCTACTGAGCTTTGATTTACTTTCCTGATTAGCTCGGCTTTCTCTTCTTCATTCTTTGCAACTTTCTCTTCTAAGATCTTTACACGCTTTTCAAGAAGATCAACATTACTTTCGGGAAATAGATCACTTAAATCTTGAAGACTTATTGGCTCATTTGGCATTTCACCAAAAAGTTTCGATCGTGGAGTAGACTTCGGTGTTGATTTTGGAGTAGCAGCCTTTGGTGTTGAGCTCTCAGGTTGAACAACTTTAGGATCCGGAGATTGAATCACTGGAACTTCAAGTAAACTAGACTCAGGAGGTTCTTGTGTTGCTCCTGGCCTTTCAGCTTCAACTATAATAGAAACAGGAGGTTCTTGTGTAGGAGGTTCTTGTGTAACTCCTTTCTCCTGTGCGCCAGAAGGTTCTTGTGTAACTTCTTCATTTTAGGCTTCCCAATA
Organism: Scalesia atractyloides; assembly: GCA_947069175.1. Classification (NCBI taxonomy): domain Eukaryota; kingdom Viridiplantae; phylum Streptophyta; class Magnoliopsida; order Asterales; family Asteraceae; genus Scalesia; species Scalesia atractyloides. Next base: position 35,068,783 of record CAMTDV010000025.1, read on the forward strand.
TATCTCCTGCTAGCTGGCTTTTGAACTTTCTTTGTTTTCTTTCCTTTCGTCTTTGGAGATCCTGTGGTTTTTGTTGTTGAAACCACTGCAGATTTTGCACGCTTTGCCTTTTTCTTCGGCCTCTCCTCGTCCGAATCTTTTTCAAACTCAGGCACATAATCAGCATCGCCTTTAGTTAGCTTTTCTTTTTCAGATTCGGCATCCACAATCTTTTGCCGCTTTTCAAGAGAATCAATAGAATCATCGTCGTTCTTTGAGGTAGCTGAAATAACATCGTCTTCTTGCGTAGCTTTTTTTTGTCTCTTGGCTTTCGATAAGAACCGCTGCGCTAGAACCAGCTTCAATTTGCACATTTACAGGTTCGATTCATCCACAAGCGTTGTATCAACTTTCTTTGCCACGTGCTTCTTTTTTTCTCAACTTCAGCTTTAACAAACCATTCACTGCGCGCTTTCGGCTTAAAAGTCTTAAACCATTCTGTTTCAGCATTCAATTCCTTCTCGTCACCACTACCGTCTTTCCTCCACTTGTTATCAGCCGACGCAATATAATTTTCATCTTTAATCGCCCCAAATACTGGTTTTGCCACCGGTGCTGAGTCTTGTTTCTGGAACTTTAATAGCTTCTTAACTGTGGTTCGTCGAGGTGACTAAAGTATAATATGTCGTTTGGATCACGTGTAATGTCTGTAAACTTCTCGTCTATAAGCATTTGCACGAACCTCGGATACAAACATAATCTTGTATCTTCCATATTCTTTGACATGTGCGTGAAAACAAGCTTAGAATAGTTGAACGGCTTCTTCAGAATTAACGTCGTTGCCATGCAGGCCATGTAATCTTGAACATCATCAAGGCCCGCCTTCCTGTGGCTGAAAGTATGAATAATAGCGTGCATGAGAAGCTTATAAGGGTTTGGGACTTCCCCTTTCTTCAACGTTGGCTTGTTTACGCTTCCTTTGTAGCCCATACGATAGAAACATCCTCGTACCATCTTTTCGTCCAAGAAAATAGGATCATCTTTGTCGTCATTGAAGCGTAGAATCCTGCGAATATCATCCTCTGTGACAATGATTTGTTTAGCTTCATTTCCAACTTGTACTGACGATGTGATAGTCTTTCTGTCTGCACTGAGCGAAGCATTCATCCAGAATGATATGTATGCGATCTGTAAGACATTGTACGCTCCGTGATGGCTCGATGAATAGGGAAATCCTTTAGAAACTTTAGGATGCTTTCGTACTCCTTCAGCGACGGACATGACGCCTTATCGAGAGTGATGTAGGTGTTATGGAACTTAGAATAATCCATAGAAATAACCCGTGATGGTACTTGAACCTGAAATACGACGCAAAACACTTAGCACGCATTACGAGAAAAGTTACAAAATTTTTCAACACATTAACATCAAGTTCGGGCGAACTTGATGTGAATATAACAAACTGATTTTGTCAAGTTCGCCCAAACATGTATAATAACATGTTCACCAATTCAAACATAAGTTCGAGCGAACTTATAGTCAACACACTATTCAAACTCCAAAGCATAAGTTCGAGCGAACTTCCCATTTCATTTTCAAATTTCAGCATCTAAGTTCGGGCGAACTTATGGATCACACAATTTTCTGATTTTTATTTCTAAGTTCGGTCGGACTTGTGTTTTTATTAGTGGTTTTATAGGTTTTATTAGCAAGTTCGGTCGAACTTGATAACAAGTTCGGCCGAACTTGTTATCTTCTTCAATCAAAAACCTGCTCATCTTATTAACAACCATTTTAATCAAATCCAAGCCACATTTACGGTCGATTTATGTTGACTATCTCATTTTTAAGTCCAATTCGTCCATTATAACCCTAGAACTACCAGATTAACCACTTTCAGATCTAGATTCAACGATTAGGGTTCAATTTGTGGTCCAATGATCAAATTATTACCTCTTCCATCTCAATAAGTGTGCGACTCACTTAAAGCAATACAAATTTTGGTAGAATAACGTTACTAGATCAACCAATTTCACAATTTGCTCTCACAGGTCAAGTTCGCTCAGAGAAAGCTTATAGAAGATTATGAAGTTCGGCCGAACTTGCAAAGCATTTATACCTCTGCAAGTTCGGCCGAACTTGCAAGCCCAGCAATGAAGCCCAAATCAAGTCCGAGCGAACTTACAATCAACTCACTAAAAACCCAACAAGTTCGGTCGAACTTGTTGTCAAATGAACTTTTAAGTAGTTAGGTAAGTTCGGCCGAACTTGCCTAAACTCAAATTCACATTTTCAAAAATTTGCAATTAAGTCCCTGAAATTTTCAACTTTTACCTGTTCTGAAAATCCACTCAGTTGACCAAGTCCAAGTTAATGACTTTGGTTAACCGATTTATCTGCCGAGTACAAGTTAATGACCCCGGTTTGACCTGTTACGAATAAACTGTTGATATTTTCAAAAACAAAGTTTCAGATTAATGAACTTTTCATCGTTTTGGCTTATCAGATTTTACAGATTAGCTCCTAGCCCGTTTGTCAAAGAGATCCCCACCAGTTTAGCACCTTACCAGACTTCGAAGATCCGTTCTCCAACATAGGTTTACTGAAAGTAATGTAGAAACAAAATCTTTTTGTATTTTTGTAAGTTTATGCTAAAACACACTGAAAATCTTTTTGGTTTTAAACTGTAAAGCAGAAAACTATGTACAGAACAAAGTAAACTATGTACAAACAAATTTACAGACATATTTTTGTGAATTCGTGTCTAAGAATCATATCAGTTGAATGAGACATACACCAGTACCGTTGACCTTTAGATGACTTTAAGTTTTAAACTCGTTTACCTAGATTGTCGATATGTTTGTCCACTTAAACTTCATCACGTTTCTCAACTGTTCCAAGATATGTTAGGTATGAATTATGAAACTTGACTTATCTATGGTTCCTACTTCTTGAATATACTCCCGTATCCAGATTCCCTAGATTTCATCTTACAGGTGAATATAGCGTAATTGATATATGTATCTGGGTTGTGCGAGGCCTTGAGAGCTCAGGTTAGTACTACCGTACAGACAAAGAGATGAAGGCTTGACTTAAAGGTGTGTTCCACTTAAGGAATCTTCAGCACTGCAAATGATTAGATCTTTCGATACTTTTCAAGATTGCATGCAGTTTAGGGGTTTATTGCTAAAGTATTATAGAAGTTCTAGGCTATTGCTTCTGCAAAATCAGAAGAACTTGAATAATACCCTGGATATCAACTATCTATAAAGACCTCGTATATTAGAATCAGGCAATCTTTCAAACAAAATTTCGGAGTACTAAGTCCATATATCCAAGATGTGTTCATCCACAAGATTAATGTGTCAACTGTGAAAAATCCCAGTAAACTTTGATTGGTACAAGTCCGTGGTAACCGGACGGGATATATGTATCATGATATTATTATGATTATGTGTGATACCCAGGACGAAGCAGGTACACCTTAATTGGTCATAAACTTTAAGCACGATTAATACAATAATTATGTGTAAACCTTGCAATTTGCATGACTTGTGTGCTATGCTGAGTAAGCATTATTATGTCTCGGAGGAATCCGAGAGCACGTCATGGTTGACATGACACTATTAAGGACCAACGATGTGAGGTTGGTGTCACACCCTCAATTTCCACTTGCGGAGTTTTACCACGAGGCGTGTGATCAAACCAGAATCTGAGACACTAGTAATATCGAACGACTCTATATGATTTATTTAAACGTTTTCCAAAAACATTTGTTTACTATTCATAGTTATTTTCAAATTGTCTTAGTTTCAAAGTTTAGCGGAAGCATTAGTTTCAAAGTTTAGTAACGGGCGCCAACATAAACGCCAAAACCCAAAATCCCAAACAATATTCGTAAATAAGACTCGATAAAAATGTCTTGATCAAATGCAAGTGAGTGCACCTAGCGCTCCTAGCGTCCTGAGAAACATGTAAAGAAACAAGTGTCAACATTAAAGAAGAGTGAGTTCACAGGTTTTTATAAGTTCATAAGTTCGGTTAAAAGTTTGTTTTCCCCCGTTATCCCTAACCCGGGATAACGATATAGTTCCATTATTCCTAACCCGGAATAATAATGTTGGTTCGTAATTAAGTTCAATGTTAACATGTAGGTAGCGAGCCTAAAGTTACGTCACATAGAGTTCGCGATCGAAGCTGACTGTTGTTGCCTTAGTGTTGCCAAGCCTATCACTGACCATGGCGAAATTAGGCCAAATTAATCACCCGTTGACCATACCCGGTCGGCTAGCCACTAGCTCGGGTGGGGCTTGTCGGGCCCAGCAGTACTACTTATAATTTCCCCGCTATCTAACCCAATACTAACGATCCGAGAGTTTGTTGAGGACTTCCGTGATATAGCTACTTAGTGACCATAACGTACATTAACATTAACTTAGTTACCGAGTAGTTTAACGACGTTAATTTCGCATAACGTAAAAGATAGAGTTATAGAGTGTATACATGTTTCTCCCCCTGTTGTTTAAAACCGGATAAAATAGGGACCGCGAACTCACCTTAAATTTCTCGGTTAGAGTAACACAAAAGTAGCAAATGATGGGACCGCTAATCACGTCCTAACATGTCAACCGATTTAAAGTTAGTGTGTGAACACACTGATACAAAACCCTACGCATAACTAACACACAGTGCAGCACACGTAATAACCAATTCGAAAACACAATCATGCATGCAAAGTATCATCATACCAAAATAATGATCAAACCAACTTGTCATAACACAGATTAACTCATACAACACTTTGGTACACACAAACACAAGTTATCATGTTTCAGCTTGTACGCTCATAACTGGGCTGTTTTTGAGGATTTTTATAAAATAGTTCCAACGTTCCAAAAATTCCAATTTTTTACAGGAGGTGTCCACTAAACTGTAGAATTTTATGTAAACTTTTCAAGTCCGAACGCCTTACCAATTATTTATAAACATTTATATACTAGGCTGCAGTCAGATTCGTCGCTTTCTGACTGCAGTCCACGGTGACCCAACCCCTAAAGACTATGAGATCCGACTCGATAAACAACTAGTAAATTTTGCAGAATTTACGCAGATTCAACTGCTGCACTAAATGACCACTTAAAAATAGGAAACGGCCTCAGAAAAATATGAATCCAGAGCTATTAGAAGCGTTTTTCAAAAATACACGTTTTAGGCTTCAGAAAATCCACTTTTCGATAAATAATGATCAGGTTACAGCCAATTGAAGTTGGCTGTAAATGTCATTCAGCAAACAGTTTTCGACTTTTATCGCATTCGAACATGCTTAATCGATCATGACTCTTAATAACGATGATTAACAACAGGTTTATTTGTCAAATATCATCATGTATATCAATATTCATGCAAACCCAATTATATAACATGATCTTTATCGCCAAAACGCAGCTTATGATTTTAGTATTCAACATAACATCAAAATCGCAAAGATTCGCACAATCATCCGAACTAATCATAAATCACAACACTTTTCATACTAATAATCCTACCATTACAACAATCATGATCAAGATTATACAAACCCTAATGTGAATCGCAAAACAATTAAACCCTAACCTTGAAACGTGATGATTAGCGAACCGGGACAAGATTGGAATCAATCCGGAAGTTGGAGACTTGTGATCGTGAGAGAGGGGGGGGGGTGCCGTCGGTTCTCCTAGGGGTTAGGGTTTCTCCTTTTTTTTAAAACTATAACATGCATACATACAATTATATAGCACAAGGGAAAAGAAGGGGAGGGGGTGCGACCGCAAGGGGGGGGGGTTGAATTAGTGGCTTGGGTCTCAAGTTTAGGTTAGTTCCTTGGGCCACAAGGAGGTGAGGTCGACACGTTCGCGGCTTGGTTCGGTTCGGCTATTTATTTATTATTTTTTTATAACTAATAATCGCGAAATCAAGGCGTGATACAATAATCTACAAAATATACAAACGTTTAATAACACATAGCACGTAATTCACCCAATAAATTCACAAAGTTAGCATAGTTATTGCGAGCGTGTAATTTAATTCTCCGAATTAAATCAGCGTAGGAATGAATAACCGTGAAGTAGCGCGTTTAAGATACCTGAAAAGCTGGGATGTCACATTATCCCCATGTTGAAAGAATTTTCGTCCGAAAATTGAGTAAACGCGGTTTAGAATGAACGCACAAAGATTCAGTTTGTTAGCAATGGTACAAGAAATTCCCAGGCTGTCACATCATCCCCATGTTGAAAGAATTTCGTCCCGAAATTTAGTTGGTGGTAACGTCAGATTGCTGCTCAGCTGCAAAAAGGTGTGGGTTTGCTTTTCATTTGGTCCTCTCTTTCCCACGTGAACTCCGGTCCACGCTTAGAGTCCCAACGAACCTTGACAATCGGTATCTTGCTGTGCCTTCGAGTCTTAATCTCACGATCCATGATCTCGATAGGTTGTTCCACAAAATGCAGTTGCTCATCCACTTGAATCTCATCCAATGGAATAACTAGGGTCTCATCTGATAGACACTTCTTCAGATTGGACACGTGAAAAACGTTGTGAACTCCACTGAGTTCGGCAGGAAGGTCTAATTGATAAGCTACGGGCCCGATACGCTTCGAGATCACAAATGGGCCTACGTACCGTGGGTTTAGTTTGCCTCGTTTCCCAAAACGGATTACACCCTTCCAAGGTGACACCTTCAGTAGGACGCGGTCGCCTACTTGAAATTCGAGCGGTTTGCGTCGTTGATCAGCGTAGCTTTTCTGTCGATCTCGTGCCGCTGCCATGCGGTTTCTGATTTGCAAAATCTTTTCAGTAGTCTCAAGTATCAACTCAGGACCTAGGGAGTTGACTGTCACCGACTTCTGCCCAACAGACCGGTGATCTACATTTGCGACCGTATAATGCTTCAAACGGTGCTGCCTGAATACTCGTATGGTAACTGTTGTTATACGAGAATTCCACTAAAGGCAGATGGATTTCCCAACTGTTCCCGAAGTCTACCACACATGCCCTAAGCATGTCTTCCAAGGTCTGAATGGTCCTTTCACTTTGACCATCTGTCTGAGGGTGATAAGTTGTGCTCATATCTAAGCGTGTACCCAACGCTTTCTGAAGTGACTAGCCAAAAGTTGGACGTGAAACGAGCATCTCTGTCTGAGATGATGGATGTTGGCACGCGTGCCGATAAACTACTTCCTTAATGTAGATGCGAGTCAACTTATCCATCTTATCTGTTTCTTTGATCGCTAGGAAGTGTGCGGACTTAGTTAGACGATCCACGATTACCCAGATGGTATCGCAACCACCCGGAGTTCGCGGGAGTTTAGTGATAAAGTCCATCGAGATCTGATCCCATTTCCACACTGGGATCTCAGGTTGTTGAAGGTAGCCCTGATGGCTTCTGGTATTCCACCTTGACTTTCGCACAAGTCAAACACTTGCTCACGTAGGTGGCTATATCCGCCTTCATGTTGGGCCACCAGTACGTGGCTTTAAGGTCTTGATACATCTTATCTGAACCAGGATGGACAGAGTATCGGGATTTGTGAGCTTTGTCCATAACTAGCTTCCTGAGGTCTCCGTAGAGAGGTACCCACATACGATTCATGAAATACCGGGCACCTTGGGTTTCACTTCCCAATCGCGTTCCATCTTTCCCACAGATTCGGCCTTGATGTTTTCTTCCTTAACTGCTTCTAGCTGCGCGTTGCGTATCTGTTCGGGTAACCCAGAACGAATCGTGAACTGTAGTGCTCGTACCCGACGAGGTTTCAAGTGCTCCTTTCTACTGAGGGCATTAGCTACCACGTTAGCCTTACCCGGGTGATACCGAATGGCACATTCATAATCGTTCAGGAGTTCGACCAAGCGACGCTGTCGCATGTTCAACTCCTTCTGGTCAAAGATATGCTGGAGGCTCTTGTAATCCGTGTAGATTGTGCACTTTGTTCCATATAGATAGCGTCTCCAAATCTTAAGTGCAAACACAAGTGCTCCCAATTCCAGGTCATGTGTTGTGTAGTTTTTCTCGTGAGCCTTCAACTGTCGGGATGGATACGCGAAGACCTTATCACGTTGCATGAGTACGCATCCCAATCCCTGAATGGAAGCGTCACAATATACCACAAAATCATCTGTCCCTTCTGGCAAGGACAAAATGGGTGCACTGCAAAGTTTCTGCTTCAGCAATTGAAATGCTGCTTCCTGCTTGTCACCCCAAGCATACTTGGTGCCCTTCTGGGTTAGAGTGGTAAGCAGTTGTGCGATCTTGGAAAATCCCTCGATGAAGCGTCTGTAGTAACCAACCAAACCCAAAAATTGGCGGATCTCTGTCGGTGTCCTGGGTGCTTCCCAGTTCTTGATAGCATCGATCTTGGCGGGATCAACGTGTATACCCTTTTCATTCACGATATACCCGAGGAACTGAACTTCCCGAATCCAGAAATCACACTTCCAAAACTTGGCATATAGTTTCTCCTGTTGAAGTAGTTCCAGCAATAATCGTAGATGCTCAGCATGTTCTTCTTCACCCTTAGAGTAGACGAGTATATCATCGATGAACACGATGATAAACTTGTCGAGATACGGCTTACACACGCGGTTCATGAGGTCCATGAACACCGCGGGTGCGTTGGTGAGACCGAAGGGCATGACCAAGAACTCATAATGGCCATACCGAGTACGAAATGCCGTCCTGGAGATATCCTCCTCCCTGACACGTAACTGGTGATAACGGACCGTAGATCGATCTTGGAGTAGTAGCTTGACCCTTGAAGCTGGTCGAAGAGATCGTCAATGCGAGGTAATGGGTATCGGTTCTTGACGGTAACCTTATTGAGTTCCCTGTAGTCGATGCACATGTGGAAGGTCCCGTCATTTTTCTTGACAAAAAGGACCGGAGCTCCCCATGGCGAAGTACTGGGTCGGATAAATCCTTTTTCCAACAATTCCTGAAGTTGGGTAGACAGCTCTTGCAGCTTTGCTGGAGCTAGGCGGTACGGGGCCTTGGCGATAGGAGTCGCATGGTTGCCAATTCGATTTGAAACTCCACTTGTCGATGTGGTGGAAGACAAGGTAACTCCTCTGGAAACACATCGGAAAAGTCACGGACGATGGGGATATCTTCAATCCGCTTCTCGTCCTTAGGACTGCTCGGTGACCAATGCGAGCAAAGCGAAGGAGTTCTTTCTCGAAGATACTTCTGAGCTTGCATGTAAGAGATGATGTTTGTGACGGCGCCTGCCTTCTCGCCTTGCACCATCAAGACCTCGTCGTTAGAGAGCGGAATGCGGATAGCTTTCTCAAAACAGAGAACTTCAGCTCGGACGTCAGATAGCCAGTCCATTCCGGCTACCACATCAAAACTACCCAGGGTAGTTGCCATCAGATCAATGGTAAAGGTGTGACCCGCGAGTTTAAGTTGACAGCCGGTTACTAAATGGGTCACATCTACAGATTTACCATCGGCTAGTTCTATGACGTAAGGGTCTCTAGGGGTTTAGGCGTGAGATTTAGGTTCTTCCTAAAAGACTCAGATATAAAACTCTTATCCGCACCCGTATCAAAAAGTACAGTAGCAAAATGATCGTTAAGGGGAAACTTACCGGTGACCACGTTCGAGTCCTTTCTGGCCTCTCTGCGGCCCAGCGTGAATGCACGACCTTTGGCACCTCCTGTGCCACCATTTCCATTGTTGTCATTGTTGTTATTGTTGTTGTTGTTGTTGTTGTTGTTCCCACCATTGTTGTTGTTGCGAAGCTGCGGGCAGTCTCGCTTGAAATGGGCAGTGCTACCGCACTGATAGCACCCCAGGTTAATACCTTGCTGTTGACCCTGGTGCTGATTCTGATTTTGTCGAGACATGATTTCCCCGCGATCATCCTTTGCCGCGTGTCCCGCTTTGCCACATCGTTGGCAGCGATTTCCGGCGCAAGGGCCATGATGATGGAGGTTACAACGATTACATTGCGGCTTTCGACCCGCATAGCCGCTTGAGTTCTGGGTGTTGTTGGCAGACTGATTATTGTGACCCCGATTGTTGTTGAAATTGTTGGACCGCTTCTGGTTTCCTTGTTGTGGCTGGGCTGACGAAGACTGTCGAGCAGGTGAGTCTTCAAATTTTCTTTTGTTATCAGGGACGACTTCGATTGCACCCCGAGGTGGCAACTTCCTTTGCTCCACCGCCTTATCGGTGAGTTTATGCGCCAGCCTAATCGCTTGGTGCTCCGTCGTAGGGTTGCTAGACATTACCATGCCCTGGATCTCAGGGACCAGACCCCCAAGATAAAACTCAAGTCGTTTTTCGACGGTGTTAGCCAGATCGGGACATAGGAACACCAGATCATGATGTTTTGCCGTGTACGCTTCAATTTCAGACCCTACCATCTTGTGGTTCCATAACCCTTGCTCCAACTGCTGAACTCTGTCCCGCGGACAGTATTCCTCCTTGATTAGGGCCTTAAACTCGGTCCAGGCCATTGCGTTCGCCGCAACAAGTCCACGCGTTTAGACTTGTACGTTCCACCAGGTTAATGCCCCATCTTCCAACGTTGAGGCAGCATACTTGACCTTATTGACTTCAAGGCAATTGCATATCTAGAACACCGATTCAGACTTTTCAATCCAACGGACCAGTCCTATGGGTCCTTCCGCACCCGTGAACTTGCTCGGTTTTGCATCAAGGAACATCTTGTAGGGGTTAAGACCCCCTCCTGGAGACAGAGGATAGGTAGTCAGCGAGAAAGTCTACTAGCCCAAGTATTAGATTTTCCCATGAAAGTTTAATAATGGTTACCTGCTGGTGGGTTTTGAACACCTGCCAGAGCAGCATTCACGTGTTCTTGGATCAATGCGGCCAATTCTTCAGGTGACATGTTGAGGTTTCCGCGACGTCCAGTTGCCATTTCAGATCTTCGCAAGATAACACAAACACACACCGATAAGTATATATATCCAATATAGTTATCATATTCCACACTTCAATCATCACACAAGTTATGTCAACCCAACAAATTAAACAATCAAAAGGAACATTCGATTAAATAAATTGCAGTGTCTCACAAAATACCAACCAAACATCTCAGTTTAATTATAAAATTTCAAGTTCAAACATAAGTGGAAACAAACAAACTAAAGAAAACAAAGCGGGGATTGACGAGACCAGTCAGTCTTCTACGTCTCCATCTCCCAAGTCGCTATCATTGTCGTCATCCTCTGCGGCGTTTTCAGCTTCAACAGCCGGGTCCTGTTCCGGCTCCTCTTCCTCTGGATCCTCCTCCGGGTCTTCCTCTGGATCCTCCTCTGGGTCTTCCTCTGGATCCTCCTCTTCTTCCTCTACCGGCGCTGGAGGGGCCGGTGCTGGTGCGGGTACTGGGATAGGTGCTTGATTCTGCTCCAGTTCTTGAATCCTCCAACTGGAGTCAAGAACTCTGTCTTCGAGCCATCCAGCCCTCAGCTGCTCAGCACGAAGATCCTTAGCTAAAATGTTTCGAACTTTCCTATTCTCATGTTGCTCTTCCTCGAGCCTTCCAGTTTTACCAGTTAGTTGACGTATCATCCATCCTTGTGCTTCGATAGTCTCCTGCATTCTCTCTAGCTGTTCCTGTTATTTCCGTAACATATCCCTAAGAAGGTCGTCCCCTACTTCTAACGAGTTGACCGGTTCGACTGGTATAACGGTGGTCGGACGGGAGGACGACTCCCCTCCTAGAGCGAGTCTTTTCCTAGCAGCTGAGCGTGTCTCCACGCCATGAGGTGGTGAGGGTTCGACCATGGGTGCCTTCCCCGGCGCCCTTGATTGTCGAGATTGTCGGATGATGATGATGACATTGCCTGTTGGGTTGTGTAGTTAGTTACGAGTTACGTATATCACAATATGCATATATATCTCACATAGAACAATTGTAGTATAACACACAACGAGATATCACAGTTCGGTGCCAACTAAGTCTAGTGTCGTGTAACAGCTATAGTTTATGTCTACTTTTAAATGCAAACCAGGTTCTCTATAGCTAGAGGCTCTGATACCAATCTGTCACACCCTCAATTTCCACTTGCGGAGTTTTACCGCGAGGCGTGTGATCAAACCAGAATCTGAGACACTAGTAATATCGAACGACTCTATATGATTTATTTAAACGTTTTTCAAAAACATTTGTTTAAACATTCATAGTTATTTTCAAATTATCTTAGTTTCAAAGTTTAGCGGAAGCATTAGTTTCAAAGTTTAGTAACGGGCGCCAACATAAACGCCAAAACCAAAAATCCCAAACAATATTCGTAAATAAGACTCGATAAAAATGTCTTGATCAAATGCAAGTGAGTGCACCTAGCGCTCCTAGCATCCTGAGAAACATGTAAAGAAACAAGTGTCAACATTAAAGAAGAGTGAGTTCACAGGTTTTTATAAGTTCACAAGTTCGGTTAAAAGTTTCTTTTCCCATTATCCCTAACCCGGGATAACGATATAGTTCCATTTTTCCTAACCCGGAATAATAATGTTGGTTCGTAATTAAGTTCAATGTTAACATGTAGGTAGCGAGTCTAAAGTTACGTCACATAAGAGTTCGCAATTGAAGCTGACTGTTGTTGCCTCAGTGTTGCCAGGCCTATCACTGACCATGACGAAAGTTAGGCCAAATTAATCACCCGTTGACCATACCCGGTCGGCTAGCGCGACTAGCTCGAGTGGGGCTTGTCGGGCCCAGTAGTACTACTTATAATTTCCCCGCTATCTAATCCAATACTAACGATCCGAGAGTTTGTTGAGGACTTCCGTGATATAGCTACTTAGTGACCATAACGTACATTAACATTAACTTAGTTACCGAGTAGTTTAACGACGTTAATTTCGCATAACGTAAAAGATAGAGTTATAGAGTGTATACATGTTTCTCCCCCTGTTGTTTAAAACCGGATAAAATAGGGGCCGTGAACTCACCTTAAATTGCTCGGTTAGAGTAACACAAAAGTAGCAAATGATGGGACCACTAATCGCGTCCTAACATGTCAACCGATTTAAAGTTAGTGTGTGAACACATGATACAAAACCCTACGCATAACTAACACACAGTGCGGCACACGTAATAACTAATTCGAAAACACAATCATGCATGCAAAGTATCATCATACCAAAATAATGAACAAACCAACTTGTCATAAACACAGATTAACTCATACAATACTTTGGTACACACAAACACAAGTTATCATGTTTCAGCTTGTACGCTCATAACTGGGCTGTTTTCGAGGATTTTTATAAAATAGTTTCAACGTTCCAAAAATTCCAATTTTTTTACAGGAGGTGTCAACTAAACTGTAGAATTTTATGTAAATTTTCAAGTCCTAACGCCTTACAAATTATTTATAAACATTTATATACTAGGCTGCAGTCAGATTCGTCGCTTTCTGACTGCAGTCCACGGGAAAAATTATTTAAAAATCATCTTTCATCCAATTAACAAAATTCCAGTGGGAGTTTTCCGAAATTCCCGTCTCCAGTTACTCTACAAATTTCGTGACCCAAACCCCTACAGACTATGAGATCCGACTCGATACACAACTAGCAAATTTTGCAGAATTTATGCAGCTTCAGCTGCTGCACTAAATGACCACTTAAAAATAGCAAACGACCTTAGAAAAATATGAATCTGGCGCCATTAGAAGAGTTTTTAAAAAATACACGTATTAGGCTTCAGAAAATCCACTTTTCGATAAATAATGATCAGGTTACAGCCAATTGAAGTTTGCTGTAAATGTCATTCAGCAAACAGTTTTCGACTTTTATCGCATTAGAACATGCTTAAACGATCATGACTCTTAATAACGATGATTAACAACAGTTTATTTGTCAAATACCATCATGTATATCAATATTCATGCAAACCCTAATTATATAACATGATCTTTATCGCCAAAACGTAGCTTATGATTTTAGTATTCAACATAACATCAAAATCGCAAAGATTCGCACAATCATCCGAACTAATCATAAATCACAACACTTTTCATACTGATAATCCTACCATTACACACAATCATGATCAAGATTATACAAACCCTAATGTGAATCGCAAAACAATTAAACCCTAACCTTGAAACGATAATGATTAGCGAACCGGGACAAGATTGGAATCAATCCGGAAGTTGGAGACTTGTGATCGTGAGAGAGGGGGGGGGGGCTGTCGTCGGTTCTCCTAGGGGTTAGGGTTTCTCCTTTTTTTATTAAACTATAACATGCATACATACAATTATATAGCACAAGGAAAGAAGAGGGGAGGGGGGGGGGGGGGTGGGCGGTGGGTGATAAGTGCCTGGCCTCAAGTTTAGGTTAGTTCCTTGTGCCGCAAGGAGGTGAGGTCGACACGTTTCGCGGCTCGGTTCGGTTCGGCTATTTATTTATTTTTTTTTATAACTAATAATCGCGAAATCAAGGCGTGATACAATAATCTACAAAATATACAAACGTTTAATAACACATAGCACGTAATTCACCCAATAAATTCACAAAGTTAGCGTAGTTATTGCGAGCGTGTAATTTAATTCTCCGAATTAAATTAGCGTAGGAATGAATAACCGTGAAATAGCGCGTTTAAGATACCTGAAAAGCCGGGATGTCACATTATCCCCATGTTGAAAGAATTTTCGTCCCGAAAATTGAGTAAACGAGGTTTAGAATGCAACGCACAAAGATTCAGTTTGTTAGCAATGGTACAAGAAATTCCCAGGCTGTCACAGTTGGCATCCTTAGCCTTGAACAACGTGTTAAACGGAGACTTGACGTTTAACATCGCATTAGACCTTTGATGTTGATTATAAGATTATCGGTAGCCTTATTTAAGATTCCGAGTTCGAGGAATAACTTAGTTTTGTGCCATAGACTGTGATATAAGGTTTGCAAGTAATCAAAGCCCAGGCACGCAAAACGAAGCAGCTCCCGGTTGGGGAAACGAATTCGTTCCGGAATAAAAAAAGGCAACCGAATGCGCAAGGAACGATCGATCAAGCTTAAAAACACTTAAACGGACGTCAAACGAGAATTTTACGATCAACACGTAACTGGGTTCAGATTTTAAGACGGTTATGCATAATTTTTAGAACCGTGTCTTTTGACACTAAGTATGCGCAAAACGGAGTCCGTACGCAAATCGAGAACGCGAGACCGAAGATAATATCATCATCTTTTGGCACACGAACGAAGCACGAGGTGCCCCTTGGGGCCCACACCCAAACCGCCACCCCCCTTTTTTATATTGTTTTTAATTTTTTTTCCTTTTTCCTTATCATTTTTACACAAATACATTCACAAGTCTCTCAAGAAATCTGCCATATCCTTTATCTCCTTCAGCTGATCATCCTCCCAATATACCAAAATCAAAAGTATTAACTCAAATCCACAAGGTTTTAAGCTTGGTTTCTTGATTAAACATGATTTCTAGCCGAAAAAACGCTTTTTAATCCATGAATTTTGGAGTTTTAAACAACTTTTAGGGCTGAATATGAACATCACATGAAACCCCTGGTGTTATATGGCAGCCATGGTTACTAATCAATGGGGTTTGATACCCTAATCAACTCTTATTCGACAAAAATCGCTTAACTATTCGCTTAACCGAAAAAATGAATTAAAGCTTGATTGATCTAAGTTCTAGCATAATTGGATTGTACTTGGTGTGTAGGTAATGAATATAGCCTTTACACACTTCTGGGATCAATATAAACGCTTGGAATTGGGAAGAATCGCTAGGTATAACATCCGAGAACCGAATCTAAGGCTAGGCAGAAAATTGTTTTAGCTATAACTTGGTCTGTGAAACTTGGATTGATCTGAAATTTGGTATGGTGATGTAGGGTATTGTCAGGAAGGTCCGCGTAAAATTTAAAATTTTTAGAATTTTCTAAGATTTTTGGTGAATTTTTAACTCTTTTACCGAAAGAATTTCGGAAAAATATCAAACGGATTCAATAAATCACCAAATTTTACATATACACTAAGGAGCATATGGGGAATGATCTGGGAAAATTCGGAGTCCATTGGTTGAGTTTTTATTTGGGTTAAAAATCCGTGTTTTTGCGAGTTTTCGGTAGCCGGGAACGCACCGAAACGGAATCGGAAAAATCATAAAATGTTCTGAGAGGTTCCTGGACAGGTATAAGGTTTTATGGAATTTTTTTAGTTTTTTAACTAATTATTGTATTTAATTGGAATTATGTGGTTAAAAATGGTTTTATAAATAATTTATTTAAATAAGTAAATTAACAAAATAAATTCCCAGAAAATTTTTCCATAATCTACAGATTTTTACTGATTTATATAAAAATTTACAGATTTTTATATAAAATATATATTAAATGGGCATTTATGGAATTAAAATAGATTATTTTAAAGCAATTTCGGCAGTTGACCGTATAACGAACCTGCCGGAAGTGGGAACTGACCCAACCCGAAAAATACTATAGTTGGAACACTGGGAGTATTCTGGGAGATTACCGGGTTGAATTTGGACACTATGGGTGTGCTCTAAGACAATCCGGGAGAATTCCCGACGGTGAAAATGGAAACTCAAATTTGGGCAACTTAGACCCCCCAAACACTCAAACTTCCTTAATGGAAAGTTAATCATTCTTGAATAACCATGTGTTGGGGTTATTGGTATTCACATACCATTATCCGAACACGTTAAACTATTGACTGTGGCTGGCACGCGAATCGGTGCCCGGAAGCCAAACTGAAAAGTAATACTACCCTTACGTCCATCACCATACTAGTGTCTTATAGACTCAATCTGGAGTAAAAACTCCTGACCAGATCCAAGTTATAACCATTACCAACTTAGATACTGATTTGAGTCCATACTTGCAAGGATGTTATTAAAGTGGATCCAGGTGCTTGATCACTCTTGCGTTGAGATCACTACTTGTACTGTGAGTTTCACTACCCCGCTTTTAACTGTTTTATTGTTTTACTTGGGGTGGAATGCATGTTACAAACTGTGTTGATTACACAAACTTATGAACGAATTTCACTTCCCTAACACATGAACTTGTTAATAACTGTGACCATTGCCCCAACTTGGGAGTGAGTTTCACTTTCCCGTTTTTAAACTATTTTACTGTTTTCTGGGGACTTGCATGTTAAAAACTGTGTTGAATACACCAATTTGGGAGTGAGTTTTACTCTCCCACTTGTAAATTGTGTTACTGTTTTCTGGAATGACTTGCATGTTACAAAACTGTGTTAATTGCACCAACTTGTGATGATGTGAATCATCTAACACACGAACTACCTCCCCCCTACAAGGGATTGGCGTAAGCCTTGGGTAGTGGATAGTACTATTGGTTTGACTAACCCAGTTGCTCCAGGCAGTGTCTGAGTGACACTGTGTGTCGGTGACTAGGCAACTGCACGCGTCCTAAATTCGGTTATGTTAACTAGGCATAACTGCAGGGAAACATGACTTAGTTGCCTGGATGACGTGCCTATCTTGACACGGCCTGGTGGGAAGTGTCTGCGGTGACATGGCACGGAGTGACCATGACCACGACTGTGACAGTGACTTGACTGTGACTATGACCGTGATAGTGACTGTGACTGTGCCTATGACTGTGACAGTGGCTGTGACTGTGACTATGACTGTGACAGTGACTGTGACTATGACTGTGACAGTGGCTGTGACTGTGACTATGACCGTGACAGTGGCTGTGACTGTGACTATGACCGGAGGGGCTGTACTATGACCGTGACGGATGTGACTGACCTGACATGGCTGTGACTGACTAGTGCAATTAAACTTGTTAACACATGTTGTTACACAACGACTAAACTAGTGGAACTCACGCAACGTTTAGCTGCCCATTTTTAAAACTAACATGCATTTCAGGTAACTTGAGACTGAGGTGACCCATGTATGTGGTTCGAGACGTGTTTGTAAACGAATCCTGATATAGACGCATGCAACTTAGAAGACTTATGTGGTTCATGTGAACACGCAGTTGTAACATACATGTTGTATGTAATCAACATTTTGTAAGCAATAAAGTGTAGTGTCTTTATAAACAATGTGCTTGTACCAGAGGTGTCTGTTGCATCCCGTATAGTTTTTCTTCCGCTGCAAGTTGGGTGTGACAAAAGATGGTATCAGAGCCATTGGTTATAGAGAATTAGGTGCCTTTAAGGAACCTAGACTATAACTACATGCTCGGACTATAGTAGACATCATTGGAAAAATTAACCTCCACTAAAGATGCTTACTGAACACTGTA
This sequence comes from Scalesia atractyloides, assembly GCA_947069175.1. Classification (NCBI taxonomy): domain Eukaryota; kingdom Viridiplantae; phylum Streptophyta; class Magnoliopsida; order Asterales; family Asteraceae; genus Scalesia; species Scalesia atractyloides. The sequence goes on from CAMTDV010000025.1 coordinate 35,087,041, forward strand.
AAGTATCCTATTTGCAAGTACCAGGATGGCCTTGTGGGGCAAGTGGGTTATTATGGTCCGGAACGTAATAACAGACTTGCTCATACGAGGCAGTGTTGGGAAAGCTGAAGTAATAAACACACTTAAATACGTGGAATGCTTCATACGTGTGCCAAGGTGATAATGTGTGAATGTTTGTGCGTGAATTGATACATGAATTGGGATTGGTGAATAATGCGTTACTACATATGCCTTTGGGATAGGCAGAAAACTGGTATTACAGTCCATTCCACATTCCTACTGACCACCTGTCTAATATACACTAGAGTTGGATTCATACCACTTCCACAACGGTTACTTATACTTTATGATGTGAGACCTCAAGCCTTTAGTGCAATACGATCTCACCAACTCTATCCTTATAATTATTATGACAACGATTGCATACCAGAAGGGTATTTCAAAAAAGAACATGGATACATAAAGAACGTGTGGGTCGTTCTGATAAGCTGGAAGGACGTATACGAATCCTTACTCCGCTTCGCGTTGTTTCACATTTGATTGTTATACAATCGCAGAATTCAAACATTTTTTGAAACTTTTCATCCTTGAATCCACGATTCATTTGATAGTCTGATGGATTCCTCTTCTGCTTACAATATTGGCTTTAGCTTTCACGTCGTGTGATACTATAATACTTAGTGGTATTCCTTAGCACATGTTCGGTACATGTTATATCTGAATATGACGATCTCCGGGTCATGGAGATGGCATGGAATTCGTGAATAAGTTACCCTTCCTGTTGTCATTCTATTCCAGGGGATATAAAGTCTGTGATGGTACAGCTTCCTTTGAAATGCTTGCGTTGTGGAACATCGTTTCGTGTGACCATCGGTTACATTGTGTTCTTTTACGATTGTCGATTGTTTCGAATTTCAGTTGGTTATTTGCAGAAAGTAGTATGAGGCCCGAATATCGTGGAGAACGGAATATTGATCAGGTATATGGGTGTGGTGGATACGCTGCGGTACTTCCTATATATAAACACCCGGTAACATGATCAAGGTACCGTTACTCAGGGCAGACGGGCTTCATGTTGCGATTTGTTCGGTTATGTTTTGGCAATGCGGTAGTGAGACTTCGGCCCGGTTTGATGCGATAGAGGACGCCCTAGTTGTTGTAACCATGATGTCTATACATGGTTGTACTAATTTTACATGAAAAGTAGTTGGGTCGACATGTAACGACCTTTGGGTTAATCCGGGAAAGGTTCTTTTTTTCAAAATCATATTACGACTTTCGAGGAGTACTACACCCTGGTAGTATTCTGGATTAAACTATTTAGGTATAGCCAGTAATAGCTTACCCACATCGATGACCCAATGATCGATTCGAGATCAGTAGCAACGCTTAATAAGATAATTCAGCGTGAGTTATTTCTTTTGGTGGGATTGCTAGAACGTATAGTCATATATTCGAAATCATTACGATACGGGGAATAGCCTATACTCATGTCACCGATCGTTGTCTATGAAATTACTCAGTGGAGCATATATTTATGTTATTAGCTGTTGTTCGCTAATGATGTAATCACTAATTCTTAATAAGGACGTGTAATTATCATTTGTAAAATTCCTTGTCACCGTTAATACTTCGTATTAACAAGGCACTTCTATGCATACGTTTAGTTATAAATATACAACATTACCGCAGTTTAATCCAAGTGTTGAGTGGTAGATCTCGGTTGGAAGGCGTTAAGGTCCGGTACATGTAATTACTAATTTAATATGCCCTGTCCTTTTAATAAATGGTCAGCCATGCTACGGTACATTGGCTTCCTATGGAACTACGACAGGTGTCTTGGTGATAGAACCAAGTGACTTACAACCTTGAATCCTATTAATTTAGTTCGAACTACTACAAGATAATTCCCCAGTAACTCGAAGAAGTAGTGCATGAACGGTACGAAGGGTTGTAACGAAGCTACCTCTTAATGAATATTTAATAAACAAATGACACAAAGCGAATTTTTCCACCGTATGATTATTTTATTTATATATATTTACGTGGGTCAAATTCGAAGGACGAGATTTAAAAGAATCGTATAGAATTTTTATATATCAAACGATTCACTGTTTTTAGCTCGCATAACTTAGTAAAAAAAATTTCAATGAAAGACAAGATCGCCTTTGAGTAGTATTCGAGTACCTTAATACGATGACTAATCCATGTGATAGCTCTATATATTCGGTCTTGAATCAATATCACCCGTATGAGGGAGGTGCATTCGCGTAAGGGGATACAGGGGTTTTTGATTCCTTGCGATTAAGGCTTTTCGCGTCATGATACCTACGACGACCGTGCGATTGGTCCTGAGTAGGGACCAACTCAGATACTTATATATCTATAGAACGTATTGACTCCCCAACTCTACGATTTGGGGAACACCATGTCTTCTCCTCTTCCTCGAAACATTTGAGGAGTCCAAATAATTATACGCGATGTTATTCACAATTCCTATGGAATGATCGAAATTCCCTTTGGACCTTTGTAAATGTGTTAATTGGAAATGGTCTCCTACATGGGTAGGAAGATGATACGTGGGATACACTGACTTTCATCCGTCGATTGGACGCAAGGTGAACGATACCCTACGCATGTGAGTAACCAAGAGTCTGCGTTAAACGGGGTTGCTTGTCCTCGTGAACATACTAGAAATAAATACTTTAGGTCAGGGAAGTTTTTTTGAACCACTCCTCGTCTCCTTTCAACTAGTTGGTGTCACACCCCGACCCGCAGCGGAAAAGGTGATCGGGGCATGATTGGGTTTTCATCAAAGCTCATGACATTTATTATAATGTTTCATATTTATTATTACAATTTAGAAGGAATCATACAATCAAATCAACTAATACAATATGTTCTATACATCCTTCTAAACTTCATTATTTTTCTTCTAAGGCAATTTCCTATGTTTTCCTTGCTTCATCCTGTTCACCTGTATCATGTGTAAAAATGGTTTTTGGGTCAACAAAAAGTTGGCGAGTGAATCCTATGAAAAACATTTAAACAAGTTTATTGAATTGATTATAAATAAAGTGCATAACCACATATGAGTAAATATAGATGTAAACTTATTCACAAAACACTTAATATTAAATAATGCACACACATACAATAATAGATTGTTTTGAGGCACGCGTTGTTCAACTCGTCTCCCACGAGGAACTGATGGGCCTAATGAATGAGTTTTGAGGCACGCGTTGTTCTACGAACTGATGGGCCTAATGAATGAGTTTTAAGGCACGCGTTGTTCAACTCGTCTCCCACGAGGAACTGATGGGCCTAACAAATAATTTGCATACAAATTGACAATATGTAATACATAACTACAAACAATATTTACATTCTAAGTTTAAATCATAATATGGTATGGCACGAGTTTGAATAAATGAATTTGTTTAAGTGACACATGATACACCCCAAAACGTGTAATAAAAAGGGGAGTTGTAAGATTCACTCACAGTGGTTGCTTTCTTGGATTGATGATGCGTGCGCGCGAAGTTGGATTTAACCACGAGTGAAACTAACCTAGATAATAACATAATGGTTCGGTAAATAAGCGGATTTTATTAATCAATTTTAGTAGGATTATTGGATATATTTTTGTGAGTTTAAGGCTATTTTCTAACTTTAAAAACGTTATTTTTAAGTATTTTTAATTGATTTTTAAATAAAATAAATAAATAAAAATAATAAAAAAATGTTGACTTTTTGACCGTTGACTTGTTGACCGCTGACCGTTGACCGTTGACCGGTTCGGTCGTTCGTATGAGTGCGCTGGGTGAGACTCGAACCCGTGACCTCCCGTACGCGTGCACACAGCTCTACCAACTGAGCTACGTGTCTAACCCGAAATATTTCTGTTTTTAATTATATTTATACACATATTAAGTTAATCCGAAAATCATTTATTTTAAAAAGGATTTAATTGCATCAACTCGGTGCTCACCACAGGTCTCGAACCCGGACCTGTGGTTTAGTTTGGCACACAGTCCACCGCTGGACTGTGTGTCTAACTTGGTAAATATTCTGGTTTTTATTATACTTAACATCTTACTGTTGTAGATCCGGTTCAGTTTGAAATTTTTTTTTTATTACAGCGAATGTGTGTGTGTCAAGGATCGAACTCGGGACGTATGCATATTGTTTGCACACAGTCCACCGCTGGACTGTGTGTCTAACCCGTTCATAATATTGATTTTAATTAATCTTATATCATACACGACTTCGTCTTCTTCGTTCAAAACACAGACAACGGTTAACTAACTGTTTCTTGTTTAATTCGGTTAACGAACATTATGAGCAATCGTAATGTATTGAACAGAAAGGGTTTGGGGATTGATTGTACCGGGCAGATTGTCTTCTTCAGAAATCCGGCAAGATCGTCGGCTCTGTTTTGTGAAGTCCCTCTGTTCGGATTCAAAAATCAGATTGATTGATTAGATATGAGATTGAACTACTGAGCAACGATTATCAGTAGGTTTAAATGATCATACCGGCAAACAACGAGATTCTGGAACTTTCAGAAGTTTTCCGGCGAAAACAGAAAATCCGGCAACGTCGTCTGGAATAGATTCTGGGTGAGGGATTGATGTTAGTAATAATCTAACAATGGGTTAAAACAGAAAAAGTCGAGGTATTTACCGTGTAGATGAATGTCTCGGTTTTCCGGTGACTTGCAGAGATTTTCCGGCGAGTGAAATTGCGTCGAGAATTGGTGTGATTGTGAGCGAAAAGGTTATCAGAGGCTAGAGTGTGTATTTTTAGGGACGAACATCGACGAATTGGGTCTGATTACCGTCTTGATTCGTTAGTAAAAAATTCTCCGGCGGTTACGACTAATGTCGCGGACTGGACATCGGTTATAACCGATGGCGTTGTTAATTCTTACGTTAAGTCAAAGGTAACCGACGATGATTGACGAAATCGTCGGATTTTCCGGCGTCAGCAGATTTGGGCCCGCTGTGTAACTGGGTTTGATTTCCAGATATATTTTATGTATTAATTGTTTCAATATGTAAACAAACAACACAAGTGGCGGAGTGGTTGGGCGAGTGAGAGTTAAGACTTTGTGAATATTCGGCTGACCCGGGTTCGAAACCCGGCTTCAGCATTTTATTTTTAATTCACTATTTTTAATACATTTTCAAATATAAATTTTATATTCTAATATACTTATTAATTATGTATCGTTTAAAATTAATTTGAGCATTAAATACGCAACTAAATTTTTAACTGGTTGTTCGGTTAATAAACGAAGCGGGTTTGGTTAACCCGGTTTTTGACGGATGTTACAGTATCCCCTACTTTTAGAAATTTCGTCCCGAAATTTAAGTAGTGGCATGTTTGTCTCAAAAGGATGGTGTTTAGTTTGACAGTTACATACTTAGAAAGGAATAAGAGTTTAAATTTTGTTTGCGGCGGTAACGTTCCTTGTAAGGGTTGAGTACCCTACTTCAGGAATCGCTTTTTGATGCCTATGATAATGAATATTGATAAACAGAGTTGATTGACTAAATATGATTTCATGCGCAAGAGTTTTGGTATGTTTGGAAAGATAAGGTTATATCCTAAAACAAAACTTCTACTACTAAAACCTACATGGAACTTCTCATAACCGCCTGACAATGCCTCTGATCCTTTGGCAAGAATATTTATATATACGAAGTACCAGCGGCGTATCCACCATATTCTTGTCAAATTTTCATTGGTTTCATCAGTAAGTTATGATTGGTTCTATGATGTGACTCTAGAACATAAATAAACACAACAACCAATGTCTGAGTCCTAATTCTGGTAGTATACATGTTTGAATGGTGACAGTACCTCTCTCGTTTGTTATGATGGAGAGGTTAGTCTATGTAGAAATAGAACACAATCCAATTTCTTTAGATGATGAGATGATATGAATGCTAAATCAGTGAGTATAACACAAACTTCAATCAAGACAATACTAAATCCTACATGGAACTTCTCATAACCGCCTGACAATGCCTCTGATCCTTTGGCAAGAATACTTATATATAGGAAGTACCAGCGGCGTATCCACCATATTCTTGTCAAATTTTCATTGGCTTTATCCGTAAGTTATGATTAGTTCTATGTGACTCTAAAACATAAACAAACACAATCAACCAAAGCTTGAGTCTTAATTCTGGTAGTATATACGTTTGAATGATGACAGTACCTCTCTCGTTTGTTATGATGGAGAGGTTAGTCTATGTAGAAGTGAGGCACAACTCAACTTCTTTAAATGTTGAAATTGTAATACGTTGAGATGTATGATGATATGAATGTTAAATCAATGAGTATAAAAACAAAACTGAAATAGTAATTCGCATTAAGATCCTTGGATAAATTTCCAATGTATAATTGAGACACGTGAAAATCATAAAGAAAAACATAAAACTAAGCGGTTGGAGTTGAATCTTGATTTTTGGTGAAGGAGACTAGTTGGGTGGTTCGTTTGGGCCGTCATTATCTTCAACAGGATTGGCGTTGATGTTGAAAACTCTTCCTCTTGCTGGTGGCCTAGTGGTTGGGTTTTCTTGATTTGCTTGGTTAACTGGGTTTGCTTGAGCTTGGGCGTTTATGATGTTAACCAATCGAGGGCACGTGTTTCTATAATGGGTAGGGTCGCCACAATTAAAACAAGCTCGAACATAAGGTAACATGGGGTATTGGGGTTGTTGATATGTTTGGATCATGTTTTGAGTAGGGGGTGAGGTTTGGTTTTGAGGGGTGCGGCAAACCTTGTTCAAATGACCATAGTGTCCACAGTTCGCACATAGTCGACAAGGTAAGGTAGATGGATGGTGATAAAAACAGGTGTTACATCGAGGGTGAGGTCCAAGGTAAGGTTTCTTATTTGGGTAAGTTGAGTTGGGTGCTACTTGAGTGATTGGGATAGCTTGGAGGGGTATGGCTTGTGAGGCTGGTTGATTGCGTTGGGTGACAGCGAAAAGTTGTCCATCTCGTTTTCTCTTAGAAATGGGTTGAGAAGGGGATTCGGTTTGGGTGAAGTTTGAGGTTTCAGTTGATGCTTAATCCTTCTTCTTCTCCTCCTTGAAGTCTTTATTCCGTATGCGGTTTTCGGTGAGCTCTGTAGCTAACTCCATGGCTGCTTCCAAAGTTGCAGGATTTGAAATGCTTGAAGGTGCATTTATTGGTATTTGGGGGAGGGTTGATAACATTTTGATCTTCTTGATTGATTGGGTTGTCGGGATTAGCGGTAAGGGCTTGTTGAACTTGAACTACGATGCTGGGTATTACGGCGCCATTTGTTGAGCGATTTGGGCAGCCATGCGCTCACGGGATTTTCCTGATTTCATTTTCCTATGAGCGAGACTAGAATCTACAAGGATTACGTACCAAGAGTATGAGTTGGACGTTTTAGGGGTCATGTGTCGTATTTAGGAATGTACATTCATAAAATAAATATAAAATATTAAATCTACTACATCCATAGGATGTCTTGGGCTTTGCTCGTAATTGGGCCTTGCATGCCGCCATACTTCACCTTCGTAATCATGTGAGGCCCCATGATTACCGGGTTTTTCATATGGTTCGCATGTGTTAGCCTGGTTACGTACACTAAAACCCGGAGAAAAATCGAGAAATATGTATGTAACGTATGATATTCGGAATGTATCCCGGTGTGGACACGGTGACACCTCAAAGTGGGGTTAGTTCGAACGACGTTTGGTGTGGCATGCTTTGGCCTAATAGGTCATTCGTACTCTCATCGTTAGTCCCCAAGTTGGCAAACTGGTCCGTTATATTGGATTTATACGAATGCCAACCTAGACAGGACGTTCCGACTACCGGTACTTGTACCCTTACAGTTACTACATGCCCGTCGCAGAACTCACTTTGATGAGATTTGAAAAAATGAAAAATGCTACAAAATTTTGAATAACGGAAGTATGAAGATGATTTGAATATGTGAGCATTGAAATATGTATGATGAATGTGTATGAAATTATGTATGTTTGTCTGTAAGTATAATTCACTATGTATCACAAAATGTAATATCGGAAGTGTTTGCATGCATTTGTGTATGTAATAAATATGAAAGAAATAAACATCATGAGTTTGCATATAACCACATAAACAATTAAAATCTAATCAACTATAGTATAGGCTCTAAGGGTCTAATAACCTATCCTATATCCCTATAGTTCATGGCTCTGATACCAATCTGTCACACCCCGACCCGCAGCGGAAAAGGTGATCGGGGCATGATTGGGTTTTCATCAAAGCTCATGACATTTATTATAATGTTTCATATTTATTATTACAATTTAGAAGGAATCATACAATCAAATCAACTAATACAATATGTTCTATACATCCTTCTAAACTTCATTATTTTTCTTCTAAGGCAATTTCCTATGTTTTCCTTGCTTCATCCTGTTCACCTGTATCATGTGTAAAAATGGTTTTTGGGTCAACAAAAAGTTGGCGAGTGAATCCTATGAAAAACATTTAAACAATTTATTGAATTGATTATAAATAAAGTGCATAACCACATATGAGTAAATATAGATGTAAACTTTATTCACAAAACACTTAATATTAAATAATGCACACACATACAATAATAGATTGTTTTGAGGCACGCGTTGTTCAACTCGTCTCCCACGAGGAACTGATGGGCCTAATGAATGAGTTTTGAGGCACGCGTTGTTCTACGAACTGATGGGCCTAATGAATGAGTTTTAAGGCACGCGTTGTTCAACTCGTCTCCCACGAGGAACTGATGGGCCTAACAAATAATTTGCATACAACTTGACAATATGTAATACATAACTACAAACAATATTTACATTCTAAGTTTAAATCATAATATGGTATGGCACGAGTTTGAATAAACGAATTTGTTTAAGTGACACATGATACACCCCAAAACGTGTAATAAAAAGGGGAGTTGTAAGATTCACTCACAGTGGTTGCTTTCTTGGATTGATGATGCGTGCGCGCGAAGTTGGATTTAACCACGAGTGAAACTAACCTAGATAATAACATAATGGTTCGGTAAATAAGCGGATTTTATTAATCAATTTTAGTAGGATTATTGGATATATTTTTGTGAGTTTAAGGCTATTTTCTAACTTTAAAAACGTTATTTTTAAGTATTTTTAATTGATTTTTAAATAAAATAAATAAATAAAAATAATAAAAAAATGTTGACTTTTTGACCGTTGACTTGTTGACCGCTGTGACCGTTGACCGGTTCGGTCGTTCGTATGAGTGCGCTGGGTGAGACTCGAAACCCGTGACCTCCCGTACGCGTGCAGCAGCTCTACCAACTGAGCTACGTGTCTAACCCGAAATATTTCTGTTTTTAATTGTATTTATACACTAATTAAGTTAATCCGAAAATCAATTTATTTTAAAAGGATTTAATTGCATCAACTTGGTGCTCCCACAGGTCTCGAACCTGGGACCTGTGGTTTAGTTTGGCACACAGTCCACCGCTGGACTGTGTGTCTAATTTGGTAAATATTCTGGTTTTTATTATACTTAACATCTTACTGTTGTGATCCGGTTCAGTTTGAAAAAAAAACATTTTATTACAGCGAATGTGTGTGTGTCAAGGATCGAACTCGGGACGTATGCATATTGTTTGCACACAGTCCACCGCTGGACTGTGTGTCTAACCCGTTCATAATATTGATTTTAATTAATTTTATATCATACACGACTTCGTCTTCTTCGTTCAAAACACAGACAACGGTTAACTAACTGTTTCTTGTTTAATTCGGTTAACGAATATTATGAGCAATCGTAATGTATTGAACAGAAAGGGTTTGGGGATTGATTGTACCGGGCAGATTGTCTCCTTCAGAAATCCGGCAAAGATCGTTTGGCTCTGTTTTGTGAAGTCCCTCCGTTCGATTCAAAAATCAGATTGATTGATTAGATATGAGATTGAACTACTGAGCAACGATTATCAGTAGGTTTAAATGATCATACCGGCAAACAACGAGATTCTGGAACTTTCAGAAGTTTTCCGGCGAAAACCGAAAATCCGGCAACGTCGTCTGGAATAGATTCTGGGTGAGGGATTGATGTTAGTAATAATCCTAACAATGGGTTAAAACAGAAAAAGTCGAGGTATTTACCGTGTAGATGAAAGTCTCGGTTTTCCGGTGACTTGCAGAGATTTTCCGGCGAGTGAAATTGCGTCGAGAATTGGTGTGATTGTGAGCGAAAAGGTTATCAGAGGCTAGAGTGTGTATTTATAGGGACGAACATCGACGAATTGGGTCTGATTACCGTCTTGATTCGTTAGTAAAAAATTCTCCGGCGGTTATGACTAATGTTGCGGACTAGACATCGGTTATAACGATGGCGTTGTTTAATTCTTACGTTAAGTCAAAGGTAACCGACGATGATTGACGAAATCGTCGGATTTTCCGGCGTCAGCGGATTTGGGCGCGCTGTGTAACTGGGTTTGATTTCCAGATTTATTTTATGTATTAATTGTTTCAATATGTAAACAAACAACACAAGTGGCGGAGTGGTTGGGCGAGTGAGAGTTAAGACTTTGTGAATATTCGGCTGACCCGGGTTCGAAACCCGGCTTCAGCATTTTATTTTTAATTACTATTTTTAATACATTTTCAAATATAAATTTTATATTCTAATATACTTATTAATTATGTATGTTTAAAATTAATTTGAGCATTAAATACGCAACTAAATTTTTAACTGGTTGTTCGGTTAATAAACGAAGCGGGTTTGGTTAACCCGGTTTTTGACGGATGTTACAGTTGGTACCTTCGATTGATTTTCAGTTTGATCGATTTAAATTAGTATTCTTGAGATACAATGTTACCGAGCAACCCGATTCTTCGTTATTTTCGAGTGACGAAAATTCTTGTGTTACTTAAGGAAATAAGAACGGGGAAATGTTACGTATAATACTGTATATATATGTATGTACTTGTGTATTCGTACCACGAGTGAAATTCACGATCGGGGGGATGATTGTCGGAAGCCGTGCGCTATCATTTACACGATTTCTACCTCGATCATTTGGGTGAGCGTTTCGGACCATTCTATTATAAATGAAATATATATGTACATGTATTTATGTCACAGTGTCGATCGTCCCATATCACACAAATTCTTCGCACGCATGAGTACACAACCTGTATACCCAACATCATTATCATGTATGTAATAATATCCGTCATCATACCACTGCTAAAATTGCACTTAGACTTAACCCAAAAAGGGCCAGTGCTCAAATTGCGGTCTAAGCATGTCACCGAGGTGACGTATATACGCCATAATATGAAAAGCACGAACCTACTATGTATGAAGGAACACGGTCAAAACCAAACTTTCTTTGAAATAGGAATAGTCACGAGTTGTCCGAATATTATAATTGGTGTCTTTTGTGCACTGAACCCACTTGGGGAAAAGCTAAACCAGAAATCTCGTAATCCCGATCATTCCAATGAAGGGACTAGTGAATCTTCCGAATATGTCCCTCGGATATGATGTCTATCCAGAGGAAAATTCCGTTCGTAAGCAGGTCATATATACTTAAAGAAAGAATAAGACTTGACATGACAACTAATACTCTTCAAACTTGGAGAGTTACTTAACACTCGCTACGAATTGTAAATAACTCGATATGTGATACTAAGTCACACTAAATGACCAAAGTGTAGATCGGTGCTTGGTTTTAAGAGTGCTAGGCTTACCTCGATTGATTACGGTTTTCATTCAGCCTCCTTGAAACTGCTTTTGTTATTTTAAGAGATTGCCAAGCGATTGTGGATCTATGTTATTACATTTCCCAGCAGCACGTATTCCTTCCGTGCCCTATTGGGAAACAGAACTGACCAATCCTACCACCAAGGGGTCGAGAAACTCAACAAGCCTAGTCTCGACCAACCCGGGGCCGGATTTTCATTTCTTGTTTACAGTATTACGAATATGAGTCTAACGGGAAAAATCAGATCCAATGGTCAATCGTCCCTATCGGACTAGGGTGATTATGAATTCGGGCTTCAGCCCATGGTTTCGTAAAACCACACGAGTTCCTAATCTAAACCAAGGTGGTTTGACATGAACGAATTCGATGAAACCCTTACGTTTAAGAGTGATTCAGTTGGTGGAGGTGCCAAGATGGGAAGACATTATATCTTTTTATACTTATATAAAGTTCTGATCTTACCAAGTCCAAATTGACTCGAAAAAAAAACCACGAGACCGAGACGGTCAAGTGGTGATTAACCACCTTGTGACTAGTACAGGTTATATTCGCATAGGCATTAAATAATCTTGGGAAATAATTACTTCTCATTGTCTCCATTAACGACATCCGTATAAAATGATAGTCGAGCGTGGCTATGTTCCTACCCTGCGAAGGGTACTCCGTCAATAGGGAACCTTGATTCGATGACTCGTTACTTTGTCATCTTTTACAGAATTACCCGTACGTCTACGATCAATGCTGATCCCATGTGTAGGGGTATCATATGATACATGTGATCGTGAGACACTCATCATGCCTTAAACATTTCCACGTGAAATAATAGCGTTCTAGACGTGGTGTTATTGGAATTAAAACCACATTGGCACACCCTATCATTCCCGGTATATGGGAATTTTTATACGATATCTCTCAGAGAATCACACCTATGTCATCGAAGTTACTAAGTTGTTTCCTTCGGGAAAAGACGGAGATAGTTGTACTACAGTTGGAGCCAAGCTCCCGAAACCTAACATAAATGGGAATTATGATTGTAGAAATTTTATATCCTTACGACGTGATCCGACTACTGGTGAGTAGCTCGGGCACACCATTGATGCAAGTATGCAGATCCGTTGGTGCTCGTGTTCATGTTCGCCTTATGGCAACCTTAGGCTCTCATTTCTTATTCTCTACCATAGAGTGGGGACTCTCGTGATCGGTTAGTAACAGTCGAAGATACTCACATACAAAACAATAAGGGGAAAATTGGCATGCACCACTCGGTAAGAGCAAATTTATTTCCTTAACGCAAACATGCGGAGGATGGTGCTCCTTATTGCAATGTTCGTAACAAACCCTGGGAGAGTACCCACACTCCTCCTTTATAAGGGGTGTTCAATAACTGTTAAAACGAAATTGTAATTGAAACTTATTGTGTGTGAATGGTGGAAATAATGAATGCAAAGAAACCCTAATAATTACAGTCAGCTATAAGCTGAATACAAAACTCATATCTTACTGTGAGTCCAACAACACTCTCACTTTCAGATTGGAGGTTATGACAGACGTTACTCTTAACAATACGTAGGAATTGTGGATGGACAAATTACACTGCTACTATGTAGCACAATTATCATCTCGTACGATGATTGTAACAAAGCGAAAAATACTTTTTCGAACTACACATAGATATAATACGGAAACTCATCATGATTAAAATCGGAATTTAGGTAGAAATTTTATTTTAAAGATGTGACAATTGTAACAAATTAAAAATTGATTTACAATTGTAAACAATATTGTAATGAATTAATTATATTAGGGATACCGTCGGAGTGAAGCGGTCACCTTATTTCCTAAAACACACGCCATAAACCACTCCGCCACTTTGATTTTCTGTTAAGTTAATGGATTTATTAAATCAAATAATGATGTGCGGAATTCAAACTCGGTCAACTTGCGCCCAAACAGCAGTCGTCGGAAATCCCGACGACTTCGCCGATAAATTACGTTACCGCTCGAATTAACCATTGAATTAACTTTAGCGACGGTTATAACCGACGTCTGAACCCGCAACATCAGCCATAACCGCCGAGAACGGCTGACTTTGAATTAAGACGAATTCAGACCCCATTCACCTCGATACTACCCTATGAATTCACCCACAATTCGCCAGAAACCTTTTCGCTCCAAATCGCACTTTTTCTCGACGGAAATTTACTCGCCGGAAAACATCTGCAAGTCGCCGGAAAACCGAGACTTCCACTTGCACGGTAATTACTTCGATTTTTCTGGCTCATTCCTTTATTAGACAAATTCTAATATAAATCCTCACCCAGAATCCTTTGCAGTCGACGTTGCCGGATTATCTGATTCGCCGGAGAAATTTCTGAACTTTCAGGGGAACTGGTGATTGTCGGTATGATTCTTCTGTTTCACTGATAGTCATTACCCAGTAGTTCCACTTCACATCTAATCCCTCTAAATTATTGGTAGATTCTATCAGCCGCAGCTCACCAAGACGGAGCCGACGACCTTGCCGGACGTCTGAAGAAAAGCGAAAGTTGGTACAATCAACCCTCCAATCTCTTTCCATTCATTTTCTTTTCGATGACTCATAACCTTCATTGAGCTATCTTAGCAAATACAGTCTTTTGATCGATGTTTATGTTTTGAACGAAGAAGATGAAGTGTGGTATAATATAAGAATAATTAAAATCGGTTTAATAAACGGGTTAGACACACAGTCCAGCGGTGGACTGTGTGCAACAAACATACACGAGACGCGAGTTCGAATCCTGTCCCAGCTTTACCCACTTGAAATAAAAAATCCGCCTTTTTAACTGAACCGGGTTGACGCACAGTATATGTTAAGTATAATAAAAACCGAGTTAATAACCAAGTGACACACACAGTCCAGCGGTGGACTGTGTGTACGCTAACCCACAGGTCCCGGGTTCGAGACTGTGGTTAGCACCGTCCGTTACGTTTAAAGGCTTTTTAAAAATAAATAATTTTCGGTTTAAAGTAAATAGTATATAAGTATAATTAGAAACAGAATAATTTCGGGTTAGACACGTAGCTCGTTGGTAGAGCTGCGTGCACGCGTACGGGAGGTCTCGAGTTCGAGCCTCACTCAGCGCACAATTTCACACAATAAAAACCGGTCAACAGTAACGGTCAACGGTCAACGGTCTCGGTCAACGGTCAAAGTCAACTTTTTTTTATTATTTATTTTATTTATTTTAATCAATTATTTAAATTAAAAATCAATTAAAAATACTTAAAAATAACGTTTTCAAGGTTAGAAAGTAGCCTTAAACTCACAAATTTAACCCAAAAATCTTATTAAAATAGTTAATAAAATCCACATACTTACTATACCTTTCGTTATTTATTGGTTAGTTATTGCTAGTCGATCAATCCCTAAACTCGTGCGCATTCAACAATCTTCAAGCAAACGCATCCAATGTGAGTGAATCTCTACCAAATTCCCCGTTTTAATCACATTTTGGGGTGTATCATGTGTCGTATTTATTTATTATAATTAATCATTGTGCATCCATCATGTTTCTGATCAATGTGTATTCAAGGTGTATCCATTGACTGTGTGGTTGAAGTTTAGATGAATTTTATCATTTCAGTACATACATTTCATAGGCCGCCGCTCCCCATTACCTATGAGCGTGAGCTGTTCCCCATTACTATGAGCGTGAACCAGGCGTTGCCAACATAAGATCGGCTCCGTTTGCTTGAGCCTTGATCTCACATACATTAGCATAGGCCGTCCGTTCCCCATTACCTATGAGCGTGAACGGGACGTTGCCAACACATACATTGTTATTTTTATTTCATGCTTAAGCAAGGTGGTTTGTGATTGTTATGTTTACATACATTTGTTCATATATGATTATTGCACAATTTTTCCTAAATTAAATTACAATAATAAACCAATAACAAATGTTTTAAACAAGGTTCACTCGCCAACTTTTGTTGATCCAAAATTTCCCATTTTTACACATGATACAGGTGATCAAGTTGAAGCAAGAAACATATAGGGCGGCCTAGAAGAATAAACCAGTTTAGACTATGGATTTGTTTAGTTAATCTTTCCTTTCCTTGTATTGTATGAATTTGACTTGGAACTTTGAAATGTAATTTGGATTTAATAAATATGAAACATATTAGTAAACATCATGAGCTTTGGTGATAACCCAATTATGCCCCGACTCTTGTTTCCGCTGCGGGTCGGGGTGTGACAGATTGGTATCAGAGCCATGACTATAGGGATATAGGATAGGTTATTAGACCCTTAGAGCCTATACTATAGTTGCTTAGAAAATTTAAATTTTTGTGTGTTACATGCAAATCTCATGATGTTTGTATGCTTTATGTTTATTGTTACATTCGATGTTATGCAAGCATATTCATAAGTATATACTATCATATATTGCTTACCATGAACCATACTCTTATAACATATCATATCCATGAAAGCACACACCACATCATTTTCATGATTGCTTTACAATGATTATGTATTTTTAAATCTCATCAAAGTGAGTTCCCATGACGGGCATGTAGTAACTGGAAGGGTACCAGTACCGGTAGTCGGAACGTCCTGTCTAGCTTGGCATTCGTATAAATCCAAAATAAAGGACCAGTTTGCCTACCTGGGACTAACGATGAGAGTACGAAGTACCTATTAGGCCAAAGCATGCTATACCAAACGTCGTGTGAACTAACCCCACTTTGAGTTGTCATTGTGTCTACACCTGGACACATTCCGACCATACATCTTGTAAACATATTTTGTGGTTTTCATTCGGGTCATGTGAGTGTAAATCGCCAATACTAATGTAAATCCTACCAAGCCAATAGTCATGGGGGCCACATGACTATACAGGTGAAGGTATGGGGGACATTTGAGGCCCAACATGAGCTAACCCAAGACATCCAATGGATGTGGTTGCATTATTGATATTTATATTAATTTCATTTTTTTGTTTTGACACATGACCCCTAAACAATCCATAAACTCACCATCTTCCTATGTATATTCCTGTAGATGTCGGGTAGGCAGCTACGTGGAGGACGGAAGTCAGGAAGGTCAAACGAACGCTTGGCCGCTCAGATAGCAAAACAAATGGCCACAGTACTTCCTGATATTGTAGTTCAAGTTCAGCAAGCTCTCACTGCAAATCCAGTCAATCCACCAAACCAAGAGGATCAAAACATCGACAACCCCTCCTCCAAGAAGTGCTCCTACAAGCACTTCAAGTCTTGCGATCCCCCGAAGTTCGAAGGGACCGAAGGTGTCACCTCTCTCCTTCACTGGTTTGAGGAGATGGAAAACACTTTCCTAAATTGCGATTGTCCCGAGGATCGCAAGGTACGCTACGCGACTGGGAGACTATTCGGGGTAGCCCTGACCTGGTGGAACACCGAGAAGGGTAAGAGAGGAGTGGAAGACGCGATGGCCTTAACTTGGGAAGAGTTAAGGGAAGTAATGACAAAACGCTTCTGCCCAAGAAGCGAACTCAAGAAGTTAGAGGACGAATTCCACTCACTGAAGAAAAAGGAAGGGGATCACACTTCCTACAACAAAAGATTTCTTGAGCTGAACCAGATGGTTCCAAACTTGTTCACCCCCGTGTACCGATTGGTGGAACACTATATTCGAGGCCATCCCTCGAAGATTTAGGACTCAGTCCTCAGCGCTTCGCCTGCAACGCTCGAAGCCGCCATGGAATTAGCCACCGAACTTACCGAGAACCGCATCAGAAACGGTAAGTTCAAAGAGGAGAAAAAGAAGGCCCCCATTGAGGGCCCAACTTCCAACCACCCCACCTCATCCTCAAAATTTTCAAACAAGAGAAAGCGAAATACCAGAAACTTTGCCGTCACTCAAACAAATTTCCCCACCCCTGTTGCTCCCATCACACAAGTTACTCCTTCACCCGCACCACACAAAAGGCAATACTCTGGCCCTTACCCAAAGTGCACCCTTGCCAATACCATCACTCCCCCGATTACCCCTGTCAATACTGCACCGGCTGTGGCCGTGCAGGGCACACCATCCAAGCCTGCCGCACACTGCAACGGATGAACCGCAACCAACCCACAACTCAAACCCACCATCAAATGATGGGTCAAACCCAACACCTCTACAACCACCGCCTACACAACATACAACCCAAACCTACTATCAACCCAACTACCCCATGATGCAACCCATGCGGGCTTGCTATAATTGCGGTGACCCAAACCATTTTAGAAACACGTGTCCACGCTTGGTAAACATCATACATGCTCAAGCTCAAGCGAATCCAGTGAACCAAGCTAACCAAGCTCCTCCACCTGCTAGAGGAAGAGCATTTAACATCAACGCCAACCAAGCTAGGGCCGACAACAACGTGGTTAACGGTACGTTTCTCGTCAATGGTAGTTATGCATCTGTATTATTTGATACTGGCGCGGATAAGAGTTTTGTGTCCTTAGAATTCGAACCCATCCTCAATCAAACTCGTGTCGAGCTTATGAACTCCATAACGGTAGAAGTTGCTGACGGAAAGCCAGTCTCATTAAACTCCATTATCCGGAACTGCACCTTTACTCTAAACGATCACGACTTTTCTGTTGACCTCATTCCTATGAGTTGGGAAGTTTCGACATTATAATCGGCATGGACTGGCTCAGCCAACATCAGGCTGAAGTAGTATGCCGTGAGAAGTTCATTCGCATTCCTCTTGCAGACGGTCAAACTCTACGAATCTTTGGAGAAACCCCTTCGAAAGGACTCAAGCTGATGTCCCGACTTCAAGCCGAAGATATCTCCGCAAAAATTATGTAGCATTTCTAACCCACGTTGTCAAGAAAGGAGGCAAAGGGAAGAGACTCGAAGATATACCCGTAGTGAAGGAATTCCCGCAAGTTTTTCCCGACGATATCACCGGACTTCCTCCCAAGAGAGAAGTCGAATTCCGTATCGACCTTATACCTGGCGCTACACCCGTCGCGAAATCTCCTTATAGGTTAGCCCCATCCGAGATGAAAGAGCTGGCCAGTCAATTGCAAGAACTGACCGACAAGGGATTCATCCGTCCTAGCTCATCGCCTTGGGGTGCACCTGTTCTGTTTGTAAAGAAGAAAGATGGGACTTTTCGCATGTGCATTGATTACAGGGAACTCAACAAATTAACGGTCAAAAATCGCTATCCGTTACCCCGCATCGATGATCTTCTAGACCAACTCCAGGGTGCCTCTTATTTTTCAAAGATCGACCTTCGTTCCGGCTATCACCAACTCAGAGTACATGAAGAAGACGTTCCAAAGACCGCCTTCCGAACTCGATATGGTCACTACGAATTCATGGTTATGCCTTTTGGTCTAACCAACGCTCCAGCCGTCTTCATGGACTTAATGAACAGAGTTTGTAAACCCTATCTTGATCGCTTCGTTATAGTCTTCATCGACGATATTCTCATTTACTCAAAGTCTAAGACTGATCATGAGCGACACCTTCGGCTCATCCTCTCACTTTTGAAGACCGAAAAGCTTTATGCTAAATTCTCCAAATGCGAATTTTGGTTAAAGAAGTACAGTTCCTTGGTCATGTCGTCAATGACAAAGGAATTCATGTCGACCCCGCCAAGATCAAGGCAGTACAAGAATGGCAAGCGCCACGTACCCCAACCGAGGTACGATCTTTCCTTGGGTTGGCTGGTTACTACCGTCGTTTCATATCGAATTTCTCTCGTATCGCTGTACCACTCACGGCTTTGACACATAAAGGAAAACCCTTCGCATGGGACCTAAACAAGAAGAAGCCTTCCAAACTCTTAAGCAAAAGCTTTGTGACGCTCCTATCCTCACACTCCCCGAAGGTTGCGAAGACTTTGTAGTATATTGCGACGCATCAGGACAGGGTTTAGGCTGTGTCTTAATGCAAAGGGGAAAAGTGATAGCCTATGCTTCTAGGCAACTCAAAACTCATGAGAAGAACTACACTACTCACGACCTAGAACTTGGAGCCGTTGTGTTCGCTCTTAAGATATGGAGACATTACCTCTATGGTACCAAGTGTGAGATTTACACTGACCACAAGAGCCTCCAACATATCTTTAACCAAAAGGAGTTGAATATGAGGCAACGAAGATGGGTCGAACTCCTTAATGACTACGACTGCGAAATTCGGTATCATCCTGGCAAGGCAAATGTGGTGGCTGATGCACTCAGTCGAAAAGGTTATGCGAACTCTATTCGTCTTCTATGTTCGCAAATCATGACCAACATCAAAGACCAAATCCGAGAAGCTCAACATGTTTCCATAACAGAATACGACATCCGCAATGAGTTATCTTGTGGAGCGGAACTTAAACTCGAAACGAAATCTGACGGCATTCTGTATTATCTCGATCGCCTATGGATTCCTGATCACAACAATCTTCGCGATACTCTTATGAAAGAGGCTCACAAGACACGATACTCTGTACTTCCAGAGCCGACAAAATGTATCAAGACCTTCGATACACCTACTGGTGGCCTGGCATGAAGAGGGATATTGCCGTTTTTGTTTCCAAGTGCCTTACCTGTTCAAAAGTGAAAGCTGAGCACCAAAGACCCTCAGACTTCTGGTCCAACCTGAAATACCCGTATGGAAGTGGGAAAATATAACCATGGACTTCATTCTACCGGGTTACCTCGCACTCCTGGTGGGTACGACACAATATGGGTAATCATTGATCGTCTTACAAAATCAGCTCACTTCATTCCAATTCGCGAGGACTTAAAAAATGAGAAGCTAGCCCCCATCTACATCAGTGAAATCGTAAGCCGTCATGGTGTACCTTTAAGCATTATATCAGATCGTGATGGTCGTTTCACTTCACGCACATGGCAAGCTGTACAAGCCGCTTTGGGTACGCGATTAGATCTCAGCACTGCCTATCATCCCCAAACTGATGGTCAATCTGAACGCACCATTCAAACTCTTGAAGACATGCTTCGGGCATGTGTCATAGACTTCAAAGGGAATTGGGACGCTCACTTACCATTAGTTGAATTTTCGTACAACAACAGCTTTCATTCAAGTATCGGCATGGCACCTTTCGAAGCGTTATATGGTCGTAAATGCCGATCACCTATATGTAGGCACGAAATTGGAGAAGCTCAAATCACCGGGCCAGAATTAATACAAGAAACAACTGACAAGATTCATCAAATCCGAAAAAAAACCTGTTAGCGGCACAAAGTCGTCAAAAGAGCTATGCTGACAAGCGACGAAAGCCCTTGGAGTTTAACGTTGGCGATCAAGTACTTTTAAAGGTATCGCCGTGGAAGGGAGTAGTTCGTTTCGGCCAAAAAGGCACGCTAGCACCACGCTACGTAGGTCCTTTCAAAATACTCGAAAGGGTAGGACTGTAGCCTACAAGCTTGACTTACCGGAGGAACTCAACAGAATTCATCCCACATTCCACGTAACAAACTTGAAGAAGTGCCTCGCCGATGAAAATCTCCATATTCCTCTAGAAGACATTCAAGTTGATGAATCTATGCATTTTATTGAAAGACCAGTAGAAATTATGGACTTCGGAGAAAAACGTTTAAGAAGAAGCCGCATCCCAATTGTCAGGGTACGCTGGGAGTCAAAACGAGGACCTGAGTTTACTTGGGAACGTGAAGACTCAATGCGCGAAAAATACCCACACCTTTTTCCTGTATCTACTACTACTTAAATTTCGGACGAAATTTCTAAAAGTAGGGGATACTGTAACATTTGTCGAAAAACGGGTTTTCGAAACCGCTTCGTTTAATAACCGAACAATCAGTTTTAAAATTTTGTTGTTCATTTACGGCTTATTTTAATTTTAAATGATTCATAATTGATCAACAAATTAAAAGATATAAATTAAAATTGTAAAAATATGAAAATGAATTAATTAAAAAGGAAAACCGGCTGCCGGAGTCGAACCCGGGTCAGCCGGTTATTTCCTCAAAGTCTTAACTCACACGCCATAAACCACTCCGCCACTTTGATTTTCTGTTAAGTTAATGGATTTATTAAATCAAATAATGATGTGCGGAATTCAAACTCGGTCAACTTGCGCCCCAAACAGCAGTCGTCGGAAATCCCGACGACTTCGCCGATAAATTACGTTACCGCTCGAATTAACCATTGAATTAACTTTAGCGACGGTTATAACCGACGTCTGAACCCGCAACATCAGCCATAACCGCCGGAGAACGGCTGACTTTGAATTAAGACCGAATTCAGACCCCATTCACCTCGATACTACCCTATGAATTCACCCACAATTCGCCAGAAACCTTTTCGCTCCCAAATCGCACTTTTTCTCGACGGAAATTTACTCGCCGAAAACATCTGCAAGTCGCCGGAAAACCGAGACTTCCACTTGCACGGTAATTACTTCGATTTTTCTGGCTCATTCCTTTATTAGACAAATTCTAATATAAATCCCTCACCCAGAATCCTTTGCAGTCGACGTTGCCGGATTATCTGATTCGCCGGAGAATTTCTGAACTTTCAGGGAACTGGTGATTGTCGGTATGATTCTTCTGTTTCACTGATAGTCATTACCCATAGTTCCACTTCACATCTAATCCCTCTAAATTATTGGTAGATTCTATCAGCCGCAGCTCACCAAGACGGAGCCGACGACCTTGCCGGACGTCTGAAGAAAAGCGAAAGTTGGTACAATCAACCCTCCAATCTCTTTCCATTCATTTTCTTTTCGATGACTCATAACCTTCATTGAGCTATCTTAGCAAATAACAGTCTTTTGATCGATGTTTATGTTTTGAATGAAGAAGATGAAGTGTGGTATAATATAAGAATAATTAAAATCGGTTTAATAAACGGTTAGACACACAGTCCAGCGGTGGACTGTGTGCAACAAACATACACGAGACGCGAGTTCGAATCCTGTCCCAGCTTTACCCACTTGAAATAAAAAATCCGCCTTAATAACTGAACCGGGTTGACGCACAGTATATGTTAAGTATAATAAAAACCGAGTTAATAACCAAGTGACACACACAGTCCAGCGGTGGACTGTGTGTACGCTAACCCACAGGTCCCGGTTCGAGACCTGTGGTTAGCACCGGTCCGTTACGTTTAAAGGCTTTTTAAAAATAAATAATTTTCGGTTTAAAGTAAATAGTATATAAGTATAATTAGAAACAGAATAATTTCGGGTTAGACACGTAGCTCGGTTGGTAGAGCTGCGTGCACGCGTACGGGAGGTCTCGAGTTCGAGCCTCACTCAGCGCACAATTTCACACAATAAAACCGGTCAACAGTAACGGTCAACGGTCAACGGTCTCGGTCAACGGTCAAGTCAACTTTTTTTATTATTTATTTTATTTATTTTAATCAATTATTTAAATTAAAAATCAATTAAAAATACTTAAAAATAACGTTTTCAAGGTTAGAAAGTAGCCTTAAACTCACAAATTTATACCCAAAAATCTTATTAAAATAGTTAATAAAATCCACATACTTACTATACCTTTCGTTATTTATTGGTTAGTTATCGCTAGTCGATCAATCCCTAAACTCGTGCGCATTCAACAATCTTCAAGCAAACGCATCCAATGTGAGTGAATCTCTACCAAATTCCCCGTTTTAATCACATTTTGGGGTGTATCATGTGTCGTATTTATTTATTATAATTAATCATTGTGCATCCATCATGTTTCTGATCAATGTGTATTCAAGGTGTATCCATTGACTGTGTGGTTGAAGTTTAGATTAATTTTATCATTTCAGTACATACATTTCATAGGCCGCCGCTCCCCATTACCTATGAGCGTGAGCTGTTCCCCATTACCTTATGAGCGTGAACCAGGCGTTGCCAACATAAGATCGGCTCCATTTGATTGAGCCTTGATCTCACATACATTAGCATAGGCCGTCCGTTCCCCATTACCTATGAGCGTGAACGGGACGTTGCCAACACATACATTGTTATTTTTATTTCATGCTTAAGCAAGGTGGTTTGTGATTGTTATGTTTACATACATTTGTTCATATATGATTATTGCACAATTTTTCCTAAATTAAATTACAATAATAAACCAATAACAAATGTTTTAAACAAGGTTCACTCGCCAACTTTTGTTGACCCAAAATTTCCCATTTTTACACATGATACAGGTGATCAAGTTGAAGCAAGAAACATATAGGGCGGCCTAGAAGAATAAACCAGTTTAGATTATGGATTTGTTTAGTTAATCTTTCCTTTCCTTGTATTGTATGAATTTGACTTGGAACTTTGAAATGTAATTTGGATTTAATAAATATGAAACATATTAGTAAACATCATGAGCTTTGGTGATAACCCAATTATGCCCCGACTCTTGTTTCCGCTGCGGGTCGGGGTGTGACAGATTGGTATCAGAGCCATGACTATAGGGATATAGGATAGGTTATTAGACCCTTAGAGCCTATACTATAGTTGCTTAGAAAATTTAAATTTTTGTGTGTTACATGCAAATCTCATGATGTTTGTATGCTTTATGTTTATTGTTACATTCGATGTTATGCAAAGCATATTCATAAGTATATACTATCAATATTGCTTACCATGAACCATACTCTTATAACATATCATATCCATGAAAGCACACACCACATCATTTTCATGATTGCTTTACAATGATTATGTATTTTTAAATCTCATCAAAGTGAGTTCCCATGACGGGCATGTAGTAACTGGAAGGGTACCAGTACCGGTAGTCGGAACGTCCTGTCTGGGCTTGGCATTCGTATAAATCCAAAATAAAGGACCAGTTTGCCTACCTGGGGACTAACGATGAGAGTACGAAGTACCTATTAGGCCAAAGCATGCTATACCAAACGTCGTGTGAACTAACCCCACTTTGAGTTGTCATTGTGTCTACACCTGGACACATTCCGACCATACATCTTGTAAACATATTTTGTGGTTTTCATTCGGGTCATGTGAGTGTAAATCGCCAATACTAATGTAAATCCTACCAAGCCAATAGTCATGGGGGCCCACATGACTATACAGGTGAAGGTATGGGGGACATTTGAGGCCCAACATGAGCTAACCCAAGACATCCAATGGATGTGGTTGCATTATTGATATTTATATTAATTTCATTTTTTTGTTTTGACACATGACCCCTAAACAATCCATAAACTCACCATCTTCCTATGTATATTCCTGTAGATGTCGGGTAGGCAGCTACGTGGAGGACGGAAGTCAGGAAGGTCAAACGAACGCTTGGCCGCTCAGATAGCAAAACAAATGGCCACAGTACTTCCTGATATTGTAGTTCAAGTTCAGCAAGCTCTCACTGCAAATCCAGTCAATCCACCAAACCAAGAGGATCAAAACAT
This sequence comes from Scalesia atractyloides, assembly GCA_947069175.1. Classification (NCBI taxonomy): domain Eukaryota; kingdom Viridiplantae; phylum Streptophyta; class Magnoliopsida; order Asterales; family Asteraceae; genus Scalesia; species Scalesia atractyloides. The sequence goes on from CAMTDV010000025.1 coordinate 35,112,189, forward strand.
CGACAACCCCTCCTCCAAGAAGTGCTCCTACAAGCACTTCAAGTCTTGCGATCCCCCGAAGTTCGAAGGGACCGAAGGTGTCACCTCTCTCCTTCACTGGTTTGAGGAGATGGAAAACACTTTCCTAAATTGCGATTGTCCCGAGGATCGCAAGGTACGCTACGCGACTGGGAGACTATTCGGGGTAGCCCTGACCTGGTGGAACACCGAGAAGGGTAAGAGAGGAGTGGAAGACGCGATGGCCTTAACTTGGGAAGAGTTAAGGGAAGTAATGACAAAACGCTTCTGCCCAAGAAGCGAACTCAAGAAGTTAGAGGACGAATTCCACTCACTGAAGAAAAAGGAAGGGGATCACACTTCCTACAACAAAAGATTTCTTGAGCTGAACCAGATGGTTCCAAACTTGTTCACCCCCGTGTACCGATTGGTGGAACACTATATTCGAGGCCATCCCTCGAAGATTTAGGACTCAGTCCTCAGCGCTTCGCCTGCAACGCTCGAAGCCGCCATGGAATTAGCCACCGAACTTACCGAGAACCGCATCAGAAACGGTAAGTTCAAAGAGGAGAAAAAGAAGGCCCCCATTGAGGGCCCAACTTCCAACCACCCCACCTCATCCTCAAAATTTTCAAACAAGAGAAAGCGAAATACCAGAAACTTTGCCGTCACTCAAACAAATTTCCCCACCCCTGTTGCTCCCATCACACAAGTTACTCCTTCACCCGCACCACACAAAAGGCAATACTCTGGCCCTTACCCAAAGTGCACCCGTTGCCAATACCATCACTCCCCCGATTACCCCTGTCAATACTGCACCGGCTGTGGCCGTGCAGGGCACACCATCCAAGCCTGCCGCACACTGCAACGGATGAACCGCAACCAACCCACAACTCAAACCCACCATCAAATGATGGGTCAAACCCAACAACCTCTACAACCACCGCCTACACAACATACAACCCAAACCTACTATCAACCCAACTACCCCATGATGCAACCCATGCGGGCTTGCTATAATTGCGGTGACCCAAACCATTTTAGAAACACGTGTCCACGCTTGGTAAACATCATACATGCTCAAGCTCAAGCGAATCCAGTGAACCAAGCTAACCAAGCTCCTCCACCTGCTAGAGGAAGAGCATTTAACATCAACGCCAACCAAGCTAGGCCGACAACAACGTGGTTAACGGTACGTTTCTCGTCAATGGTAGTTATGCATCTGTATTATTTGATACTGGCGCGGATAAGAGTTTTGTGTCCTTAGAATTCGAACCCATCCTCAATCAAACTCGTGTCGAGCTTATGAACTCCATAACGGTAGAAGTTGCTGACGGAAAGCCAGTCTCATTAAACTCCATTATCCGGAACTGCACCTTTACTCTAAACGATCACGACTTTTCTGTTGACCTCATTCCTATGAAGTTGGGAAGTTTCGACATTATAATCGGCATGGACTGGCTCAGCCAACATCAGGCTGAAGTAGTATGCCGTGAGAAGTTCATTCGCATTCCTCTTGCAGACGGTCAAACTCTACGAATCTTTGGAGAAACCCCTTCGAAAGGACTCAAGCTGATGTCCTGACTTCAAGCCGAAGATATCTCCGCAAAAATTATGTAGCATTTCTAACCCACGTTGTCAAGAAAGGAGGCAAAGGGAAGAGACTCGAAGATATACCCGTAGTGAAGGAATTCCCGCAAGTTTTTCCCGACGATATCACCGGACTTCCTCCCAAGAGAGAAGTCGAATTCCGTATCGACCTTATACCTGGCGCTACACCCGTCGCGAAATCTCCTTATAGGTTAGCCCATCCGAGATGAAAGAGCTGGCCAGTCAATTGCAAGAACTGACCGACAAGGGATTCATCCGTCCTAGCTCATCGCCTTGGGGTGCACCTGTTCTGTTTGTAAAGAAGAAAGATGGGACTTTTCGCATGTGCATTGATTACAGGGAACTCAACAAATTAACGGTCAAAAATCGCTATCCGTTACCCCGCATCGATGATCTTCTAGACCAACTCCAGGGTGCCTCTTATTTTTCAAAGATCGACCTTCGTTCCGGCTATCACCAACTCAGAGTACATGAAGAAGACGTTCCAAAGACCGCCTTCCGAACTCGATATGGTCACTACGAATTCATGGTTATGCCTTTTGGTCTAACCAACGCTCCAGCCGTCTTCATGGACTTAATGAACAGAGTTTGTAAACCCTATCTTGATCGCTTCGTTATAGTCTTCATCGACGATATTCTCATTTACTCAAAGTCTAAGACTGATCATGAGCGACACCTTCGGCTCATCCTCTCACTTTTGAAGACCGAAAAGCTTTATGCTAAATTCTCCAAATGCGAATTTTGGTTAAAGAAGTACAGTTCCTTGGTCATGTCGTCAATGACAAAGGAATTCATGTCGACCCCGCCAAGATCAAGGCAGTACAAGAATGGCAAGCGCCACGTACCCCAACCGAGGTACGATCTTTCCTTGGGTTGGCTGGTTTACTACCGTCGTTTCATATCGAATTTCTCTCGTATCGCTGTACCACTCACGGCTTTGACACATAAAGGAAAACCCTTCGCATGGGGACCTAAACAAGAAGAAGCCTTCCAAACTCTTAAGCAAAAGCTTTGTGACGCTCCTATCCTCACACTCCCCGAAGGTTGCGAAGACTTTGTAGTATATTGCGACGCATCAGGACAGGGTTTAGGCTGTGTCTTAATGCAAAGGGGAAAAGTGATAGCCTATGCTTCTAGGCAACTCAAAACTCATGAGAAGAACTACACTACTCACGACCTAGAACTTGGAGCCGTTGTGTTCGCTCTTAAGATATGGAGACATTACCTCTATGGTACCAAGTGTGAGATTTACACTGACCACAAGAGCCTCCAACATATCTTTAACCAAAAGGAGTTGAATATGAGGCAACGAAGATGGGTCGAACTCCTTAATGACTACGACTGCGAAATTCGGTATCATCCTGGCAAGGCAAATGTGGTGGCTGATGCACTCAGTCGAAAAGGTTATGCGAACTCTATTCGTCTTCTATGTTCGCAAATCATGACCAACATCAAAGACAAATCCGAGAAGCTCAACATGTTTCCATAACAGAATACGACATCCGCAATGAGTTATCTTGTGGAGCGGAACTTAAACTCGAAACGAAATCTGACGGCATTCTGTATTATCTCGATCGCCTATGGATTCCTGATCACAACAATCTTCGCGATACTCTTATGAAAGAGGCTCACAAGACACGATACTCTGTACTTCCAGAGCCGACAAAATGTATCAAGACCTTCGATACACCTACTGGTGGCCTGGCATGAAGAGGGATATTGCCGTTTTTGTTTCCAAGTGCCTTACCTGTTCAAAAGTGAAAGCTGAGCACCAAAGACCCTCAGGACTTCTGGTCCAACCTGAAATACCCGTATGGAAGTGGGAAAATATAACCATGGACTTCATTACCGGGTTACCTCGCACTCCTGGTGGGTACGACACAATATGGGTAATCATTGATCGTCTTACAAAATCAGCTCACTTCATTCCAATTCGCGAGGACTTAAAAAATGAGAAGCTAGCCCGCATCTACATCAGTGAAATCGTAAGCCGTCATGGTGTACCTTTAAGCATTATATCAGATCGTGATGGTCGTTTCACTTCACGCACATGGCAAGCTGTACAAGCCGCTTTGGGTACGCGATTAGATCTCAGCATGCCTATCATCCCCAAACTGATGGTCAATCTGAACGCACCATTCAAACTCTTGAAGACATGCTTCGGGCATGTGTCATAGACTTCAAAGGGAATTGGGACGCTCACTTACCATTAGTTGAATTTTCGTACAACAACAGCTTTCATTCAAGTATCGGCATGGCACCTTTCGAAGCGTTATATGGTCGTAAATGCCGATCACCTATATGTAGGCACGAAATTGGAGAAGCTCAAATCACCGGTCCAGAATTAATACAAGAAACAACTGACAAGATTCATCAAATCCGAAAAAAACCTGTTAGCGGCACAAAGTCGTCAAAAGAGCTATGCTGACAAGCGACGAAAGCCCTTGGAGTTTAACGTTGGCGATCAAGTACTTTTAAAGGTATCGCCGTGGAAGGGAGTAGTTCGTTTCGGCCAAAAAGGCACGCTAGCACCACGCTACGTAGGTCCTTTCAAAATACTCGAAAGGGTAGGACCTGTAGCCTACAAGCTTGACTTACCGGAGGAACTCACAGAATTCATCCCACATTCCACGTAACAAACTTGAAGAAGTGCCTCGCCGATGAAAATCTCCATATTCCTCTAGAAGACATTCAAGTTGATGAATCTATGCATTTTATTGAAAGACCAGTAGAAATTATGGACTTCGGAGAAAAACGTTTAAGAAGAAGCCGCATCCCAATTGTCAGGGTACGCTGGGAGTCAAAACGAGGACCTGAGTTTACTTGGGAACGTGAAGACTCAATGCGCGAAAAAATACCCACACCTTTTTCCTGTATCTACTACTACTTAAATTTCGGGACGAAATTTCTAAAAGTAGGGGATACTGTAACATTTGTCGAAAAACGGGTTTTCGAAACCGCTTCGTTTAATAACCGAACAATCAGTTTTAAAATTTTGTTGTTCATTTACGGCTTATTTTAATTTTAAATGATTCATAATTGATCAACAAATTAAAAGATATAAATTAAAATTGTAAAAATATGAAAATGAATTAATTAAAAAGGAAAACCGGCTGCCGGGAGTCGAACCCGGGTCAGCCGGTTATTTCCTCAAAGTCTTAACTCACACGCCATAAACCACTCCGCCACTTTGATTTTCTGTTAAGTTAATGGATTTATTAAATCAAATAATGATGTGCGGAATTCAAACTCGGTCAACTTGCGCCCAAACAGCAGTCGTCGGAAATCCCGACGACTTCGCCGATAAATTACGTTACCGCTCGAATTAACCATTGAATTAACTTTAGCGACGGTTATAACCGACGTCTGAACCCGCAACATCAGCCATAACCGCCGGAGAACGGCTGACTTTGAATTAAGACCGAATTCAGACCCCATTCACCTCGATACTACCCTATGAATTCACCCACAATTCGCCAGAAACCTTTTCGCTCCCAAATCGCACTTTTTCTCGACGGAAATTTACTCGCCGGAAAACATCTGCAAGTCGCCGGAAAACCGAGACTTCCACTTGCACGGTAATTACTTCGATTTTTCTGGCTCATTCCTTTATTAGACAAATTCTAATATAAATCCCTCACCCAGAATCCTTTGCAGTCGACGTTGCCGGATTATCTGATTCGCCGGAGAAATTTCTGAACTTTCAGGGAACTGGTGATTGTCGGTATGATTCTTCTGTTTCACTGATAGTCATTACCCATAGTTCCACTTCACATCTAATCCCTCTAAATTATTGGTAGATTCTATCAGCCGCAGCTCACCAAGACGGAGCCGACGACCTTGCCGGACGTCTGAAGAAAAGCGAAAGTTGGTACAATCAACCCTCCAATCTCTTTCCATTCATTTTCTTTTCGATGACTCATAACCTTCATTGAGCTATCTTAGCAAATAACAGTCTTTTGATCGATGTTTATGTTTTGAATGAAGAAGATGAAGTGTGGTATAATATAAGAATAATTAAAATCGGTTTAATAAACGGGTTAGACACACAGTCCAGCGGTGGACTGTGTGCAACAAACATACACGAGACGCGAGTTCGAATCCTGTCCCAGCTTTACCCACTTGAAATAAAAAAATCCGCCTTAATAACTGAACCGGGTTGACGCACAGTATATGTTAAGTATAATAAAAACCGAGTTAATAACCAAGTGACACACACAGTCCAGCGGTGGACTGTGTGTACGCTAACCCACAGGTCCCGGGTTCGAGACCTGTGGTTAGCACCGGTCCGTTACGTTTAAAGGCTTTTTAAAAATAAATAATTTTCGGTTTAAAGTAAATAGTATATAAGTATAATTAGAAACAGAATAATTTCGGGTTAGACACGTAGCTCGGTTGGTAGAGCTGCGTGCACGCGTACGGGAGGTCTCGAGTTCGAGCCTCACTCAGCGCACAATTTCACACAATAAAACCGGTCAACAGTAACGGTCAACGGTCAACGGTCTCGGTCAACGGTCAAGTCAACTTTTTTTATTATTTATTTTATTTATTTTAATCAATTATTTAAATTAAAAATCAATTAAAAATACTTAAAAATAACGTTTTCAAGGTTAGAAAGTAGCCTTAAACTCACAAATTTATACCCAAAAATCTTATTAAAATAGTTAATAAAATCCACATACTTACTATACCTTTCGTTATTTATTGGTTAGTTATCGCTAGTCGATCAATCCCTAAACTCGTGCGCATTCAACAATCTTCAAGCAAACGCATCCAATGTGAGTGAATCTCTACCAAATTCCCCGTTTTAATCACATTTTGGGGTGTATCATGTGTCGTATTTATTTATTATAATTAATCATTGTGCATCCATCATGTTTCTGATCAATGTGTATTCAAGGTGTATCCATTGACTGTGTGGTTGAAGTTTAGATTAATTTTATCATTTCAGTACATACATTTCATAGGCCGCCGCTCCCCATTACCTATGAGCGTGAGCTGTTCCCCATTACCTTATGAGCGTGAACCAGGCGTTGCCAACATAAGATCGGCTCCATTTGATTGAGCCTTGATCTCACATACATTAGCATAGGCCGTCCGTTCCCCATTACCTATGAGCGTGAACGGGACGTTGCCAACACATACATTGTTATTTTTATTTCATGCTTAAGCAAGGTGGTTTGTGATTGTTATGTTTACATACATTTGTTCATATATGATTATTGCACAATTTTTCCTAAATTAAATTACAATAATAAACCAATAACAAATGTTTTAAACAAGGTTCACTCGCCAACTTTTGTTGACCCAAAATTTCCCATTTTTACACATGATACAGGTGATCAAGTTGAAGCAAGAAACATATAGGGCGGCCTAGAAGATATAAACCAGTTTAGATTATGGATTTGTTTAGTTAATCTTTCCTTTCCTTGTATTGTATGAATTTGACTTGGAACTTTGAAATGTAATTTGGATTTAATAAATATGAAACATATTAGTAAACATCATGAGCTTTGGTGATAACCCAATTATGCCCCGACTCTTGTTTCCGCTGCGGGTCGGGGTGTGACAATGATGATACGAAACGAAAAGCGAAAACATACTTGTCTGTCAGATGACTGACACAAATATAAATACGGAGCTCTCCACTGGATTACTAAACGGAATTTCGAGGAAGAAATTCTTTTAACCGGGGAGACTGTGACAACTGTGAAAAATCCGGTAAACTTTGATTGGTACAAGTCCGTGGAAACCAGACGGGATATGTGTATCATGATATTATTATGATTATGTGTGATACCCAGGATGAAGCAGGTACACCTTAATTGGTCCTAAACTTTAAGCATGATTAATACAATAATTATGTGTAAACCTTGCGAATTTGCATGACTTGTGTGCTATGCTGAGCAAGCATTATTATGTCTCGGAGGAATCCGAGAGCACTTCATGGTTGACATGACACTATTAAGGACTAACGATGCGAGGTTGGCATCCTTAGCCTTGAACAACGTGTTAAACGGAGACTTGACGTTTAACATCGCATTAGACCTTTGATGTTGATTATAAGATTATCGGTAGCCTTATTTAAGATTCCGAGTTCAGGAATAACTTAGTTTTGTGCCATAGACTGTGATATAAGGTTTGCAAGTAAGCAAAGCCCGGGCACGCAAAACGAAGTAGCTCCCAGTTGGGGAAACGCATTCGTTTCGGGAATAAAATAAGGTAACCGAATGCGCAAGGAACAATCGATCAAGCTTAAAAACACTTAAACGAATGTCAAACAAGACTTTTACGATTAACACGTAATTGGGTTCGGATTTTAAGACGGTTATGCATAATTTTTAGAACCGAGTCTTTTGACACTAAGTACGCGCAAAACGGAGTCCGTCACGCAAATCGAGAACGCGCACAGGACCCGAAAACGAACCTATACTTATCCGGAAGATAAACATCATCTTTTGGCACACGAAACGAAGCACGAGGTGCCCCTTGGGGCCCACACCCAAACCGCCACCCCCTTTTTATATTGTTTTTATTTTTTTTCCTTTTTCCTTATCATTTTTACACAAAAGCATTCACAAGTCTCTCAAGAAATATGCCATATCCTTCATCTCCTTCAACTGATCATCCTCCCAATATACCAAAATCAAAGGTATTAACTCAAATCCACAAGGTTTTAAGCTTGGTTTCTTGATTAAACATGATTTCTAGCCGAAAAAACGCTTTTTAATCTATGAATTTTGGAGTTTGAAACAAGTTTTAGGGCTGAATATGAACACCACATGAAACCCCTAGTGTTATATGGCAGCCATGGTTACTAATCAATGGGGTTTGATACCCTAATCAACTCTTATTCTACAAAAATCGCTTAACTATTCGCTTAACCGAAAAAACAATGAATTAAAGTTTGATTGAACTAAGTTCTAGCATATTTGGATTGTACTTGGTGTTTAGGTACTGAGTATAGCCTTTACACACTTCTAGGATCAAGATAAACGCTTGGAATCGGAAGAATCGCTAGGTATAACATCCGAGAACCGAATCTAGGCTAGGCAGAAAATTGTTTTAGCTATAACTTGGTCTGTGAAACTTGGATTGAGCTAAAATTTTGTATGGTGATGTACTGTATTGTCAGAAAGGTCCACATAAAATTTTACAATTTATGGAAATTTCTACGATTGTTGGTGAATTTTTAACTGTTTTACCGAAAGAATTTCAGAAAAATATCAAACGGATTCAATAAATCACCAAATTATACAGAGACACTAAGAAACATATGTAGAATGATCTGGGAAAATTCGGAATCCATTGGTTGAGTTTTGATTTGGGTTAAAAATCCGTGTTTTTGCGAGTTTTCGGTAGCCGGGAACGCACCGAAACGGAATCAGAAAAATCCCAAAATGTTCTGAGAAGTTCCTAGAAATGTATAAGGTGTTCTGGAATTTTTTTATATTTTTTTAACAAATGATTGTATTTAATTGGAATTATGTGGTTAAAAATGGTTTTATAAATAATTTATTTAATAAGTAAATTAACAAAATAAATTCCCAGATATTTTTCTCATAATCTACAGATTTTTACTGACTTATATCAAAATTTACATATTTTTACATAAAATATAGATTAAATGGGCATTTATGGAATTAAAATAGATTATTTTAAAGCAATTTCGGCAGTTGACCGTATAACGAACCTGCCGGAACTGGGAACTGACCCAATCCGACAAATACTATAGTTATAACACTGGGAGTATTCTAGGAGATTACCGGGGGAATTTGGGCACTATGGGTGTGCTCTAAGACAATCCGGGAGAATTCCTGACAGTGAAAATGGAAACTCAAATTTGGGCAACTTAGACCCCCAAACACTCAAACGTCCTTAATGGAAAGTTAATCATTATTGAATAACCACATGTTGGGGTTATTGGTATTCCCGTACCATTATCCAAACACGTTAAACTATTGACTGTGGCTGGCACGCGAATCGGTGCCCGGAAGCCAAACTGAAAATTAATACTACCCTGACGTCCATCACCATACTAGTGTCCTATAGACTCAATCCGGAGTAAAAACTCCTGACTATATCCAAGTTATAACCATTACCAACTTAGATACTGATTTGAGTCCATACTTGCATGGATGTTATTAAAGTGGATCCAGTTGCTTGATCACTCTTGCGTTGAGATCACTACTTGTACAGTGAGTTTCACTACCCCGCTTTTAACTGTTTTATTGTTTTACTTGGGGTGGAATGCATGTTACAAACTGTGTTGATTACACAAACTTATGAAGGGAATTTCACTTCCCTAACACATGAACTTGTTACAACTGTGACCATTGCCCCAACCTGGGAGTGAGTTTCAATTCCCCGTTTTTAAACTATTTTACTGTTTTTAGGGGACTTTCATGTTAAAAAACTGTGTTGAATACACCAATTTGGGAGTGAGTTTTACTCTCCCACTTGTAAACTGTGTTACTGTTTTCTGGAATGACTTGCATGTTACAAAACTGTGTTAATTGCACCAACTTGTGATGATGTGAATCATCTAACACACGAACTACCTCCCCCCTACAAGGGATTGGCGTAAGCCATGGGCAGTGGATAGTACTACTGGGTTGACTAACCTAATTGCTCCAGGCAGTGTCTGAGTGACACTGTGTGTCGGTGACTAGGAAACTGCACGCGTCCTAAATTTGGTTATGTTAACTAGGCATAACTGCAGGGAAACATGACTTAGTTGCCGGGATGACGTGCCCGTCTTGACACGGCCCTGAGGGAAGTGTCTGTGGTGACACGACCCGGTGCGATGATGTGTGTGTCTGGCACGGAGTGACCATGACCACGACTGTGACAGTGATTGTGACTGTGACTGTGACTGTGACTATGACCGTGATAGTGACTGTGACTGTGACAGTGGCTGACTGTGACTATGACCGTGACAGTGACTGTGACTATGACCATGACCGTGACTGTGACTATGACCGTGACAGTGGCAATGACTGTGACTGTGACTGTGACTATGACCGTGACAATGGCTGTGACTGTGACTGTGAGTATGACCGTGACAGTGGCTGTGACTGTGACTAGTGCAATTAAACTTGTTAACACATGTTGTTACACAACGACTAAACTAGTGGAACTCACGCATCGTTTAGCTGACATTTTTAAAACTAACATGCATTTCAGGTAACTTGAGACTGAGGTGACCCATGTATGTGGTTCGAGACGTTTTTGTAAACGAATCCTGATATAGACGCATACAACTTAGAAGACTTATGTGGTTCATGTGAACATGCAGTTGTAACATACATGTAGTATGTAATCAACATTTTGTAAGCAATAAAGTGTAGTGTCGTTATAAACAATGTGCTTGTACCAGAGGTGTCTGTTGCATCCCGTATAGTTTTTCTTCCGCTGCAAGTTGGGGTGTGACAATTAAGCAGTTGTAAAATTTAGTTTATATCCCGAAAACAATTTACTGAACGTGTCGAAACCATCAACTTCACTTGATGCGACCATTGCCTTCTCAGTGTTGCTGCTATTCGGCTTCTCTTGGATTTCGATCTGAGTCTTCTTTGGGAATGGCTTATACTGAAGTGACTTCTTGTAGTATTCGTTGCCCCCTCCTAATGGACTCTGATTGCCCGTTGCTTCAAGAATTTTGCATTCTCTTTTGAAATGCCCTTTCTGTCGGCATCGAAGCACGTGACTTTAGTTTTGTCGAAGCCTAGCTTGTTGCTTGAGTTCCCGATATCTCGGCCTGTGAGTGCAACAAACTTTGTCACCTTTCGAATAATCGAAGCTAAGGACCATTTGATGTCCATTAGTTCTAGTTCTTCTTGGTCCACCTGATTGTAGTCTTCGGCAGTCATCTCAGGATTGCCGATTTTTCCTGCCACTAGACTTTCATATGATTCTAGAACAGTGGCGAAAAGTGACATATGCTGCTTTGCAACTTGCTCAGAAACAACATTGTTCAAATTCACGACAATGTTACACTTTTATACATTCGGATCAGAATTTGTTTGTTGATTCTGATTTGCTTGGTTCTGATATGAAGTATTTAAACCAATGCTAGAGAACGAAGAGCTCTGTGGACTTTGATCATATTGTGGATATGATTGGTTCTGATTCTGTGGCGAAGAATTCATGTTTGCACTGAATGCTATATTAATCTTTGGACTTGAAACACTGTCTTGCATTTCGTTCTTGTAATACAGACCAACATCTTGAACATTGTTAGCATTCTTCGTACTCGTCCATGCTCATTAACTTCGGTGGTTTAATGGACGTGCCCATTTCGTTGTCAAGGTTGACTTGTTATATCACATTAGCATTGGATGGACCCACTCCTGACATAAACGCTCTCTGTAGATCATCTATCGGGAATATTGAGACATGTACGCTGAAAACACGTTCAAACTTTTGAAAAAGTTAGGTTTACTACAAGTTCGGTCGAACTTGTAGTTTGAAAATGAAGAATTTCAGGTTTTAATCACAAGTTCAGTCGAACTTATGAATTATGAAGTGAAAATGTCCCTTGTGTACTTCGAGCGAACTTGCAATATGGACTTTATAAAAATCTTGCAAGTTCGGGCGAACTTAGCTAAAGTTTTCCTGATTTTTATCAACTTCGGTCGAACTCGATAAAATATCAATGAATTCTTAGTAAGTTCGAGCGAACTTAACAGAACTTTTATAAAAAACTCTCAAGTTCGATCGAACTTGATAGAATTTCACTTAAAAAATGACTTTCCAACTCAAGTTCGGACGAACTTACGTTACAAGTTCGATCCAAGTGAGTTTGACAAACATGGTTTTTGCAACAATTTGACACCAATTCGTTTAGTTTCCAAACTCTCAGGAGTTTATCTATGATGTATTTAACATGTCATATTCAAAATTGGACAGAATTTGCCTGTGAATTCTTCATTTTTGTGTAAAAGTTAAGAAAATAAGAAGAATGTAGTAGAATTAGAAGTGTTCTTGTCTTGATATCAATCAAATCAGGCTATTCTAGCTCTGATACCACTTGTAGGACCGATCCTGATAGCATAGGAACCTAGATTTGATATCTAATGTCCATAATAGCGGAAATATTACGACATGATTACCAAACAACAAGAATTAGTCAATTAATCGTCAATCTTATTGATATAACATCAAGTCTCCAATTTGACAGAGCTCCGCCTCAAAGTGCGCAAAGTTACAAATGACAATCAAGCTAGCTCTCTATAGAGTGATAAGTTCGATGGTGGAGGCATTAGTTCGGGTGAACTTGACATAGTCAAGTTCGGCCAAACTTGACATCCCATGAACAATACCAGCGAACTTGACCTCCTGAAACATAAATACTCGATTTCGCTAGCCTATTCACATCTAATCTGTACAGACTCAATATAAGACTAAGACATAGACATTCTGCACCAACATGTTTTGCTTATGACACTATTCCGAGACATACATTACGTTTAACTGATTAAATTTACGTAACAATTTGCGATTTCACTTCCAGAAAATGTTTAAAAGATCGAATTTGAACAAGGATTAAAATACACAAATGCCAAAAGTAATTATACAAAACTCATAAATGTAACACAAAATTTCATTAAATATAATATTTTCGGATAAAATACAAAGATCGGAAAGCACAGATGTCACAGTCTCCCTACTTCAGGAAATTTCGTCCCGAAATTTTAACTTGAGGAAACTGGTGGGAAGATATGGATATTTTGCCTTCATTTGGTCCTCTCGTTCCCAAGTAAACTCTGGGCCACATTTTCGATTCCTAGCGAACTTTAACAATAGTTATACGTCTGCGATTTAGCTTTTTGACTTCATTGTCCAATATTTCCACTGGTTTTTCAACAAAATGCACCGTGTTATCAACACGGATTTCATCAAGAGGGATGTGGAGGTTTTCATCAGCCAAACATTTCTTTAAATTGGACACATGGAAAGTTGGATGAACGTTACCAAGCTGTGGAGGCAGCTCAAGTTTGTAGGCCACTTTTCTGATTCTCTCAACGATCTTAAACGGTCCAACGTATCGTGGCGCAAGTTTTCCTTTCTTCCCGAATCTAATCACACCTTTCCAAGGGGATACCTTAAGGAGTACGTGATCACCGACTTGGAATTCTAAGGGCTTGCATCGTTTATCCGCGTAACTCTTTTGACGGCTTCTAGCTGTCAGAAGGTTTTCGCGAATTAACTTGACTTTGTCCGTTGTGTCTTGAATAAGTTCTGGTCCAGTGAATTGAGATTCACCGATCTCATTCCAACAGACAGGTGAACGACATTTTCGACCATAAAGAGCTTCAAAAGGTGCCATGTCAATGCTGGAGTGATAACTGTTGTTGTAGGAGAATTCGATCAACGGTGGATGCGAATCCCAACTACCACCAAAGTCGATCACACAGGCTCTAAGAATATCCTCTAGTGTTTGGATCGTTCTTTCAGATTGTCCATCCGTTTGAGGATGATAAGTAGTGCTCAAGTTAAGACTGGATCCCATGGCAGACCGCATGGTTCTCCAAAAATGAGATGTGAATTGAGCATCACGATCAGATATAATATCTAAAGGGACACCATGACGAGATACTATTTCATCCACATAGATCTTAGTGTGTTTGTCAGCAGAGAAGTCCTCATGAATGGCTATAAAATGTGCTGACTTTGTTAGACGATCAACGACTAGACCTCTAGAAGTGCGCGGTAATTTGGTAATGAGATCCATCACAATGTTTTCCCATTTCCAAACCGGAATCTCTGGTTGTTCAAGTAAACCCGAAGGGCATTGATGTTTCGCCTTAACTTTGAGAAAAGTAAGGCATTTGGAGACGTACAAAGCTATGTCTTTCTTCATACCCGGCCACCAATACTGGGTACGAAGATCCTTGTACATTTTGTCTGCACCCGAATGAATTGAATAACGAGAATTGTGTGCTTCATCCATTATCAAGGTGCAGAGATTGTCCAGACTTGGAACCCACAAACGGTTCAAATAATAAGATAACCCAATGTCTTTTGTTTCAAGTTGAAGCTCGAGTTGATGTGGTAATTCAATACCCATTTTGTCTTGTGCAACATAAGTATGTTGAGCTTCAAGAATACGTGTTTGGATATTAGATCGAACTTGCACACATTGCAGCTTGACACTTTCTTTTCGAATAAGAGCATCGGCTACGACATTCGCCTTACCAGGATGGTAGCGAATTTCGCAGTCATAGTCGTTCAGAAGTTTGACCCAACATTGTTGTCTCATGTTCAGTTCTTTCTGATTGAATATGTGTTGAAGACTTTTGTGGTCTGTGAAAACCACACATTTTGTACCATAGAGATAATGTCTCCAAATCTTAAGAGCGAAAACAACAGCACCCAACTCAAGATCATGAGTGGTGTAATTCTTTTCGTGAACTTTCAGTTGTCTTGATGCATAAGCTATAACTTTGTCTCTTTGCATAAGGACACAACCGAGGCCTAAGTTAGACGCATCACAGTATACAACAAAGTCGTCGTTACCCTCGGGTAAAGATAAAATAGGAGCATCACAAAGCTTCTGCTTCAAAGTCTGGAAAACTTCTTCCTATTTCGGTCCCCACTCAAAAGGTTTATTCTTTTGAGTTAGAGTAGTGAGGGAAACCGCAATTTTGGAAAAATTAGCAATGAAACAACGGTAATAACCCGCGAGACCCAAGAATGAACGGACTTCAGTAGGAGTAGTAGGTGTACTCCAATCCCTGATTGCACTGATCTTGGCGGGATCTACATGTATACCTTGTTCGTTGACAATGTGACCCAAAAACTTAACTTCCTTAAGCCAAAATTCACACTTGGAGAATTTGGCGTAAAATTGCTCCTTCTTTAGGAGTTCCATTGTTAGACGAAGATGTTGTTAATGATCGGCTCGTGTCTTGGAATAAATCAAGATGTCATCAATAAAAACAATGATGAACTTGTCCAAATAAGGCTTACAGAACCTATTCATCAAGTCCATGAAGACAGCAAGAGCATTTGTTAAACCGAAAGGCATAACAGTGAACTCATAATGACCATATCGAGTACGGAAAGCTGTCTTGGGAATATCTTCCTCGAGTACACGAAGCTGATGATACCCAGAACGTAGATCAATCTTCGAAAAACAAGTTGCACCCTGTAGTTGGTCAAAAAGATCATCAATATGAGGTAGGAGATATCGATTCTTGATTATGAGTTTATTAAGCATACGGTAATCGATACACATGCGAAAAAATCCGTCCTTCTTTTTCACAAATAAACAGGAGCACCCCAAGGTGAAAAGCTCGGACGAATTAATCCTTTGTCTGAAAGTTCCTGAAGCTGTTTTGATAATTCTTGCATCTCAGAAGGTGCAAGATGGTAGGGGGATTTGGCTATTGGGTTGGCACCAGGTACAAGGTCTATACGAAACTCAACTTGACGGGCATGAGGTAAACCAGGTAGCTCCTCAGGAACCACCTCTAGATAATTCCGAACCACGTGGATATCTTGAATAGTTTTTCCCTTGCCTTTCTCCTCTACTATATGTGCCAAGAAAGCCACATAATTCTTTCGCAGGTATTTTTTGGCTTGAGTACAAGTCATGAGTTTGAGGCTACTAACCAGTTTTTCTCCACGAACCTCAAAATTTCACTAGACAAAAGAGGTATATGAACAATCTTATCGAAACAAACCACCTCAGCATGATGTTTGGTTAACCAATCCATTCCCACTATAATGTCAAAGCTCCCAAGTTGCATTGGCGTGAGGTCAATGGGAAAAAGATAGTTATTGAGGTTCAATTGACAACTAGGAATGACATAATCAAGTACAAGGGGTTCACCACTGGCTATCTCGACTGTCAAGGGATTTCCTAGTTTAGTTCTTGGTTTTGCAAGTAAAGGCTCAAATGTTAAGGATACAAAACTTCTATCAGCACCAGAATCAAATTGCATAGAAGCAGGATGGTTGTAAACAAAGAACGTACCGTTTACCACCTCGTTGCCTGCCCGTGCCTCATTCGCATTTATATTGAAAGCTCGTCCACGAGCCTGGTTCGCATTTGCCAACCTCGGGCAATTGTTTCAGTAGTGGGTGAGATCCCCACAGTTGTAGCAAGAACCGGGTGGAAAATGAGGTCGTGCAGGATTGGCTGGCTGCTGAGTAGGGTTTTGTACAGCTTGGTTCCGAGCAGGAGGACAGCGACAAGTGTTGGCCAGATGGCCAGATCGTCCACAATTTGTACAAACACGAGACGGTAATTGAGGCTGATGGTGACCGTTGCATAGGTTACACAGAGGTGTAGTGCCGATATACTGTTTCTTGGCAGGAGGCTGAGCAGGCTGGTTAGGAGCGGCTTGATTGGGTTGTGTAGTGACAACAAAGTTCTTAGAAGCCTTACGCTTCCTCGACTTCTTTGAACCTTCAGCTTTCTTACCTTTTTGCTTCTCAGACTTGTCGGACGGTTTCTTGTCACCTTTACGGTGGAGCTTACCCTTTTTGATCTGTGATTCAGTCAGAGTTGCAGATAGCTCAATAGCTTGTCTAACAGTAGTAGGGTCGCTACCTGTGACAATATCCTGAACCGGGTCAGGAAGACCATCTATGTATTTCTCGATCGCTTTATCCAAAGGCGTCACCATCTCAGGACACAACAAGCTCAACGCTTCATACCTATCAGTATACGCACGGTGCTCACCACTGTCTTGCTTTAGGTCGTGAAACTCATTTTCAAGCGCCCTATTTTCGTGACAGTGGCATAACTCTTTCATCATTAGAGCCCTGAGTTCCTCCCAAGTTTGACCCATAACAACATCAGCACCCCTATCTCTCATCACTCCGTTCCACCACGTAAGCGCTCTCTTTTCAAACACGCTAGAAACAAACTCAACTTTCCGCTCATTTGGACATTGAACATGGAGAAATGTATTCTCAAGATTCTCAAACCACTGGAGGAGCCCAGTTGCTCCTTCAGAACCATTAAACTTGAGCGGTTTAGCCGAATTAAAATGTTTAAAGTTGCAGGCAGTAGGTGCACTGTTGTTATTGTTAGCTTGGTTTATCTGAGTTATGAGATTTGGAAGCACAGCAGCAAACTGCTGAGCAATTAGAGCCGCCATGTCAGCGTCCATAGTTGTGTTTCGTCGAGGGGGCATTCTATAAGAGAGAAAAAACATGAGAGAAAACGAGTGAGATGAATGTTGAATAATAAAAATGAGATGAATAAAGTAAATGGGTCCTTATAATGTATCGCGAAGACATGCTTTAGCCTATAAGTGGACACTCACCCCAAGAGTTCCCAGGTAAGAGTGACTCGTCCGATTAAGTGGATTTGTACAAACCTTGTAGCCTTAGACAGAAAACTCAGTGTACAGGCACCCACCCTTCCAGATTGCACGTGTTCACATTAATAAGACCCAAACTTTGACGAGATTTTGAAAACATAGAAGGCATTAAACCAAAAACAAATCATCTAAGGATAGATGATTGATTTCAAAATCATTTTGAAAATTGTGTTTATGTTTTGGTAATCACCTAAGGATATGTGATTGGATCGTGTTTTAATTCTAAATGCAAGAAGACTCGCATTAGGGTCCTAGGAAGGTTATAGTCTAGGTCAAAGCTTTACTAACCTAATTCCCTATAACCATTGGCTCTGATACCAATCTTTCTGTCATACCCCGAACCTGTAAAACAACAAACCGCGACGGAATCGTCGGGGAGTGTCGTAACAGAATTATTGTTTCAATAACCATGGCACATAAAATTTAGTTTTATTTAATAGAATTTGCTTACGTTGTCTGGAAATTTAAACATAAAACATAACATAAGTTATATTGTCTTCAGGTTTTAAGTCACTAAAGCCCAAAGTCCGTTCTAAGTGTCGCATGATCAACCTTAAGTGTCACAAAGTTCAAATGAGTAGGATGTCAAGTTCGGCCGAACTTGCACCTAACGGGTCAAGTTCGAGCGAACTCAACATGCCTAATGTTTGAACTTCTGATTTTGAGGAGAAGGAGGCAAGTTCGGTCGAACTTAGGTCAAGTTCGAGCAAACTTGATCAATTTTCAGCGAACTTGCCCTCAAGTTCGGACGAACTTGTCTGTTTTCGTGTGTTTCGGGCGCATAATCGATGCGTAACAGTCTGATCTAGTACCCTAACCATAATCTAAGGAAAGCATGGCAATTCTTCCTAGATTTCCTACAGTTATGGCTCTGATACCAATCTGTCACACCCAACCGATGGCGGAAACATCGGGGTAGTGGCACTAGGCGACCAGATTGTCTCATGAGAATTCCATAACAATTATCTAACAATATCATTTAAACGTCAACGTCCCATACCATTAACATAACATTTTAAACAATTATTACAGAATCTATGTTTTCCCACAAAACTAATCGGGTTCGATTTCCCCTAGATTTCATTACAAATCAGAATTTAACAGAAGCAAATTAAACTAAGCAAAACTACGTCCAAAGCGTCCAAGCTAAAATCCTTAACCTGTCACATACGTTAAAATACAAGTCAATACAATTAAGTAAAGTTGAGCATACAGGTTTAAGTACTACTAGCGTAATAAGAAACCATTCGCGAAATAGTCTAATTACATATCATGATACACCAAAACACATCACACAAAACTAGGCATATTTCTCATGCTAGCTTCCGTGAGAAGGCTAGTGCGTCCATCCTAACTAGACCCCGTCGGGTGTTAGCCACACTATAGTACCATACTAGCTAAGGAGGCAAGTTAACGAAAATAAGTCCTAGTCACATGTTTCTAGTATCACGTATTTGAGCATATATAATCAGATTATTTCGCGTGTGATAAATAGTTTGATCTGTGAAGTGATTTTGATAGTGGAACGTATGTAACACCCAAAAAGTGCATTAAAGAGAAAATGGGTCAAGTATACTCACAGTGGGTGCGCTTTAGGTGAGATTAGGGATCTGAGAAGAGTCGGGAGGAGCGCCGGATCAGCCTGTAAACGAACAGAAGTGCATCAGCCTTTCGAATTGCTGAAACGCTTAAGTTTGGTTTGGGCAGTAGGCAAGTTCGGCCGAACTTGTATGTAAACATACAAGTTCGAGCGAACTTGTAGGGTTTTGGTGAGGGTTGAGTCAAGTTCGAGCGAACTTGCAAGTTTCTCAGGGAAACTTGACAAGTTCGGGCGAACTTGCAAGTTTCTCAGGGAAACTTGACAAGTTCGGGCGAACTTGTGAGTAATATTAGTAGGTAAGACAAGTTCGGCCGAACTTGTGAAGTTTCCTGAGAAACTTGACAAGTTCAAGCGAACTTGGGATTTTCTGAAGAAAATTTTGAGCAATTTTACTCAAGTTCGGCCGAACTTGACCCGTTGAGGTCAAGTTCGAGCGACCTTGACTATTGTGCTGTCAAAAACCATTGTGATCTCGGGCGAACTTGATGTTTTCGGGTCCAAAATCTTTCGTTTTCGCGTCGTTTGCTAAGGAAATCGAGTGTTCATCCCTCCAACCCTGTGCTACTGAGCAAACTTAGGTCGGAGAGGTCTTTTAGAGCGTTTTAGCCGTTTTACAAAAGCGTGGGCGGATCCGGGCGAACTCGTGGTTCGTTCGGGTTAGTCCGGCTTGTGTAAATCGACATAAATGTCCTTGTGCTTCCAGATCTGGGATCTTGAATGATAAATGCTCTGTTCCATATCAAGAATGAACAAAACATCACCAAAAGTCCGTATTTTGTGTAAAAATCAAGTCTTTAAAAGGTTTTCTATAGATCTAACACTTGGTGAACCCAAATCATCAAGATTTCATGTTCGGGAAGCCAAAGCTAAGCCCAAATGAGCTCGTTAGGTGTAGATCTAGGATAAAAACTGAAGTTTTATAGAAAAATATGAAGATTTTCGTAAAAGAATGGATTTTGATGAAACCGAAGGTAAAACCTTGTGCAAAATCGTTGTAAACCTTTGTAAAACGTTGTTGATCATCATTGTAGTTGAAATCAGGTTGATTCTTAATTAGAGAACAGAGGGTTTCGGGTTTTGAGAGCTCTGAGCGAAGTTGCAGCAAGTTCAAATGAGAGAATGAGGTTGAGTAATTATAGGTGAAGGCAAAATGAGGGCTGGTGGGAGTCAAGTTCGGTCGAACTTGCATGAAATTCATGCAAGTTCGGGCGAACTTGCTAGCTATTCCAGATTAGTAAGTCAAGTTCGGCCGAACTTGTACATATTTGTGCAAGTTCGAGCGAACTTGAGGAAAGTGAAGGTTTTCTATGGCTCAGGCAAGTTCGGGCGAACTTGTGGTATACAAGTTCGGCCGAACTTGACCTGGTGGCCAAAGTTCGCTTGATTATTTCGCGTTAAGGGTTCGTCTGGCGATTCGGTTCATATTAGATAGTTATATTAAGCATTTTACCAAAGCGTTAAGCATTATAATTGATATAATAGTGCGATTTTGCGATTCGAGCATGCGAGAGCGATGCGATAGAGATTGTAATCATAACCAAACACACACACATACACGTAAATAACATATAAACACGTAACTAATATTACCACATAATTCCAATATACCAAATAAGTAATTGCGTTGCGATTGGATGAGATAGCGATGAGATATGCGATGCGTTGCGTTAAATAAGCGTTTAGTTGTGATGTAATAATGCGGTGCGATTTAATAAGCGATTAGATGCGATATAACTACAAATAAACATACTTAGTTAACATAAACTTCCTTATAAATCGAATCATAACAACGAAAATTGGAGTTGTTACAGTCTCCCCTACTTTAGGAAATTTCGTCCCGAAATTTAAGTAGTGGCTGTAATAAAGAGATGCGGGTATTTAGCTTTCATATCACGTTCCAATTCCCAAGTGAACTCGGGGCCGCGTTTGCCTTCCCATCGGACCTTCACGATCGGGATGCGAGAGCGTCGAAGTTTCTTGGTCTGTCGTTCCATGATTTCTACTGGCTTTTCCACGAAATGGAGAGTCTCGTTGATTTGTAAATCTTCGAGAGGGACATGGAGATTCTCTTCAGCTAGACACTTTTTAAGGTATGAGATGTGGAAAGTCGGGTGTACGTTGCTTAGTTCCTCCGGTAATTTTTGTCGGTAGGCCACTTTTCCAATTCTTTCCAGAATCTTAAAGGGTCCAACGTATCGTGGCGCTAGCTTTCCCTTCTTGCCAAAGCGGACCACTCCCTTCCAAGGCGCAACCTTTAGGAGAACGTGATCTCCCACTTCGAACTGTAGGGGCTTGCGGCGTTTATCGACGTAACTCTTTTGACGACTCTGAGCTTTCAAGAGATTGTCTCGGATTTGGAGGATCTTGTCAGTCGTTTATTAAATTAACTCGGGACCTGTGATTTGTGCTTCTCCGATCTCGTGCCATGCAATAGGCGATCGACATTTTCTTCCATGCAATGCCTCAAATGGTGCCATTTGAATACTAGTATGATAGCTATTGTTGTACGAGAATTCCATTATAGGTAAATGCGTATCCCAATTACCACCGAAATCTATAATGTACGCACGAAGCATGTCTTCGAGGGTGCGGATCGTGCGCTTAGTCTGACCGTTGGTTTGAGGGTGAAAAGCGGTACTGAGATTAAGCGTAGTACCGAGGACGGGTTGAAAAGTCTCTCAGAGACGTGAGGTAAAGCGACCATCATGGTCAGAGATGATGTCACGAGGCATCCCGTGTCGACATATGACTTCGTCAGTATAGATTCGTGCTAATCGTTCTACCTTAAAGTCTTCTCGTATAGCAATGAAGTACGCGGATTTAGTAAGACGATCAACGATAACCCAAATGCTATCGTGACCAGAGGAGGTGCGAGGAAGTTTTGTAACGAAGTCCATAGCTATACTCCACTTCCACATCGGGATTTCGGGTTGCTCGAGTAAGCCAGAGGGCCTTTGATGCTCGGCTTTAACTTTCGAACAAGTTAAGCACTTTGAGACGTACAAGGCGATATCCTTTTTCATGCCCGGCCACCAATACTTAGGACGAAGGTCCTGGTACATCTTGTCGGCTCCGGGGTTATCGAGATTTATGAGCTTTGGTCATTAGCAATTCACGAAGATTTTCACGGGTAGGAATCCAAATACGATCGAGATAGTAATAAATGCCATTAGGCTTAGATACGAGCTGAGTTCGGCACCACATTTCATTTCTTCTTCCAGGGTATTCTTGTTAAAACAAACAAATTGGGCGGAGCGAATCAAAATTTCAAGACTATTCTAAGCTTGAGAGTCACGAACACTATACACATAGCTTCGTCGACTTAGAGCATCGGCGATGACGTTTGCTTTGCCGGGATGGTAGGGTATCTCACAATCGTAATCGTTGAGAAGTTCAACCCATCTGCGTTGGCACATATTCAGTTCTTTTTGGTGAAAGATATGTTGTAAGCTCTTATGGTCGGTGAAGACCATACACTGTGTACCATAAAGGTAGTGTCGCCATATCTTTAATGCAAAAACAACTGCACCGAGTTGAGATCATGGGTTGTGTAGTTTTTCTCATGGATCTTGAGTTGTCGAGACGCATACGCGATAACCTTGTCTCGTTGCATGAGCACACAACCAAGACCAAGATTAGAGGCATCGCAGTAAACGACAAAATCGTCGTTTCTGTCGGGTTAAAGCGAGTACAGGAGCGTTGCATAGCATACGCTTGAGAGTTTGAAAGGCTTCCTCCTGTTTGGAATCCCAAACAAAAGGTTTGTCCTTATGAGTTAAAGCGGTAAGCGGAATGGTGATTTTTGAACAGTCAGCGATGAATCGACGGTAGTAACTCGCCAATCCAAGAAAGGAACGGATTTCAGATGCATTCTTTGGCGTAATCCAACTCTTGACGGCTTCAATCTTTGCAGGGTCGACGTGAATTCCTTGACTATTAACGATGTGGCCGAGAAAATGGACTTCTTCGAGCCAGAATTCACACTTAGAGAACTTAGCATAAAGGCGATTACCTTGGAGAAGTTCGAGAACTAAACAGAGATGGCGCGCATGTTCGGCTCTCGACTTCGAGTAATAAGGATATCATCGATAAACATGATGACGAAATGATCTAAGAAAGCTTTACACACACGGTTCATCAAATCCATGAAGACCGCGGGCGCATTTATGAGACCAAAAGCATGACCACGAATTCGAAATGGCCATAACGGGTACGGAAGGCGGTTTTCGGAATATCTTCTTCTAATACGCGTAACCGATGATAACTGGAACGTAGATCGATCTTGGAAAAACAAGTAGTACCTTGAAGTTGATCAAACAAGTCATCGATACGGGGAAGAGGATAACGGTTCTTTATTGTGAGTTTGTTGAGTTCACAATAATCGATGCACATTCGGAACGTCCCATCTTTCTTTTTCATGAAAAGAACGGGTGCGCCCCATGGCGAAGTGCTCGGGCGTATGAAGCCTTTATCAAGAAGCTCTTGGAGTTGGCTTGATAGCTCGTGCATTTCTGAGGGTGTGAGGCGATAGGGAGCTTTAGCAACGGGAGTAGCACCGGGAACTAAATCAGGATGGAATTCAACATCTCGAGTAGGGGGTAAACCGGGTAAATCGTCAGGAAAGACTTTAGGAAATTCACAAACAACAGGAACGTCTTTATAAGTCTTCTTTTCCTTTTCCGGGTTCACAACGTGGGCGAGGAAGGCAACACATTGCTTTTGCAAGCATTTGCGTGCTCGAGTACATGACAAAAGCATCAATTTCTTTGAGGGAGTTTCACCGTATACATGAAGTTGATCGCCGTTTGGGAGAGGGAAACGAATCATCTTATCAAAGCAAACAACTTCAGCATGATTTTCACAAAAAAATCCATGCTGATATCGAAGCTTCCTAATTGCATAGGTACGAGATTGATCGAGAAGATGTGGTTGTTGAGATCGAGAGAACAACCACGAAAGACGGAATTTACGGTATCGGTTCTTCCGGTGGCGATTTCAACATCGAAAGTCTTTGGGAGTTTAGCGCGCTTACATTTTAAAACCTTTTCGAATTCCAACGACACAAAACAGTTATCGGCACTAGTATCAAATAAACACGAAGCATAAATACCATTTACGAGGAACGTACCATTGACAACATTGTTGTCATTCTGAGCCTGACGGTGATTCAGGTTGAAAGTTTTTCCACGCGCAGCCTGAGGTTGTTGCTGCTGAGGCTGTGGCTGTGCGGGCTGCTGCTGTTGTTGAGGCTCTGGCTTGACAGTACGGTTTGGGCAGACATTGGCAAGGTGGTTCGGATCAACACACACATAACACACACGTGCTTTTGGAGCTGCTGCTTGTTGTTGCTGGTTGTTCTGGGGAGTACGCTGAGAAGCTGGTAGCGCTGGAGTTTGAGGAGCCTGAGGAGTTGGCTAGCGAGGACCGGTATGACAACTAACAGTAAAGTGGCCGTAGATATTGCAGTTAGTGCAAAAACGACAGTTTCCACCCACCACGTGATGATATGTGCATTTAGGGCACAATGGGTGAGGACCAGTGTACGCACGTTTAGCTGGGGGTGCGTTTTGAGCAGGAGACTGGTAAGGCTGGGAGTTGAGCGGTTCGCAGCGGCGTAGTTCTTGCTAGGGTTTCCTCTTTTGCGTCCATGACGCTTTCCCTTCGGATCACTGGATGGTTCGATAGCAGCAGTTGGTTCGGTGACAGCTTGATTGGCAACTTTCCCATGGTTCCTGAAATAACCATCTTGGACTCGCTGATCATTGATCTCAGCGGCAAGCATGTAGATTTCCTCGATGGTCGTAGTACGAGCAACTTTCACAAAATTCATGACACATTCGGGTAGACCACGGATATACTTGTTGATGGCTTTCTCAGTAGTATCAACTTGGCTGGGACAAATGATGCTCAAAATCTTGAATCGAGCGGTAAATCCAGCATTGTCGGGACCATCTTGCTTGATACCCAAAACTCATTCTCGAGCTTTTGAATCTCATGCGGAGGACAGAACTCCTTCCTTATCACTTCCTTGAGTTCCTCCCAAGATAGAATATAGGCTTCATCATTACCGCGCCTATTTCTTTATGTGGTCCACCAGTCGAGAGCACGGGACTGGAAGACTCCTGTAGCGTTCATTGTGCAAAGTTTGTCAGGGCATCCACTTTTCCTAAAGGTGACCTCAATGGCGTCAAACCAGTGGAACATAGAAGTCGGTCCATCGTTGCCCGTGAAGACGAGAGGTGCACAAGCCTTGAAGTTTTTTGAAACTGAACTGTGTCTTGGGGTTTTCAGTTTTCGAGTCGACCGAGGAGTTACTGCTCACGGCATGAATTTCCGAGACGATTTGCGGGATTACTTTTGCCACTTGTTTGGCGACTAGTGAAGCGATGCGCTTGTTGTCGCTGTGGCGCTGAGCAGAACGACGAGTGTGAGATCCCATTGACGACATCTACATAAAGGATTTGATTGGATGAGATTCGATTATAATAGAGTAATGTTTAAATATTTATTATTATTATTCATACAAGGCACAAAACACATAAGCACGTATCCACGAAAGCACATAAACACGTAAGCACATAAACACGTAAGCACATAAGCACGTAAGCACATAACCACGTAAGCACGTAAGCACATATTTTGCACGTATTCACTTCTAATTAAAGTCATGCGTAGCGCGATACGAGATGCGAGTAGTTTAAGCGTAATAAGCGATATTTATATATAAGCGAGATAAGCGAGAAACACCGCGTCGCGTAAGAGAGGTGAGCATTTTAGTTTGGTTGGTGATTATTTAGCGTTTTAGATTACGATAGCTATGCGATTTGTGAATACATTCGATGGAGCGTAAATGCGATAAATCGAGAAATCGATGAAGCGAGAAATCGAATAAAGCGTAAAATTCACAAAATTTAAACATACAAATAATAATAAACTCAATGATGCGTAAATCGATGATATAGGCTTAAATCAATTGGGAGTGTCTTGGGTTTTGAGACATTTTGCACGCCAAAGTGATTCAACTACCCTTTGCATTTGTACCCACGCTTTGGCCTAGTAGATAAACGCTCTCACCGCAAGCGGCTACCAACGTTTACCCTTCCAGTTAATATGTTTTCCAAACCACGGCATAACCGAGACTTTGGTGAGATTGAAAATCGAAGAATGGAATTCATCATTAAGGTACGGGTTTCACCCCTGACTTAACAACTAGTTCCAAATTGTGGTTGTGCTCACCGTTCACATCGGAGTTCCAGTAGATAGAAATGGAGACTTTCGTCGAGATTTGGATGTCACTCCTAACTCAACGAAGATATCTCGTGATGAGTAATACGCGGGACGAGCGATCTTATCGAGAGTTCTTGGTTGTCACACCTAATCTCAACTTGATCCTCGTTTGTGAGATACGAGCATTCATAATCGTATGTTATGGTAGCTTTAGGAAAAGCTAAGTATGTTGGCCGTTTCGTGCGGAGTTGTCGGCTCGTACCAAATGGAACTTCTCACTTTGAGGAGTAACACTTTGTAGGAAAGGACTTGTTCGCACGATCGTGTCAGTTCGTAAAGTTTCGGGTTTGAAATCACAAAGTTCAAATGAGTGGGATGTCAAGTTCGGCTGAACTTGCACCCAATGGGTCAAGTTCGAGCGAACTCAACATGCCTGATGTTTGAACTTCTGATTTTGAGGAGAAGGAGGTAAGTTCGGTCGAACTTAGGTCAAGTTCGAGCAAACTTGATCAATTTCCAGCGAACTTGCCCTCAAGTTCGGACGAACTTGTCTGTTTTCGTGTGTTTCGGGTGCGTAATCGATGCGTAAAAGTCTGATCTAGTACCCTAACCATAATCTAAGGTAAGCATGGCAATTCTACCTAGATTTCCTAAAGTTATGGCTCTGATACCAATCTGTCACACCCCACCGATGGCGGAAACATCGGGGTAGTGGCACTAGGCGACCAGATTGTCTCATGAGAATTCCATAACAATTATCTAACAATATCATTTAAACTTCAACGTCCCATACCATTAACATAACATTTTAAACAATTATTACAGAATCTATGTTTTCCCACAAAACTAATCGGGTTCGATTTCCCTTAGATTTCATTACAAATCAGAATTTAAAAGAAGCAAATTAAACTAAGCAAAACTACGTCCAAAGCGTCCAAGCTAAAATCCTTAACCTGTCACATACATTAAAATACAAGTCAATACAATTAAGTAAAGGTGAGCATACAGGTTTAAGCACTACTAGCGTAATAAGAAACCGTTCGCGAAATAGTCTAATTACATATCATGATACACCAAAACACATCACACAAAACTAGGCATATTTCTCATGCTAACTTCCGTGAGAAGGCTAGCGCGTCCATCCTAACTAGACCCTGTCGGGTGTTAGCCACACTATAGTACTATGCTAGCTAAGGAGGCAAGTTAACGAAATAAGTCCTAGTCACATGTTTCTAGTATCACGTATTTGAGCATATATAATCAGATTGTTCGCGTGTGATAAATAGTTTGATCTGTGAAGTGATTTTGATAGTGGAACGTATGTAACACCCAAAAAGTGCATTAAAGAGAAAATGGGTCAAGTATACTCACAGTGGGTGCGCTTTAGGTGAGATTAGGGATCTGAGAAGAGTCGGGAGGAGCGCCGGATCAGCCTGTAAACGAACAGAAGTGCATCAGCCTTTCGAATTGCTGAAACGGTTAAGTTTGGTTTGGGCAGTAGGCAAGTTCGGCCAAACTTGTATGTAAACATACAAGTTCGAGTGAACTTGTAGGGTTTTGGTGAGGGTTGAGTCAAGTTCGAGCGAACTTGCAAGTTTCTCAGGGAAACTTGACAAGTTTGGGCGAACTTGTGAGTAATATTAGTAGGTAAGACAAGTTTGGTCGAACTTGTGAAGTTTCCTGAGAAACTTGACAAGTTCAAGCAACTTGGGATTTTCTGAAGAAAATTTTGAGCAATTTTACTCGAGTTCGGCCGAAGTTAACCCGTTGAGGGCAAGTTCGAGCGACCTTGACTAGTGTGCTGTCAGAAACCATTGTGATCTCGGGCGAACTTGATGTTTTCAGGTCCAAAATCTTGCGTTTTCGCGTCGTTTGCTAAGGAAATCGAGTGTTCATCCCTCCAACCATGTGCTACTGAGCAAACTTAGGTCGGAGAGGTCTTTTAGAGCGTTTTAGCCGTTTTACAAAAGCGTGGGCGGATCCAGGAGAACTCGTGGTTCGGCTTGTGTAAACCGACATAAACGTCCTTGTGCTTCCAGATCTGAGATCTTGAATGATAAATGCTTTGTTCTATATCAAGAATGAACAAAACATCACCAAAAGTCCGTATTTTTTGTAAAAATCAAGTCTTTAAAAGGTTTTCTATATATCTAACACTTGGTGAACCGAAATCATCAAGATTTCGTGTTCGGGAAGCGAAAGCTAAGCCCAAACGAGCTCGTTAGGTGTAGATCTAGGATAAAAACAGAAGTTTTATAGAAAAAGATGAAGATTTTCATAAACGAATGGATTTTGATGAAATTGAAGGTAAAACCTTGTGCAAAATCATTGTAAACCTTTGTAAAACGTTGTTGATCATCATTGTAGTTGAAATCGGGTTGATTCTTACTTAGAGAACAGAGGGTTTCAGGTTTTGAGAGCTCTGGGCAAAGTTGCAGCAAGTTCAAATCAGAGAATGGGGCTGAATATTTATAGGTGAAGGCAAAATGAGGGCTGGTGGGAATCAAGTTCGATCGAACTTGCATGAAATTCAAGCGAACTTGAGGAAAGTGAAGGATTTCTATGGCTTAGGCAAGTTCGGGCGAACTTGTTGTATACAAGTTCGAACTTGGCCTGGTGGCTAAAGTTCGCTTGATTATTTCGCGTTAAGGGTTCGTCTGGCGATTCGGTTCGTATTAGATAGTTATATTAAGCGTTTTACCAAAGTGTTAAGCGTTATAATTGATATAATAGTGCGATTTAGCGATTCGAGCGTGCGAGAGCGATGCGATAGCGATTGTAATCATAACCAAACACACACACACATACACGTAAAAAACATATAAACACGTAACTAATATTACCACATAATTCCAATATACCAAATAAGTAATTGCGTTACGACTGTGATGAGATAGCGATGAGATATGCGGTGCGTTGCGTTAAATAAGCGTTTAGTTGTGATGTAATAATGCGATGCGATTTAATAAGCGATTAGATGCGATATAACTACAAATAAACATACTTATTTAACATAAACTTCCTTATTAATCGAAATCACAGAATTACAAGGAGAGATACAACGAAGATAAAAGAAAAAGATAACAATGAAAACTGTAGTTGTTACATTAAGCATTCGCTCCTGAAACATATGTGAAAATAAAGTACGTCAGCATAAAAACACCTGTGAGTAACATAGGTTTTGCGTTTAATATTCATGGCCTAGATTATTGTAAGATAAGTTTAAAGTAGTACAAAAGTCGCATGAACCATAAAGAGTTTCTTTTATAAAAACATATGAAAAATCAATATGATATAAAAGAAATAGTGCATGGTTAAATAGATAACCAAAAGTAAGTCTTGTATAAATGTCATATCTTGTATTTTATTTGAAATGATTTAGATAACGCCACAATATGTAAGATAATAAAAACACTTATATATAGGAAGTACCATTGGCGTATCCACCATGCTTTTATCAGGTTACACATGTCACTTTATTTAAATCACTCACCATAATCCAACCATAAAAAGTCTTGTTTAAACCAAAATATTGTAAACCAAAGTCATATAAACCAAATTCATGTATACCAAAGTCATGTATATACAAGTCTTGTGAAACCAAATGTCAAGTATAAGCCAAATGTCTTTAATAGTCAAAATGTCTTGTAATAAAACATGTCTTTGAATAATCAGAATATATATTTTATAAACCATTTCTTTTATTGTTAAACATGAATTCAGATTGTTGGCAAACATATCCAAGCCTTTGTTGACAGTAAGATAGCCCTTACAAAGATAAAAGTCTATCCATTTCATCGGATTCTGTCATTCCCTAAAGTCGCTTCCAAACAAACCCGGGAAGCGGGAACGGGGTTGTCAATCCTATGGTACCATTACATACTACCGGTCGGCGTGATCAATGTTAATGAATGTATTAAGTTAATCTCCAACGCACCAAAATGTCATGAACAATGTAGCAAAAATGTCTTTGAAAACCAGTGTACTAGTATGCTCAGTCAACATACATAGCAAGTAAATGTCTTTGAAAACCAATGTACTAGTATGGTTAGTCAACATACATAGCAAGTAAATGTATTTGAAAACCAATGTACTAGTATGCTCAGTCAACATACATAGCAAGTAAATGTAATGTAAATCAATGTGCTCATATGCCAAGTCAACATATGCCGCAAATACAATGGAAATCATATACTATATGTACTTATGTAATCAAAGCATGTATAAAGTCATGAAAACTCGAAAGTAGTCTTAGGCACAATATGTTTCACCCCAAAACATTTGAAAAGGTAAAAGACGCGACTATGTACTCACATATGGTTGCAATAAAGTCCTTGTTCAAGAAGATAAACCAAGATCGAGAGTCCGTGAAATCAAGCGTGTCCTAAAAATGGTTAACTATGTAAATATCGAGACATAAATCAGAACATCGGATAGAATAAGGTCTTGTAAACCAAATGAGTGTTGGAACTCATGTGATATGGTTTAACAAAGTTATAATTCTGAGTTGAAAAGTTTACTAAGTGCTTTTGACCCGTTATGACTTGTTAAGGTAGTTTAAGCTACTTTAAAGCGTCATTTGTGTAACAATGTAGTCGGATGGTTAGATTTGTGTTATGATAAGTCTAAATTACCAAAACATGTTTAAAAATGTTATTAAATCAGAATATATTTAAAAGTTTATGTTACATATGTTTTTAGTTGATTTACTTGTAGTAAAGGGCATTTTGGTCATTATTAATGATTATATCAAATAATTATCATAACACTAGCCAAATAACATGACCATAAGGTATAACCTTAGAGGGTTATTCCCTTTATGATTATGGTCATAAATATGTATTTGGTTTGGTCCAAAGATCAACCAAACAGGTCAGATTCGAAAGTCAAAGTGGTGGTCAAAACCGCTAGACTTATGACTCTAAACAAGCACTAAAACAAAAGTGACGAATTAGACATGTTTTGACCTGTCAAAATAAGTTTATAAAAGTGTTTTGACATCAAAACAAACTGTTTTGATACCCAGAAATGGTTCTGTTGCAAATTGCGCAAAAATCACATTTTTGACCGAAACTTTGACTTGTTAAGATGACTAGAAGAGATAGAAATTAGTAGGTATGATCATTAGGGATTATGACCAACATGATTGTGATTATATTAACAAGTTCAATTGGATTTTGTTTTGATCAATTGATGATCAAAACTGAAATCAAACAGAAGTCAAACTGTTTGATTTTTAGCTCAATTATGCTACAAGAATTGAACAAAACTTGAATGAGAGACTTACAAACACCAAGGATTGCCAAAGAATCACAAAGGAAGCTCCAAAGATGGTTGCAAATTCAGATTTGTGGCAGATGTGAGCTAGATGGGTGGTTGAAAGGTTTCAAATGTGAAATCCCCTTGCTATTTATAGTAAATTTGAAGTCATAAGAGGTTAACAAGTGTCCATGAATCATCACCAAGTTGGATTAGTGTCAATACACTTGTTAAAAGCAGGTAGAAGGGTGGCAAGTTTGTTTGGTGAGTCAATCAAAGAGTTAACCAGCTGCTACCACATTTCTGATGTGCTGGGCACCCTTACGCACCGTATGGGGTTTTGCCTTACTGTCCGTAAGGCCCTTGCAGGGGCTGAAGTTTCAAAAGTGGTAGAAATGGCCCCTGAACTTGTTTTTGACGCGTTTTGGCACTTTTAACACCCGTTAACCTGATTTTCAAGCTTCATAAAGATGAAATAACATAGGGAACTTGAAATGTGTCCAAAAAATGTTCCAGATGTTGGTTTGTTTGGTCATACGGTTGCGGTTTTCGGTTAGTTACGGCGAAAATCATAACGAACGCGTGCATGACCGTAAATGCGCAACGAATGATATTTTTGCATTCCAATCACTAAAATACAAGATTTAATGTTTACAAAATTTTTTGGATGTGCGTACATGTTTTGGATAGCGATATACGCAAAAAGGCATAGTTTTGCAGAATTTGCAAAATAGCCCCTGAAGTTGCAAAAGCGTGATTTTGCCATACCGAAGCCCTCGAAACTTATTTATAAGTTATGTAAAGGGTATTTAAGGTATGTTAAGCTTGTTCAAGTGTTCTGGAGTGTACATCGCTACAAGAATTGGTAGACTTTCGTAGTTTGTCGTAAATAGTCCATGTGGTCGAATAAGCTTGTTTTCAACATACCAAACCCTTTAGAACGTATTTCTAAGTTATGTAAAGGATATTTAGGGTATGTTTAGCTTATGAAACTATTCCGAGAGATACTTATGTTTAACTGATTAAATTTACGTAACAGTTTGCGATTTCACTTCCAGAAAATGTTTAAAAGATCAGATTTGAACAAGGAATAAAATACACAAATGCCATAAGTAAATATACAAAACTCATAAATGTAACACAAAATTTCATTAAATATAATATTTTCGGATAAAATACAAAGATCGGAAAGCACAGATGTCACAGTCTCCCCTACTTCAGGAAATTTCGTCCCGAAATTTTAACTTGAGGAAACTGGTAGGAAAAAGGATATGGATATTTCGCCTTCATTAGTTCCTCTCATTCCCAAGTAAACTCTAGGCCACGTTTGGATTCCCAGCGAACTTTAACCGTCGACATACGTCTGCGATTTAGTTTTTGACTTCACGGTCCAATATTTCCACTTGTTTCTCAACAAAATGCATCATGTTATCAACACGGATTTCTTAAGAGTGATGTGGAGGTTTTCATCAGCCAAACATTTCTTTAAATTGGACACATGGAAAGTTGGATGAACGTTACCAAGCTGTGGAGGCAGCTCAACTTTGTAGGCAACTTTTCCGATTCTCTCAACGATCTTAAACGGTCCAACGTATTGTGGCGCAAGTTTTCCTTTCTTCCTGAATCTAATCACACCTTTCCAAGGGGATACCTTAAGGAGTACGTGATCACTGACTTGGAATTTTAAGGGCTTGCGTCGTTTATCCGCGTAACTCTTTTGACGGCTTCTAGCTGTCAGAAGGTTTTCGTGAATTAACTTGACTTTGTTCGTTATGTCTTGAATAAGTTCAGGTCCAGTGAATTGAGATTCACCGATCTCATTCCAACAGACAGTGAAAGACATTTTCGACCGTAAAGAGCTTCAAAAGGTGCCATGTCAATGCTGTAGTGATAACTGTTGTTGTAGGAGAACTTGATCAACGGTCGATGCGAATCCCAACTACCACCAAAGTCGATCAAAAGGCTCTAAGCATATCCTCCAGTGTTTGGATCGTTCTTTCAGATTGTCCATCCGTTGGAGGATGATAAGCAGTGCTCAAGTTAAGCCTGGATCCCATGGCAGACTACATGGTTCTCCAAAAATGTGATGTGAATTCGAGCATCACAATCAGATATAATATCCAAAGGGACACCATAACGAGATACTATTTCATCCACATAGATCTTAGCAAGTTTGTCAGCAGAGAAGTCCTCATGAATGGCTATAAAATGTGCTAACTTTGTTAGACGATCAACGACTACCCAAATGGCATCGTGACCTCTAGAAGTGCGTGGTAATTTGGCAATGAGATCCATCGCAATGTTTTCCCATTTCCAAACCGGAATCTCTGGTTGTTCAAGCAAACCAGAAGGGCATTGATGTACCGCCTTAACTTTGAGACAAGTAAGGCATTTGGAGACGTACAAAGCTTTGTCTTTCTTCATACCCGGCCACCAATACTGGGTACGAAGATCCTTGTACATTTTGTCTGCACCCGGATGAATTGAATAACGAGACTTGTGTGCTTCATCCATTATCAAGGTGCGGAGATTGTCCAGACTTGGAACCCACAAACGGTTCAGATAATAAGATAACCCATTGTCTTTTGTTTCAAGTTGAAGCTCGAGATGATGTGGTAATTCAATACCCATTTTGTCTTGTGCAACACAAGTACGTTGAGCTTCAAGAATACGTGTTTGGATATCAGATAGAACTTGCACGCATTGCAGCTTGACACGTTCCTTTCGACTAAGAGAATCGGCTACGACATTCGCCTTACCAGGATGGTAGCGAATTTCGCATTCATAGTCGTTCAGAAGTTCGACCCAACGTCGTTGTCTCATGTTCAGTTCTTTCTGATTGAAGATGTGTTGAAGACTTTTGTGGTCCGTGAAAACCACGCATTTTGTACCATAGAGATAATATCTCCAAATCTTAAGAGCGAAACAACAGCACCCAACTCAAGATCATGAGTGGTGTAATCTTTTCGTGAACTTTCAGTTGTCTTGATGCATAAGCTATAACTTTGTCTCTTTGCATAAGGACACAACCGAGACCTAAGTTAGACGCATCCAATATACAACAAAGTCGTCGTTACCCTCGGGTAAAGATAAAATAGGAGCATCACAAAGCTTCTGCTTCAAAGTCTGGAAAGCTTCTTCCTGTTTGGGTCCCCACTCAAAAGGTTTATTCTTTTGAGTTAGAGCAATGAGGGGAACCGCAATTTTGAAAAAATTAGCAATGAAACAGCGGTAATAACCCGCAAGACCCAAGAATGAACGAACTTCAGTAGGAGTAGTAGGTGTACTCCAATCCTTGATTGCACTGATCTTGGCGGGATCTACATGTATACCTTGTTCGTTGAGAATGTGACCCAAAAACTGAACTTCCTTAAGCCAAAATTCACACTTGGAGAATTTGGCGTAAAGTTGCTCCTTCTTTAGGAGTTCAATTGTTAGACGAAGATGTTGTTCATGATCGGCTCGTGTCTTGGAATAAATCAAGATGTCATCAATAAAAAAAATGATGAACTTGTCCAAATAAGGCTTACAGACCCTATTTATCAAGTCCATGAAGACAGTAGGAGCATTCATTAAACCGAAAGGCGTAACAGTGAAGTCATAATGACCATATCGAGTACGGAAAGCTATCTTGGGAATATCTTCCTCGAGTACACGAAGCTGATGATACCCAGAACGTAGATCAATCTTCGAAAAACAAGTTGCACCCTGTAGTTGGTCAAAAAGATCATCAATGTGAGGTAGGGGATATGATTCTTGATCATGAGTTTTTTAAGCTCACGGTAATCGATACACATTTTAAAAGATCCGTCCTTCTTTTTCACGAATAGAAGAGGAGTACCCCAAGGTGAAAAACTCGGACGAATGAATCCTTTGTCTGAAAGTTTCTGAAGCTGTTTCGATAATTATTGCATCTTAGAAGGTGCAAGACGGTAGGAGGATTTGGCTATTGGGTTAGCACCAGGTACAAGGTCTATACGAAAACTCGACTTGACAGGCACAAGGTAAACCAGGTAGCTCCTCAGGAAACACCTCTAGATAATCCTAAACCACGTGGATATCTTGATAGTTTTGCCCTTGCCTTTCTCCTCTACTATATGTGCCAAGAAAGCCACATAATTCTTTCGCAGGTATTTTTGGGCTTGAGTACAAGTCATGATTTGAGGCTACTAACCGATTTTTCTCCACGAACCTCCAAAATTTCACCAGACGAAAGAGGTGTACGAACAATCTTATCGAAACAAACCACCTCAGCATGATGTTTGGTTAACCAATCCATTCCCACTATAATGTCAAAGCTCCCAAGTTGCATTGGCGTGAGGTCAATGGGAAAAAGATAGTTATTGAGGTTCAATTGACAACTAGGAATGACAGAATCAAGTACAAGGGGTTCACCACTGGCTATCTCGACTGTCAATGGATTTCCTAGTTTAGTTCTTGGTTTTGCAAGTAAAGGCTCAAATGTTAAGGATACAAAACTTCTATCAGCACCAGAATCAAATTGCATAGAAGCAGGATGGTTGTTAACAAAGAACGTACCGTTTACCACCTCGTTGCCTGCCCGTGCCTCATTCACATTTATATTGAAAGCTCGTCCACGAGCCTGGTTCGCATTTGCCAACCTCGGGCAATTGTTTCAATAGTGGGTGAGATCCCCACAGTTGTAGCAAGAACCGGGTGGAAAATGAGGTCGTGCAGGATTGGCTGGTTGCTGAGCAGGGTTTTGCACAGCTTGGTTCCGAGCAGGAGGACAGTGACAAGTGTTGGCCAGATGGCCAGATCATCCACAGTTTGTACAAACACGACATGGTAATTGAGGCTGATGGTGACCGTTGCATCGGTTACACAGAGGTGCAGTGCCGATATACTGTTTCTTGACAGGAGGCTGAGTAGGCTGGTTAGGAGCGGCTTGATTGGGTTGTGTAGTGACAGCAAAGTTCTTAGAAGCCTTACGCTTCCTCGACTTCTTTGAACCTTCAAATTTCTTACCCTTTTGCTTCTCAGACTTGTCGGACGGTTTCTTATCACCTTTACGGTGGAGCTTACCCTATTTGATCTGCGCCCTCTTTTGGTGACGGGGGCAGAACTCTTTCATCATTAGAGCCCTAAGTTCCTCCCAAGTTTGACCCATAGCAACATCAGCACCCCTATCTCTCATCACTCCATTCCACCACGTAAGCGCTCTCTTTTCAAACACGCTAGAAGCAAACTCAACTTTCCGCTCATTTGGACATTGAACATGGAGAAATGTATTCTCAAGACTCTCAAACCACTGTAGGAGCCCAGTTGCTCCTTCAGAACCATTAAACTTGAGCGGTTTAGCCGAATTAAAATGTTTAAAGTTGCACGCAGCAGGTGCATTGTTGTTATTGTTAGCTTGGTTTATCTGAGTTATGAGATTTGGAAGCACAGCAGCAAACTGCTGAGCGATTAGAGCCGCCATGTCGGCGTCCGTAGTTGTGTTTCGACGAGGAGGCATTCTATAAGAGAGAAAAACATGAGAGAAAACGAGTGAGAGGAATGTTGAATAATCAAAATGAGATGAATAAATATCGACAAATGTAAGGATGGTGGTCATTCATTCGTTAGTCAAAACAAACAAACGACACATAGTGACTAATCAAAGTAAATGGGTCCTTATAATGTATCGCGAAGACATGCTTTAGCCTATAAGTGGACACTCACCCCGAGAGTTCCCAGGTAAGAGTGACTGGTCCGATTAAGTGGATTTGTACGAACACTCTAGCCTTAGACAGAAAACTCAGGGTACAGGCACCCACCCTTCCAGATTGCACATGTTCACATTAATAAGACCAAACTTTGACAAGATTTTGAAAACTTAGAAAGCATTAAGCCAAAAACAAATCATCTAAGGAAACATGATTGATTTCCAAATCATTTTGAAAATTGTGTTTATGTTTTGGTAATCACCTAAGGATAGGTGATTGTATCGTGTTTTAATTCTAAACGCAAAAAGACTCGCGTTAGGGTCCTAGGAAGGTTATATTATAGGTCAAAGCTTTACTAATAACCTAATTCCCTATAACCACTGGCTCTGATACCAATCTTTCTGTCAACCCCAACCGCGTAAAACAACAAACCCGGCGGAATCGCCGGGGAGTGTCGTAACAGAATTATTGTTTCAATAACCATGGCACATAAAATTTAGTTTTATTTGATAGAATTTGTTTACATTGTCTGGAAATTTAAACATAAAACATAACATAAGTTATATTGTCTTCAGGTTTTAAGTCACTAAAGCTCAAACTCCGTCCTAAGTGTCCCATGATCAACCTTAAGCATTCGCTTCTGAAACATATGTGAAAATAAGTACGTCAGCATAAAAATGCATGTGAGTAACATAGGTTTTGCCTTTAATATTCATGGCCTAGATTATTGTAAGATAAGTTTAAAGTAGTACAAAAGTCGCCATGAACCATAAAAAGTTTCTTTTATAAAAACCATATGAAAAATCAATACGATATAAAAGAAATAGTGCATGGTTAAATAGATAACCAAAAGTAAGTCTTGTATAAATCTCATATCTTGTATTTTATTTGAAATGATTTAGATAACACCACAATATGTAAGATAATAAAAACACTTATATATAGGAATTACAATCGGCGTATGCACCATGCTTTTATCAGGTTACACATGTCATGTTATTTAAATCACTTACCATAATCCAACTATCAAAAGTCTTGTTTAAACCGAAGTCATATAAACCAAATTCATGTATACCAAAGTCATGTATATACAAGTCATGTGTAACCAAATGTCAAGTATAAGCCAAATGTCTTTAATAGTCAAAATGTCTTGTCATAAAACATGTCTTTGAATATCAGAAGATATATTTTATAAACCATTGCTTTTATTGTTAAACATGAACTCAGATTGTTGGCAAACACATCCAAGCCTTTGTTGACAGTCAGATAGACCCTTACAAAGATAAAAGTCTATCCATTTCATCGGATTCTGTCATTCCCTAAAGTCGCTTCCAAACAAACCCGGGAAGTGGGAACGGGGTTGTCAATCCTATGGTACCATTACATACTACCGGTCGGCTTGATCAATGTTAATGAATGTATTAAGTCAATCTCCAACGCACCAAAATGTCATGAACAATGTAGCAAAAATGTCTTTGAAAACCAGCGTACTAGTATGCTCATCAACATACATAGCAAGTAAATGTCTTTGAAAACCAATATACTAGTATGCTCAGTCAACATACATAGCAAGTAAATGTAATGTAAATCAATGTGCTCATATGCCAAGTCAACATATGCCGCAAATACAATGGAAATCATGTACTATATGTACTTATGTAACCAAAGCATGTATAAAGTCATGAAAACTCGAAAGTAGTCTTAGGCACAATATGTTTCACCCCAAAACATTTGAAAAGGTAAATGACGGGACTATGTACTCACATATGGTTGCAATAAAGTCCTTGTTCAAGAAGATAAACCAAGATCGAGAGTCCGTGAAATCAAGCGTGTCCTAAAAATGGTTAACTATGTAAATATCGAGACATAAATCAGAACATCGGATAGAATAAGGTCTTGTAAACCAAATGAGTGTTGGAACTCATGTGATATGGTTTAACAAAGTTATAATTCTGAGTTGAAAAGTTTACTAAGTGCTTTTGACCCGTTATGACTTGTTAAGGTAGTTTAAGCTACTTTAAAGCGTCATTTGTGTAACAATGTAGTCGGATGGTTAGATTTGTGTTATGATAAGTCTAAATTACCAAAACATGTTTAAAAATGTTATTAAATCAGAATATATTTAAAAGTTTATGTTACATATGTTTTTAGTTGATTTACTTGTAGAAAAGGGCATTTTGTTCATTATTAAAGATTATATCAAATAATTATCATAACACTAACCAAATGACATGACCATAAGGTATAACCTCAGAGGGTTATTCCCTTTATGATTATGGTCATAAATATGTATTTGGTTTGGTCCAAAGATCAACCAAACAGGTCAGATTCAAAAGTCAAAGTGGTGGTCAAAACCGCTAGACTTATGACTCTAAACAAGCACTAAAACAAAAGGGACGAATTAGACATGTTTTGACATGTCTAAATAAGTTTATGAAAGTGTTTTGACACCAAAACAAACTGTTTTGATATCCGGAAATGGTTCCGTTGCAAATTGCGCAAAAATCGCATTTTTGACCGAAACTTTGACTTGTTAAAATGACCAGAAGAGATAGAAATTGTAGGTATGATCAGTAGGGATTATGACCAACATGATTATTATTATATTAACAAGTTCAATTGGATTTTGTTTTGATCAATTCATGATCAAAACTGAAAGTTAAATAGAAGTCAAACTTTTTGATTTTTATCTCAATTATGCTACAAGAATTGAACAAAACTTGAATGAGAGACTTACAAACACCAAGGATTGCCAAAGAATCACAGAGGAAGCTCCAAAGATGGATGCAAATTCGGATTTGTGGCAGATGTGAGCTAGATGGGTGGTTGAAAGGTTTCAAATGTGAAATCCTCTTGCTATTTATAGTAAATTTGAAGTCATAAGAGGTTAACAAGTGTCCATGAATCATCACCAAGTTGGATTAGTGCCAATACACTTGTTAGAAGCAGGTAGAAGGGTGGCAAGTTCGTTTGGTGAGTCAATCAAAGAGTTAACCAGCTGCTGCCACATTTGTGATGTGCTGGTCACCCCCTGCAGGGGCTGAAGTTTCAAAAATGGCAGAAATGGCCCCTGAACTTGTTTTTGACATGTTTTGGCACTTTTAACACCCGTTAACCTTATTTTGAAGCTTCATAAAGATGAAATAACATAGGAAACTTGAAACGTGCCCAAAAATGTTACAGATGTCGGTTCGTTTGGTCATACGGTTGCGGTTTTCGGTTAGTTATGACGAAAATCATAACGAACGCGTGCATGACCATAAATGCACAACGAACGATATTTTTGCATTCCAATAATTAAAATACAAGATTTTAATGTTTACAAAAATTTTTGGATGTGCGTACATGTTTTGGATAGCGATATACGCAAAAAAGAATAGTTTCGCAAAATTTGCAAAATAGCCCCTGAAGTTGCAAAAGCATGATTTTGCCATCCCGAAGCCCTCGAAACTTATTTATAAGTTATGTAAAGGGTATTTAAGGTATGTTAAGCATGTGCAAGTATTCTAGAGTGTACGTCACTACAAGAATCGGTAGACTTTGTAGTTTGTCGTAAATAGTCCCTGTGGTCGAATAAGCTTGTTTTTGACATCCCAAACCCTTTAGAACTTATTTCTAAGTTATGTAAAGGATATTTACGGTATGTTTAGCTTATGACACTATTCCGAGACATACATTACATTTAACTGATCAAATTTACGTAACAGTTTGTGATTTCACTTCCATAAAATGTTTAAAAGATCAGATTTGAACAAGGATTAAAATACACAAATGCCATAAGTAAATATACAAAACTCATAAATGTAACACAAAATTTCATTAAATGTAATATTGTCGGATAAAATAGAAAGATCAGAAAGCACAGATGTCACAGTTCATACACTTGTTCATTTAACCAAGCATCCACCTCACAAAAATCAGATTTGGTTATATTATCCTTGTGTGATTTTTGACCAAAACACCTATTATCTTCATAATTTGGTCTTCAATGAGATCATTGGGTGTTTATGGATTTTAATCCATCATCACGAATTAATGTTTGATCTAAAGCTGTTTGGGAGATTCCGGCTGTGGTTGCGAGTGGAGACATCAGATGTCTTGAATCTGTCCGGTTGCGAATTGTAATGTCATCGTTGCGACTCAATACCTAACTCGAAACCTGTTGGTTCCGACTCAAAATCTTAAATGTTTTTTCTTTGGACTCGCAATCCAGTCTGATTGTTCGATCTCGATTGGTCAATCCATGTTGACTGTGTTGACTGTGACCTAGTTGTTTTTCATATTTACAAAGTTAAAATGGTTAACTTATTGTCAGCACAACCCTACGCTTAACAGTTGATTTGGTTTGTGTAGATTCATGGATTAAAAGGTGATCTCGGGTAATAATCAACCAGGATACTTATTGTTTTGGTCAAAATTTTTAAGGATAATGTAACCAAACTTTGAATGTGAATTTGAGTGCTTGTGTATCAAGCTCAATAGAAGTGTGTTTCGAGAGCAAATGTGTAGTGTTGTGTTATCAGAAATGTGCCAGTGTTTTTCTATCAAGCTCAATACCCCTAATAACCAGCTAAAAATTATCCTTAACTAACTATCCGAAAATTATGGAAATATCCCGTGTTCACTATCAATGTTCACGAACTCCCTACACGTGCTGGAAAAAGAGCATATTCCCCTTGATTCCCAGTTAGAATAGGCCCTCTTTGAAATGCACCTGCAAAACAAGACCATAATATACTGGAAACAATTGTTAGTTAATTAGAATAATAATGAGGATCAGTGATCCTTAGCCTTCCTGCACCATAACTTGAGGATCCATGATCCAGGCTCAATAAAGGATACATGATCCATAAGCACTAAAATTCTATCCCCAACAATTGCCCCCAAACATGACTGGTTGGATACGAACCAAATAAGTCATGTTTCATTAAATTTGGACTAGCCGTTACTTGTAGATGTAGCCGTTAGTATGCTGAAGTCATTTTATTCGATCGCCTGCAACAAACCATCATAATATATAGGATAGGGATAGAGATCAAATTTCTTATTCAAAATCTGATCTCTGCCATTTAAAGCATGATCGGAGCATCAACAGGTATCCTTTTTTCTCTCTTCTTCAATCCTTTGCTTCTTCATCATTCTAATCTATTAATTAATGGGAAGAATGGCAACCCGATCCTCCCCTCTCAAAGATCAAAAGCAAGATCACACCCCCCAGAGCCAAAACCTTCTTAAAAACCCTTAAGATGAGCTCTGCCATATCACCGATCCTGAAATCGACCAAATTCGCCCTTGTTTCCCGGAGGGAACTGTTTTCAGACCTTTTGATTCATCACTGAAAAGTGATTGTGAATCAGACTTCTGGATCTGCTTTCCTGCCGCCCCATTCCAGATTGGATATTCTTACCCTTTTCCAGTATTCACCCAAACCTTTTTACCCAAACTGGCATGTGCTATAACGAGGCAATGCCTATGTTGTGGAGGGTATTATATACTCTAGAATAGCTTATTAAGAATGAGGGTTTAAGCTTTGGTATCACCGAACTCCCTAACCTGTACAGTCTTGTGACTCACGGGTCTCACCGATACCTTTTTAAATCCAAGTCCAAAAATCATCCACTGC
The DNA here is from genome assembly GCA_947069175.1 of Scalesia atractyloides. Classification (NCBI taxonomy): domain Eukaryota; kingdom Viridiplantae; phylum Streptophyta; class Magnoliopsida; order Asterales; family Asteraceae; genus Scalesia; species Scalesia atractyloides. Next base: position 35,155,515 of record CAMTDV010000025.1, read on the forward strand.
TCAAGATTACCAAGAATGATGCACACTGGAAGAATAAGTTCTTTTTGTGAGAAGGGACTCCATTCCTCAGGGAGAGTATCTTCCTAAAAAGTGGAACTTGAAGGGTAGGACTTAGGGTATTTTTCTTTCTTTTGTACTAAGGAAAACTGATCCTATTTTCTTGTGCATGCAGTGACTAGCTACATCGCTTTAAGAGATTTATGTGCTACCCCTGCAAGAGTTGCTGCCTTTTGGGCACTAGATTTCATCAGTGAGGACCTTCTACCCCAAGATTAAGGATCTAGAAGAAAATACCTCTACCACTGTCACGATGTCAGGTAAGTATTCGTATATAAATGTATGAAAATACTCAACAAAATAGATAAATTATAAATACTTATCTGAGTTTGATTTGCATAAGCGCTGCCAAGTCTACATCCAAGTCTGCCACCAATTTTGATCTTGGAGAACTCCAAAGCATCATCTCCCCCCACTCTATCAAGGCTGAACTGGCCTCAGGCCAAAGTCAGTCAGCGGCAAGGACCATGGCTTCCAGGGCCAAATCCGGGAACAAAAGAAAGAAACCAAGCGAGCCAACTGAAGATGCTTCCCATATCAAGCAGCAAATCTCTGACTTAATTGCTGAGGTAAGGATCACCTATTCTTGAATTCCACTTCAACCTTGAGGATTACCGATCCTGAAAACTTTGTTTTATGCAGAAAATTGCCCAACTTGAAGCCCCCCATGGAAAACTCCTGACTGAAGCTGAAGAACATATTGTTGAGCTTCGAACAATTGCTGCTGCCAAAGACAAAAGGATCTCCAATCTGGAGAAGGAGGTCAAGCGTCTAGAGAAGGAGATTCTGGTGGACCAGATCCGGGCCAACAAGGAGAGATTGGAGGCTGCTGATGAAACAAAGGTTTCTGTTGTTAGGTCCATCCTCAAAGATAGGATTAAAATGGCTGAAGAGGCTATGAATCCTTCTTTTAACAGGGCTGAGTGGGATGTGGCTGCTTGGAACAGAGGTTTGTTGGGCTGGGTGATGATAAAAATCCTGAGCAGGCACCCATCCTGGAGGAGGAGCCAAGCAGCTTGATGGATCTGGCGGAGGCAGCGGTTGGTGGCAATGAAGGTGAAGGTGGTGAAGGAGGTGATGGTGGTGAAGCAACGGTTGTGTAGGCTGCACAAATGGGCGATGATGGAAATTTCTAGATGTGGCGGGAGCCCATTTTTTATGGTTTATGTTTTTTTTTTTGATGGTGTTTTGATTTCGAACAATGCTGGTCTATAACTAAACAATAGTTTTTTAGGGTTAAGGATTACCGATCCTACGAACAATAGGGGGTAGCAAAAGTGGATGGGTCCTTCTGTTTGTGGAGGATGAAGCCATTGATGCCCCCCGCCTTTATTCCTGCATTTTATGAACCGTTAGTATGGACACCCTTTACCTAACCAAGTGGCTGGACCACGGATTGCGGGTGGAAGCTTGGGTAGGTAATTTTGATTACCTTGAAAGGGTTTTAATAAATAAAAATTTAAACTTTTGGCTATGTTTGGTGTCACATACTTATTTTATGCCTTGAATATTATTACGTCTACACTTATTGGTCAATTCCTTAATCACTTTGGAATTCATAAGTTGTTAAAAAGAATACCAAATATATGTCAAGACGAGTTCTCTTAAAGACTTATCATTATATGATCAAGGATCACATATCCTATTGTCAAAGGTTAAGGGTAACATAAATAAGCCAGAAATAAAACAAAGACAAATGAAGGATCATACCAGTTAATCCAAGTTAGGATTCTATATCCTTAACACTTACAGTTACGTCAATCAAAGCCTAAAAGTAGATAGGACTTTAGGATTCAAGATCCTTAGCTGTTAGACTTCGTAAACCTGTTACAGTATATAACTTGGGACTAAGCCAAACATCAAATGAAAGAATCATTAGTAATTGGGGACAAGCCCAAATAACTGGGGACAAGCCCAAGTAACTTGTAATACTTAAGCTAACGTAAAGACGTTAGAAACCTTAGGAATCTGGTATATGGCCTATACTGGCGACTAACCAATCGTAAGTGACATGAGAATGCCAAAACCTTAGCTAACGTGAAAACGTTAGAAACCTTATGAACGGATGTATGATACGTCTACCATTGTACTTAGAATCCTACATATAGCCAACAACAATGAAATTGTCAGCCCCTAAAGCGGGTTTTCTGGTCCCATTGCCTTGAACTATACTTGGATAACGTGCGCTACAGGCGGAGTGTTGAAACCCAATTCGTGTAAAAGGCGAAAACCTTTAAACCTTAGAAGGTATTGGATACCTTAAGCTGGGGACATGCCTAAAGTCTTGGAGAGGTGGCCAACCTCTTGATCCTTTGTAAAAATTCTGCAAAACTTAAAGCTTGATAAAATTGGATGTTAAGAATTTAACACCCTTTCCTTATAATAAACAAAAATATGATATAAGAAAATTAGTAAAATGCTACCAGATAAAGAATCATATATCCTTTGAGGATCCTTCAATCTGAACATTGGGATACTCAAGGATCCCTGACTCTTTACATAAAATACTTCTTTAGGTGGATAGCATTCCAAGCTCTTGGTAGAAGGTCACCATCCATAGTTAGCAAACGATATGCCCCCTTTCCAGCTTCAGCTTCGATAAGATAGGGGCCTTCCCATTTTGGTGCCAACTTGCCATTAGAAGGATTCATGGTATTCTGGAACGCTTTCCTCAATACCATGTCACCAACTTGAAATCTTCTTACTCTGACATTCTTGTTATAAGCACCAGCCATCCTATGTTGATAGCTAGCCACCCTTATTCTTGCCATATCTTGCAATTAATTCACAATATCCAAGTCTTGAGTTAGAGTCTCAACATTTGCTTCAGGATCACGGATGCTTGTTCTGGCTGTTGGTACTACCATTTCCGTAGGGACCACTGCTTCAGCTCCAAAGACTAAGGAAAAAGGGGTCTGACCCATAGCACTCTTAGGAGTTGTCATATCTGCCCATAAGACATAAGGTAATTCTTCAGCCCATTTGCCCTTTTTGGATCCAAACTTCTTCTTCAAGTTGTTAATAATGATCTTGTTGAATGATTCTGCCTGGCTATTAGCTGTGGGTGGACTGGTGTTGATGTTATCATCCTAATCCCCCAGCTGTCACAAAAGTTATTAGTACGACTCCCAATAAACTAGGATCCGTTATCACAAACTATTTCTGAAGGAATACCAAATCTAGTAATGATATTTCTTTTAATAAAGGATATAACTTCCTTTTCTCTGACTTGAGCGAAGGCTTCAGCTTCTATCCACTTGGAGAAGTAGTCTGTCATAGCTAGCATTAACACTTTTCCTCCTGGTGCCTTGGGAAGCTTACCTACTATATCCATTCCCCACCTCATAAATGGCCAAGAGGATGATATAGGATGCAGAGGTTCTGCCGGTTGATGAAGGATATTACTGTGTCTTTGGCAAGCATCACATTTCCTTGCATACTCCACAGCATCCTTTTTTATTGTAGGCCAATAATATCCTGTTCTGAGAATCCTTGAAAATAGTGCTCTGCCCCCGGTATGATTTCCACAATCTCCTTCATGAAAATCCTTCAAGACTTCTTGGATCTCAGGATCCTCAATAGATCGTAGATAGGGTCCTGCAAGAGATCTCTTATATAGCATGTTATTAATTATAGTGAATTGGGATACCTTTATTTTGAAGGCTCTAGGATTTTCCCCAATGGGAACTTCCCCATTTTGGATATAATTCAGGATTGGAAGGATCCATGATCCTGGAGTTGATTGTGCATCATCACTAGGTACAATTGCAGCATCTTCCACTATCTCCATTGCTTCATTTTCATCTATTGCAGGAGTCAGAATATGGATGATGGGTATCTTCACACCCTCTGGCATCTTCAGTGAGGATCCTAGATTAGCTAAGGCATCCGCTTCTGCATTTTCTTTCCTAGGTACATGTGTTAAACTGAAAGAAGCAAAAGAATCTGCCAATTTCTTGACTATCTCCAAATATTTGATTAGTTTTTCACCTTTAACAGCATAGGAACCATTATAGTGATTAGTAATTAACAACGAATCTACAAATACTTGAAGATACCTGATCCTCATATGTTTATCTAGTTTCAAACCTGTTATCAAGGCTTCATATTCAGCCTCATTATTAGTGGTTTGAAACTCACACGCTATAGATTGGGGTATAATGTGTGACACCCGGCTATTTAGGTTGTCCCGTACAAATGTAACACATGTCATGAATGAATAAAATGTCGTATTTGATAATTTATGATGTTTATATATGGTATTTGATGTGTTGGTAAATCCAAAGTTTTATAAAAATTACGTTGGCAATATTAAGATCAACGCTTATCGCGTAACGGATAAAATGCGAAACGAACGTCGGTGACCGCCGAATAATGTTAAAACCCTAAACGTAGTCTGATATGAGTTAAGTAATATATTTAATCATAATCGTGAGGAAAAATAATTTAAAACGCCAAGAAACTCTATTTTTCGAGTTTAAACGCGTATTGCGCGATACTGCGGGTATCTGACAAAATACTGTCAACGCAGCTAGTTCAGGGCAACCAATAATTATTATAGTAATAATTTAACAAGTTTATTTTTATAGAATGATAAAAATAAATTAAAACGCTTAAAATCCCTATTTTGCGAATTTAAGCGCTTACTGAGCAACACAGCGCGCATACTACCAAATACCGACAACGTAACTGGTCCTGGCAAATAAAATATTGATTAGTAATATTTTGGTGTGTTTATTTATAGAGCATTGAAAATAATTTAAAACGCTTTAAAACGCAGTTAAAACGCTAGATAAAACACCCGGTATCCAGTTAAATACCTGTGTAATCTATATATATGTGTAAATATATGAAAGAGTGTGAGAGTGGGGCATAGGTGGCGGCCTAATGGCTGCCCACCTTTCTTGAAAACCTTCATTTGGGACATGTGGTGACCTAGGGAAGAGTATGCATTTGGCCAAATATACATACAATATTAATTCAAATAAGATCAAACATCAATTAAAACTTATCTCTCTCTGTCCCTTTGCTACTCTCAGCTGAAACCCCTTCAAGAACACCATCACTTTCAATTTTTGTTAAGTTCTTGAGAATCCATAAGTGTTACAAGGTGTTTCCAAGCTTGTTTGAAGATTAAAAGGTGTTTCAAGCAACAATCAAGCTTCATATCATCAACCACCATTCAAAACCCATCAAAACTTGAAGGTATAAGATTCACTTAAAAAAAATCTTGTTCATGAATCTTAATGATGTTGATGATGATAGAAGTTTCTTATGTTCTTGGGTTTAGTCACTAACTTGAAAACACTATCAAATGGGTTTTTGTATAAAATAAAAATGGTGATGTGTGTGTGCGTGTTCATATGGCCGTGAGTATGTATGCATGTGTGTATGAGATTGAGTTTTGATTTTGAATGTTTTTGATCGATGATATTCATGAGGATATGATGCATGCATGTTTAGAAGTTTCAAAATGAAAGTGATGTGATTTGAAAAGATGAATGCATGTATATGAAAAGTTGAACTTTGGAATCTTGTGTATATATGTATGAGAGCCGTGTATATATATATATGTATATGCATACATACAAAATTTTGTTGTTAGCTCTTAAATATGCAAGAACATGATACATGCATTTATGTCCAATGATTTGATGATGATGATGTTTATATGAAGGTGTTCTTGAATGTATGAAATGAAATAAATACATGTTGGGTGCATATTAGTTCATATACAAAATGATGAAGACATGATGTTAGTGCATTAAGTGCTTGTACATGGACATGCATGTGGGTGTATGTACATAGAAAGATGAATAAATGATAAAGATGGTTTTAGATCAGTAAATAAACCTTAAAAATAAGGTTATCTCATGTATAAAAGTGGTATGGAACTTTGATATAAAGTGTACTAGCTTTGCATGTACTATGTGCTTAAAAAGTTGTAAAATGTGTGAAATCGCATGATTTATGTGCCTTACAAAAAAACTGCACTAATCTGATTATAACCATCATTTTATTCAGTATATAACATGTATTGTGTTAAAATATGAAGTCGTTTCGAGTTCGGATGGTTAGGGTAATGTTTGACGCAAAACTATGCGGTAAAAAACGGTAAAAATCGCATTTTTAAGAGGGTTTTTATGAAACTGTTTTAAATCAGTGAACAAACTGATATTTTTAGTATAAATATAAGTATATTACCTTATATTTAGTTTATTTGGTGTTTGGTTGGTCATACGTGACTTCCGACGCCCGAAAACGTTACCGAATCGCTAAAATACGCATTTTTCAACATACACTAGAATGGGTTGTTCATGGGTGAACCTTATGTGTTAAAATGTGTTATGTGATTTAAATATCTGAATATGATAATATGTTAAGTGTTGACATGATAGCGGGAATTAAGACTATGCATGTACGCTTGTATGTTTAAAACAGTAGAATCGGTGAAATCGAGTCAAAATGTGTAACTTATTTGTCGAGCATGAAAATTGATACATAGGTTAACTTAGTGAGTTATTTCATGTATACATGCTTTAAAAATGATAAAGTGAATAAGTTAATGAGTTTTCGCGTGTTATGATATTGTGAATATGTGCACGTTTATGTATATATATTACGACGTGCAAATCGTAGATATATAGTATTTATAAACGGGAGTGTAACGGATAAAACATTAAGGTCACCAATAAAATCGTTCAAGTCGCAAAAATCTTAAAAATATATATAGGAACTCATATATATATTAATATGACAACATAATAAAAAATACTAACTTTTCGAGAAAATCTCAAAGTTATGTGAAAAATTCTAAGTATTGGAGAAACTTAGGAAATTTTGTAATATATTGATTATTAAATCGTGCCTACATATGTTAGGACGTGTAGAATCAAACTGTGGGATCACGCTATTTTAAATACGCACCCAAAGGTGAGTGTCACTAAATCCCTCTTTTTACTGTTTTATAACTGTTTTGGAGGAAGAACATGCCTTAAAAGGATAAGTATATGTTTTCGTATAAAATATGCCTTTGATTAAACTATAAATATATTTTCGTGGAAAATACGATTTGGAAATTATATGATATGTTTTTGGAGAAAAACATGGTTTTTCGGGATGAAATGGATTTTGGAATAATGATATATGTGTTTCGGGGATGAAACGGGGATTTTACAATGTTATGGGATAGAACGACCGTGTGGATTTAAAATGTTTAAATCTAAAGTTGTAATGAATTGGCCCGGTCGAGTCAGAATCGGGATTAGGCTTACGTTTCGGTGGGGACGTCGGGGATTCGTACAACGTGTTATATTAAATTTTATCATTTTAGTAGGATATATATATATTGTTCATAATGTTGGCACCTTGGGTGACCCATTGCGGGCACTTTGCGTGAACTTAGCCATTTAATCATTAATATGGATTGCGTGAATTGTTGATAGATCTATCGGGTTGACAACCCCGTCGCGACCGGTAGCTCCGTGTCATGTCAAGCGACGAATTTATATTCTGTTATTGTCTAGCGTTGATTATACCTTTAATGTTAATATATAGCTCGTAATGTATTGCAAACTTAGGAATCTGAACAAATGGATATTAAACATAAATTTAATATGTGAAACTTGGGAAGATGCTTAGTTCGGAGGTTTCGGGGAAACGCTTGTGACGGCTGACTCATGGATTTTTATTAAGGAAATAAAAATTGACTTTCGAAAATATTATTTGGATGTTTTGATAATAAACACATAATTAGAAAGTTTTTCCTTGGATCAAATTATTTTAAATTTGAATATATGAGCTCACCCTCCTTTGTGTTGACACTTGATTTTAACGTGTTCTTCAGGTACTTGAGCATGGCTTCGTGAATTATGGCGTATCTTGTGGTTGTGATGCATGTTTGTTTAATAATAAACTTTGGACACTTTTAAAACTTAATTGGGACCGACTGTATTAAGATCCATAAGGACAAGGCAACTTAACTATGTTATGGTTGTGGTTTGTGTTTAATTTGGAAACAATGTTTAATTATATAATATTTCCAAAGATTAATGATGCATCGTCCACCAAGATATTTAAGGGATACCAACTTCTGTCACCATTACGTTTATATTTCCGCTGCGACGTTTTTGGGGTGTTACAGAAGTTGGTATCAGAGCCAACGGTTGTTAGCGAACTAGATGTTTTCAGGGGAAAAATCTAGACTTCAACCAAAGAATTTTGAGATATAATTTCAAAATTCGCGAAGCCAAAATTTTTAAATAAACATGGATTTTTATCATGTGTGAGAACCATTGCGTGTTATTTTGCATACGTGTTAATCTGTTTATTTGGGCCTTATGTGTTAATTTTCATTTGAACACACACTTACTTTGTACGGTTATATATATATGTCACAGATGTCGCACGAGCACGAGGTCATCGAGATTACTGACTCGGAGAGCGAGCCAGAATTTCGAGACTTCACCTAGATCCGTTTTGCCAGAGATACCCGTCACTACACCTCAGATCATTAGTATGGCCGAGTTTCTACCGATGGCCCGGCTGCATTCGCCAGCCAGGTCGACCCACGTTACGCGCATACGAGTAATGGTTGGATTGACGATGACGATACTGATCCACCCTCGATTCATGAGATCGGACAGTCATCCGGCACCGTGCCTACTACTGATGAGCTGAGTAGAGATGCACCTTTCATTGGAGGATCGTTCGGGGTTGCACTAGTGGTGGATGCCACAACTGTTACAGTTCTACCTTTAGAGCCCATAGTAGCTCCACCCACTGTCACTGTTGAGCCCGTACCTGAGATCCCTCCACCTATTTCGTCTGAGTCGTCTGTTCAGCTGCACGAGTCGCGAGTTCCCACTGCACCTACACTAGTTTATTTCCGACGTAGGAAGAGGATGCGACCTGTCGGAGACATCGCTTCAACTTCCAGAGCTGAGACTGCATCTGCTTTGAAGAAGCAGAAAGGAGTGTGGGTTGATCGATGCTCTCACTGCGACCGTCAGTTGGGGCCATTCGCGAAGATCTGAAGGCGACCAAGGAAAAAGTGAAGGATCTGGAGGGGCAAATGGATTGGTTTGACGAGCGGAAGGACTTGGATGACAGTGCAATGGATCAAATGCACTAGAGGATAGCTGACTTGGAGGAGCTTGTGAGGAGGCTTCTTGAGCTTACGGGATTGAAGAAGTGATTGTTGGTTATTTGTTTTGTTTGTTTTGTATATCTCTTGATAAACCCTTATATTGGCTTGCATGCCAAATTTTTGGATATTTAGGAGGAAATTCATCTAGACTTGTTATTGGTGGTTGATTATGTCACACCACATTTTGGTTAGTCGTTGTACTATGAACAAGCTTTGTAATTTCCATGATAAATATCAATGCTTGGGTTTCTTTTGGTTAAATTATTCTCATTATTATGTGGATGCATGTGTATTGTTTAGTCCACTAGTATTTAATGATTGAAATATTTAAACATTGTCTTATGTTGATATTATTATTGCAATAATAGAAACGACAAGATGCGCCAAAAGCAAGACAGGGTACTGGACTACCTACCACCCCAGAAGAGTTGGCACAACTCATAGCCCAACACGTTAATACTGCCTTGGATCAACGTGAAGCTAACCAGAATATCGGGCAAGGACGTGGTCGTGGTGCTCCTGGGCATGGTGAAGGTGGTGTGCAGATTGGAAACCCGCAAGGTAATATAATGATCGGAAAAGTTTTAGTAGTTCCTATGTTATGATATAATCAGTGAGTAATCTTGATTTTTCATTAACCTTGTGAACAGTGCATGGATGTACGTATAAAACATTTCAAGGCTGTAACCCACGATCATTTACCGGTGCTGAAGGGCCTCTAGAAATCACTAGATGGATTGAGAAGATGGAATCTGTGATGGCCATCAGCGATTGTGCTGCAGATCAGAGGGTTAGGTATGCTTCGTGTTCGTTTCTCGATGAAGCTTTATCCTGGTGGAATACTCAAGTTCAGATTTTGGGCGAAGATGCGGCTTACGGTCTTACCTAGAATGAACTAAAAGAGATGCTTCTTAAGGAATACTACCCGCATAGTGAAATGCAGAAGATTTAGACTGACTTCTGGAATTTAACCATGGAAGGCCTGAACGTCAGAGCTTATACCTCTCGGTTCAATGATTTGGCTAGATTGGTTCCACGAATGGTCACTCCTTAGTACGTTAAGGTAGAAAGGTATATCTGGCGATTGTTGCCACAAATTCGTAGTATGGTTACGTTAGCGAAGCCCACTACCTATCTGGAAGCTACTATTCTAGCAAAGTCATTAGCAGATGTTGCTGCTCGCAAAAGTAGCCTTAACAGGAAAGAGGAGACTTAGAAGTCGTCAGGAAAAGTCAAGGCAGATGGGAAATCTGACCGATCAGAGCGTTCTGAGCATAGATCTGGGGATTCACAGAAGCGAAGATCTGAGAGCTCGAGAAAAATTCCGATGTGAAGTGTGAGAAGAAACGCGATTCGGGGAAATCATATGTGGCTAATTCGAGTGGTTCGAGGAAGGATAATGCCAGGGATGGCGGAAGTGGTTCAGCGAAAAAGACTCACGGTGATGAGCAGGGAAAGTGTGCCGATGTGGTCAAACTGGTCATATTACTCGCGAGTGCTATGCTAAGAGTACGTCGGAGGGAGTTAAGCTCGAGGGATGCTATGAATACAGAGAGCAGGGACACTACAAGAGGAATTGTCCGAATGTGAAGGGTCAGAATGCCAGGGGCAGAGCTTTTGAGCTAAATGTTGGGAAAGCACGTGATGATCCTGCAGTTGTTACCGGTATGTTCCTAATCAATGACCATTCTGCGTTCGTACTATTTGATACTGGTGCTGACTTGAGTTTTGTTTCGAAAAACTTTGAACCATTTCTGTGTTCACAAACAAGTAAGCTAAGTAAAAGTATTCGATAGAATTAGAAAATGGAAAATTGATAAAGACTAGCAAAGTTATTCATGGCTGTAGAATTCGGTTATGCGATCATAGTTTTAGTATCGATTTATTACCAGTGGAGCTGGGTAGTTTTGATGTAGTCGTTGGGATGAATTGGCTATCCAAGAACGGAGCTGAGATCATTTGTTCGGAGAAACAAGTGCGGATACCTCGTCCTGGTGGTGGTGAAGCTATAGTTGTTCACGGTGACCGATCGAGTTGAGTATCAAAAGTGGTTAGTGTTATGAAGATGCACAAGATGTTGCGTAAGGGCTATCATGCGTTCTTGGTTAACGTAGTGGATACAAATGCCGAAAGTGGGAAGATTGAAGAAATTCCTGTAGTTCGCGATTATCCGGAAGTTTTCCCTGAAGACTTGCTTGGATTACCCCCTGCGAGACAGATCGAGTTTAAGATTGATCTTGTACCTGTGCTCAAAAATTGCAAAATCTCCTTACAGATTAGCACCGTCAGAAATGAAAGAGTTATCAAATCAGCTTCAAGAGCTATTAGACAAAGGTTTCATACGACCAAGCTTTTCGCCTTGGGGAGCGCCTGTGTTGTTCGTGAAGAAGAAAGATGGTTCCTTCAGAATGTGTATTGATTACAGAGAGTTGAACAAGCTGACTATCAAGAATCGGTACCCGTTACCAAGAATCGACGATTTGTTCAACCAGCTTCAAGGATCAAGCTACTACTTGAAGATAGACCTGCGTTCAGGTTATCACCAAGTGAAGATTACTGAGGAAGATGTTCCGAAGACTGCTTTTAGAACACGTTACGGCCATTATGAGTTGTTAGTCATGCCTTTCGGCTTAACTAATGCACCTGCAGTGTTCATGGATCTCATGAACAGGTATGCAAACCCTATTTGGATAAATTCGTGATAGTATTCATTGACGATATACTAATCTATTCGCGAACCAAAGAAGATCATGAGCAACATTTGAAGATGATTCTGGAGCTGTTGAAGAAAGAGAAGTTGTATGCCAAGTTCTCCAAATGTGAATTTTGGATTCGAGAGGTGCATTCCTCGGTCATGTCATAAATGAGAAAGGTATACATGTGGACCAGTCGAAGATTGAGGCGATTAAGAATTGGGAAGCGCCAAAGACTCCGTCAGAGGTGCGACAATTCTTAGGACTTGCTGGGTATTATAGAAGATTCATTGAGAATTTTTCCAGAATAGCGCAGCCATTAACGCTATTGATGCAGAAGGATAAGAAGTTTGATTGACAGAAAAGCAGGAGGAAGCTTTTCGGATGTTGAAGGAGAAGTTGTGTAGTGCACCTATTCTATCCCTGCCTGTGGGAAATGACGGTTTTGTTGTACACTGTGATGCGTCATGTTTGGGCCTCGGTTGCGTGCTTATGTAGAAGGACAAAGTGATAGCCTATGCATCCAGACAACTGAAAGTGCATGAGAAGAATTACACAACTCATGATTTAGAGTTGGGAGCTGTTGTGTTCGCTTTAAAGATTTGGAGACATTATCTGTATGGCACGAAGTGGACGATTTACACAGACCATAAGAGCCTCCAGCATATCTTTGATCAGAAGGAACTCAACATGCGACAGCGGCATCGGGTAGAGTTACTCAATGATTATGAGTATGATATTCGTTATCACCCGGGAAAGGCAAATGTTGTTGCTGACGCGCTCAGTAGGAAGGAGCGGGAAAAGTCTCTGCGTGTGCGTGCTTTGGGTTTGATCATACAAACGAATTTGACCGATCGAATTCGTAATGCACAGCGAGAAGCTTTGAAAGATGAGAACCTGATTAGAGAAGGTTTGAGAGGTATGGAATGTGAACTGATACCAAAAGCGGATGAAGTGATGTACTTCATGAACCGAGTTTGGGTTCCGCTTAGAGGTAACCTACGTGAACTGGTTATGAACGAGGCTCATAAGTCCAGATATTCAATTCACCCAGGCTCTACCAAAATGTATCAGGATATTAAGGAATTATATTGGTGGCCGAATATGAAGAGAGATATTGCGGTGTATGTAAGTAAATGTCTGACATGCTCGAAGGTTAAGGCGGAACATCAGAGGCCGTCCGGGCTTCTGCAGCAACCAGAGATTCCTAAATGGAAGTGGGAGCATTTGCTATGGACTTTATCACCAAATTACCCCTTACGTCACGTGGACATGACACCATATGGGTAATTGTGGATCAATTGACGAAGTCTGCTCATTTCTTGCCCATTAAGGAAACAGACAAGACGGAAAAGATATCGTAGTTGTACCTCAACGAGATTGTAGCCCGACATGGAGTGCCTGTGTCAATTATCGCTGATAGAGATGGACGATTTGACTCTAGATTTTGGCGATCTCTTCAGGAGTCGCTAGGCTCTCGTTTGGACATGAGTACTGCATATCATCCTCAAACGGATGGTCAGAGTGAGAGAACCATTCAGACGTTAGAGGATATGTTGAGAGCGTGCGTGATTGATTTTGGTGGAAGTTAGGATACTCATTTGCCGTTGGTAGAGTTTTCTTACAACAATAGTTACCACGCTAGTATCAAAGTCACTCCGTTAGAAGCTTTATATGGAAGGAAGTGTGGATCGCCCTTGTACTGGGCTGAAGTTGGCAAAAGGCTGAAAGCTGCCGTCCGATCGACAGAAAAGTTATGCAGACAACCGAAGGACACCGTTGCAGTTTCAAGTCGGGGATCGTGTTCTGCTGAAAGTATCACCTTGGAAAGGTGTTGTTAGATTTGGAAAAGGGGGAAAGATAAGCCCACGGTATATAGGTCCTTTCGAAATCGCATCTCGAGTTGGATCAGTCGCGTATAGACTTAAGCTGTCACAGGATTTGAATGGAGTTCATGACGGGTTTCATGTTTCCAACCTGAGAAAGTGTTTTTTGGATGAGGCACTAATTATACCCCTGATGAGGTTCAAGTAGATGATAAATTGAGATTTATCGAGGAACCGGTTGAAGATCTGGATGAGAAGATTCAGAAGCTTAGAAGGAGTCGGATTAAGTTGGTCAAAGTTCGTTGGAATTCCAAGCGTGGACCCGAGTTCACATGGGAACGAAAGGACCAAATGCAACGAAAATATCCGCATCACTTTAAGTCTAGTGCGAAAATGAAACCTTTAATGTAAGAATTTCGGGGACGAAATTCCTTAAACAGGGGGAGACTGTGACACCCGGCTATTTAGGCTATCCCGTACAAATGTAACACATGTCATGAATGAATAAAAGGCCGTATTTGATTATTTATGATGTTTATATATGGTATTTGATGTGTTGGTAAATCCAAAGTTTGATAAAAATTACGTTGGCAATATTAAGATAAACGTTTATCGCATAACGGATAAAATGCGAAACGAACGTCGATGACTGCCGAATAATGTTAAAATCCTAAAAATAGTCCGATATGTGTTAAATAATATATTTAATCATAATCGTGAGGAAAAATAATTTAAAAGCTAAGAAACTCTATTTTTCGAGTTTAAACGCGTACTGCGCGATACTGCGCGTATCTGACAAAATACTGTCAACACAGCCAGTTCAGGGCAACCAATAATTATTGTAGTAATAATTTGACAATTTTATTTTTATAGAATGATAAAAATAAATTAAAACGCTTAAAATCCCTATTTTGCGAATTTAAGCGCGTACTGCGCAACACAGCACGCACAATGCCAAATACCGACAACGTAACTGGTCCTGGCAAATAAAATATTGATTAGTAATATTTTGGTGTGTTTATTTATAGAGCATTGAAAATAATTTAAAATGCGTTAAAACGAAGTTAAAACGCTAGATAAAACACCCGGTATCCAGTTAAATACCTGTGTAATCAATATATATGTGTAAATATATGAAAGAGTGTGAGAGTGGGGCATAGGTGGCGGCCTAATGGCTGCCCACCTTTCTTGAAAACCTTCATTTGGGACATGTGGTGACCTAGGGAAGAGTATGCAATCATTTTGGCCAAATACACACACAATTAATTCAAATAAGATCAAACATCAACTAAAACTCATCCCTCTCTCTCCCTTTGCTACTCTTGGCCGAAATCCCCTCAAGAACACCATCACTTTCAATTTTTGTTAAATTCTTGAGAATTCATAAGTGTTACAAGGTGTTTCCAAGCTTGTTTGAAGATTAAAGGTGTTTCAAGCAACAATCAAGCTTCATATCATCAACCACCATTCAAAACCCATCAAAACTTGAAGGTATAAGATTCACTTAAAAAAAATCTTGTTCATGAATCTTAATGGTGTTGATGATGATAGAAGTTTCTCATGTTCTTGGGTTTAGTCACTAACTTGAAAACACTATCAAATGGGTTTTTGTATAAAATGAAAATGGTGAGGTGTGTGTGTGTTCATATGGCCGTGAGTATGTATGCATGTGTGTATGAGATTGAGTTTTGATTTTGAATGTTTTTGATTGATGATATTCATGAGGATATGATGCATGCATGTTTAGAAGTTTCCAAATGAAAGTGATGTGATTTGAAAAGATGAATGCATGTATATAAAAAGTTGAACTTTGGAATCTTGTGTATATATGCATGAGAGCCGTGTATATATATGTATATGCATACATACAAAATTTTGTTGTTAGTTCTTAAATATGCAAGAACATGATACATGCATTTATGTCCAATGATTTAATGATGATGATGTTTATATGAAGGTGTTCTTGAATGTATGAACATGAATAAATACATGTTGGGTGCATATTAGTTCATACAAAATGATGAAGACATGATGTTAGTGCATTAAGTGCTTGTACATGGACATGCATGTGGGTGTATGTACATAGAAAGATGAATAAATGATGATATGATAAAAATGGTTTTAGATAAGTAAATAAACCTTAAAAATAAGGTTATCTCATGTATAAAAGTGGTATGGAACTTTGATATAAAGTGTACTAGCTTTGCATGTAGTACTATGTGCTTAAAAAGTTGTAAAATGTGTGAAATCGCATGGTGTATGTGCCTTACACAAAAACTGCAATAATCTGATTATAACCATCATTTTATTCAGTATATAACATATATTCTGTTAAAATATGAAGTCGTTTCGAGTTCGGATGGTTAGGGTAACGTTTGACGCAAAAATATGCGGTAAAAACGGTAAAAATCGCCTTTTTAAGAGGGTTTTTATGAAAGTGTTTTAAATCAGTGAATAAACTGATATTTTTATTATAATATAAGTATATTAACTTATATTTAGTTTATTTGGTGTTTGGTTGGTCATACGTGACTTCCGACGCCCGAAAACGTTAACGAATCGCTAAAATACGCATTTTTCAACATACATTAGATTGGGTTGTCCATGGGTGAACCTTATGTGTTAGAATGTGTTATGTGATTTAAATATGTGAATATGATAATATGTTAAGTTTTGACATGATAGCGGGAATTAAGACTATGCATGTACGCTTGTATGTTTAAAACGGTAGAATCGGTGAAATCGCGTCAAAATGTGTAACTTATTTGTCGAGCATGAAAATTGATACATAGGTTAACTTTGTGAGTTATTTCATGTATACATGCTTTAAAAATGATAACGTGAATAAGTTAATGAGTTTTCGCGTGTTATGATATTGTGAATATGTGCACGTTTATGTATATATATTACGACGCGCAAATCGTAGATATATAGCATTTATAAACGGGAGTGTAAGGGATAAAACATTAAGGTCACCAATAAAATCGCTCAAGTCGCAAAAATCTTAAAAATATATATATATGAACTCATATATATATTAATATGCCAACATAATAAAAATAATAACTTTTCGAGAAAATCTCAAAGTTATGTGAAAATTCCAAGTATTGGAGAAACTTAGGAAATTTTGTAATATATTGATTATTAAATCATGCCTACGTATGTTAGGACGTGTAGAATCAAATTGTGGGATCGCGCTATTTTAAATACGCACCCAAAGGTGAGTGTCACTAAACCCCTATTTTTATTGTTTTATAATGTTTTGGGGAAGAACACGCCTTAAAAGGATAAGTATATGTTTTTGTATAAAATATGCCTTTGATTAAACTATAAATATATTTTCGTGGAAAATATGATTTGGAAATTATATGATATGTTTTTGGAGAAAAACCTGGTTTTGGATATAAATATGTTTCGGGATGAAACTGATTTTGGAATAATGATATATGCGTTTCGGGGATGAAACGGGGATTTTACGGCGTTATGGGATAGAACGACCGTGTGGATTTAAAATGTTTAAATCTAAAGTTGTAACGAATTGGCCCGGTCTCAAGAGAGTAAGTATTGGGATTAGGCTTGCGTTTCGGTGGGGACGTCGGAGATTCGTTCAATGTGTTATATTAAATTTTATCATTTTAGTAGGATATACATATTGTTCATAAGGTTGGCACCTTGGGTGACCCATTGCGGCACTTTGCGCGAACTTAGCCATTTAACCATTAATATGGATTGCCTGGAATTGTTGATAGATCTATCGGGTTGACAACCCTGTCGCGACCGGTAGCTCCGTGTCATGTCAAGCAAAGAATTTATATTCTGTATTGTCTAGCGTTGATTATACCCTTAATGTTAATATATAGCTCGTAATGTCTTGCAAACTTACGAATCTGAACAAATGGATATTAAACATAAATTTAATATGTGAAACTTCGGAAGATGCTTAGTTCGAAGGTTTCGGGGAAACGCTTGGACGGCTGACTCATGGATTTTTATGAAGGAAATAAAAATTGACTTTCGAAAATATTATTTGGATGTTTTGATAATAAACACATAATTAGAAAGTTTTTCCTTAGATCAAATTATTTTAAATTTGAATATGTAAGCTCACCCTCCTTTGTGTTGACACTTGATTTTAACGTGTTCTTTAGGTACTTGAGCATGGCTTCGGGAATTATGGCGTATCTTGTGGTTGTGATGCACGTTTGTTTAATAATAAACTTTGGACACTTTTGAAACTTAATTGGGACCGACTGTATTAAGATCCATAAGGATCAAGACAACTTAACTATGTTATGGTTGTGGTTTGTGTTTAATTTGGAAACAATGTTTAATTAAATAATATGTCCAAAGATTAACGATGCATCGTCCACCAAGATATTTATGGGCACCAACTTTCGTCACCATTACATTTGTGTTTCCGCTGCGACGTTTTTGTGGTGTTACATAATGTCCCCCTGTGGCAATTTTAGTAGTAGGCCTAGTCCAGTTCCTTTGACATTCATGGCTCCATCTATGAAGAGTGTCCAAGGATCCTTGGTCTCCTCAAGTTGGTGTACCTCTAATTCAGCTTTTCTTTGTAGATCACTACCGAAATCAACCACAAAGTCAGCCAAAGCTTGGGACTTAATAGCAGTTCTAGGCTCATACTTAATGTCATATGCACTAAGTTTAACAGCCCATTTTGCCATTCTTCCCGACATCTATGGTTTCCTGAGAACATTCTTAATAGGAAAGTTAGTTTTAACAATAATAGTATAAGTTTCAAAATAATGTTTAAGTTTAGTAGAAGCCATGATTAAAGCAAGAATAAGCTTCTCTAAATGAGAATATTTGGCCTCGGCATCAAGTAGACTTTTACTTACATAGTGTACCGAATGTTGTTGGCCTTCATGATCCTTAACTAGGACCGCGCTTACCGCTTTACCTGAGACAGCTAGGTATAAGGATAATGCTTCCCTTTTTTTCTGGTTTCACTAAAGCTGGTGCAAGGATAAGTAATCCTTGAGCGCTTGTAGAGCAACTTCATGCTTTTCAGTCCATTCAAACTTCTTATTCTTCCTCAAAATATCGTAAAAATCTTTGCATTTTTCTGAGGATTTTGAGATGAATCTGTTCAAGGCTGCAATTCTCCATGTTAATCTTTGAACATCCTTAGCATTGGCGGGAGATTTGATGTTTACTATGGCCTTTATCTACTCTGGGCTTGCTTCGATTCCTCTTTTGGTCACCATATATCCTAAAAACTTTCTAGCTTTAACCCCGAAATGACATTTGGAAGGATTCAACTTCATGTTGTACTGGTCAAGGATATTGAATGCTTCTTCGAGGTCCTTCAGGTGATCCTTAGCTTTCTTAGATTTGACCACCATATCATCTATGTATACTTCCATTGTGTGTCCAAGTTGCTCTTTGAACATCATATTTACTAATCTTTGGTATGTAGCACCTCATTTCTTAAACCAAAGGGCATAGCAATATAACAATATATGTCGGTGGGTGTCATGAATGCAGTATCTTCTTGATCAGATGGTTCCATCTGAATTTGCTGAAATCTAGATGAAGCATCGATAAAAGTTAACAACTCATGACCCACCGTAGCATCCACCATGGAGTCAATATGGGGTAAAGGGAAAGGATCCTTGGGACATGCCTTGTTAAAATCAGTAGAATTGACACATACCCTCCACTTTCCATTTTTCTTTTGAACAACAACTATATTGGCTAACCATCTTGCATACTTGACTTCTCTTATCATACCTGCCTTTAGTAACTTGTCTACATCTTCTTGGATAATTGCATTTCTTTCAGGTGCAAACTTCCTCCTCTTTTGGTGAATTGGCCTGAAAGACCTGTCAATACCAAGCTTATGAGTAATGACATCTTTTGAAATACTTGTCATATCTTCGTGCTTCCAGGCGAAGGTAGATTTTCTTCGTTTCAGGAAGGATACTAGATCCTACTCTATGCTCTCAGGATCCCGGATCCTATATACACCTTGGATTCAGGATCCTCAAGATCTAACAGTATATCCTTGACGTCTTGTTCTCTTGCCTCCATGACGTCTCTTGGAGGATACTTTAATTGCTATGCTTCCTGGATTTGGAAGCCGGTTTTATCGAAGAAGTGTAGCAGTTCTTTGCCTCCTGCTGGTCACTCTCTATCTTGACTATTCCCCATGGACTTGGGAGCTTGACACATTGGTGATATGTTGATGGGACCGCCTTCATTTCATGTATCCATGGCATGCCAAGGATAACATTACAACAAGATAAGCAATCTATTACACAAAACTTTTGAATAGAATTTAATCCCTCTATGTAAATTGGGAGTTTGATGTCCCCCAATGTATTCTTGGTTTCCCCCAATGTAAATTGGGAATAGAATTTACTCCCTCTATTACACAAAACTTTTGAATAGAATTTACTCCCTCTATGTAAATTAGGAGTTTGATGTCCCCTAATGTATTCTTGGTTTCCCCACTGAATCCCATGAGCACCGATAATCTTGGGATGATCTCGGATTCAGGGATGTTCATCTTTTTGAGGACATCCAACTGAATTATGTTCACTGAACTCCCTCCATCAATAAGGATCCTGCGAACAAAGTGGTTAGAAATAAACAAAGTGATAACTAAACCATCATGATGAGGATCCTGTATATCTACACGATCATCCTCATCAAAGGATATACTTTCTGGTGAGTTAGCGTTGAAGTTCGAACTGGTCTCTCCCCATTCTTCATCTTTGTTTCCTTAGCATGCCTTTTAGCCGCTAAAATGAGGTTCCACAGATATCAGAACCACCAGAAATAAAGTTAATGATCTGAGCATCCGAAGGCGGAGGAGGAGCTCTTTCGGGAACCTTCTCCGTATCTTGGGTCCTTGAACGTTTCCTCCCGAGTAATTACTTCAAGTATTCTTTGCTAAGAAGATTGTCAATCTCCTTCCTCAACGCTATACATTCATCAGTAAGGTGACCAAAATCCTCATGATAGGCGCACCATTTGGACTTGTCTTTATTGGCTGTGGCCTTCTCATTTTTTCTAGGCCACCTGGCTTTGTCACCTAGGTTCTACATAGCAAGGATTAGTTCATGATTATCAACAGAAAAACAATTATTCAGATATCGGAGGGTAATCCTCATCATCTTCGTCTTGTTCAACTGTATGCACATTTGGTTGTCATGTTTAAAGTATGACTTGGATTTATTATTCTTAAAGAATGATCCTTGCTTTTCCTGTTTCGAGGATCCTGAGAGCCTCTCCTGGATCCTTTTGTCATCCTCTAAACGATAAACCTCAATGCCATGTTTCTCACTTCATCTAAATTCCTGCAAGGTGTCATAACGAGGTCATCATAGAATGAGGAATCCTTCAGCAATCCCATTTTAAATGCCTCCACAGAAGTGGCAATATCTAGGTTAGGATTTCTAAGGATTCTCTACTAAACTTAGTGATGTAATCTCTTAAGGATTCATCATGAGCCTGGGTTATTCTATATAGATCACTAGTTAATCGTTCAAAGGTTCTACTACATGAAAACTGGTTATTGAACACATTAACTAGATGAGAAAATGAAGTAATTGAGTAAGGGGGAAGACTTAGCAGCCATTTGAGTGCTGATCCAGTGAGTGTGGATCCGAAGTCCTTGCAAAGGCAGGCTTCCTTTAATCATTCTGGAATGGGTTTGATCTCCATTCTTTCCCGGTATTATGCCACATGCTCCTCCGGATCAGTTGTACCATCGTGCAGCTTCATGTTGGGGGTTTGAAAGCGTTTTGGTATCTCAACATTGCAGATAGGAGGTGCGAAACGAGACACCTTGTGTCTTCCATCTGGGATCTCAGAAATGGGCTTAACCACTCATGGGACACTGGATATCATATCCTTAAGCTTCTGGAGCTCCCTGGCCATGGTCTGATTGATACCTGTATCTTGCATGAAACCATAGTTAGTACAATAGAGTTATTTACATTGTTACTTCCTGATTGATTCGGAAACGGTATGCCAGGAGTTTATCCAAAGGTAGATGTTTCTGGTGCAACAGTTGGACCAGATGACGCAATAGTCTGCATAGGGATGAAGTCTCCTATTTGGACATCAGAATTCCTGGATGGCTGACTCCCTGCGGATCCTTGATCCTGAAAGACGTTGGGTCCAGGATACATGCGTGTTGAAGGTCTCGGAGGATACTCCATGGATCCTTGAACCTGAGATGAGGATCCTTGATGCTGGAAGTAGGATACTTTAGGTGGAACCGTCTCCAAGTATCCTCCTGAACTGAGGTAGGATCCTTGATGCTGATATGAGGATCCCTGAGGCTGGAATGAGGATCCATAAGGCTGGTAATGAGACGCTTGTGGCTACGTCATTGCCAACGATCCATACTGCAATCCTGATGATTCTTGAGCCTGTGTCGTCGCCAGTGATCCCTGCTGATAATTGGAGGATCCTTGCATCTGAATGTCGGATCCCCTGGAATACTGGATTGTTGATGCTGGAGAAGTGAAATCCAATGATCTGGGCATCAGTGGAGAGTGATCCTCTATGGATCTCTTCTGCTTCTTCATTTCATCAATCTCCCTAAGGATCATTTGGTTGGTTTTGTCCTGCTGCTCCATTTAGTTCTTCATCTGCAAAATCAAAGCAGAAACATCATTGTTAGTAGTTGTAGAGGAAGAAGCAGTGAAGGTTTTCGATCCTGTGTAAATAGGAGTATTTTTCTTCTGAGGATTCTCAGCACTCTTCTTGTATACAGGGGGAATGGGAGGCAGTGATGCACTAGTTTGAGATGAGGTAACCGCCGGCATGGCACGTGAAGCAGATTTTCCATGAGAAGCCATGTAGTTGAAAAGAATGGATGAAAATGAATAGAAATGAATGAAATGAATGAGATTTTTGGAATTGAAGCACCGATTGCCCCACGGTGGGCGCCAAACTGTTTTGGTCAAAAAACTGATTAAGGATAATGTAACCAAACTTTGAATGTGAGGTTGAGTGCTTGTGTATCAAACAAATGTATGGATAAGATATGAATGTAATCAACGAAGAACACTGAGATTTATACGAGGAAAAAGCCATTGATCAATGAATGATTTCCGGCATAAAAAACCTCGGATAGTGAAAACTATCACTATCAACTATATTAGATAAGAACAATCACAACTTCGGAAGTATTGAGCTCGTTACAATCGTTTCTAGTGTTATTGTTCTCGAGAGAAACAGAAGTGTGTTTTGAGAGAAAATGTGTAGTATTGTGTTATTAGAAATGTGCCAGTTTTTTCTATCAAGCTCAATACCCCTAATAACCAGCTAAAAAGTATCCTTAACTAACTATCCAAAAATTATGGCAATATTCCACGTTTGTTATCAACGGTCACGAACTCCCTACACGTGCTGGAATAAGAGCATATTCCCCTTGATTCCCGGTTAGAATAGGCCCTCTTCGAAATGCACCTGCAAAACAAGACCATAATATACTGGAAACAATTGTTAGTTAATTAGAATAATAATGAGGATCAGTGATCCTTAGCCTTCCTGCACCATAACTTGAGGATCCATGATCCAGGCTCAATAAAGGATACATGATCCATAAGCACTAAAAGTCTATCCCCAACACTTATCACAACCACCGGAGAAGTACAAAAAGATGTATGCTTCCCTGATTAAAGGTCTTAACAGCTGCAGGATCGCTCATGCTCTTAGTGAGAATCCTATTATCTACAAAGACCTTGTAAAGGAGTTTTGGAAGAGGGCAAGATTTGATGCACTAGGAGGTGATGGAAAAGGGTCGATAGAAGCTGTGATTCAAAAGAATGATATTGTTGTTACTGAACAGGTCATCAGAGAAATTTTGTAGTTTGGTGATCAAGAGACAGACCCGATTAATCTTCCAACTGAAGCTATTGAATTAGTCTTGCCACGTTTGAGATACAAAGGAACTTATCCATCTCTGTTAAAGAAGTTTGTTTATCTATACTAGCGACTATTGATGCATATGTTCATCATGTGTATGACAGAAAACAGAGGAGGAACTGATCAACTAAACAATACTCAGTCCGCAACATTTTTTACCTAATTACAAATCAAGATTATAACTACTCGAAGTATGTGTTTGAAGGAGTGAAGAGGAATGTTACTAGGGTACGAAAGGACAAGTTCGTGATGTATCCAAGATTCTTACATATGATTTTGAATGCAAGGTATTCTGATTTGGAAAGAAGTGGTAATACATTGGATTTGAATCCGATGGGACCAAATTACTTTGGATCTTTGACACCAAAGAAGAGTACTGCTAATCAGTTTGTAAGAAGAATTCCTTGGAGAAGTTTGGTCAGTTTTCAGAGACTGAAGAAATAGTGGCAGAACCTGTGAATGATGCTGTGAATGCTCAAATTAATGTTGTGGTTGCCAACGAACACGATGTTCAGGTTGTTAATGTTGAAGGGCCTGAGATTGAATTTCAGAATCTTGTTACTGATGATGAAGAAATTTTGGTTAGGTATGATGGGATGATGATGAGCTTCCTCCTGAAGTTGAAGTTAGTACTACCGTTTCAAATGTTCCACCAATGATTTCTGCTGATAGGTTGGCATTGATTTTAAAGACAGTTAGCAAAAAGATTGGGAATCCTCCTCCTGACTCTTTGCTACAAAGTCAGATGCCAGTTGATAGAGACCCTCAGGATTCTGATTCACAGCCAATACGCGAAGGAAAAGGGATCCTTGACCTGGAGTGTTTATTGAACAGATGCAAGTTCAACCAAATGTTCCACGACGATGATGGTTTATATGGTTTATATGATTTTGATTTTGGTTTATATGGTTTATATGATGGTTTATATGGTTTAAAGACAGTTAGCGAAAAGATTGGGAATCCTCCTCCTGACTCTTTGCTACAAAGTTAGATGCCAGTTGATAGAGACCCTCAGGATTCTGATTCACAGCCAACAACGCGAAGGAAAAGGGATCCTTGACCTGGAGTGTTTATTGAACAGATGCAAGTTCAACCAAATGTTTCACGACGATGATGGTTTATATGATTTTGATTTTGAGGCTGTTAAAGCTACTACAGGATCTCTTTTCGATTTTGAAAGTGTTGCTTATAGAGACATCGTTTGATTTTGAGGCTGCTAAGACAAGATTGAACTCGGAGTCAGAGTCTGCTCCAGAGTATCTAGTTACCTCAGAGATTCCAGTAAGTGTATCTGCTCCACCAGAGACCCCTGTTACCGTATCAATTCCACTAGGAACTATTGTTGTTGGAAGTTCATCTGTTAAAATACATGATGAGCCTTGTAGTTCTAGTGGGATAAGGAATGAAGAACGATTTAAGCTGCCGCTTGTTGATGATTCAAGTGATGATGATGAGTTTGTTAGTGTTCGGGAGTTGAAAAAGAGGATCGTGGTACTTGAACAAGATTCGATTCATAAAGATGACAAGATTGTTCAATTAGAAGACACAATTGTACATATGAATCAGCAGATTGATCAACTACAAGGAGATGTCGGCCTACTGTTCTCCATTGTATATGATATTCGTGGTAAGTGTGAGAAGAAGTTCGGTGAGGAGTTTGCTGATCCAAATGATACAGAGAAGTACAAGAAAGCTGCTGAGGATCGTGCAAGTGCCATTGCTAGGGGTGATGCTAAGTGTGCTGCTGCAATGGATTTGTATTTCAAAACACTGGTTGACAAGAGGAAGGATGTAAAGAAAGCTAAGAAGTTGAAACAGAAAAGGGAACTTGTGATTGTGAAGAACAGAAATCTGAATCCCGCTGATCCTGATGTTCAAGCTACTCATCATCTGATGGATGTTGGTGAGAGTCATTATGACAATGTGGGTAACAAATCAGGGGTCGTGAGCTGGGGGTTTGATCATGATCGGAAGATGTGGTGGATTAAGAGGAAGGTTGGCCCAGTAGAATATTATTCAAAGCCAGCTCAGTTTAGACGTTCACAAAGGTTGATTTACTATACTTTCAAATGCACCATATACCAATGACAAGCCTTGTGGTAGAGGATACTTTTTTTCGAGAGGGTCAAGCGAGAGGTTGCAAGAGGATTTCCATCTATGAAAACAGTGGAATCCTACTTGAAACCTGATCCTGGTGTTCGTGATCCTAAAACTCATAGGAGAATGAAGAATGTTATTTTGCCGCCCACTGATAAAGAAAAGACAATACCATTTGTGAAGAAGATTCCAGATGGTAGCTTGAAGACTATGCACTTCTGGGCTTATGATGAGACGTTGGGGCAGGCGTTGATTGTGTGTGATGATTATGTGCAGTTCAAATTAACTAATCCAGTGGATTTACTGGACTTGAGCATGCAAGATCTTGAAGTGCTTGTTCAGAATCAGATTAGGTCGACTGAAAAATATGAAGGTGCTGCGAAACAGTGGACTGCAGCTGTGGCTGGTGCACTACATGTCAGACAGAAAGGATCCGGTGGCTATCAAGACAAGATAGGTGGCAGCAGAAGTAGTTAAAGATCATCGAGACTCAATGGTATGAACCTAGGGGAGATTGTTAGAACTTGAAGGTTTATGCATAGTAGGTTAGTGATAGTTAAGGGTTGAACTTGTAATTATGTTTTGTATCATGTTTAGGTCGAAATAGTGTTTTGGGTCTAGTTGGTTTCGGCTGGGCTTGGTAGGGGCTATAGGCCCAAGTGTTTAGTATATAAACAATTCCCTAGTGTTTGTTTAGGGTTGCTCAGTTGGTTAGAAGTCTAAAGGAGCCAGCCGAAACCTCTACGGTGTCTTGTATCAGTCATCGTTTATTGGTGAATTCAAGATAAGCTTTTGGTGATATATTGTTTTTGTTTATTGTTTCTTAAATCATCTTGTGTTAGCTTTCCACACTAACATAAGATTAGTGTTTGATATCATTGAAAGATCCATTGACACGGGACTTACATAGGGTCTTATTTCTACAAACTATAATTTATCAACAACTTTTAGTTCATCATAATTCCACTCATTTTAACATGTTCCATGGCTTTTGCCATGTCGTCTCATTTTGACAATTTCTTATTTATCACCGAAATAGTTTCCATATAATAACTTATGATTCTATGTAGGAGGTGTAAGCTTTACCTACCTTGTGTCCGTTCAAGCTTTCTTGGGTCTTTGAATTGTTTGACCCATTCCTTTCCAAGCTCCCAGCTAGCTTGCCAAGAGTCTAACTATCACGTCATATCCATAAGATGGTTAGGTTATTCATCCAACATAATGACCATCACAATTTATGGATTCTATACACATTTGTTATTCAGTTCTATTATAGGCAGTTGACTTCTAAAGTCAAACTGCCGATTAACATGTATATGCATTAACAATTCATCCTTTGTTCTAATTAATGCAACTACTTGCATTATTCTATATGCAAGTACCTTCGACTTTTAATCACACCCTATTAAGTGTGAATTATTTATTAAAAGTCATATTTACATATAGACCAAACGAGGCCTAATTATCCGTCATTAGTTAAACTTTTATTGAAACCACAATTTTAGTGTTGCACTTTTGTGCAGCAGCTGTTCACGACACAGTTTGACATCTTTAACATTTAAATGAGCTTTTCGTGTTCAAAGATGGATTTTCGAGGGCTCAAATACATTTCTAGGCATATAAGGCACGCCCTCCAATGATTTTTCTGTGATTGTATACGATTTTTCAAAAATCTGTACAGCATGTAAAATGGCCCCAAACAGCATGCTAAGAAAACTGTATAGCCGTAGAAATTATAATTTTTGATCCATTTAACATCCGAATCAGTTCTTCCTTTCTAAAAGTATACTGAAGTCATCTCAAAAACCTTTCTAATCATATAAGCCCCAACCTTATCGGGTCATCGAGTGATTTACTACGAATTTTTAAAATAGGGTTGTAACACGTTTTTTACTTCTTTTAAAAATTCACTTAGGCATTTTATCAAACACTTAGTGGGCACTACTTTTAATCCTCATTCAATATGTCTAAATTCTAGCAAATTACCATGTCTTCGCTAGGATTCACACTTTAAGTTATTCAATTACATTCAATCATCCAAATTTCTATCATAAGACTAGTATCTACAAACAATAGGTTTTCATCTCTTGGTTAAAACCCACTTCATCTTCTATGATGGTTTTTAACCTATGACAATCACACATGTAATTTCTACATGTGTTTCCTTTCAATTCATGGTTCTAAACCAATTTCATACATCAATTTCATCATATTATCAAAAACAATTCTATCAATTTAGCACGTTCAAATTCCTCCACATCCTACTTGAAGGGGTATGGTCCCAGAAGTCTTGCGCCAAAACAGGGGATCATACCATTATTACTTTCCAGGACCATCTATGATAAGTCCTGTGCTTCTCGCGTAGACTAGTTGATCAAGATCTAGTAAAACAATCCTTTGTAACCACGCGTCGGTGTACTAAGAAGATTCGTATTTCATTTAACACCCACAATTAAGCTTGAATACAAAAATCAAAGTTTTCAGATTTCAGTCATACCCGTGCGTAGGGAACTCTAGTTTGTACAACAGGAATCTTTTCTGTTACAACAAAATGGACACGTGGCAATAGAATAAGGCTCTACCGCTGTAGACCTTCTAGAAGCATTAAATGATCATCGTGCAGATCTTCATTCGGTTACAACTGAATATGACATGGCTTCATCTGGGACGCTCATCTTATCTATGATGGAAGCATGTTAGTACAGTATATCTATGTCTTTGTCTTGTATCGAGTCTGTATAGAATAGGCTAGCGAAACGGAGTATTTATAGGTTTTTAGGACAAGTTCGCTCATGGTGTGTTTATGTAGTCAAGTGCGCCCGAACTTGCAAGATGTCCAGCGAACTTGTACTAGTATATATAGCTAGCTTGTGATTTAATTTTCAGCCTTCAGAGATTTTGTCACGATAGAGACGAAGCTCTGTCAAAGTGTTTCCAGGTTCTGTAAGAGTCAAATATTAATGAAATGGTGATTAATCAGTAACATACATGTCTCCAATGTCGCCTAAGCTAACGGATTCCGCACGTTTACCTTAGGTTAGCCAAATTTAGGACCGGGAAGATTCGTACAACGGACCTACAAGTGGTATCAGAGCAGGATTGGCCTAATTTGAAGACATTGGACTGAAATCATCTCATCTTCTACTTTATTCTTTCATTTTTAACTTTTCTTGGACAATTCACGGATAAAATGGACTGATTTTCAAGTATAATGCGTAAAATCCATAATAGATAAACCCTTGAAAAGATCAGAGCTTAAAACAAACGAATTCATGTCAAAAATTGCAAAAAACCAAGTTGACTAACTCATGTTCGCTCGAACTTTACATCAAGTTCGCCTGAACTTGTGTGAACTTGTGTGATTTTTCAAGTTTTTCTGTCAAGTCCGCTCGAACTTAGTAAATTTCTGATGATTTTAGTCAAGTTCGCCCGAACTTGACCAAAATCTATTGAAATCATTCACAAGTTCGCCCGAACTTGCAAAGTCTCTTGAAAATCAAGATAAGTTCTCTCGAACTTATATTCAGGGTCAATTTTTCATAAGATTTCATCAAGTTTGCCCGAATTTGTTAAGCCTATGACAAGTTCGCCCGAACTTGTCTAAGGTTTTAAAAAAAGGCATGAAAATCCTGAAAAACGTCTCGGACATTATATATCGTTAGATTCGTATTGACGAGACGAGTTTAAAGCTCTAATCTGGTAAAAACAGTTTTTTGAAAATTTTAAATGTTTTTAGCAAACTGATACGTTAAAATTGTTGATTAAAAAGTCAAATTTTACTAATTGTCTGTTTGCTAATCATTTTTCAAGTGTTTTAAACGACATATTAGTTGGAAAACGAAATAGGGTGTGTGAAGCCGCCAATGTTGATGAGATTAGAAGAGTATGAAGCCTGGAAAGAAAAGTTTATCAATTGGGTCCAAGCTATGCATTTCCGCAGTTGGGTCGCGATTGAGACAGGTTATGTCGTTCCTATAGATGAGAATCAGAAAATTCTGGAGAAGTGCAAATATTCTACTCAACAGAAAGATGATTATTTTGTTGAAAAGAAAATGGTTAATCTTATCCAGCAATCGGTTAAGGAAGACATCCTGATACTTTTACCAGAATACAAGACTGCGAAAGAATTAGGGACATCTCTGAAGAATAAGTTTCAAGAGAGTGTAG
This sequence comes from Scalesia atractyloides, assembly GCA_947069175.1. NCBI lineage: Eukaryota > Viridiplantae > Streptophyta > Magnoliopsida > Asterales > Asteraceae > Scalesia > Scalesia atractyloides. Next base: position 35,185,415 of record CAMTDV010000025.1, read on the forward strand.
TGGTTAAGAACTGTGAAGCTCTAGTTTCAAGTATATCCACAAATGAGTCTTCAAGTTCTAAACCAGTCTGCCCGGTCTATGATGTAGACAATTATCAGGCAGATAATGCCAAACTCTTGAGTAAGATTAAGAGTTTGACATTAGAAAATAAAAAATTAAAAGAAAATAAAAAGAATTTTGAAAACAAAATAAAAATTTTAGAAAATGAAAAATTACAAATGGTAGTAGATTTTCAAAATGAAATAAAAATATTTAAAAATGAAATAATTGTTTTTGAAAAATTAAATATAGAAAATCAAAAAGCAATAAATTCTCATATTAAGAAAATAGCTCAACTTGAAAAAGAAGTTGAGACTGTTAAAAATAAAGTTGTTAATTCAGCAAAATTATTGAAAGGTTTTGTGATTTCCTCATTAAAGTTAGATCTTACATGTCCAAAACCGATCAATGATAATAAAAAGAAAATTCCAATAAGTGACAATGTCACAAATTATGACGATGTCATAATTGAGGATTGTGATGATAATACCGATGATGAAAATGATAAAAAAAAAGAGATATTTTTGAAACTAAAAGAAAAATTTCAAGAAACTGTTCTACAATCTATTGAAAATGGTGAATGCTCAACGCAAAAACCTTCTAAGCAGAATGGAGAAAAAAACAACATGAAAAACAAAATTCTAAAAATTTTCAAAACAAATAAAAGCTCATCGGTACGGTCATCCAATTATTATAAAAACTCACAAAAATTTGAGAATAAGTGGTGCAGGTCGGACCACAGTGCTTCAAAGTCAAATCAATTTTACAGAAGAAACAAGAAAGATGACTATTACACATCAAATCAATGTGCTGATTTGGGTATTTGGTCTGAATGGAGAGATTGGTACGATAACAGAGTGTGTTACAACTGTAGAGTTGGTGGACACATCATTGTTAACTCCCTAAGAAAGAGATTTGATACGAGAAGATGCTACAAATGTCAAATCAAAGGTCATATTGCTAGGGATTGTCCGACTAATCTGAAAAGAAGGTCGGATAAATCTTAGGGGGAGAATGGAAATGCTGAGAAGAAAAATGAGAAAATTGAAGAAAAGCCCAAACAACAAAAGTCAAGTTATCACAAGGGCAAAAAGACAGATTGAGAAAAAAGAGAAAAAAAGTTAGACATTATTTGGCAAAGATTTTGTCCTCGGATACATCTAAGAAATCAGATAACAGTTCTGATGAATCATTTTTCTCATATCCAAGTAAAACGAATTCATCAGATACAAATCTGAGGACAAAAGAGAGAGCAGTGAAGAATAATTTGATAATTCAAACAGTTAAAAAATCAAAGAAAGTAAAATTTTCAAATAAAGTTTCTATCAAACTGTTTGAATATCAAAAAGAGTGTGAATGTTTGTTTACTTCAGATGTTAATAAATTTGGTAAACCTAAATCCAGAATGGATTGGGTTCCAATTAAAAACTAATTAAGTTTGTTTGAATGTGCAGGATAACCAAGCTTCAAGCCAATCGTCATTACAGAAGCAGTAGTTGTTCATGCATAGAGACCAGAGACAGAAGTGATATTCCACACAAACAAAATGGTAGTCTTGTGTTCACATTCGTAAAAAGTCGTTAAATGGTTAAAATGGAAGATTTTTATTTTCGATTTTGATAAGATGTTTTCAATTTTAGGGGGAGAAAAATTTTAAAATTGTCCAAAAATTCCTGTAAAATTGAAAAACATCATTTCAAAATCATTTTATATAGATACAAATTTTCAAAAAGCCAAAAACAATAGAAAATCTCAAAATATCAAAAACATTGAAAAAAATGAAAAATGAGATTACTTGTGCGAAAAAAAGGAAATGATAGTAAATCAGTGGACTATCACGGTATGCTAAAGAAATGTAAAGTTTAAAGTGATAAACAAGTCTTACTGTGGATGTGTCGATAGGCTTTACACGTTCAGTAAATTGTTTCTGAGATATAAACTAAATTTTACAACTGCTTATACTTGTGGATTAACACATCTTGGATATATGGACTTAGTACTCCGAAATTCCGTTTGACATATTGTCTGATTCTGAGATACGAGGTCATTATAGATAGTTGATATCTGGGGTTTTATACAAGTTCTTCTGATTTTACGTAAGCAATGGCCTAGAACTTGTAGAATACTTTTGCAAACCACAAAAGCTGCATTAAATTGGAATTATCAAAAGATATTACAATTGCAATTCAAAATATTCCAAAATTGGAACACTACCTTATAAGTCGAGCCTTCATCTCTCTGTCGGTACGGTGGTACTAATCTGAGCTCTCAAGGTCTCACATAACCCAGTTACAGATATCAATTACGCTATATTCACCTGTAAGATGAAATCTAGGGAATCTTGATACGGGAGTATATTCAAGAGGTGGGAACCATAGTTAAGTCAAGTTTCTTAATTCTACATAACATATCATGGAACAATTGAGAAATGTGATGAGGTTTAAGTGGACAAACATATCGACAATCTAGGTAAACGAGTTTAAAGCTTAAAGACATTAAAAGGACAACGGTACTAGTGATATGTTTCAAAAACTGATATGATCCTCTAGCACGTGTTCTCACAAAAATATAAACTGTAAATATTACATTTCAGTATGTTTACATGTTTGCATTCAAAATTCAAAATCCAAAAAGATTTTCTTTCAAAATCTTCCATGGAAACTTGATAATGTTGGATGTGAGCCGAATCAACAAGACTGTTAAGAAATTGTTTGTGTGTGGATACGTGTGATTGTTCTTAATCGTCAACTCTTAGAGATTCGGAGCATCATTTGAGGGGGAGCTAGATAATCATGATGATTGAAGATAACAGAAAGCTCAAAGTAAGGGGAGCATGGATATTAAAGTTATTCAAGAAATAAAGATCAAGAAAATGTTAAAGACTCTGGAATTTAATTGAAGACTGATGACTACGGCAACATCCAAGGGAGAGTCTGTTGATGCATATGTATGTTGCCTACGTCATCACAATCTAACGATAAAGGATTTGGAAGGCTGATCAAGACAAAGACTATATCCAAGGGGGAGTCTGTTAGTACAGTATGTCTATGTCTTTGTCTTGTATCGAGTCTGTATATAATAGGCTAGCGAAACGGAGTATTTATAGGTTTTTAGGACAAGTTTGCTCATGGTGTGTTTATGTAGTCAAGTTTGGCCGAACTTGACTAAGTCGAGTTCGCACGAACTTGCAAGATGTCCAGCGAACTTGTACTAGTATATATAGCTAGCTTGTGATTTCATTTTCAACATTCAGAGATTTTGTCATGACAGAGGCGAAGCTCTGTAAAAGTGTTTCCAGGTTCTGTAAGAGTCAAATATTAATGAAACGGTGATTAATCAGTAACATACATGTCTCCAATGTCGCCTAAGCTAACAGATTCCGCACGTTTACCTTAGGTTAGCCAAATTAGGACCGGAACGATTCGTACAACGGACCTACAAAGCATGATCTTTATGAAGATCTAGAACGAACCATCAGCCACGTGGCACCACCCCAGCCATAGATTTGCTCACAATCCGTGTGCACTAACGGCAAAATAACTAACAAACGGCAATAAAAGATTCTGTTAACTCCCCTAAATCGCATTTTGGCGCCAAAAATAACCGGCTATAAATACGAGACTTAAGGTACAAGTTATCTAATTCACTTTCACTTACTTTCACTCTCTACTACTTACCATTTTTCCGATCACTGTACTTATTCTCACGCTGTAGGGTGGTCACGTAGAGAACCCCCATTCTCTCCGTGGCGAGGCTAACGACGCTTCTGTTTTGCAGTGATTTCCGGAGAACCAGATCCAATCGGTGAGCAAACTTGGGATTAACCTTTTTATGCAGAAACCATACTCACAGATCTAGATGGATTCCGATCTAGTTTAGATCTGGTGTTTCTTCATTGGCGCCCACCGATTTCTTTTTTTTTCTTCTCATCTTTCGTTTGTTTGCCTGAATCTTCAGTATCATGGCTGATGGTTCATCTCATCCACTAGGTCCTCCATCTGAAATCCAGAACGTTGCTCATGGTGCTCAGATCGACAGACACGTGGAAGAAGAATTTTCTGGCGAAGCTGATGCTCATCATGATCACGGTCGTGTGAACATTCCTGTAACTCCGGGAATTCAAAAGGAAGTTCCATCTGTTGCTTCAATATTACCACCCGGGGAAACTCCCATCTCATGGTATGTAAAATCTCAGAGTGCTCTGAATGCCATTTATGCACTGCTTTGTGCACACACTGATACACCTGCACCACAAGCTCAGTTACCTGCAACTCAGGTGCGTACTTTGCCTGCTCCTCGAGTACTGAGTTATGACTCACCAAACAGAGCTTGTGCCCCATTGCACATGTCTGTTGACTAGATAGAGATGTATTCTAAATCCAGAACCAGGTATGACTCTACGCCTTCTGGTGGTAGCCATTAGGAAGAACACACTTAGAAACGTGCATCTGTTCACTCAAGGCTAGGCCCACACTTGTCACAAAAGCGGGACACTCAGTACGATGAATATGATAAAACATATGATGAGGGCGACAGTTCAAGTGTGTTCAATCGTTTGCAAAATGATCATGCTAATTATAAGCCTAAAGTACGAGTGGTGTATAATCCAGAAGCTAAGCATGATTACATTCTGATCTATAGACCGGCTGAAGCAGCGGAGGAATCCAAGTTTGTGAAAGAAATTGCGTTAGCTCCTCTTGAGCGTGCAAAGTTACCATCAAATGTTGAGAAATTCAGTGGGATGACTGATCCAGACGATCATTTGCGCCTGTTTACCAGCACAGCACAGGGCTTATTAGCGGATGGACACTGCCTATGTGGTGCCATTTGTTCATTCAAACTCTCACAGGTGCTGCACGCCTATGGTTTGATAATCTCCCAACAGGTAAGTTAACTTCCTAGAATGATCTCAAGGATAAGTTCTTAGTACATTTTAGTCGACAAAGGCGATATGTCAGAGACTCCTCAGATGTGATGAACATCTGGCGGAGAGATGACGAGAGCCTCGAAGATTTTATAACCCGTTATAACAAAGAGGTCCTTGAGATTTGTGATGTGCATGAAGACTTGATTCGCGCACAGTTCTAATATGTTGTGCGTTGTGATGAAAAGATAAACGTATTATCAGGTAGCGTATGTCTACTAAAGAGTTGGGAAAAATTTATGGCAGCAGCCAAAGTTTATGCTCAAACTGAGCGCAACTTAAGTTCAATCGACCTTCCCTGCCTCAAAATCGTCCCCAAGATATGAGCAGAGGCGGTCGACAATTTAAAAAGGGTTGGAAGGATTCAACTTCGAATGCGTACTCACCAATGGATGCTCGCGCAACCATCAATAAGATAGCTTCCCAGAAAGCTATTAAACAGGAAAATCGGGAGAGGCAGTGGATGCCTCTAACAAAAACTCTTGCGGAGGTACTTAGCACGGAGAATTATCCATTTAAGCAACCTCAACATATGAAAAACAAGAAAGGTCAAGACCTGAATCTTTATTGTGATTATCATAAAGACACGGGTCATACAACTGACAATTTTATAAGTTTGCACACTGAAATTGAGAAGGCACTAAAAAGTGGGAAGCTCACTCACTTATTGCAAAATGTGCGCAAAGAGGTCAGACAAATTACTCGCGGTGACGAAGGCCCGAGTAACAAAAAGATGAAGCAAGTCAGTATGATTCAAGGAGGCCGGTAGCGTAAGCGCAATAAAAAACGGGGTCATGGTGAGCAATGGCGTGAGCAACAATTAAATTTTCATGTCGTTCTTGGCAGACCACAAGAAGAATGACCAGTCATAATAACCGGTATTTTCGGTCATAACCGAACTGATTATATGTTTAACGATCCAGGTAGTTCAATGGATATTATCAATGAGCAGTGTTTTAAACAACTGGACCCAGAGGATAAGGCGCACCTAGAGCCAGTTGATTTCCCTTTAACTGGTTTCTGCAATGAAGCCGTCTTTCCGCTGTGACAGATCTCTTTTCCAGTTACTCTATCTGATGGGAGGAGCACGCGCACCGTTCAAGTCAATTTTATGGTCATGCCTGCTACTTCTCGTCATGATGTATTACTGGGTCGACGTGCACAGAGAAATTTCAGTATAATTACTTCCACACCACATGCTGCTTGTGGTTTTCCCACAGAAACCCGCGTGGTATTACTTTATTCTTGCAAGGAAATTATGTATGTTGATGATGAGCCACCAATGAAGGTTGCGAAGCCTTCTACATCAAATGAACCAGAGAACTGGGTACTTAACAGTAAGTACCTAGAACAAACAATTTTGTTAGGCCCTGCCATGTCTCCGGCAAACCGCGCACAACTTAAGCAACTTCTTTTGAAAAACATGGATACTTTCGCATGGTCTCTAGCTGACATGACTGGAGTTCCAAGAGATGTGGTGGAGCATTGGTTGAACATTTTTCCCTCAGTTGAACTAGTGGTGCAAGCAAAGCGCAGCCTAGGGCCAGTAAAGACTCACGCAATGAATGAATAAGTATCCGAGCTACTACAAGCTAGAATTTTAAGAGAAGTTTGATACCAAACATGGGTCGCTAACCCAGTAATGGTCCAAAAGCACAACGGCGGTTGGCATATGTGTGTTGACTTTAAAGATCTTAACAAAGCTTGCCCGAAGGATTGTTATTCTCTTCCAGAGATTGACAAGAAAATAGACTCTTTGGCATCTTTCCGTTAGAAATGCTTTCTGGATTGTTATAAAGGTTATCATCAGGTGCAGATGAAAAAGGAGGATGAAGATAAAACGGCTTTTCGCACGGAGAAGGGCATATTTTGCTACATAAAAATGTCGTTCGGTCTTCGCAATGCGGGAGCAACATACCAAAGATTGATGGATACTATTTTCGGTGAAGATATAGGCGTCACAATCGAGGTATACGTCGATGATCTGGTCATCATGAGTCAGATGAAGAGTTAATGTTAAAAAATATACAGCGCACCTTCACGTCCTTACGTAAGGTTAATCTAAAGCTTAATCTTGGAAGAAAGGAAGTTCTTGGGATTCATCGTCACTAAGGATGGTTTCAAAGTGAATCCAGAAAAAGTGGAAGCCATACAACGCATGCCTTCACCAACAAACATCAAAGAAATGCAACAATTAGCTGGACGATTGGCTGCACTTAATCGCTTCCTAGCTGTTGATGCAGAATGTCTATGTCTTAGTCTTATATCGAGTCTGTATAGATTAGAGTTGAATAGGCTAGCGAAATGAAGTATTTATGTGTAATTGGGACAAGTTCGCTGGAAGTGAACATGTATTGTCAAGTTCGGCCAAACTTGCCTTGGCAAGTTCGCCCGAACTCACACCCTTCCACCAGCAGACTTGTAACCCTATATATAGCTAGCTTGTCATTCTCATTTGTAACTTTGGTAAACTTGAGGCGAAGCTTTGTCAATTTGGAAACTCGAAGTTATATCAATAAAATTGTTCAACTGATTAATTCTTGTCTTTGGTAATCATGTCGTAATATTTCCGCTATTATGGACATTAGATATCAAATTTAGGTTCCTATGCATTGAGGATCGGTCCTACAAGTGGTATCAGAGCTAGAATAGCCTGATTTGATTGATATCAAGACAAGAACACTTCTAATTCTACTCCATTCTTCTATTTTTCTTAACTTTTACACAAAAATGAAGAATTCATGGTCAAATTCTGTCCAATTTTGAATATGACATGTTAATTACATCATATATAAACCCCTGAGAGTTTGGAGACTAAAATCAAACGAATTGGTGTCAAATTGTTGCAAAAACCATGTTTTCCAAACACATGATCATCGAACTTGTTAGCCAAGTTCAGCCGAACTTGAGCTAAAAAGTCACTTTTTAAGTGAGTTTTTACCAAGTTCGCTCGAACTTGAGGTATTTTCGAAAGAATTATAGCCAAGTTCGCTCGAACTTACTAAGGAATCTTTGATATTTTATTAAGTTCGACCGAACTTGATTAAAAATCAGGAAACATTAGACTAAGTTCGCCCGTACTTGTAAGAATTGTATAAAATCCAAAGTGCAAGTTCGCTCGAAGTTCAAGAGACATATTTTCAAATCAGAATCCATAAGTTCGACCAAACTTGTGGTTAAAAGACTAAAATTCTTCATTTCAGTACAAGTTCGACCGAACTTGTAGTAAATCTAACAATTTTCAAAGTTTTAACGTGTTTTCAGTGTACGTGTCTCGATATTCGTAATGGATGATTTACAGAGAGCGTTTATGTCAGGAGCGGGTCCATCCAATGCCAACGTGATACAGCAAGTCAATCTCGACAACGAAATGGGCACGTCTGTTAAACCGCCGAAGTTAATGAGCATGGACGAGTACGAAGGATGGAAGGAGAAATTCACATATTGGGTTCAAGCCATGCATTCCTAAGGCTGGGTGTCGATCGAGAGAGGTTATACTGTTCTGTTAGATGAACATCTGCAAGTTCTAGAGAAGTACAAGTACACCACGATTCAAAAGGATGAGTACATTGCTGAGAAAATGATGATTAGCCTCATTCAACAGTCGGTTAAAGAAGATATTCTGATGTTGTTACCAGAATACACGACTGCAAGAGATCTCTGGTTATCACTGCAAAAGAAATACCAAGGAAGCGCAGAGATGATCAAGAGTAAGAAGGCGATTATCCTGAAGGAGTTTGATATTTTCACCATGTTAAAGGGCGAGACTATGAGACAGATGATTGAGCGTTTCTGTCATCTGAAAGTCCAAATGAGAGACACGCTCTCGAGAAGACAGAACCAGAATATATCGACAAGCTTGCAGATGCGTTACCTGACGGAGAGTGGATTACATACCTAATGATCTTGAAAGAAAGTCCAAATTGGGAATTTTTTAAGCTTGCATCATTCATCGACAAACTTGAAGGTCACAAGATGGAGCTTCTAAAGATCGCAAAGTCGAAGAATGCTAACACTGTTCAAGATGTTGGTTTGTATTACAAGACTGGAATGCAAGACAGTGTTTCAAGTCCAAAGATTAACACATCATTCAGTGCAAACAGGAACTCTTCACCACAGAATCAGAGCCAATCATATCCACAATATGATCAAAGTCCACAGAGCTCTTCGTTCTCGAGCATGGTTCTAATTCTTCATATCAGAATCAACAAACAAATTCTGATCCGAATGTTTACAAGTGTAATAGTGCAGTGAATATAAACAATGCTGTTTCTGAGCAAGTTGCAAAGCAACATATGTCACTTCTCGCTACTGTTCTAGAATCGTATGAAAGTCTAGTGGCAGGAAAAATCGGCAATCCCGAAATGACTGCCGAAGACTACGATCAGGTAGACGAAGAAGAACTCGAAGAATGGACATTAAATGGTCCTTAGCTTCGATCATCAGAAGGGTGACAAAGTTTGTTGCACTCACAGGCCGAGATATCAGGAACTCAAGCAACAAGCTAGGCTTCGACAAAACTAAAGTCACGTGCTTCAGATGTCGACAAAAAAGGCATTTTAAAAGAGAATGCAAGAATGCTGAAGCAACGGGAAATCAGGGTCCATTCGGTGGGGGAAACGAATACTACAAGAAGTCACTTCAGTACAAGCCATTTCCGAAGAAGACTCAGATTGAAATTTAAGAGAAACCGAATAGCAGCAATATTGAGAAGGCTATGGTAGCATCAAGTGAAGATGATGGTTTCGATTGGAATTCATACATAGCCAAGAAAATTGGAGTTGCATTGATGGCCGAAATTGTTGAAGATACATTTGCAGAGGAAGCAGCAGCTTTAGAGAATGCTCTACTAGAACAATATCTGCAACAACAAGAAGAAGAGGAGTATCTGCACATGCAGGCACAAGGTATTTTAACTTCTAATTCAACTTCGAGTTTTACAGGTGACTTTGATGGAAGTTCTAAAGAACAAGTGGTTGAAGAGAAAAGGATTAATGAAGAAATCATTGACGTAACTCAAGAAGTGAATGCTGAAAACCTCACGGAAATTGCCAACAAAGCAATGATGGCAAATCTTACTAAGGTAGGTCAGGAGGTAAAGGTAATTGAAAAGGAAGTTGTCAAAGTGCAAGTAGTAGAGGTTGAAAAACCTTGTACTAAATGCACCGAGTCATGTGAAGAATGTGCCAAAATATCACAAATCATCGCTGAACTCAATGTGCATAATGAACTTTTAAAATACGATTATCACACAATGAAGGAAGCGTATGACAAAATGAAAGATGATTATGGCAGGCTCGATCGAAACAATATTGAACAACATGATACTGTGAGGATGTTGAAAGGTACAGTAATGGATAGACAAAAAGCAATTAATATCTACATTAACACCATTGCTGAAACCAAACAACAACTCCAGGACATGAAAATTGAAACAGAACGAGTTCAACAATTGTTAAGAAGTTATACCACCAATGTGTATGTCATCGATCATATTCTTTCCACAATTCCATCGGAAGAAAAACCTAAAAAGAAGATTGGTAAAGAATACAGCAATGTTCCTCCACCCCTATGCGAGAAGTATTGTCGCAAAACTATTGATGGGATGGATAAGGCACTCAAGATTGAGTTACTTTCTGAAAAGAAAATGAGTTGCCGGAGAACATTAATATAATCTATACTAAATCTGATGATGACAATAATGCTGTGGTTAACAAAGTGATTGAAAACGTTTTGAGTGAATCTGATGAAGGCAGCTTTGAAAGTGCCACCTCGAGTTCGAAATATTCTGATTCACAATCCGAAGATGACGATAAATCATCGGATGATGGTCTAAGTGATGATCCTAACGTTGTTATGTACAAGGTTAAGGATTCTGATAGACTATACTTCGACGATAGCTTTCCGATTCGGAATGTGAAAGAAGAACTATTGGATAAATTGTTCAAACTCGTGGAAGTTACATCAGAAGATTTGGAAATCAATGAAAGAAAATTTTATTCTAAACCTAAATGAAACAACTATCGAAGGAATGGTGGTGATCATCCGGAAAACCGGAGAGCTGGGTTGGGTTTAGAAGAAGAAGAATCTGATGAATCTAAAAAGAAAACGTCACCATTTCACGAATACAAAGATAAAAACATGAAATTTGTGTATAGGACAAGCACAATAAAAGAAGAAAGTTTGATTGGCAAACAATCAAATGACGAGTTCAAGAAACAGAAACAACTTCGAGATAAAGCCAAGGCTACAAGTGGTGTCAAAACTACAAGTGGTGTAAAACCCACTAAAGGTCATCCACATGATTCTCGGACTTGCCTCAAGTGCAACGAAATTGGTCATATTGCACGCCAATGTCCGAATCCAAGCCGGCTTATCTTCAAAGAAAAGAGAGTTCAGATGTTGTGAAACCAAAGCAACCAGAGTTTGTGAAACCGGTCACGATTTTGAAAAGAAATGAATCAAAACCAGAAATTAAAACTAAAATTGAGAAAAAATTTGAAAAATCAACTTTCAAAAAGGGTGAATCTTCGAAAGCAAATGAAACAAAGTTTTACATCAAAAAGGCTAACATAAAATCACAAGCCTGGATTGCGCAGAGGAAATCGCCAACATCTGAAATCACTAAGTCTGAGCCTGTTAAGACTAGTGATAACAAAGAATTGAAATCTGAAATCACTAAGTCTGAGCCTGTTAAGACTAGTGATAACAAAAAATCAAAATCTGAAATCAAAATTGATAATGTCAAATCTTTGAACGATAAAAGAAAGTAAAGTTTTCAAACAGAAATATTGTAGAAAACTTAGAAAACGAATATGAATTTGATTATGCTGATGAGTGTGAGTTTGATTACGACGATCGATATCCAATTCAACCCAAGACCAAGAAGGCTTGGGTCGCATTGTTTAACTAATTGTTGAAATATGCAGGGGCTCCAGAGATCCGTACTTTCTAAGTGGATTTTGGTTAGTGGAGCTTCAAGGAATATGACTAGAATGAAAGCACTTTTGTTCGACATCAAAGCTATCAATGGCGGGTATGTTGGATTTGCTGGAAACCAAGGTGGAAGGATTGTCGCCGAGGGAAAGCTCTCAAACGGAGTTGTTTCATTTGATCGAGTGAACTACATCACAGAGCTGGAAAACAACCTTCTGAGTATTTCTCAAATTTGTGATAAGAAGTTTACCGTCCACTTCAACGACAAAGAACGCATGATCATCAAACCGGGTTTCAAAATTCTAGACGAAAGGATACTCATGCGAGCACCAAGAGAGAATGATTTGTATGTTCTTGACATGGGAAATGCTACTACTTCTTCAAAAACGGCACAATGTTTCGTTTCAAATGCTACGGAAATGGAGTCAATCTTATGGCACCAAAAGATGGGCCACATACACCTGCAAAAGATGAATCATTTGGTGCATAACGATTTGGTAGAAGGTGTGAATCTGAAAAGTTTTCATATGTCAGATAATTGCCTCGAGTGTAAAAAGGAAAGCAGATCAAGAAATCTCATCCATGAAAGATTCTCAATTTGATAAAGTTGCCTCTCGAAAGACTTCATATGGATCTCTTTTGTCCAGTGAATGTCCGAAGCATTTCTGGAGATCTCTACTGCTTGGTAGTCACAGATGATTATTCCCGTTACTCGTGGGTATTCTTCCAAGAATCAAAAGATGAAACGTTTGACAATTTAGTGATTCTTTTCAAGAAACTTGAGAACCTGTACCATCTTCCGGTGAGACGAATCAGAAGTGACAACGGTACTGAGTTCAAAAACAACAAAATGAGGGAATTCTGCAACGCTAAAGGGATTCTGCACGAATTCAGTGCTCCCTACACTCCGCAACAAAATAGAGTTGCTGCACGGAAGAACAGAACGTTGATAGAAACTGCAAGAACTATGCTTGCAGATTCTAAACTTCCAGTCAGTTTTTGGAGTGAAGCAGTTGCAACGGTTTGCTACACACTTAACAGAGTCTTAACGGTCAAACCAATGAAGAAGACTTGTTTTGAAATGATCAACCGACGGAAACCAAATTTGAAGTTCTTAGAACCATTTGGAGCGCCATGTACTGTAATCAATCAAGATGACAAATTTGGAGCTAAATCTCTTGAAGGTTTCTTTGTCGGATATGCAAGTCCACTTCGAAGAGTTTATGTTCCCTCGTTGAGAAGAGTAATTGAAGCAAAACATGTCGATTGTTTTAACTACACTAATCCTGTTCAGAGAAAAGGTGATGCATGGTTATTCAATTATCAAGATTTGTGGAAATTGTTCGATTTGCCTGAAGAGCCATCAGATGAAGAAATTGCAGCTCTTTATTATCTTCACCAATCAGCAAATCAAGAACAGATCGTTAGACCAATTGTGGTTAATCAACCCACGTTGGGATCGTCTTCTTCTGGTGCTAGTTCAAGTAATAGCGGTGGTCAAGAAACTCAAACAGAACCAGTGACACCGGCTACAGAACAGTCAATACTACAGTGGTTCCCAATCTTTCTGAAGCACAGAGTTCAGACTCGGACGAGGCTCCAACATTTGATGCTGATGGAGAATCTTCCTCATATGAAGAAGCAGAGCAGATTACAAGTTTAATGAATGAATCTGCAGGCCCGAGTAGTGCTCCTGAAGTTGAAGTGGTGGTAGATCTAAATATCATAAATCAAGAGAATATTGTGGTTGTTCCAGGCAAAGTGATGCCAAGATCATATTCTTATCATCCGTCAAATTCTATTATAGGCGAATTACAAGCTGGTGTGAGAACACGGAGCCAAATAAACAAAGCTTTGAGTTGTTTCTATACTCGTGTTGCTCCGATTCAAGAGTATTGCTACTATTCATGTTTTGTATCCCAGATTGAGCCGAAGACTGTTTCTGAAGCTTTAGGCGATGAAAACTGGGTACAAGTAATGCAAGAGGAACTGTTACAGTTCGAGAAGTTGGGAGTGTGGAAGCTTGAAGACCTGCCCGAAAATCAGAAAGCAATTGATACGAAATGGGTCTTTAAATGCAAGCGAGACGATCGAGGGGTTATAGTCAGAAACAAAGCTCGGCTTATTGTCAAGGGGTTCCACCAGCAGGAAGGGATAGACTACATGGAAGTCTACGCACCAGTAGCACGCTTAGAATCTATTCGAATCTTTCTTGCATTCACAGCATGGAAAGGATTTAAGGTCTATCAACTGGACGTCAAATCAGCTTTTCTGTATGAAAAAATATGCGAGAAGGTGTAAGTCGGACAACCGTCGGGGTTTGTCGATCCACTCAACAAAAAGAAAGCATACCTTCTTGATAAAGCTCTTTACGTTTTACACCAAGCCCGAGAGCTTGGTACGAGACGTTATCGCAACATCTCGTGGGAAACGGCTTTGTCAGAGGAACTGTGGATAGTACTCTCTTCACCAGATAAGTAGGTAGTTATCTCATTATAGTTCAAATCTATATGGACGACATCATCTTTGGATCAACGAATGACAATCTTTGCAAGGAGTATGAGGCATCATGAAGAAGAAGTTCGAAATGTCTTAGACAGGCGAACTGAAGTTCTTCCTCGAGTTGCAAGTAGATCAACTTCCAGACGGTATTTTCATTCATCAGACCAAGTATGTGCACAACATCTTGAAGAAGTTTGATATGGAAAGCTCGAAGCCGTTATCTACTCCTCTTGCTCTAAATCACGGGATTTGCATTGACGAAATAGGAACCAAAGTTGATGAGACGCTCTACAGATCATTGATAGGATCTCTGATGTATCTGACGGCATCGCGCCCAGATATCATGTATCCTACCTGCCTTTGCGCCAGATATCAGTCCAGTCCGTTAATATCACACTGCAGATCGTGAAGCGAATTTTCAGATACTTGAAGGGATGTCCAAGCACCAGCTTGTGGTACCCGAAGAACGACAACTTTGATCTGACAGGATATACTGATTCGGATTTTGGTGTAGATAAGTTGAATTTAAAATCGACTACAGCGAGATGCCAATTCTTCGGAACAAGAATGGTAACCTGGCAGTGTAAGAAACAGACTACGGTCGCTCTCTCTACCTGTGAAGCTGAGTATATCTCGGCCTCCAGCTGTTGTTCACAGATTCTGTGGATACAACAGCAGATGAGAGACTATGGTCTGCAATTTCTAGACACTCCGCTGTATGTTGATAATAAGGCAGCCATTGACATAACCAAAAATCCGATCCATCACTCACGTACTAAACACATAGAAATTCGTTACCATTTCATTCGTGACTGTTACGAAAAGAAATTGGTGCGAATAGAAAAAATCCACACCGACGAACAATATACCAAACCATTTTCTTTATCACGGTTTAAATACTTGTTGAGAATTAATGGTATGAAAAATTTGCTGACAGGTACGGACGCTAAGGTTGAATACGGATCGGACGACGAGTTCGCGTGATCCACATTGGTTTGTCTATATCTTTCTAGTTTAGAATTTTATTAAAAACTAAAATACAAAAAGATGTTTTTGATTTTAGGGGGAGAAATGTTAGAGAAAATACAAAAACATTTGAAAAAATTTTAAAATCCAAAAACATATGAAAAATGCAAAAAGTACAAAAACATTGAAAAAGACAAAAAGAATTCAGTGTCACAAAAGGAAATGCTAGTACATCAGTGGACTATCACAGTATGCTAAAGAAATGTAAAGTTTAAAAGTGATAAACAAGTGTTACTGTGGACGTGTCGATAGGCTTAACACGTTAAGTAAACTGTGTTTTCGAGATATAAACTAAATTTTACAATTGCTTATACTTGTGGATAACACATCTTGGATATATGGACTTAGTACTCCGAAATTTTGTTTGAAAGATTGCCTGATTCTGAGATACGAGGTCTTTATAGATAGTTGATATCTGGGGTATTATTCAAGTTCTTCTGATTTTGCGGAAGCAATAGCCTATAACTTCTATAATACTTTTTCTAAAAACCCCTAAACTGCATGCTAACTTGAAAAGTATCGAAAAATCTAATCATTTGCAGTACTAAAAAGATTCCTAAATTGGAACACACCTTTAAGTCGAGCCTTCATCTCTTTGTCTGTACGGTGGTACTAACCTGAGCTCTCAAGGCCTCGCACAACCCAGATACAGATATCAATTACGCTATATTCACCTATAAGATGAAATCTAGGGAATCTGGATACGGGAGTATATTCAAGAAGTGGGAACCGCAGATAAGTCAAGTTTCATAAATCATACCTTAACATATCTTGAAAAAGTTGAGAAACGTGGTAAAGTTTAAGTGGACAAACATATCGACAATCTAGGTAAACGAGTTTAGAACTTAAAATCTAAAGGTCAACGGTACTGGTGATATATCTCAATTAACTGATATGATCCTTAGACACGAATTCACAAAAATATGTATGTAAATATGTTTGTACATAGTTTACAATGTTCTGTACATAGTTTATCAGCTTTACAGATTAAAACCAAAAAGATTTTCAGTGTGTTTTAGCATTAACTTACAAAAATACAAAAAGATTTTTTTTCTACATTGTTTTCAGCAAACCAATGTTGGAGAACGGATCTTTGAAGTCTGGTAAGGTGCTAAACTGGTGGGAATCTCATTGACAACAGGCTGGAGCTAATCTGTAAAATCTGAAAAGCCAAAAACGATGAAAAGTTCATTAATTTGAAACTTTAATTTTGAAAATATCAACAGTTTGTTCGTAACGGGTCAAACCGGGGTCATTAACTTGGACTCGGCAGACGAATCGGTTAATCAATGTCATTAACTTGGACTTGGTCAACTGAGTGGATTTTCAAAACTGGTAAAAAGTGAAAAGTTTAGGGACTTAATTGCAAAAAGTTGAAAATTTTGAAAATAGGGTTTGGCAAGTTCGGCCGAACTTGCAAAACTTATTAAAGTTTCACAATTAAACAAGTTCGACCGAACTTGGGTTGATGGCTGATTAAATATAGGTAAGTTCGCCCGGACTTCATGGGTCTTAGAAATTGGGCTTATAAGTTCGCCCGAACTTGCTAGGGTATTTATATGCAGCAAGTTCGGCCGAACTCATTATCTGTCAACCAACTTCTCTGAGCGAACTTATTCTCATTGAGCGATTGTGTGAAATTGTCAAATTAGAGCCGTTACTCAGCTGAAATTAATATTGATTATGGTGATTTGCACACCATTCTCAATGGAAGAGGTGTGTATTTGTCTTTTGAACTATTAATTGGACCAAATCGATGAACACTAGATCTGAAATGCTAAAATATGATAGATCTAGGAGTGTAAAAGTCAAATTGGACTTAAAAAGATGATAATCTACACTAACCAACCTTGAATAATGGTTAAATTCGATCAGATGGACACAAATTGAAATTGCAGGTTTGTTGAAGATGACAACAAGTTCGGCCAAACTTGTTGACATGTTCGACCGAACTTGTTAGTAAAACATAGATAAATCTGATCCGTATTACATGTTCGACCGAACTTAGGTTTAAATCAGAACTTATGAATGAAGTGGAAGTTCGCTCGAACTTGAGCTTTTGAAATCTAAAAATAGTGTTGATTGTAAGATCGCCCGAACTTACAGAAAGTCATTGAACATGTTAGATGAGCATGTTCGGGCGAACTTGACTTAATCAGTTTGTTATTCACACATCAAATTTGCCCGAACTTGATGAAAATGTGTTGGAAAAATTTTGTGATTTTTCTTGAAATGCGTGCTAATTGTTTTGCGTCGTTTTTCAGGCTCAAGTACCAGCGCGGGTGATTTCTATGGATTTTTCCAAGTTTCATAATACTTGTATCACGCTTGACAAGGCGATATGTCCGTCGCTGAAAGAGTACGACAGTATTTTGAAGTTTCTTAAAGATTGTCCGATACACAGAGCCATTACAGAGTGCACAGTATCTTATCGTTCTCATACTTATCATTTTTGGAAGAACACGAGCCTTAGTGCAGACAAAAAGACTATCACATCATCTGTTTTAGTTGGAAATGAAGCTAAGGAGATCATTGTTACAGAGGATGATATTCGAAGAATCTTGCAGTTCAACGACAACAAAGATGATCTGATATTCTTAGACGAGAAGATGGTGAGAGGTTGTTTCTATCGTATGGGGTACAAAGGGAGCGTTAATAAGCCGACATTGAAGAAAGGGGAAGTGCCTAACCCCTACAAGCTCCTGATGTATTATACATACTTCTAGCCACAGAAAGGCGGGTCTCGACGATGTTCAAGACTACATGGCCTGTATGACAACGACGTTTCTGAAGAAGCCGTACAACTACTCAAAGCTCGTATTCATGCATATGTCAAAGAATATGGAAGACGCAAGATTATGCTTATATCCAAGATTTGTGCAGATGCTAATTAATGAGAAGTTCACAGACATTGCACGTGATCCGAACGACGTTCTGTATCTCAGTCACCTTGATGATACTACCGTTAAGAAGTTGATCAAATTCCAGAAACAAGACTCAGCACCGGTGGCAAAGCCAGTATTTGGGGCGATTAAAGATGAAAATTATATTGCGCCGGCAGATAACAAATGGAGGAAAGACGGAAGTGGTGACGAGAAGGAATTGAATGATGAAAAAGAGTGGTTTAAGACTTTCAAGCCTAAAGCACGCAGTGAATGGTTTCTTAAGGCGAGATCGAGAAGAAAAAGAAGCGAGCAGCAAAGAAAGTTGATACGATGCTCATTGATGAAGATGAACTAGAAAATGTTCAAACTGAAGCTGGTTCTAGCACAGCAGTTATTATTGAGAGTCAGGAAACTGTTAAGACGACTCAGGAAGATGTTATTTCTGCGACTTCTGATAACGAAGATGATTCTGATGATACTACAGAGAAAGAACCAGAAAAGTCAAAAGCTGAAAATGAAGCTGAAAAAGAAAAAGAATTTGATGCTGACTTTGATCCAAATCTTGAAAAAGATTCTGACAAGGAGAGACCCAAGAAAAGAACGAAACGAGCAAAGTCTGCAATGGTTTCTACAGCAAAAACCACAGGTTCTCCAACAGCAAAGGGCAAAAAGACAAAGAAAACCCAGAAACCAGCTAGCAGAAGATACTTGGGAAAGTCTAAACGCACAGAAGTCCCACAAGAACCTTCTGATGCACAGGAGAGAGGAGTTACACAAGAACCTCCTACAAAAGAACCTCCTGTTATTTTTACTACTGAAGCTGAACGTCCAGGAGTCACACAAGAACCTCCTGAGACCGGATTGCTTGAAGTACCTATTATTTCATCTCCGATTGTTCCAACGACTTCTCATATTGAAGGTTCTACACCAAAGGCTGCTACTCCAAAGTCTACTCCAACTTCAAAGCTTTTTGGTGATATGCCGAGTGAACCTATTAGTCTTCAAGATCTGAACGATTTCTTTCCTGAAACGATGTTGATCTTCTTGAAAAGCGTGTGAAGATGTTAGAAGAGAAAGTTCAACAGAATGAAGCCGAGAAAGCAGAGCTGATCAAGAGAATGAATCAAAGTGCTGTTGAGAAAGAGATGTTGGATGATAAAGTTAAAGTGTTGGAAAACGAAAGAGAGTTCTTTAAAGCATTGATCGAAAGTTTTCAAGATTCCAATGCAAAGCTTCAAACAGAGATTGCTGATCTGAAATCGATTCAAGCCCTAAACGATCAAAGATTTACCAGGATGCAGAAAGTATTGTCTAACACTCTGGGTATTGATTTTATTGCGGAGTATGATCGTTTAGACAGGCAAGAGGCGAAAGAAAGGTCTGAGAAAGAGCTAGCAGCAAGTGGCAAAGGCAAAGGTGTTGAAGGCGAAGCACCTAAATCTTTTGAAGTTGACAAGCCTGTTGATGAATCTACTAAAGCTTCTGAGTCCGATGTTATTAAGGTTGTTGATGAATCTGTCAAACCTTCTGATCCTGTATCTGCTACTGAAGAAAAGGACGATGAAGAAGCAGAAGATGAGGATAAAGATGGTGACGACAAAGATAAAGACGACTCTGATTACGAAGATTGGAATAATGATGACGATGATGATGATCAGGGAGGAGTCGGTCTGAAAGTTAGTGAAGCTAAAGTAACTGATGCCTTTAATTTTTCTTCTTTGATGGATGAAGAATCAAACAAGATTGATGATCAAATTGAGGGGGAGTCAGGGCAGAAAGGGCCAACTAAAGAGATAGATGTATGATGTTGATAGATCTGCTAAACCTGTTGCTGCAGTACCAACAAAGCCTCTAATACTTATGCTGGAACAAAACGTAGAGGAAGGCGAGTTTGTGCACAACTATACCAAAGAAGATCTTGCTAAGTTGATTGAAGTTGATGCAGAATCTCTTGAGTTTGATTTCGAGGAGGAAGTGTTAAATGTTAACACGTTTGAGCCAAATAATTATCAGTATGTCCGAAGGTTTGAAGCTGATGAGCATAACAGGGTTATAGTGGAGGATTGGTCTTCTGATGACGAAAGCAATGAAGCTGCGAAGTACGTCGGTTCTAACACTGATAGTTTTCCTACTTTTGAGGAGATGTACAAGCAATTAGATGAAGATATGTTGAAAGAAAAGATTGAAGAATCTATACGTGAAGGTAAAGTTCCGAAACCAATGACAAAGGAGGAAATAGCTCAGGCTAAGAAGTCCTGGTTCAAAAAGATGCCGCGCGAACGTAAGTTTCGACGTCCTCTAGCATTCTTTACCAGAGACAAAGACGTGTCGTTGGGAGATATTCTCAGTTGGGGTTGGTTCAAGGAATTGAATGTTTATGCAATCAAAAGGGAATTTGGGGTGCAATACTTCAAATATCTGGCTGATTTCAAGACTCCACCTTACTGGGATGTGGAGGAGCTTGTTCAAAGAGTGAATGTCACATATCAGATGAAGTTTATCGATCAGTTATTGTGGAAATTGATCAAGTTTGAAGCGGTAAACAGATTTAGATATTGGAAGCCATTCATTCCAGGTCGTCAAACAAACAAGAAGACGGGGGAAAAGATATAACGTTCGACCGAGAGCTATGAGAAACATGCCATTGATGCCAATCGAACAGAACTTCTATCCAGTGTTTAAGTGGTGGCAGATAGATCCAACAACTTGTGAAGCTGTTATTGTTTTACGATTTGAAGAACATTTGGATGTCACGAAGGAAAGGTTGAGATATTGGGGTTTCAAGGCATGAGGGGACTACGGAGGACGATCAGGATACTAGACCCGATGTGGCTAGTTAATTGTTCGAGAGAAGATATCAAATGCTTGTTCTTCAACAAGATTGTATTCGAAGAACGTGAAAAAGAACAAGCATTGCAGTATCAGAGAGTCGTTAACGTATGCGACGCACGTGAAGTGAATTCCGGAAGAATGTGGGAGACTAACTGGAGGGAGCTTGAACGTGTTGAATTTCTTAAAGAAGAGAAGCGTCTAGAAGTTATACGCGAGAAAGGTATGGCGGCAAGGCTTAGAAGGTTTCAGTTTATGAACAAAGTGCCTCCTACAGATCAGACGCCGGATCCGAAACAGGAACGACGAAAGAAGCCATCCAAGAACTTCTTCGGTCGTGTTCGTTAAAGTTTAATTTGAAGACAGAGGTTTTGAAGACTGATACAAGACGAAGATAATATCCAAGGAGGAGTCTGTTGGTGCAGAATGTCTATGTCTTAGTCTTATATCGAGTCTGTATATATTAGAGTTGAATAGGCTAGCGAAACGAAGTATTTATGTGTAATTGGGACAAGTTCGCTTGAAGTGAACATGTATCGTCAAGTTCGGCCGAACTTGCCAAGTTCTCATTTGTAACTTTGGCAAACTTGAGACGAAGCTCTGTCAATTTGGAAACTCGAAGTGATATCAATAAAATTGACGTTTAACTGATTAATTCTTGTCTTTGGTAATCATGTCGTAATATTTTCGCTATTATGGACATTAGATATCAAATTTAGGTTCCTATGCATTGAGGATCGGTCCTACACTAGCTAATCATGCTGCAAAATCTTATCCTTTCATTAGCACGCTGCGCAATTGTGTTAAAAAGAGCCATTTTCAATGGACTCCAGAAGCGGAAAAAGCTTTCAAAGAAATGAAAGAGTGTTTGAACCAGCTGGCAACTTGACGGCTCCGTGCAAGGCAGAACCGTTGATTTTATATCTCTCCGCATCTGATATCACAGTCGGCGCAGTGTTATTAGTTGAGCGAGATGGAGTCCAAACTCCAATATACAACGTCAGCAAGATGCTAACTGACCTAGAGACTCGGTACTCGATAATGGAAAAGCTTCTTCTGGCACTAGTTCACGCCTCGCACAGGCTGCGTAGGTATTTTTCAGGGCATGTCATCACTGTTCTTACGAATTATCACCTGGGCCAGATATTGTCTAAGCCTGATTGTCACGTATTCATGATCAATAATCTCAGTTCATGCATAAGATTCAGACCCAACTCAGCCTTCAATTTGTAGAAATTGATGAACTAGGGTTTCCCCCTCTTTTCTTCTCTCTTGGTCGACACGCACACATGTGTGTGAAAATTCTCATATTTCAGATGTTAATATATTAAGTTTCTAATTAACCCACTTTAGCCCCTTGAGTTTAGCTAGTTACTTTTGTTTAGCCTTAACCCACTTACCTCTTAATATTTAACTCATCCTATAACTAAGTTAGATAACTTAGTTACTTTTATTTCATGCCATACACAAAATGTACTACTTAATAAAATCGAGTTTCGGGTCGTCACATAGTATGACCAACCCGATTTAATTCAAGTCTCGGTAGCACAAGGCTTTTATAAACTTATTTTCTAAAAAGCATCCATTCACCTTTTATTTAACACTAGGTTTGTTATTTAAATCCTAATGTTTATCGGATTACCCGTTCATCCCCAATTATTTCGGTTTAATTACCAAATCTTCTTTTTTTGGATGTTACACACCAGTCGAACAACACTGATACTTGTACGAGTATACGTTTTAATGTTTATTAGTTAATTTAAAACGCATGTCAAATTGCTATGCTGAGTGTCGGTATCATGCTGATACTGTAATGAACCGAACTGATACTGAGTAAAAGCCCGCCGTAAAACAGGGTGAATTCCACTAGTTTTTAACATAGGGACGCAAGTTGACCCGTCAAGAGTAACACAAAATCCCAAGTTGGGAGTTTACTTTTGTATTACTAAAATCAAACACCAATTCTCTTTGGAGTTTACTTTCGTAACCATTTTCATCCATATTATTTCTATCGCAACAATCACCTTAACTCCAAGTAGGGGCGAGCATGGTGCGGTTCTGTTCGGTTAATGCCTATAACCAAAACCATAACCACATACTTCGGTTATAAAAAAACCATAACCATTCGGTTCGGTTAATGCGGTTTCGGTTAATCGGTTATTTGCGGTTAATGCGGTTTCGGTTCGGTTATATGTCGGTTATTTTATCGTTTCTAAAGTTAGGCTTTAAATGTGTGAGTTATGCAAATATCATGCGCAAAAAATAAATATACACAGTTAAAGCTTGTGGAATTATCTATTATATTTTACTTCCACGTGTTATGTGGAAACATACATACGAACACAAAATGGCTAGTTTTAAATTCAATGCAATTGGGTCATGGTTAAAAGACTTAAACACTTGACCCAAAAAATATACGGATTGGGTCATGGTTAAACACATAAACATTAACTTAAAACCATGGTCTAATGGATTCGCCCACGTTTAAAACATTAGATTCGGTTCGGTTATTTGCGGTTATGAAACTAATAATAACCATAACCGAACTGCAACATGCGGTTATTAAAAATATAAATAACGGACCCTTCGGATATTTTGGTTTTCGGTTATTTCGGTTTATTGTTTCGGTTATTTCGATTGTGGTTCGGTTATTTCGGTTTTATGCTCAGCTTGACTCCAAGGATCAAGATCAAACCCCAAATACGACACCAAACCCTTCTCTGTCCCTCTGTTGACTGTTCAGCTACCAATGTCAAGTAATCTATTCCAAGGGCTTCCTCCCCCTTCTGCCCCACCACCGCCTCCCTCACCACCACCTCCGTCGGAGCAACCAGATCCGGTGATCGCCAATGTTTCTCCGGCTCCACCCGCCCCCGCTCTCAAGAGCGCCCTTAAACGTTCCAAACCTCCCCAATCCGAACCCCAAGGTATACATTCTTCTTCATTTTTTTGTAATAATTTCTAGGGTTTGAAGCCGTGATGCGAATTATTAAATTAATTTCATATCAGTTTCACTTTGTTTTCAAAATTCTACCGTAATATCAGATTGTTTGGAAATATTTTATAATTATTATGATGTTTAGAATGTAATCAAGTATAATATTATCCGGTGTATGCGAAAATTCTATGTAACTATACAGTTATTTTTCTTGATTTATGTTTCAGATGCTGCCCCAAAGAAGAAAAGTTTGAGGTTTAAAACGATAGCGGATACATCCGAAACGCAAGTGATAGATGCTATGAAAAAGATAGCTTCACATATAAGCAATGTTTCGAAATTCGGAAAGGCGTCAAAGCTTGCAATTCAGCTGGTTCAGGCAGGAAGTGTTAAGCCGAGTAACAGTGACTACTTTTTTGCAATACTTGAAGCAGCAATGTCTTCACCGACCGCGTGTAATGATGCTCTGGTGAGGGGTGATTATCATGCTTTGTTTTCAGCTGCACAAGACTTGACTGAAGTAAGAAGTTTGTTTCCTTTTGATTTGTTTGTAGATGTGTGTACCACACGTTTTTATGATCGTGAATTGGATGTTGTTGTGCAGTGTTTTACTCCGAAGCAGCAAAAGCTGTTACGTCTGTGGACTATCAGAGCTGTAATGGCAAATGATCTCTTCACTGATGATAGTTTCGTGGTATGTACCTTTTCTTGTAACTATATGAATATGTTGGTTCTGTCAAGAGAGGGTTTTGGAATTACTTTTTGAGCCTTGTGGAACTACTATATTGCCATTTAGGATGACTGATGAGTTACAAAAGGACATGAAGGGTTTACATGGAATAATGTAATTTGATGTAAAAATCGTAAAAAGGCTAGTTTATTGGAATTCTGTTTGGCTTCATCAGAATGGACTAAAAAAACTTTGTACATTAGAGCTCCTCTTTAAAAGCATATGCATAAGTATCACTGATCAGATTGCCAGAATATGTCAGTTGGATAGAGCACATAGTATATCTCTTTGTATAGCTGGGTCCTGAAATAGGCAGTGAAGGTGATTATTACTCCGTACTCAAGTGTATGTTTCATTGTTTCTAAATCCTATGTGAGTTGGCAATATATGCATGGTTAGTAGAAAGTTTACGGCTTTAGGCATTTGGAGCACACCTTGTAGGGTGTATACGGGTTTCATACAGTATGTTCTTGACTCAAAATAGTGGTCAAAGATCTGTCAACTATGGATATCAAGGTTGACATGGGTTAAATTTCATGGGAAGCGTGTCATTGGGATGGTCCTCTTAGACGGTGACTATTCATCAATCTATATAATTTTGTGAGTGTATAATACCTAGACAAAACAATAAAATAAGTGTTTGTAAGATAGAGATAGAGATAGAGATGGAGAATCGAGTGTGAGAGGTTTTTATAAAAATAAACAAAGCTTAGAGAAAAATGTTTTTTTAGTTAAATCAAATAGATGGAGATAAGAGACTCGGCTGAGAATGCTCTTACAAGTAAGATATCAAATCGGGACCAATAGTCAATGGCATCAGATTTTGTTCCATACACTCAGGCTGAATTACATATCAGGACAAGCCCTGCACAAGATAACGAAAGCAAATTAAGAAAATTGTTAACTATGAGAATTCTACGATAGTTCTTTTGACTGTTAGTGTCAGAAAGTAATGTGATAGAGTCTAGGGATTAAAGCTGGATCTATTACTCGAATTAATAGGCCCAATTCGAGAGGGGCAATCTCTCCAATTACAAACAAAGATGATCAAAATTTTCTGGATGATAGAAAAGCAAACAGAACCTGCTATTTATAATGCATAAACTTTATAATTACTCTCGGAATTTGGATGTTTAGGGACTCCCCCCCACATTCCTACTGCCATTTTGCTTGGTTGACCAAGGGGATCTAGCCAATCACTAAAAATGGTATTAAATTACTCCGGTTCAGCCAAACCCGGACCCGCGACCCGTTTCTTCTTCCGTGTATAAACTTTAAGTGGAATTGTATCATTACATCCCTCCCCGTAAAATGCTTTGTCCTCAAGGCAAAAATTAGGGAATTGTTCAGCCAACAGGTCGTAAGATTCCCAAGTAGCTTCTTCATTAGGACGTTGACACCAAGAAATTAACAGTTCCAACACTGGTTTACCTGCCTCCACCACCCAGCGATGCGACACCACAGAATTGGGTTGTAAATCAATTTCCCAATCTTTGGTAATAGGCAAAGATGGGGTATGACCTGCTGAAAACGATCCATGAGCTGGTTTTGAGCATTGAAATATGGAATACGGGATGAATTTTGGCATCAGCGGGTAACTCAAGCTCGTAAGCAACTGGACCAACCATTCGTTTAACACGGTATGGGCCAAAGAACCTGCGAGATAACTTTTCAAAGCGTCGTTTTGCTAAGCTACGAGCCTACGCTGACGGTATGGGTGGATCTTCAAGAAGACATGATCACCGACCTGGAATGATAGTTCCCTGCATTTAGAGTTAGCTTGGGCAAACATACGATTTGAGCTTTACTAAGGTTGAAACGAAGCAGCTTAAGCATTTCGTCCCTATCGATCAGTTGTTGTTCCAGTTCCTCATTTTTTGTCTCCCCCTTAACATAAGGAAATAGCGGTGGAGGTGCTCGTCCATAAACCACGAAAAAGGTTGTGCCTGTAGAGGTGTGATAGCCGGTATTGTAAGAGAATTCAGCCCAAGATAAATAGGAGCTCCATTTGGTTGGTTGTTCATGGGCAAAACATCGGAGGTAAGCCTCGAGACAACTATTGACAACCTCCGTTTGCCCGTCCGTTTGTGGGTGATAACTAGTGCTCAACTTCAACTTGGTTTGACTCAAACGAAACAGTTCTTGCCAGAAATTGCTAATGAATATCACATCACGGTCAGAGACGATGGACCGCGGGAAACCATGTAACCGTACAATCTCCTTACAAAACACAGTAGCCACACCTTTAGCAGTAAATGGGTGAGATAAACACAGGAAATGGGCGTATTTGCTTAGGCGATCCACGACCACCATGATACTGTCATAGCGATTTTATGGAAGTAAACCCACAATGAAATCCATCGATAAATCTTCCCAGATTTGTTCCGGAATAGGCAAAGGCTGAAGTAAACACGCGGGGGACAGTGTTTGGTATTTTTGCTGCTGGCAGATTGCACACTGCTGCACATAATTACGAACTTCCTGTTTCATCTTGGGCCAGAAATAGTGGATAGTGGGCTGATAAGCGTTTGATTGTTTTCAAAACCCCCCGGCCACCCATAGGAGTGTTGTGCACTTCCTGCAGCAGTGTGAGCTTGATATTGGGCACGTCAGGTACACCAAACGCTTCTTATAAAAGAGGAGCTGATCCACTGGATGGAAATCAGGATTTGAGTCTGGATCAGAAAGCAATTCTTGGATGATATTACTTTTGTAGGGATCAGTTTGAAGCCCCTCTTTAATTCCTGCAACTTCTACACAAAAAGGAACGGTTAACGTTAATAAGTCACCAGAATCAGGCATACGAGACAAAGCATCTGCCCCGCGATTCTCTCTTCCAGCTCTATGACAAATAGAAAAGGCATAAGGCATAAGCTTGAGTAGCAATCGCTGTTGTTCGGTAGTTGTTATACGTTGCTCAAGTAAGAACTTCAGAGTGTAGTGATCTGTGCAGATGATAAAATGGCGACCCATTTTTGTGCTGCGAGGACCAACGCTAATAACTCTCGGTCATATGCTGATTTCATTCGATTAGAAGGTGACAAGCCCTTGCTAAAGTAGGCTACTGGGTGTTCATCTTGTGACAGGATAGCTCCTACTCCATCGGATGAAGCATCACATTCAACCACATAAGTTGTGGAGAAGTCTGGTAAACGTAGAACAGTAGCGGATACTAGGGCTTGTTTCAGGGCCTTAAACGCCTTCAAAGCTTCATCGGACCATATAAACCCATCTTTCTTCGTAAGGGCTGTGAGAGGTCTCACAATTAATCCGTAATTTCGTACAAACCGTCGATACTACCCCGTTAAGCCTAAAAACCCTCGAACCCGTTTAACATTAGTCGGAACTGGCTATGACTGAACTGCCGAAACCTTCTCTTGTTCCACCTGAACCCCTTCGGGTGTTACCATGTGCCCAAGAAAAACCACTTTCGATTGGCCAAAACAACATTTGGTTAATTTGGTAAAAAAATAATTATCATGCAACTTCATAGTTTGTTCAAGAAGGCCTGCATGTTGTTCCATGTCTGGGCTATATATCAAATTATCATCAAAGAAAACCAGTATAAAACGACGTAAACATGGGCGAAAAAGGTCGTTTATAACAGCCTGGAAGGTCGATGGGGGCATTAGTTAGCCCAAATGGCATGACCTTAAACTCATAATGCCCTGAATGAGTCCGAAAAGCCATTTTCGGCACATCCGGGACAACAACTCTAATCTGATAGTAACCCGATCGTAAATCCAATTTCGAGAATGCCTTAGCCCCATGTAACTCGTCCAAAAGCTCGTCAATATTAGGGATAGGGTATTTGTTAGCAATAGTAATCTTGTTAAGTGCCCGATAATCCACACACATTTGCCAAGAATTATCTTGTTTTTAACCAACAAGACGAGGCTTGAGAAAGGGCTGGTACTCGATTGGATAAATCCGGCTGTCACGAGTTGCTCCACCTGCTTCTCTATTTCAGTTTTTTGTGAGTGGGGATATCAGTAAGGGCGAATGTTAGGCGGAGTCGAGTTTGGGACTAAAGGAATTGAGTGGGTTTGGGTACGGGTAGGTGGTAAATCTTTTGGTTCGTCAAAAAAAGTGTAGTATTTAGTAATAATAGGCTCTAACATGACTGGTATTTGGGGGTTAGCTTCGGGTTCGATGGCTAAATGCTGAAAACTAGATGATTTTGAAGGCCTGGAAGAAACACCTTGCAATTTGTATCTCTTCCCATCCACCGTAAAAATCATAAACATGTCCCTCCAATTCGCTTGTACCGTATTCAGGGTAGCAAGCCTGCCAAGCCATTGTACACCTAGCACCAAATCAGCCCCACCTAAAGAAAAAGGATGAAAATCTTGGGTAATTTGGATGTCATTTACCTGCAAAGAGAGATTTTTGCAAACTCTACCACAACGAATCACATCCCCGTTACCGATTTGAACACCAAATGGAGCAACTAGCCGAGTAACAAGCTTCAACTCATTTAT
This sequence comes from Scalesia atractyloides, assembly GCA_947069175.1. Classification (NCBI taxonomy): domain Eukaryota; kingdom Viridiplantae; phylum Streptophyta; class Magnoliopsida; order Asterales; family Asteraceae; genus Scalesia; species Scalesia atractyloides. The sequence goes on from CAMTDV010000025.1 coordinate 35,214,705, forward strand.
CAAAATATCAGAAATAAAATTGTGGGTAGAACCCCCATCAACCAGAATTAATACCTCGGTAGAGTTAAGTGTACCGTGGATTTTCATGGTGGTAGGGTGTGATTTCCCCAAGATTGCGTGTAGGCTGATTTCGGCTGTGGCTTCCTGCACATCATTTAAGTTTATGGTTTCATGTGACAGCTGCTCATCGTCACCCTCTTCGGCTTCTAAAGTTTTGAACGTTCCCGTTTTACACCTATGCCCCAGACCATACTTGTCCTCACATCGAAAGCACTCACCCTTAAGGAAGGGAGCCTGTTTTTCTGCATCAGTGAGTCGGGCGTTAGGTTTAGCTTCAGTTTTAGGTTGGTTGGTGGATGATGAAGCATAGGTTGCTAGAGTGTAGGGTTTTGAATCGGGTTTTAATTGAGAGTTCCAGGTTTTTTCTTTTTGGGGCGTGAATGGCTAAGTTTGGATTCAAATTCGATCGCTAGGCTCACGACTTTGTATACCAAACGGAGTTTATGGATGCGAACGTCCGCCTTCAACTCCTCCTTGAGTCCATTTAGAAAGACTCCTAATAAGCAGTGGTCGGGCCAGTTGGAGACACGAGATGATCTACGTGCAAATTCTTGTCGGTACTCCTGTACCGTCCCGGTTTGCTTGATACTACACAAATACTCATCTTGGTTCTGGAACTCTGGTGGTCCAAAATGTTTTTTCAAGGCAGCAGTTAAATCTTCCCAATATGCCAACTCTTGTTCAGCCGATAACCACGAGTAGAGATCCAGGGCATCGCCCTCGAAATGCATGGATGCAACGTCCACTTTCTCTTCATCCAACGTATGGTAGAATCAAAAGTACTTTTCTGCTTTCAATATCCAGCCCCTTGGGTCTCCACCGCTGAAAGTAGGGAATTCGATTTTGTGATAGGGGCGACGATTGAAATTAGAATAACTATGCTCCCCTTCATCATACTTAGTTCCGCTTCCACTCGATTTCTCTCTCGCTGCCGCTTGTCGCTTTAACTCCGCCATGTCCTCCCTTAAGGATCCCATGGCTTGAGCTTAGCAGCAATCACACTCAATTGCGCTGCGACAGCATCTGGTTGAGAACCAGCGCCATCAGAACCGTTCCGGGTGACCACCATTGTTGTTTCTTCGTTTCCCGGAAATGGAACCAATGATAGAGTCTAGGGATTAAAGCAGGATCTATTACTAGAATTAATAGGCCCAATTCGAGAGGGGCAATCTCTCCAATTACAAACAAAGATGATCAAAATTTTCTGGATGATAGAAAAGCAAACAGAACCTGCTATTTATAATGCATAAACTTTATTATTACTCTCGGAATTTGGATGGTTAGGGACTCCCCACATTCCTACTGCCATGTTGCTTGGTTGACCAAGGGGATCCAGTCGATCACTAAAAATGGTATTAAATTGCTCCAGTTTAGCCAAACCCGGACCCGCGACCCGTTTCTTCTTCCGTGTATAAACTTTAAGTGGAATTGTATCATAATGTTGCAACTTGAAAGTTCAAGATGATATGATATCATTTATTTCTTGGTTCACTGAAAATTCAATGATTGCTGTGAATATTATATTATGAATGTGGACCTTTTGAGCCTTAAGAACTGTGATTATGTTTCTGTTTTCTCGCCCTTAAAATATATTGTTAGTACTCCCCGTGTTCTCTAATTTTGTACTACGAATAGTTTCACAGTCACAGACAAAAAATGGCATAAGTTCAGGATAGTTGTACTTGTGTCATAGTTCGGATATTGTACTGATGTCACTTTTAAACAAGCAAATAGAACCCTCGTATGTATTATTCAACCTTAAATATGGTGGACTGTGTAAAAGCTTAAAATGAGTCCGATTCGAACAGTTATATTTATTAGTATGGGTCAGAATTGATCTCGTTCAGTTAGCCCCAAACACTTATTGAATTTTTAGTTAATATTAATAGTTATATGATTGCCAACACTCTATTATTACATTAAGAATATGAACTTTTCTTAAAACAATATCGGCAGTTCCATGCTTTTGCATATACTTTGGATGACTTTTGGCCTTTAAAGATGAAAAATAACCCAATTTCTCAAATCATTACATGTAAGGTAAACTGGTCGAAAGTTACTGTAGCCTTATAAACTTTACAAACTTTCCCCACATCTTTGAGATACGTAACTAAAATGTATATTTCATGATTCTTTTATTCTGTTATCTCTTCAGTTTTCAAAGGCTTGTGGGAAAATCAAAGATGCTATTTCTAATCTTCCGGTAGCAACAAAAGATGATGACGTAGAAGAAGCTGCCGCCTTGAAAGATGATGAAGCTGTCACAGAAGCTTCCTTGAATCCAATACCTGAATCAAGCGCCAATCAAGACGAGTCTGACCCCTTCGGACTGGATGCTCTGATTCCAAAACATGAAAAAGTAAAAGTGAAATCAGATGCTGAACCATCGTCTAAAATAAGAAAAGAAGAAGAGGAAGAAGCAAAGAGATTCTTGAAAGCACAAAGAGAAGCATTGATTCTCTGTATGGAGATTGCAGCGAAACGTTATAAAATCCCATGGTTAGTGATACTTTATAATTATATTTCTGGTTGATAAGCATCTTAGATAAAAAGTTTTATGCATTCTTCCCAATATGTTTGTTCAAGACAAGTAATTTCTTGATATGGGTAATGGTCAAGGTGGGTTGACCCTGAACACTTTTGTCCAAACATTACTCAAAATTTTCATAATAGTTTAGGTGTTTTTTTTACATTATTTATTCAATTTGGGTGGTCACGGTTTGGTTTGGGAGGTTTTGCTAAAATTCTAAGGCGAACTGTTAACTACGGTCGTGGAGAACGAAAAATCAAATCAGCCAGTTTTGACGGGTTAACAGTTCGCTTTTGGCTGTTCGATGGTTTGAAACAATTTTCTTTTTGCTTTTTTCAGAATCCTATTTTTGTATTGAAAATAAAAATGATCAAGATGGTACATGATTATAATATATGTACATAACTACATATTCCATAAATGAAAACATATATATCAACATTAAAGGTTAGACCGCTGTTGGGGTTTACACGGCCGGGTTCAAGTTTCAAATCAAATCGTTATACCTGAAAACCATGACAACCTAACCTTTGTACCCAAACTGACCAACTTGTTTTGGTTTGGAGGGTTCAATTAGTTTCAACGGTTCATGAACACATCTACAGTTAATATCGTGTGCTTGCTATATAAATGGGTTAATTAAGTTGTTTCTTGCTTTCAGGTGCCAAACAGTGATAGACATAACTGTGAAACATGCTTTTGACAATGTTAGAAGATTTACATTTAAACAAAGAAATGCAATTGAGAAACTGTGGGCATCTATAAGAGAGCAACAAACTAGAAGAAAGCAAGGGAAATCGGTATCTGGAAAACTCGATGTGAATGCTTTCGAGTGGCTGCAGCAGAAATACTCAACCGAAAAAATAAGTATACGCCATTCTGTTGGCGGTAATACTCGGCGCGCTGAACAATGGCTAGGCTAATAATTTTAAGAAAACATATACTGGAAATCGAATTATCCGAAACAATGCCCATCAAGTTGTATGGTTGGTTTTTGTACATTCAACAGTGTTGGTTGTATCTTTTATCAGACCTTTTTTTCTGACACTTTTAATAATTTTTATGTAACATGCCTCAAAGACTAGAGTTGAAAAAAATCCCCTTTTCTTTCTAAATTAATTTTGATATTGGGATACTGAAATTAAATTTTAGCAAATATATTGTCTGAGCCTGGTTTATGTACGAAGTCTACGTGTTTCTAGTATTACGCTACATATGTATATAATTATCTAATGTTACAGTTAACATGTAAACATTTGCAAAACATATACAACATCAAAATGATTATGTAATATATGGGGTTTGAGTTATAATACAAAGGAGTTTTAAAATAGGAAGTATAATAAATGGACCATAGAGTAACAACTGTTTATAATTTTATCCATAAGAGAAAAAGAACATGCATATGTAAAAATCCAAAACTCTAAACCCCCCACCCCCACCCAACCCCTCCACTCCAAGCTAAATGCTAAAAACTAAACCCCAAAAAAAATAAAAAACACAATATATTTTTTTTAATATTGTATCTGTTTGGATTTTTCAGATGAACCATCGAAATAATTCGATCTGAAAGTGACTACACGCCTCTCAGATCATTCGTTACAATCTGTTTCCCCACAACAACTATTAGCGGTTTTATTTTAAAAAAGTTACTTTTCAAGAAAATTATAACAACGCTTATTAGGATTAAACACACAAGAACACGAATGAAAGCAATAAACGACACGAGATTTAATTTGGTCTAATCTAACCTACGTTCACGCCTCAAAGAATTTTTCTTTTATTCAAGGTGTCATGAAATTACAATGTCTTACCTATCTATTTATAATACAAAGTTACCAATGCACCCTTATAGTAACATTAAATACTTATATTAAATGAAGCAAAATAAAACATTTTTATTAATTAAAATTTCTTTTTTTTTCTTACAATTTTTTTCCTTGAGCTCTCCACTGTTGTCATATCTGTAACATGACTTCTTCTTTTCTTGTAAAATAAGTTTCTCTTAATCTGATTCATTAAAATCTATAAATAGTGAGATACATTTTACAAATGAGATGACTTTTTACTTTTTTAAGTTTACCAAGAAACTATGCTATATAAATCTATTATTTACAATGGTATTCTGGTAGTATATATAATCATGAAATACGATTGACCTGATGTGAATATCTATAAATTATAGTAAATCAAAACCATCTTAGGTCACATGTCAATCACTTAAGCTATTAATTGTCACGTGACATTGTTATAATCATTATTATTTTGTTTTAGGAGGGAAAACGTAAGCCTTTTGTTTCACTTATTTTTGTTACAAATTTTAAAGAAATCAGACTTTCATTGTTTGCAAACTATTTCCTTTTAAAAAAATTATTTGCAGAAAATATTATGGATTTGTCATCTTTTTAAATTATATCCACTTTCCTTTGTTATCTTTTATAATATAAATAGTATTTTCTTCATCAAAAATTATTTGCAGAAGACTGCATATGATTATTTATTTTACACAGATTTTTAACTAGGTATTTGTTGATCCTTAAATTTTTTAATACTTAATTACTTTAACATTTCCAATGAAAACTTCGATACTATTTTAAAGGTTCAGTTGTATCATTTGATTTATTGACATAATAATATTCTTTACATTCAATATATATTTGTCAATAGTTTATTAAAGATCATATAAATTTATTTTTTTATCAAACTTTCTATTATAAATCTTAATCAATTAACGACTGCATACTTATTTTTATATTAGTTAGTTAAAAATGTTTTTGATTATTTTGATGTATCATTGAAATTTTAGTTACATTCCTTTTTAAGATTGATCAAATTATTTTTTTATGTTTATAAGATTTTTTACGTTACTTTCGAGATTGTGTTCTCCTTTATATAAAGTTCGTTCTGTAACTAAATTGTATAGGCAATTTCGTTATAACTGTCATATTTTTTTTCCCTTTTTAAAGTCGTCATTCATAAAACACTCAATAAAATACAACGAACTTTTAAAAAATAATCTGTAATTGTAACGGAAAATATAACTGACTTTTAAATATTATAGTATATAATAACGAATGAAAGCAATAAACGACACGAGATTTAATTTGGTCTAATCTAACCTACGTTCACGCCTCAAAGAATTTTTCTTTTATTCAAGGTGTCACGAAATTACAATGCCTTACCTATCTATTTATAATACAAAGTTACCAATGCACCCTTATAGTAACATTAAATACTTATATTAAACGAAGCAAAATAAAACATTTTTATTGATTAAAATTTCTTTTTTTTTCTTACAATTTTTTTCCTTGAGCTCTCCACTATTGTCATATCTGTAACATAACTTCTTCTTTTCTTGTAAAATATGTTTCTCTCTTAATCTGATTTATTAAAATCTATAAATAGTGAGATACATTTTACAAATGAGATGACTTTTTACTTTTTTAAGTTTACCAAGAAACTATGCTATATAAATCTATTATTTACAATGGTATTCTGGTAGTATATATAATCATGAAATACGATTGACGTGATGTGGATATCTATAAATTGTAATAAATCAAAACCATCTTAGGTCACATGTCAATCACTTAAGCTATTAATTGTCACGTGACATTGTTATAATCATTATTATTTTGTTTTAGGTGGGAAAACATAAGCCTTTTGTTTCACTTATTTTTGTTACAATTTTTAAAGAAATCAGACTTTCATTTTTTGCAAACTATTTTCTTTTAAAAAAATTATTTGCAGAAAATATTATGGATTTGTCATCTTTTTAAATTATATCCACTTTCCTTTGTTATCTTTAATAATATAAATAGTATTTTCTTCATCAAAAATTATTTGCAGAAGACTGCATATGATTATTTATTTTACACCGATTTTTAACTAGGTATTTGTTGATCCGTTAAATTTTTTAATACTTAATTACTTTAACATTTCCAATGAAAACTTCGATGCTATTTTAAAGGTTCAGTTGTATCATTTGATTTATTGACATAATAATATTCTTTACATTCAATATATATTTGTCAATAGTTTATTCAAGATCATATAAATTTATTTTTTTATCAAACTTTCTATTATAAATCTTAATCAATTAACGACTGCATACTTATTTTTATATTAGTTAGTTAAAAATGTTTTTGATTATTTTGATGTACCATTGAAATTTTAGTTGCATTCCTTTTTAAGATTGATCAAATTATTTTTTTATGTTTATAAGATTTTTTACGTTAATTTCGAGATTGTGTTCTCCTTTATATAAAGTTCGTTCTGTAACTAAATTGTATAGGCAATTTCGTTATAACTGTCATATTTTTTTTCCCTTTTAAAGTCGTCATTCCTAAAACACTCAATAAAATACAACGACCTTTTAAAAATAATCTGTAATTGTAAAGAAAATTATAACCGCCTTTTGAATATTATAGTATATAATAACAAACGAAAGCAATAAACGACACGAGATTTAATTTGGTCTAATCTAACCTATGTTCACGCCTCAAAGAATTTTTCTTTTATTCAAGGTGTCATGAAATTACAATGCCTTACCTATCTATTTATAATACAAAGTTACCAATGCACCCTTATAGTAACATTAAATACTTATATTAAATGAAGCAAAATAAAACATTTTATTGATTAAAATTTCTTTTTTTTCGTATAATTTTTTTTTCTTGAGCTCTCCACTATTGTCATATCTGTAACATAACTTCCTCTTTCCTTGTAAAATATGTTTCTCTCTTAATCCGATTCATTAAAATCTATAAACAGTGAGATACATTTTAACAAATGAGATGACTTTTTACTTTTTTAAGTTTACCAAGTAACTATGCTATATAAATCTATTATTTACAATGGTATTCTGGTAGTATATATAATCATGAAATACGATTGGCATGATGTGGATATCTATAAATTATAATAAATCAAAACCATCTTAGGTCACATATCAATCACTTAAGCTATTAATTGTCACGTGACATTGTTATAATCATTATTATTTTGTTTTAGGAGGGAAAACATAAGTCTTTTGGTTCACTTATTTTTGTTTCAAATTTTAAAGAAATCAGACTTTCATTTTTGTGCAAACTATTTCCTTTTAAAGAAATTATTTGCAGAAAATATTAAGGATTTGTCCTCTTTTTAAATTATATCCACTTTCCTTTGTTATCTTTTATAATATAAATAGTATTTTCGTCATAAAAAATTATTTGAAGAAGAATGCATATGTTTAGTTATTTTACACCGATTTTTAACAAGTTATTTGTTGATCCGTTAAATTTTTTTAATACTTAATTACTTTAACATTTCCAATGAAAACTTCGATGCTATTTTAAAGGTTCAGTTGTATCATTTGATTTATTGACATATAATAATATTCTTTACGTTCAATATATTTTGTCAATAGTTTATTCAAGATCATATAAATTTACTTTTTTTTATCAAACTTTCTATTATAAATCTTAATCAATTAACGACTCCATACTTATTTTTATATTAATTAGTTAAAAATGTTTTTGATTATTTTGATGTATCATTGAAATTTTAGGTACATTCCTTTTTAAGATTGATCAAATAATTTTTTATGTTTATGAGATTTTTTACGTTAGTTTCGAGGTTGTGTTCACCTTTATATAAAGTTCGTTCTGTAACTAAATTGTAAATTCAATTTCGTTATAAATGTCATATTTTTTTTTCTTATTAAAGTCGTCATTCTTAAAACACTCAATAAAATACAATGACCTTTTAAAAAATAATCTGTAATTGTAAAGGAAATTATAACTGACTTTTAAATATTATAGTATATATTAACGAATGAAAGCAATAAACGACACGAGATTTAATTTGGTCTGATCTAACCTACGTTCACGCCTCAAAGAATTTTTCTTTTATTCAAGGTGTCATGAAATTACAATGCCTTACCTATCTATTTATAATACAAAGTTACCAATGCACCCTTATAGTAACATTAAATACTTATATTAAATGACGCAAAATAAAACATTTTTATTGATTAAAATTTCTTTTTTTTTCTTACAATTTTTTCCTTGAGCTCCCCACTATTGTCATATGTGTAACATAACTTCCTCTTTCCTTGTAAAATATGTTTCTCTCTTAATCTGATTCATTAAAATCTATAAACAGTGAGATACATTTTACAAATGAGATGACTTTTTACTTTTTTAGGTTTACCAAGAAAATATACTATATAAATCCATTATTTACAATGGTATTCTGGTAGTATATATAATCATGAAATACGATTGACGTGATGTGGATATCTATAAATTATAATAAATCAAAACCATCTTAGGTCACATGTCAATCACTTAAGCTATTAATTGTCACGTGACATTGTTTATAATCATTATTATTTTGTTTTAGGAGGGAAAACGTAAGCCTTTTGTTTCACTTATTTTTGTTACAAATTTTAAAGAAATCAGACTTTCATTGTTTGCAAAGTATTTCCTTTTAAAAAAATTATTTGCAGAAAATATTATGGATTTGTCATCTTTTTAAATTATATCCACTTTCCTTTGTTATCTTTAATAATATAAATAGTATTTTCTTCATCAAAAATTATTTGCGGAAGACTGCATATGATTATTTATTTTACACCGATTTTTAACTAGGTATTTGTTGATCCGTTAAATTTTTTAATACTTAATTACTTTAACATTTCCAATGAAAACTTCGATGCTATTTTAAAGGTTCAGTTGTATCATTTGCTTTATTGACATAATAATAATTTCTTTACATTCAATATATATTTGTCAATAGTTTATTCAAGATCATATAAATTTATTTTTTTTATCAAACTTTCTATTATAAATCTTAATCAATTAACGACTGCATACTTATTTTTATATTAATTAGTTAAAAATGTTTTTGATTATTTTGATGTATCTTTGAAATTTTAGTTACATTCCTTTTTAAGATTGATCAAATCATTTTTTATGTTTATGAGATTTTTTACGTTAGTTTCGAGATTGTGTTCTCCTTTATATAAAGTTCGTTATGTAACTAAATTTTAAATGCAATTTCGTTATAACTGCATATTTTTTTTCCTTTTTAAAGTCGTCAGTCCTAAAACACTCAATAAAATACAACGACCTTTTAAAAAATAATCTGTAATTGTAATGGAAATTATAACTGACTTTTAAATATTATAGTATATAATAACGAATGAAAGCAATAAAGACACGAGATTTAATTTGGTCTAATCTAACCTAGTTCACGCCTCAAAGAATTTTTCTTTTATTCAAGGTGTCATGAAATTACAATGCCTTACCTATCTATTTATAATACAAAGTTACCAATGCACCCTTATAGTAACATTAAATACTTATATTAAATGACGCAAAATAAAACATTTTTATTGATTAAAATTTCTTTTTTTTTCTTACAATTTTTTTCCTTGAGCTCCCACTATTGTCATATCTGTAACATAACTTCTCTTTTCTTGTAAAATATGTTTCTCTCTTAATCTGATTCATTAAAATCTATAAACAGTGAGATACATTTTACAAATGAGATGACTTTTTACTTTTTAAGTTTACCAAGAAACTATGCTATATAAAATCTATTATTTACAATGGTATTCTGGTAGTAATATATAATCATGAAATACGATTGACGTGATGTGGATATCTATAAATTATAATAAATCAAAACCATCTTAGGTCACATGTCAATCACTTAAGCTATTAATTGTCACGTGACATTGTTATAATCATTATTATTTTGTTTTAGGAGGGAAAACGTAAGCCTTTTGTTTCACTTATTTTTGTTACAAATTTTAAAGAAATCAGACTTTCATTGTTTGCAAACTATTTCCTTTTAAAAAAATTATTTGCAGAAAATATTATGGATTTGTCATCTTTTTAAATTATATCCACTTTCCTTTGTTATCTTTAATAATATAAATAGTATTTTCTTCATCAAAAATTATTTGCAGAAGACTGCATATGATTATTTATTTTACACCGATTTTTAACTAGGTATTTGTTGATCCGTTAAATTTTTTAATACTTAATTACTTTAACATTTCCAATGAAAACTTCGATGCTATTTTAAAGGTTCAGTTGTATCATTTGATTTATTGACATATAATAATATTCTTTACATTCAATATATATTTGTCAATAGTTTATTCAAGATCATATAAATTTATTTTTTTATCAAACTTTCTATTATAAATCTTAATCAATTAACGACTGCATACTTATTTTTATATTAATTAGTTAAAAATGTTTTTGATTATTTTGATGTATCATTGAAATTTTAGTTACATTCCTTTTTAAGATTGATCAAATCATTTTTTTATGTTTATGAGATTTTTTACGTTAGTTTCGAGATTGTGTTCTCCTTTATATAAAGTTCGTTCTGTAACTAAATTGTATATGCAATTTCGTTATAACTGCATATTTTTTTTCCTTTTTAAAGTCGTCATTCCTAAAACACTCAATAAAATACAACGACCTTTTAAAAATAATCTGTAATTGTAAGGAAAATTATAACGACTTTTAAATATTATAGTATATAATAACAATGAAAGCAATAAACGACACGAGATTTAATTTGGTCTAATCTAACCTATGTTCACGCCTCAAAGAATTTTTCTTTTATTCAAGGTGTCATGAAATTACAATGCCTTACCTATCTATTTATAATACAAAGTTACCAATGCACCCTTATAGTAACATTAAATACTTATATTAAATGAAGCAAAATAAAACATTTTTATTGATTAAAATTTCTTTTTTTTCTTAAATTTTTTTTTCCTTGAGCTCCTCCACTATTGTCATATCTGTAACATAACTTCCTCTTTTCCTTGTAAAATATGTTTCTCTCTTAATCTGATTCATTAAAATCTATAAACAGTGAGATACATTTTACAAATGAGATGACTTTTTACTTTTTTAAGTTTACCAAGTAACTATGCTATATAAATCTATTATTTACAATGGTATTCTGGTAGTATATATAATCATGAAATACGATTGACGTGATGTGGATATCTATAAATTATAATAAATCAAAACCATCTTAGGTCACATATCAATCACTTAAGCTATTAATTGTCACGTGACATTGTTATAATCATTATTATTTTGTTTTAGGAGGGAAAACGTAAGCCTTTTGTTTCACTTATTTTTGTTACATATTTTAAAGAAATCAGACTTTCATTTTTTGCAAACTATTTCCTTTTAAAAAAATTATTTGCAAAAAATATTATGGATTTGTCATCTTTTTAAATTATATCCACTTTCCTTTGTTATCTTTTATAATATAAATAGTATTTTCTTCATCAAAAATTATTTGCAGAAGACTGCATATGATTAGTTATTTTACACCGATTTTTAACTAAGTATTTGTTGATCCGTTAAATTTTTTAATACTTAATTACTTTAACATTTCCAATGAAAACTTCGATACTATTTTAAAGGTTGAGTTGTATCATTTGATTTATTGACATATAATAATATTTTACATTCTATATATATTTGTCAATTTATTCAAGATCATATAACTTTATTTTTTTTATCAAACTTTCTATTATAAATCTTAATCAATTAACGACTGCATACTTATTTTTATATTAGTTAGTTAAAAATGTTTTTGATTATTTTGATGTATCATTGAAATTTTAGTTACATTCCTTTTTAAGATTGATCAAATTATTTTTTTATGTTTATAAGATTTTTTACGTTAATTTCGAGATTGTGTTCTCCTTTATATAAAGTTCGTTCTGTAACTAAATTGTAAATGCAATTTTGTTATAACTGTCATATTTTTTTTCCTTTTTAAAGTCGTCGTTCTTAAAACACTCAATAAAATACAACGACCTTTTAAAAAATAATCTGTAATTGTAACGAAATCTTATAACTGACTTTTAAATATTATAATATATATTAACGAATGAAAGCAATGAACGAACCGTATTTAATTTGGTCTAATCTAACCAACGTTCACGCCTCAAAGAAATTTTCTTTTATTCAAGGTGTCATGAAATTAGAATGCCTTGCCTATCTATTTATAATACAAAGTTACCAATGCCACCCTTATAGTAACATTAAATACTTATATTAAATGAAGCAAAATAAAACATTTTTATTGATTAAAATTTCTTTTTTTTTCTTACAATTTTTTTCTTGAGCTCTCCACTATTGTCATATCTGTAACATAACTTCTTCTTTTCTTTTAAAATATGTTTCTCTTAATCTGATTCATTAAAATCTATAAATAGTGAGATACATTTTACAAATGAGATGACTTTTTAGTTTTTTAAGTTTACCAAGAAATTATGCTATATAAATCTATTATTTACAATGGCATTCTGGTACTATATATAATCATGAAATACGATTGACGTGATGTGGATATCTATAAATAATAATAAATCAAAACCATCTTAGGTCACATATCAATCACTTAAGCTATTAATTGTCACGTGACATTGTTATAATCATTATTATTTTGTTTTAGGAGGGAAAACGTAAGCCTTTTGTTTCACTTATTTTTGTTACAAATTTTAAAGAAATCACTTTCATTTTTGTGCAAACTATTTCCTTTTAAAGAAATTATTTGCAGAAAATATTAAGGATTTGTCCTCTTTTTAAATTATATCCACTTTCCTTTTTTATCTTTTATAATATAAATAGTATTTTCTTCAACAAAAATTATTTGCAGAAGACTGCATATGATTAAATATTTTACACTGATTTTTAACTAAGTATTTGTTGATCCGTTAAATTTTTCAATACTTAATTACTTTAACATTTCCAATGAAAACTTCGATGCTATTTTAAAGGTTCAGTTGTATCATTTGATTTATTGACATATAATAATATCCTTTACATTCATATATATTTTGTCAATAGTTTATTCAAGATCATTTTTTATCAAACTTTCTATTATAAATCTTAATCAATTAACGATTGCATACTTATTTTTATATTAATTAGTTAAAAATGTTCTTGATTACTTTGATGTATCATTGAAATTTTAGTTACATTCCTTTTTAAGATTGATCAAATTATTTTTTTATGTTTATGAGATTTTTTACGTTAGTTTCGAGATTGTGTTCTCCTTTATATAAAGTTCGTTCTGTAACTAAATTGTATATGCAATTTCGTTATAATTGTCATATTTTTTTACCCTTTTTAAAGTCGTCATTCCTAAAACACACAATAAAATACAACGACCTTTTAAAAAATAATCTGTAATTGTAACGAAAATTATAACTGACTTTTAAATATTATAATATATATTAACGAATGAAAGCAATAAACGAACGGGATTTAATTTGGTCTAATCTAACTTACGTTCACGCCTCAAAAGAAAATTTCTTTTATTCAAGGTGTCATGAAATTACAATGCCTTAGCTATCTATTTATAATACAAAGTTACCAATGCACCCTTATAGTAACATTAAATACTTATATTAAATGACGCAAAATAAAACATTTTTCTTGATTAAAATTTCTTTTTTTTTCTTATAATTTTTTTTCCTTGAGCCCCTCACTATTGTCATATCTGTAACATAACTTCTTTTTCTTGTAAAATATGTTTCTCTCTTAATCTGATTCATTAAAATCTATAAACAGTGAGATACATTTTACAAATGAGATGACTTTTTACTTTTTTAAGTTTACCAAGAGACTATGCTATATAAATCTATTATTTACAATGGTATTCTCGTAGTATATATAATCATGAATACGATTGGCGTGATGTGGATATCTATAAATTATAATAAATCAAAACCATCTTAGGTCACATGTCAATCACTTAAGCTATTAATTGTCACGTGACACATTTATAATCATTATTATTTTGTTTTAGGAGGGAAAACATAAGCCTTTTTGTTTCACTTATTTTTGTTACAAATTTTAAAGATCAGACTTTCATTTTTGTGCAAACTATTTCCTTTTAAAGAAATTATTTGCAGAAAATATTATGGATTTGTCCTCTTTTTAAATTATATCCACTTTCCTTTGTTATCTTTTATAATATAAATAGTATTTTCTTCATAAAAAATTATTTGCAGAAGACTGCATATGATTATTATTTTACACCGATTTTTAACTAGGTATTTGTTGATCCGTTAAATTTTTTCAATACTTAATTACTTTAACATTTCCAATGAAAACTTCGATGCTAGGTTCAGTTGTATCATTTGATTTATTGACATATAATAATATTATTTACATTCAATATATATTTGTCAATAGTTTATTCAAGATCATATAAATTTATTTTTTTATCAAACTTTATATTATAAATCTTAATCAATTAACGACTGCATACTTATTTTTATATTAGTTAGTTAAAAATGTTTTTGATTATTTTGATGTATCATTGAAATTTTAGTTACATTCTTTTAAGATTGATCAAATTATTTTTTTATGTTTATAAGATTTTTTACGTTAATTTCGAGATTGTGTTCTCCTTTATATAAATTCGTTCTGTAACTAAATTGTGTATGCAATTTCGTTATAACTGTCATATTTTTTTTCCTTTTAAAGTCGTCATTCTTAAAACACTCAATAAAATACAACGACCTTTTAAAAAATAATCTGTAATTGTAACGGAAATTATAACCGACTTTTAAATATTATAATATATATTAACGAATGAAAGCAATAAACGACACAGGATTTAATTTGGTCTAATCTAACCTACGTTCACGCCTCAAAGAATATTTCTTTTATTCAAGGTGTCATGAAATTGCCTTAGCTATCTATTTATAATACAAAGTTACCAATGCACTCTTATAGTAACATTAAATACTTATATTAAATGACGCAAAATAAAACATTTTTATTGATTAAAATTTCTTTTTTTTTCTTACAATTTTTTTCCTTGTGCTCCCCACTATTGTCATATCTGTAACATAACTTCATCTTTTCTTGTAAAATATGTTTCTCTCTTAATCTGATTCATTAAAATCTATAAATAGTGGATACATTTTACAAATGAGATGACTTTTTAGTTTTTTAAGTTTACCAAGAAACTATGCTATATAAATCTATTATTTACAGTGGCATTCTGGTACTATATATAATCACGAATACGATTGACGTGATGTGGATATCTATAAATTATAATAAATCAAAACCATCTTAGGTCACATGTCAATCACTTAAGCTATTAATTGTCACGTGACATTGTATAATCATTATTATTTTGTTTTAGGAGGGGAAAACATAAGCCTTTTTGTTTCACTTATTTTTGTTACAAATTTTAAAGATCAGACTTTCATTTTTGTGCAAACTATTTCCTTTTAAAGAAATTATTTGCAGAAAAGTATTATGGATTTGTCCTCTTTTTAAATTATATCCACTTTCCTTTGTTATCTTTTATAATATAAATAGTATTTTCTTCAAAAAAATTATTTGCAGAAGACTGCATATGATTAATTATTTTACACCTGATTTTTAACTAGTATTTGTTGATCCGTTAAATTTTTCAATACTTAATTACTTTAACATTTCCAATGAAAACTTCGATGCTATTAAAGGTTCAGTTGTATCATTTGATTTATTGACATATAATAATATTATTTACATTCAATATATATTTGTCAATAGTTTATTCAAGATCATATAAATTTATTTTTTTATCAAACTTTATATTATAAATCTTAATCAATTAACGACTGCATACTTATTTTTATATTATTAGTTAAAAATGTTTTTGATTATTTTGATGTATCATTGAAATTTTAGTTACATTCCTTTTTTAAGATTGATCAAATTATTTTTTTATGTTTATGAGATTTTTTACGTTAATTTCGAGAATTGTGTTCTCCTTTATATAAATTCGTTCTGTAACTAAATTGTTATGCAATTTCGTTATAATGTCATATTTTTTTTCCTTTTTAAAGTCGTCATTCTAAAACACTCAATAAAATACAACGACCTTTTAAAAAATAATCTGTAATTGTAACGAAATTATAACCGACTTTTAAATATTATAATATATATTAACGAATGAAAGCAATAAACGACACAGGATTTAATTTGGTCTAATCTAACCTACGTTCACGCCTCAAAGAATTTTTCTTTTATTCAAGGTGTCATGAAACATGCCTTAGCTATCTATTTATAATACAAAGTTACAATGCACTCTTATAGTAACATTAAATACTTATATTAAATTGAAGCAAAATAAAACATTTTTTATGATTAAAATTTCTTTTTTTTTCTTACAATTTTTTTCCTTGTGCTCCCCACTATTGTCATATCTGTAACATAACTTCATCTTTCCTTGTAAAATATGTTTCTCTCTTAATCTGATTCATTAAAATCTATAAAAGTGGATACATTTTACAAATGAGATGACTTTTTAGTTTTTTAAGTTTACCAAGAAACTATGCTATATAAATCTATTATTTACAAGTGGCATTCTGGTACTATATATAATCACGAATATCGATTGACGTGATGTGGATATCTATAAATTATAATAAATCAAAACCATCTTAGGTTACATGTCAATCACTTAAGCATTAGTTGTCACGTGACATTGTTATAATCATTATTATTTTTTTTAGGAGGGAAAACTAAAGCCTTTTGTTTCACTTATTTTTGTTACAAATTTTAAAGAAATCAGACTTTCATTTTTGTGCAAACTATTTCCTTTTAAAGAAATTATTTGCAGAAAATATTATGGATTTTGTCCTCTTTTTTAAATTATATCCACTTTCCTTTGTTATCTTTTATAATATAAATAGTATTTTCTTCATAAAAAATTATTTGCAGAAGAATGCATATGATTATTTATTTTACACCGATTTTTAACTAGTTATTTGTTGATCCGTTAATTTTTTAATACTTAATTACTTTAACATTTCCAAGAAAACTTCAATGCTATTTTAAAGGTTCAGTTGTATCATTTGATTTATTGACATATAATAATATCCTTTACTTCAACATATATTTGTCAATAGTTTATTCAAGATCATACAAATTTATTTTTTTATCAAACTTTCTATTATAAATCTTAATTAATTAACGATTGCATACTTATTTTTATATTAATTAGTTAAAAATGTTCTTGATTATTTTGATGTATCATTGAAATTTTAGTACATTCCTTTTTAAGATTGATCAAATATTTTTTATGTTTATGAGATTTTTTACGTTAGTTTCGAGATTGTGTTCCCTTTATAAAAAGTTCGTTCTGTAACTAAATTGTATATGCAATTTCGTTATAATGTCATATTTTTTTTCCTTTTTAAAGTCGTCATTCTTAAAACACTCAATAAAATACAACGACCTTTTAAAAAATAATCTGTCTTTTATTCAAGGTGTCATGAAATTACAATGCCTTAGCTATCTATTTATAATACAAAGTTACCAATGCACCCTTATAGTAACATTAAATACTTATATTAAATGACGCAAAATAAAACATTTTTCTTGATTAAAATTTCTTTTTTTTTCTTATAATTTTTTTTCCTTGAGCTCCTCACTATTGTCATATCTGTAACATAACTTCTTCTTTTCTTGTAAAATATGTTTCTCTCTTAATCTGATTCATTAAAATCTATAAACAGTGAGATACATTTTACAAATGAGATGACTTTTTACTTTTTTAAGTTTACCAAGAGACTATGCTATATAAATCTATTATTTACAATGGTATTCTCGTAGTATATATAATCATGAATACGATTGGCGTGATGTGGATATCTATAAATTATAATAAATCAAACCATCTTAGGTCACATGTCAATCACTTAAGCTATTAATTGTCACGTGACACTTTATAATCATTATTATTTTGTTTTAGGAGGGAAAACATAAGCCTTTTTGTTTCACTTATTTTTGTTACAAATTTTAAAGATCAGACTTTCATTTTTGTGCAAACTATTTCCTTTTAAAGAAATTATTTGCAGAAAATATTATGGATTTGTCCTCTTTTTAAATTATATCCACTTTCCTTTGTTATCTTTTATAATATAAATAGTATTTTCTTCATAAAAAATTATTTGCAGAAGACTGCATATGATTATTATTTTACACCGATTTTTAACTAGTATTTGTTGATCCGTTAAATTTTTCAATACTTAATTACTTTAACATTTCCAATGAAAACTTCGATGCTAGGTTCAGTTGTATCATTTGATTTATTGACATATAATAATATTATTTACATTCAATATATATTTGTCAATAGTTTATTCAAGATCATATAAATTTTTTTTTTATCAAACTTTATATTATAAATCTTAATCAATTAACGACTGCATACTTATTTTTATATTAGTTAGTTAAAAATGTTTTTGATTATTTTGATGTATCATTGAAATTTTAGTTACATTCCTTTTTAAGATTGATCAAATTATTTTTTTATGTTTATAAGATTTTTTACGTTAATTTCGAGAATGTGTTCTCCTTTATATAAAGTTCGTTCTGTAACTAAATTGTAAATGCAATTTTGTTATAACTGTCATATTTTTTTCCTTTTTAAAGTCGTCGTTTTTAAAACACTCAATAAAATACAATGACCTTTTAAAAAATAATCTGTAATTGTAACGGAAATTATAACTGACTTTTAAATATTATAGTATATAATAACGAATGAAAGCAATAAACGACACGAGATTTAATTTGGTCTAATCTAACCTACGTTCACGCCTCAAAGAATTTTTCTGTTTTTCAAGGTGTCATGAAATTACAATGCCTTACCTATCTATTTATAATACAAAGTTACCAATGCACCCTTATAGTGACATTAAATACTTATATTAAATGAAGAAAAATAAAACATTTTTATTGATAAAAATTTCTTTTTTTTCTTACAATTTTTTTTTCTTGAGCTCTCCACTATTGTCATATCTGTAACATAACTCTTCTTTTCTTGTAAAATATGTTTCTCTCTTAATTTGATTCATTAAAATCTATAAATAGTGAGATACATTTTACAAATGAGATGACTTTTTAGTTTTTTAAGTTTACCAAGAAACTATGCTATATAAATCTATTATTTACAATTGTATTCTGGTACTATATTAATCATGAAATACGATTGACGTGATGTGGATATCTATAAATTATAATAAATCAATACCATCTTAGGTCACATGTTAATCACTTAAGCCCTTAATTGTCACGTGACATTGTTATAATCATTATTATTTTGTTTTAGGAGGGAAAAAATAAACCTTTTGTTTCACTAATTTTTGTTACAAATTTTAAAGAAATCAGACTTTCATTTTTGTGCAAACTATTTCCTTTTAAAGAAATTATTTGCAGAAAATATTAAGGATTTGTCCTCTTTTTAAATTATATCCAATTTCCTTTGTTATCTTTTATAATATAAATAGTATTTTCTTCATAAAAAATTATTTGCAGAAGACTGCATATGATTATTTATTTTACACCGATTTTTAACTAGGTATTTGTTGATCCGTTAAATTTTTTAATACTTAATTACTTTAACATTTCCAATGAAAACTTCGATGCTATTTTAAAGGTTCAGTTGTATCATTTGATTTATTGACATATAATAATATTCTTTACATTCAATATATATTTGTCAATAGTTTATTCAAGATCATATAAATTTATTTTTTTATCAAACTTTCTATTATAAATCTTAATCAATTAACGATTGCATACTTATTTTTATATTAATTAGTTAAAAATGTTCTTTATTATTTTGATGTATCATTGAAATTTTAGTTACATTCCTTTTTAAGATTGATCAAATTATTTTTTTATGTTTATGAGATTTTTTACGTTAGTTTCGAGATTGTGTTCTCCTTTATATAAAGTTCGTTCTGTAACTAAATTGTATATGCAATTTCATTATAACTGTCATATTTTTTTCCCCTTTTTAAAGTCTTCATTCCTAAAACACTCAATAAAATACAACGATTTTTAAAAAATAATCTGTAATTGTTACGAAAATTATAACTGACTTTTAAATATTATAATATATATTAACGAATGAAAGCAATAAACGAACGGATTTAATTTGGTCTAATCTAACCTACGTTCACGCCTCAAAGAATTTTTCTTTTATTCAAGGTGTCATGAAATTACAATGCCTTAGCTATCTATTTATAATACAAAGTTACCAATGCACCCTTATAGTAACATTAAATACTTATATTAAATGACGTAAAATAAAACATTTTTCTTGATAAAATTTCTTTTTTTTCTATAATTTTTTTTCCTTGAGCTCCTCACTATTGTCATATCTGTAACATAACTTCTTCTTTTCTTGTAAAATATGTTTCTCTCTTAATCTGATTCATTAAAATCTATAAACAGTAAGATACATTTTACAAATGAGATGACTTTTTACCTTTTTAAGTTTACAAGAAACTTTGCTATATAAATCTATTATTTACAATGGTATTCTGGTAGTATATATAATCATGAAATACGATTGGCGTGATGTGGATATCTATAAATTATAATAAATCAAAACCATCTTAGGTCACATGTCAATCACTTAAGCTATTAATTGTCACATGACATAATTATAATCATTATTATTTTGTTTTAGGAGGGAAAACATAAGCCTTTTTGTTTCACTTAATTTTGTTACAAATTTTAAAGATCAGACTTTCATTTTTGTGCAAACTATTTCATTTTAAAGAAATTATTTGCAGAAAATATTATGGAATTGTCCTCTTTTTAAATTATATCCACTTTCCTTTGTTATCTTTATAATATAAATAGTATTTTCTTCATCCAAAATTATTTGCCGAAGACTGCATATGATTAATTATTTTACACCGATTTTTAACTAGGTATTCGTTGATCCGTTAAATTTTTCAATACTTATGACTTTAACATTTCCAATGAAAACTTCGATGCTATTTTAAAGGTTCAGTTGTATCATTTGATTTATTGACATATAATAATATTCTTTACATTCAATAAATATTTGTCAATAGTTTATTCAAGATCATATAAATTTATTTTTTTATCAAACTTTCTATTATAAATCTTAATCAATTAACGATTGCATACTTATTTTTATATTAATTAGTTAAAAATGTTTTTGATTATTTTGATGTATCTTTGAAATTTTAGTTACATTCCTTTTTAAGATTGATCAAATCATTTTTTTTTATGTTTATGAGATTTTTTACGTTAGTTTCGAGATTGTGTTCTCCTTTATATAAAGTTCGTTATGTAACTAAATTTTAAATGCAATTTCATTATAACTGTCATATTTTTTTTTCCTTTTTAAAGTCGTCAGTCCTAAAACACTCAATAAAATACGACGACCTTTTAAAAAATAATCTGTAATTGTAACGGAAATTATAACTGCCTTTTGAATATTATAGTATATAATAACGAATGAAAGGAATAAACGACACGAGATTTAATTTGGTCTAATCTAACCTACGTTCACGCCTCAAAGAATTTTTCTTTTATTCAAGGTGTCATGAAATTACAATGCCTTAGCTATCTATTTATAATACAAAGTTACCAATGCACCCCTATAGTAACATTAAATACTTATATTAAATGAAGCAAAATAAAACATTTTTATTGATTAAAATTTCTTTTCTTTCTAACAATTTTTTTCCTTGAGCTCTCCACTATTGTCATATCTGTAACATAACTTCTTCTTTTCTTGTAAAATATGTTTCTCCCTTAATCTGATTCATTAAAATCTATAAATAGAGAGATACATTTTACAAATGAGATGACTTTACTTTTTTAAGTTTACTAAGAAACAATGCTAGATAAATCTATTATTACAATGGTATTTTGGTACTAATATATAATCTTGAAATACGATTGACGTGATGTGGATATCTATAAATTATAATAAATCAAAACCATCTTAGGTCACATGTCAATCACTTAAGCTATTAATTGTCACGTGACATTGTTATAATCATTATTATTTTGTTTTAGGAGGGAAAACATAAGCCTTTTGTTTCACTTATTTTTGTTACAAATTTTAAAGAAATCAGACTTTCATTTTTTGTGCAAACTATTTACTTTTAAAGAAATTATTTGCAGAAAATATTACGGATTTGTCCTCTTTTTAAATTATATCCACTTTCCTTTGTTATCTTTTATAATATAAATAGTATTTTCTTCATAAAAAATTATTTGAAGAAGACTGCATATGATTAGTTATTTTACACCGATTTTTAACTAGGTATTTGTTGATCCGTTAAATTTTTTAATACTTAATTACTTTAACATTTCCAATTAAAACTTCGATGCTATTTTAAAGGTGCAGTTGTATCATTTGATTTATTGACATATAATAATATTCTTTACGTTCAATATATATTTGTCAATAGTTTATTCAAGATCATATAAATTTATTTTTTTTATAAAACTTTCTATTATAAATCTTAATCAATTAACGACTCCATACTTATTTTTATATTAATTAGTTAAAAATGTTTTGATTATTTTGATGTATCATTGATAATTTTAGGTACATTCCTTTTTAAGATTGATCAAATCATTTTTTATGTTTATGAGATTTTTTACGTTAGTTTCGAGATTGTGTTCACCCTTATATAAAGTTCGTTCTGTAACTAAATTGTAAATTCAATTTCGTTATAAACTGTCATTTTTTTTCCTTTTTAAAGTCGTCATTCTTAAAACACTCAATAAAATACAATGACCTTTTAAAAAATAATCTGTAATTGTAATGGAAATTATAACTGACTTTTAAATATTATAGTAATATATTAACGAATGAAAGCAATAAACGACACGAGATTTAATTTGGTCTGATCTAACCTACGTTCACGCCTCAAAGAATTTTTCTTTTATTCAAGGTGTCATGAAATTACAATGCCTTACCTATCTATTTATAATACAAAGTTACCAATGCACCCTTATAGTAACATTAAATACTTATATTAAATGAAGCAAAATAAAACATTTTATTGATTAAAATTTCTTTTTTATTTCTTACAATTTTTTTCCTTGAGCTCTCCAGTATTGTCATATCTGTAACATAACTCTTCTCTTTCTTGTAAGATATGTTTCTCTATTAATCTATTCATTAAAATCTATAAATAGTGATATACATTTTACAAATGAGATGACTTTTTTACTTTTTTTAAGTTTACCAAGAAACTATGCTATATAAATCTATTATTTACAATGGTATTCTGGTAATATATATAATCATGAAATACAATTGCGTGATGTGATATCTATAAATTATAATAAATCAAAACCATCTTAGGTCACATGTCAATCACTTAAGCTATTAATTGTCACATGACATTGTTATAATCCTTATTATTTTGTTTTAGGAGGGAAAACATAAGTCTTTTTTTCACTTATTTTTGTTACAAATTTTAAAGAAATCAGACTTTCATTTTTGTTGCAAACTATTTCCTTTTAAAGAAATTATTTGCAGAAAATATTATGGATTTGTCCTCTTTTTAAATTATATCCACTTTCCTTTGTTATCTTTTATAATATAAATAGTATTTTCTTCATAAAAAAATATTTGCAGAAGACTGCATATGATTATTTATTTTACAACCGATTTTTAACTAGGTATTTGTTGATCCGTTAAATTTCACTACTTAAATTACTTTAACATTTCCAATGAAAACTTCGATGCTATTTTAAAGGTTCAGTTGTATGATTTGATTTATTGACATATAATAATATTCTTTACATTCAATATATATTTGTCAATAGTTTATTCAAGATCATATTAATTTATTTTTTTATCAAACTTTCTATTATAAATCTTAATCAATTAACGATTGCATACTTATTTTTATATTAATTAGTTAAAAATGTTCTTGATTATTTTGATGTATCATTGAAATTTTAGTTATATTCCTTTTTAATGATTGATCAAATCATTTTTTTATGTTTATGAGATTTTTTACGTTAGTTTCGAGATTGTGTTCTCATTTATATAAAGTTCGTTCTGTAACTAAATTGTATATGCAATTTCGTTATAACTATCATAATTTTTTTCCTTTTTAAAGTCTTTATTCTTAAAACACTCAATAAAATACAATGACCTTTTTAAAAATAATCTGTAATTGTAACGGAAATTATAACTGAGTTTAAATATTATAATATATAAACGAATGAAAGCAACAAACGACACCAGATTTAATTTGGTCTAATCTAAACTACGTTCACACCTCAAAGAATTTTTCTTTTATTCAAGAGTGTCATGAAATTACAATGCCTTACCTATCTATTTATAATACAAAGTTACCAATGCACCTTTGTAGTAACATTAAATACTTACATAACTTCTTCTTTTCTTGTAAAATATGTTTCTCTCTTAATCTGATTCATTAAAATCTATAAATATTGAGATACATTTTACAAATGAGATGATTTTTTAGTTTTTTAAGTTTACCAAGAAACTATGCTATATAATCTATTATTTACAAAGGTATTCTGGTAGTATATATAATCATGAAATACGATTGAAGTGATGTGGATATCTATAAATTATAATAAATCAAAACCATTTTAGGTCACATGTCAATCACTTAAGCTATTAATTGTCACGTGACATTCTTATAATCATTATTATTTTGTTTAGGAGGGAAAACACAAGCCTTTTATTTCACTTATTTTTGTTACAAATTTTAAAGAAATCAGACTTTCATTTTTGTGTAAAACTATTTCCTTTTAAGAAATTATTTGCAGAAAAATATTATGGATTTGTCATCTTTTTAAATTATATCCACTTTCCTTTGTTGTCTTTTGTAATATAAATAGTATTTTCTTCATCAAAAATTATTTAAGAAGACTGCATATGATTAGTTATTTTACACCGATTTTTAACTAGGTATTTGTTGATCCGTTAAAATATTCAATACTTAATTACTTTAACATTTCCAATGATACTTCCATACTATTTTAAAGGTTTAGTTGTATGATTTGATTTATTGACATATAATAATATTCTTTACATTCTATATATATTTTCAATAGTTTATTCAAGATCATATAAATTTATTTTTTTATCAAACGTTCTATTATAAATATTAATCAATTAACGATTGCATACTTATTTTTATATTAATTAGTTAAAAATGTTTTTGATTATTTTGAGGGATCATTGAAATTTTAGTTACATTCCTTTTTAAGATTGATCAAATCATTTTTTTTATGTTTATGAGATTTTTTACTTTTAGTTTCGAGATTGTGTTCTCCTTTATATAAAGTTCGTTCTGTAACTAAATTGTAAATGCAATTTCGTTATAACTGTCATATTTTTTTCCTTTTTAAAGTCGTCATTCTTAAAACACTCAATAAAATACAATGAGCTTTTAAAAAATAATCTGTAATTGTAACGGAAATTATAAGTACTTTTAAATATTATAATATATATTAATGCATTCAAGTTATAAAATAATTAAAGTTTTTAATTATGTTAAGAATGATAATAATTTAAATTTCCTTCTTTTTTGTTTAAATAAATTAATATAATAATTATTACCTTTTATGTATTGTTATTGTTATTTTTTAATGAAATGTTAAATGTAACTGCAAATCATTTCTATTTAAAATATTTTCATAACTTATAAATAAACAACAACTTGATGTTTAGTCAATGATTATTAATAAAAGTCAAACATAATTACTATTAAAGGTTGGTTTTACTTAAAAAATCAATTTTTTTCTCATGAGCAGTGACATTATAAAGAATAAAAAGAAGATACAAAGTTTAGGTACTAATATTATACAAAGATGAAAAATCTTACAAATAAGACAACAAATGTGAGGTACAAAGAAATATTTAGAGATTTATAGATTGCTCATATGTTTATTACTTATATATTGTAATTACCAATGACGTTGGTGATTAATGGGCAGAGATAAAAGAATTTAGGTACACATAGATTTGAAGGTCTTAGGTTCAAAACTTCAAATCTCATATACAACAGAAATAAAGAACAAAAAAACTTTTATATTGTAATTAACCTTTTTCCATATTTAATGCATCATTTCGTATTATGATAAAATGAATTATACTATATATTAAATAAAGTAAAATATATTATATAAAACGATCTCTTACTTTTGAATTTATTTGTTAATGAGAAGCCACTTCGTGTTAAAGGGTGAGGGTATTAATGTATGTTAATAGTCATAATACGGGAAACAATTGTGATTATAGTAGAATCTATATCTATGTATAATTTATTAAATTAATAAATTTATAAAAAGTATTATTTTCTTACCGCCCGTGTAACACACGGGATCTTAAACTAGTAATCCATATATGAAGGTTCACATATGGATTAAGAAATCGGTTAAAATGGATTTCAAATTTATGATCATGGAGAACAAATTGAGTGGCTTGAAGCCTTGTAGGTGGTACTAAAAGAAGTAAAGATGCTTGTAAATAAGAAACACTCAAACGGTGGTGTATTAGTCAAATGGCAAGCGAAGGACAACATAGTCATTACACCACCAAAGCATATTTTGGGATGGGTTAAGAGTAACACACATTAATCTCTTCATCTCTTCATTTGTATAATTGTATACTAAAGGGAAATTAAGAAGAGCTATGAGGGAAGATTATGATAACTGGTTTTGTTGTAGCAAGAAGCATCATTCACTTATCTAATACCATAACATTTAGTGAGAGAAAATTCTAGAGAGAGGAGAGAAGACAAGAGAAGAATTTTAGAGGTGGTAGAGCTTAAACTACTTCAAATCATCATGTAAGAAGGTTCAAGAAACATATTCGAATTTGGAAGCTTGTACCAATAAAATTATTTAAGAACTTTGAGATATGAAGTTTCATGACACTCAATAGGATTTATAATGAACTTGCGACTAACTTGGTGAGGTTTTTATAAGAATTAAGATGATGCTTAGTGACAATCAAAAAAGGATTATATGAGTCAGAAATTTTGTGGCGGCTCCAACGTCTAACCACCATATATGACTTAACACAATTACGATATAAGATCACACACAAGGAACTACTTAATTGTAACACTCTATCCCATTTTCGATACCGAATATCTGAAATATTCGTAAGATTCGGTCGCAATTTTTTTTTACTTAAAGCTTACACGTCTTGGTTAACTGATAACCCAAACGAACCGACTTAACGGGTTATTAGACAATTAAATTATAGTCAAAGACAACAATCTTTTATACACAAAACTTTGTCACGCATGATCATATTTTATATTGTTAAGAAGATGTTCCCAAGGAGGTGGTAGTTTAAGAGTGTTCGTTCTTCACGTGCTTGATCGTCTGTCCGGTACCTGCCCTTGTATAAGCCTGTCATAAACACCAAAACAATTAGTGTTTATATTTCTTTTGTGTTAACGACGGAAAATAAAAAAATAAAATGTTTGAACAACTGGGTTCTGTCATGTATCACAACCGAAACGCCTTTAGACGCCGGATGTCACGACGGTTAAATAAGTGCACTTTGCCGAAGTGTGCACTTTACCTATGTGCACTTTGCTAAAGTACACACTTACTGAAATATACACTTTGCACTTTGCTGAAGTGTGCACTTTACAAAACTGTGCACTAACCTGTGCACTTTACTAAACTATGAATTTACATGTGCAGCTTTACAAAACTATGCACTAACCTATGCACTTTGCTAAATTGTGTACTAACATGTGCACTTTACTAAACTGTGCACTAAGATATGCACTTTGCTAAATTGTGCACTAAACTGTGCACGAAATTTTCCTAAGATTCGGTCGCAATTTTTTTTACTTAAAGCTTACACGTCTTGGTTAACTGATAACCCAAACGAACCGACTTAACGGGTTATTAGACAATTAAATTATAGTCAAAGACAATAATCTTTTACACACAAAACTTTGTCACGCATGATCATATTTTATATTGTTAAGAAGATGTTCCCAAGGAGGTGGTGGTTTAAGAGTGTTCGGTTCTTCACGTGCTTGATCGTCCGTCCGGTACCAGCCCTTGTATAAGCCTGTCATAAACACCAAAAACAATTTAGTGTTTATATTTCTTTTGTGTTAACGAACGGAAAATAAAAAAATAAAATGTATGAACAACTGGGTTCTGTCATGTATCACAACCGAAACGCCTTTAGACGCCGGATGTCACGACGGTTAAATAAGTGCACTTTGCCGAAGTGTGCACTTTACCTATGTGCACTTTGCTAAAGTACACACTTTACTGAAATATACACTTTGCACTTTGCTGAAGTGTGCACTTTACAAAACTGTGCACTAACCTGTGCACTTTACTAAACTATGAATTTACATGTGCACTTTACAAAACTGTGCACTAACCTATGCACTTTGCTAAATTGTGTACTAACATGTGCACTTTACTAAACTGTGCACTAAGATATGCACTTTGCTAAATTGTGCACTAAACTGTGCACGAAATTTTCGTAAGATTCGGTCGCAATTTTTTTTACTTAAAGCTTACACGTCTTGGTTAACTGATAACCCAAACGAACCGACTTAACGGGTTATTAGACAATTAAATTATAGTCAAAGACAATAATCTTTTATACACAAAACTTTGTCACGCATGATCATATTTTATATTGTTAAGAAGATGTTCCCAAGGAGGTGGTGGTTTAAGAGTGTTCGGTTCTTCACGTGCTTGATCGTCCGTCCGGTACCAGCCCTTGTATAAGCCTGTCATAAACACCAAAAACAATTAGTGTTTATATTTCTTTTGTGTTAACGAACGGAAAATAAAAAAAATAAAATGTATGAACAACTGGGTTCTGTCATGTATCACAACCGAAAGCCTTTAGACGCCGGATGTCACGACGGTTAAATAAGTGCACTTTGCCGAAGTGTGCACTTTACCTATGTGCACTTTGCTAAAGTACACACTTTACTGAAATATACACTTTGCACTTTGCTGAAGTGTGCACTTTACAAAACTGTGCACTAACCTGTGCACTTTACTAAACTATGAATTTACATGTGCACTTTACAAAACTGTGCCTAACCTATGCACTTTGCTAAATTGTGTACTAACATGTGCACTTTACTAAACTGTGCACTAAATATGCACTTTGCTAAATTGTGCACTAAACTGTGCACGGAATATTCGTAAGATTCGGTCGCAATTTTTTTACTTAAAGCTTACACGTCTTGGTTAACTGATAACCCAAACGAACCGACTTAACGGGTTATTAGACAATTAAATTATAGTCAAAGAAAACAATCTTTTATACACAAAACTTTGTCACACATGATCATATTTTATATTGTTAAGAAGATGTTCCCAAGGAGGTGGTGTAGTTTAAGAGTGTTCGGTTCTTCACGTGCTTGATCGTCCGTTCGGTACCAGCCCTTGTATAAGCCTGTCATAAACACCAAAACAATTAGTGTTTATATTTCTTTTGTGTTAACGACGAAAAATAAAAAAATAAAATGTTTGAACAACTAGGTTCTATCATGTATCACAACCGAAACGCCTTTAGACGCCGCATGTCATGCGGTTAAATAAGTGCACTTTGCCGAAGTGTGCACTTTACCTATGTGCACTTTGCTAAAGTACACACCTTACTGAAATATACACTTTGCACTTTGCTGAAGTGTGCACTTTACAAAACTGTGCACTAACCTGTGCACTTTACTAAACTATGAATTTACATGTGCATTTTACGAAACTATAGTGCACTAACTAAACTATGCACTTTGCTTTTTTTGTGTACTAACATGTGCCACTTTACTAATACTGTGCACTAAGTATGCACGTTAGTAAATTGTGCACTAAACTTGATTGCACTTGCTAACTTGCACTAACCTGTCCACTTTGCTAAATCTTTGTATATGCACTAACATGTGCACTATATAAACTGTGCACTGTCCTATGCACTTTGCTAAACTTATGCCTAACATTTGCCTTTAAATAATGCACTCAAATGTGCACTAACATGTGCATTTGCTAAATTGTCACTACCTGGTGCACTTACAAACTGTGCACTAACCTATGCACTTTGCTAAATTATGCACTATACACTAACATGTGACTTTTACTAACCCTTGCAAATTTATTAATTGTGTACTAACCTTGTGCACTTTGCTAAATTATGCATTGTGCACTAACATGTGCACTTTACTAAATTGTGGACAAACCTGTTCACATTTGCGAAATTGTGCACTAACCTTGTGCATTTTGCTAAATTTGTGCACTAACATGTGCACTTTTCTAATTGTGCACTAACCACTATTGCACCTTGCTAAATGTACATGTGCACGAAACCTGTGCACTATGCTAAACTATGCACTGGCATGTGCACTTGTATTATGTTAAACTGTGCGCTATACTAAACTATGCACGAACATGTGCACTATGCTAAATTGTGCACTAACATGTGCACTATGATAAACTATGCATTATGCATTGACATGTGCACTGACATGTTTGAATCTAAATTTGTTAGTTCTCAAACCATTCCTTAGTCAGACTATAAGCCCTTACCGAAGGTATAATTCTTTACACTTACCTGGTGCGGGTCAAAGTGATGACCTGTTATCAATACCTTCCGGTTCTATTCGCTAATTCATGGCAATACATGCCCATACATTATGCTTACCTGCAAGTATTAAACTTAACAAACAAAGCATCAAATATCATGTCCAAATGGTGATAACATCACCATTTGACCTGTTTGACCCGATTGTCCATTTGACCCGTTCATACCTTACTCTTTTAGCGTTTCAACTAACTATGCGTTGTTTATAGCCAAAAAGGTGCATACTTACTATCTTACCCATTTGACCCGTCATGGTTTACACTATTGGGTCCTATTTCTGAATTCATTAGTTTATCACCAAAAACTCCTTTTTATTCTTTCGACCCATTTTGGTTCGCGCAGATACATAGTTACTCGTCATTTTGCTCGTTTGACCCGTTATGGTCTAAAATTCGAGAATTCAATGTTTAATCACCATCATGTGATCTAGTTATCATTTTATTTATTTGACCCGTTATGACTTACATCATAGGGTCCTATTTCAAGATTCTATATTTATCAGCAAATTATGATTTAACTAATAATATCCATTTTTAACCACAACCGTTCTTAAGCATGCATATACTTTCTATCATTTAGGTAGCGATTATATTCTAGGAGGTGTAAGCTTTACTTACCTTGCACCCGTTCGAACTTCCGCGCGCCTATGACCCGTTTGACCCATTCCTTTCCAAGCTCCCACATAGCTTGTCAAGTGTCAAACTATCACATAATATCCACAAGGTGATTAGATTAGTCATCCAATATCATGACCATCACTACTCGTGGATTTCTATACCTCATTTATCTTTTCATTTTATTTTGGTTAGTTCGACTTTTAAAAGTCAAACTACCTATTGACATACATAAACGCATTAACAATTTGAGAAAATTCACTTAGGCATTTTATCGAACACTTGGTGGGCATCGTTTTTAGCCAACCAAATTTAGCTTAATTTACTAACCAACATTGCCATGTTTCTTCTAGTCTCAACAAGTTCAATCATCCCAACATCTAAACTATTCAATTTCTTCACACAAACTAGTTAACATGGTGTTTATAACACTATTACTACGTAATTTCTTAATATCATCAAAACCCATTTCAAGTCATGTATGAAAACTTACTCGAATCTCTAATTTGTTCAAGTATCTTACACATACATACAAGTATGATGATTATGAACATCCATGCATCATCAATTTCATTATATAATAAAAACCCACTTAACATCAAACTCATCATATGTAAATCTACCACATACCTTATGTTTAGATGGTGCTAGAGAGTTAGAATCTTCAAACATGCAATCAAAACTACTTCGATTTGGATTGAATAATTTTGAGGAGATTGTCAAGAACAAGGGTTTCCCCTTTCTATCTCTTCTCTGTACGCACACACACACACATACATGTGGTATTTTAGTTTTGTTTTAATAAAACAAGTTTTCCAATTGCCCATTTTATCCCCTCATGTATGGTTTTGTTATAAAAATGGCCACCATTCATGATTTCATTATTTAGCAACTTATCATAACTCGGTTTAGATATTCCTAGTCAAATTACTAAATATGGGGTGTTACAACCCGACACAATTTAAGTCCCACTCACCGGAGCCTTTTATAAACTTTTACTTACCACAAGTATTTGTTCACTTTAATTAGCGTTAGCTTGATTAGTTAAAAATCCTAACGCTTATCTGGTCAACTTTTTAAACTGACGGTATTTCACCTTCTCTTTAATATTAACGGGATTTGATTACCAAACCTGTTTTTGGGGTGTTACAAGTCTACCCCCCCTTAAAGATGTTTTGTCTCCAAAATCTTTCTTAGTTTTTCATTGGGTTAGACCTAATGAACTTGGTTTCGGTGATCCCTTGAGCATTGCTCACATTTTAATAATTTAATAATCTTACCAGGAAGGTATGGTAGTGTCTTTCGGGCTCCAAGGTGCATGCGGCTTTTATGTGTAAAGCCTCATGTGTCGTTAATTTCATCTTGTATCCCTTATCTTTATCGTTTACTTGATCGACTCGCCATTTGGCCACTCGGTGATATGAATCTGTCAACATTCTTATTCATGCTGATCCTATAATGATAAGCGCATTAAACAAGTTTTAAATTTAAATTTTAAATTTGACCTTGAACGGTCTTGCCGGTTAGACTTATCAGTCACCGGTTACCTTGTACCCCATCGCTCAGGCATACTAATATTTCCTTCACGAGGCTTACAAGCATTTCATGACCCCAATTTCATAGTTTGTGTTACAAAGAGATCATATACCATGCTATTTTTCTTGACCGTGATTGCATCACGTGATGTTTAAGTTTATATCTATCTTTTCGTTTTTTTTCGAAAATTTTCTTTTCGAACTTATCTTCTTGCCCCTATTGGTGTCAAGACTTGTTTCTTTTAATATTAATCGTTTTTTTTCAATTTCTCTCATACTATTTATGTTTGTTAAAACGTTGTTTCTAACTAAAACTGAATTTTAGTTTAACGGTTTCTCTTTAACTTATGTCAATTACTTGTATCAAGAAATTGACAACCAAGCATTTCTTCCTTACTATTCTTACTATTCATTTCTCACAGTAAGACCTCTAAGGTCCACTTCCTTTCGATTCCTGACTCAAAGGTCATTTTGGTCCCGTAGACCTTTACATTATTTATAACCCGAAGTTCGCAGTGACCACGTAGATCATCCCTTTACCCGTGTCATTCTTTAATTGTATTTGTTTCCAACATACTCATTTTATGGTTAAAAGGAAAATCTTTTACCTTATTTTTTTTTTATCCACCAATCATAGCCCCTTTTGAGCATGAAGGCTAATTTATTTCTATTTCAACTATGGTCCTTAGACCATGTTTGATCCGTGTTGGCAATATCGACCCCGTGAGTTATTTATGTGTCACATTTCTTGCCGGATTTATTAGTCGTTTCACCCTTTTATATTTATTAATTAGTTACCGTGCACCCGCGTGGAACTACCGCATGGAAATGCGCGTCATAAAATGAATATAACAACACGACAGTTGCAGAAATGTGGATTCAGATAATACTAACAAAATGGGTGATGTCCATTTGCACCTAAGCCTAGCGCAAAGGTTAAATGACATTGACCACTCGTCACCACCGAGTCACAACTACCATCTTAAGTAGCAACCATCACATTCTGTCTATGCTGCTTAAAACACCCGATCTCATACACAGATAAGATACAGTCTAATGGTATCGCGCGCGCCCGCGCGATCTTAGTCCATGACTAGATCATTTTCTGTTCGGACAACTCCTTCGCTTTTATGACTTCTTACGTCATTTAAGCGTCGGTTTGTCTCACGCTTCCCGTTACTCGGCTTGCGCTTACATTTCGTTACAACCCATTATCCGGGTTTATTATTTTAATGCTTTAACGCTCCCATTACCTGGTTTGCGTTTGCGTTTATATTCACTCACGTCCCATTACCCGGGATCATTATTTGAATGCTTTAACGCTCCCGTTACCCGGTTTGCGTTTACATTTATTTTCAAACATTATACTTCATTTGACTCGTTTGACTTATTCGTGTGAAATCCATCACCTATGAACAATCAAACCTTATTTTTTATTTGAATCGTTTGACCTGTTCCCATGAAATCCATCACTTATGAACAGTCAACCTTTATTCTTTATTTGACCCAAAGGGCTCCTTTTTAACTCATCCCATTAGCCTCGTCCTTACTACACCGGATGTATATGTGCTCGTTATAAGAAGTTCATGGTATCATGTGTTTACTAGTTACTTGGCCAAGGTAAGTAGTCAACACATGGTATGTATGACCTTATTATAACTATCGCTTACCTCCCATGTAAGTAAATTCTCGGTTCACGTTCGTATCTCCAATTTTTATTTGGTAAAACCTCTTTTTTATTGTTATTTAACAATTATTAGTTTTACCCATTTTCGTCTCTAAACATATAAAATGTTTTCATTTTGTAAAACTTTTATGCAACCACATTTATTCAGGTGATCATTACTTTTCCTCAATAGAATCTTATTGAGAATATCTACTTGGATGGTCACCACATCCAAGTTTTTAGATCTGAACTCTTTTATACTTTAGTTATTCACGATTGTGAATGATGCGTATTACCCGCCCAATTTCTCTTGGGAACATCATCATGGATAGGTATCCCATCCGGTTTTCCCATGCCTTAATTTCGTATTCAACTGTCATTCATTACGTATCTGTTGCATACTACTAGTTATACAATAATTTAACGCGTGTACCTGGGATACTCGTCCTAATGGGCTTTCATTGCCGTTCGACCTTTATTCGTTATTGTTACTTGATTTAGGTCCTTGGTGAGCATGCTCTGCTTGTCATAGTTCAGACAATTTCATCATCACATCAGTAGATCATTAGATTCCCGCCATCTTCAGATACGAGAGTCATTCTACTGAAACGCCCACAAAAGATTAGTAACGTTTAAAATTAATAAGCACCCGTACTATAGTACAATGCTTTCTACAATACATGTTAACACACACAATTTGCTAACTATACTGGTCTTTTACCAATTATTTGGGATAATGTGCGTTTACATGATAGCCCTTCGTGTTGTATACAACACTTAAACATGCTAGACCGTAAATATTTATAATAACTTACCGGATCATGCGACTAAGTCTCGAACCGAACACGTTTAACCTTTAACCTTAAGCTCTGATACCAACTTGTAACACTCTATCCCATTTTCGATACCGAATATCTGAAATATTCATAAGATTCGGTCATAATTTTTTTTTACTTAAAGCTTACACGTCTTGGTTAACTGATAACCCAAACGAACCGACTTAACGGGTTATTAGACAATTAAATTATAGTCAAAGACAATAATCTTTTATACACAAAACTTTGTCACGCATGATCATATTTTATATTGTTAAGAAGATGTTCCCAAGGAGGTGGTGGTTTAAGAGTGTTCGGTTCTTCACGTGCTTGATCGTCCGTCCGGTACCAGCCCTTGTATAAGCCTGTCATAAACACCAAAAACAATTAGTGTTTATATTTCTTTTGTGTTAACGAACGGAAAATAAAAAAAATAAAATGTATGAACAATTGGGTTCTGTCATGTATCACAACCGAAACGCCTTTAGACGCCGGATGTCACGACGGTTAAATAAGTGCACTTTGCCGAAGTGTGCACTTTACCTATGTGCACTTTGCTAAAGTACACACTTTACTGAAATATACACTTTGCACTTTGCTGAAGTGTGCACTTTACAAAACTGTGCACTAACCTGTGCACTTTACTAAACTATGAATTTACATGTGCACTTTACAAAACTGTGCCCTAACCTATGCACTTTGCTAAATTGTGTACTAACATGTGCACTTTACTAAACTGTGCACTAACATATGCACTTTGCTAAATTGTGCACTAAACTGTGCACTTTACTAAACTGTGCACTAACCTGTCCACTTTGCTAAATTATGTGCTATGCACTAACATGTGCACTTTACTAAACTGTGCACTGACCTATGCACTTTGCTAATTATGCACTAACATGTGCAGTTTAATAAATTGAGCACATTACTAAATTGTGCACTAACATGTGCATTTTGCTAAATTGTGCACTAACCTGTGCACTTCACTAAACTGTGCACTAACCTATGCACTTTGCTAAATTATGCACTATACACTAACATGTGTACTTTACTAACCCGTGCACTTTATTAAATTGTGCACTAACCTGTGCATTTGCTAAATTGTGCACTGTACATTCTCATGTGCACCTTGCTAAATTATGCATTGTGCACTAACATGTGCACTTTACTAAATTGTGGACAAACCTATTCACGTTGCTAAATTGTGCACTAACTTGTGCATTTTGCTAAATTGTGCACTAACATGTGCACTTTTCTAATTGTGCACTAACTGTGCACCTTGCTAAACTATACACTGTGCACGAACCTGTGCACTATGCTAAACTATGCACTGGCATGTGCATTATGTTAAACTGTGCACTATACTAAACTGTGCACGAACCTAATGCTAAATTATGCACTAACATGTGCACTATGCTAAACTATGCATTATGCATTGACATGTGCACTGACCTGTTTGAATCTAAATTTGTTGTTCTCAAACCATTCTTTAGTCAGACTATAAGCCCTTACCGAAGGTATAATTCTTTACACTTACCTGGTGCAGGTCAAAGTGATGACCTGTTATCAATACCTTACGGTTCTATTCGCTAATTCATGGCAATACATGCCCATACATTATGCGTACCTGCAAGTATTAAACTTAACAAACAAAGCATCAAATATCATGTCCAAATTGGTGATAACATCACCATTTGACCTGTTTGACCCGATTGTCCATTGACCAGTTCATAGCTTACTCTTTTAGCGTTTCAACTAACTATGGTTGTTTATAGCCAAAAAGGTGCATACTTACTATCTTACCCATTGACCCGTCATGGTTTACACTATTGAGTCCTATTTCTGAATTCATTAGTTTATCACCAAAAACTCCTTTTTATTCTTTCGACCCATTTTGGTTCACGCCGATACATAGTTACTTGTCATTTTGCTCGTTTGACCCGTTATGGTCTAAAATTCTAGAATTCAATATTTAATCACCATCATGTGATCTAGTTATCATTTTATTTATTTGACCCGTTATGACTTACATCATAGGGTCCTATTTCAAGATTCTATGTTTATCACCAAATTATGATTTAACTAATAATACCCATTTTTAACCACAACCGTTCTTAAGCATGCATATACTTTCTATCATTTAGGTAGCGATTATATTCTAGGAGGTGTAAGCTTTACTTACCTTGCACCCGTTCGAATTCCTCGTGCCTATGACCCGTTTGACCCATTCCTTTCCAAGCTCCTACCTAATTGTCAAGTGTCAAACTATCACATAATATCCACAAGGTGATTAAATTAGTCATCCAATATCATGACCATCACTACTCGTGGATTTCTATACCTCATTTATCTTTTCATTTTATTTTGGTTAGTTCGACATTTAGAAGTCAAACTACCTATTGACATACATAAACCATTAACAATCTTGAGAAAACTCACTTAGGCATTTTATCGAACACTTGGTGGGATCGTTTTTAGCCAACCAAATTTAACTTAATTTACTAACCAACATTGCCATGTTTCTTCCAGTCTCAACAAGTTCAATCATCCCAACATCTAAACTATTCAAGTTCTTCACATAAACTAGTAAACATGGTGTTTATAACACTATTACTACGTTAATTTCTTCATATCATCAAAACCCATTTCAAGTCATGTATGAAAACTTACTCGAATCTCTAATTTGTTCAAGTATCTTACACATACATACAAGTATGATGATTATGAACATCCATGCATCATCAATTTCATTATATAATAAAAAACCCCCTTAACATCAAACTCATCATATGTAAATCTACCACATACCTTATGTTTAGATGGTGCTAGAGAGTTAGAATATTCAAACATGCAATCAAAATTACTTCGATTTGGATTGAGTAATTTTGAGGAGATTGTCAAGAACAAGGGTTTCCCCTTTCTATCTCTTCTCTGTACGCGCCACACACACACCTACATGTGTGTGTTTTAGTTTGTTTTAATAAAACAAGTTTTCCAATTGCCCATTTTATCCCCTCATGTATGGTTTTGTTATAAAAATGGCCACCATTCATGATTTCATTATTTAGCAACTTATCATAACTCGGTTTCAGATATTCCTAGTCAAATTACTAAATATGGGGTGTTACAACCCGACACAATTTAAGTCCCACTCACCGGAGCCTTTTATAAACTTTTACTTACCACAAGTATTTGTTCACTTTAATTAGCGTTAGCTTGATTAGTTAAAAATCCTAACGCTCATTTGTTTAACTTTTTACGACTGACGGTATTTCACCTTCTCTTTAATATTAACGGGATTTGATTACCAAACCTGTTTTTGGGGTGTTACATTAATATAACTCATATGTTGGTAAATGATTTAAGATAAAGTACAATTTGTATCTCTATGGTTTGGAGACAGGATCACTGTTCACCTCTGATAGTTATTTTCGCCATCTGAGTCCCTCTAATTTACATATGTTAAACTATGAACCCCTCCCTCTAACTTCGTCAGCATATTCCATTACTGACTTAACGGCATGGGAGGGGTTCATAGTTTGAGTCCCTCACATTTACTCACCTACCCCCTCATATATAAGCTCTTAAATAGTTTGAGTCCCTCGCATTTACTCACCTACCCTCCCCTCTCGAACCGACCACCACTCACGACACCCTCCTCCGACAACCACCCCACGCCATCGGCCACCTCACTTTACCTGAACTACAACCCAACTTCACCTGTACTCCAACCCGACAATCTCCCTCGACAACTAGTCGCCTCTGACCAACTATTACCCAACCCGACACCCACCTTTATCTAATCATCATCTACCCACCTTCAATAATAAATCATTCCTTACAGTGAAAGAGATTTCGTAAACAAACAATGGCTGGAGAATTCAGACTACACCGATCATAACCTATCCACTTCCAATCATTACCCACTGACCCAATCATGGTTTTTTCTATTGAAGTGGTAATGGATTACAAGAGGTCACATGTAACTTTGATTTTACTTGATCTTGGTTAATGATTAGTGAAATTTACTGGAAAATGAACATGATACAAGTTTATTTAGAACATTTGTAGTAGACATTAGGATCAACGGTACCTTAACCCACCTCATATTACACTTCAAGGTGGTTGTGAAGTTCTTGAGCAATATGAACTTCCAATTCCGCTTTGAAGGATGAAGGAAAGATAGGATCGACTAGGGGTAGATGCTTTTGTATTATTTGATGCCTAATTATGTTAAACTAACATTTGATCATGGTATCTTAAAACGTGAATAAAACACGAGATAAAACACCCGGTTATTAGATAAATACCTGGTTATGCATGTAATTAACCTATATATATGTATGTACATGAATTGTGTGTGTAGAGGTGGTGGTGGCGGCACATGGGGTGTCCACCAACACCCAAGCCTTAAAAG
This sequence comes from Scalesia atractyloides, assembly GCA_947069175.1. NCBI lineage: Eukaryota > Viridiplantae > Streptophyta > Magnoliopsida > Asterales > Asteraceae > Scalesia > Scalesia atractyloides. The sequence continues at coordinate 35,254,812 of CAMTDV010000025.1, forward strand.
TGTCATCAAATTCCTTCCACCATAACATTTTTTAAAACTCAAAACTTTACACGCACATCAACACTCACTCTCTCACATCTCCTTCTCCCTCTCTCAGCCGAACATATCCCCACCCACCTCAATTCCCATTTTTCATTCAAAAATTGAAGATTCAAGCTCATTCCAAGTTGATTCAAGTTTTTTTGAACATCCAAAGGTGATTCTAAGGTGATTTCAAGAAGGAACAAACTTGCATTCATCAAAAATCTCATCAAAACCCATTTTTTTTCTTGGAAGGTATAAACCCATTTACCATTATTTGACTTGTTTCTTAATAATGATGGTGATAGCATGTTTCTAAAACACCTCACTTGGGTTCTTCATAACTCTTGGAAACTAATCAATAATAATCTTATCAAAATGAAAATTGAAAGTTTCGGATCTGGTAGGTTTAGATGGAAGTTTGGATTGGATAAAGCTAATTTGGTAGAAATTTATTAGCAAGAAGAAGAAGTAGAAGGATACATTCATACCAAAAGAGCATACATCATTTTACCAGCGTCTCTCAGCCTTTCCCCAAAACTTTCAAAAATTTATGAACTATAAACACATTCACTCATATTTATATACATGATGGAGTATTTTGGGACGAATCACTAATCTGTACGGATGAGTCCCCGTCCTCTCCAAATTGTCATATGTTGGTATCTCTCATTTAATTATACAATATTCAACACACGATTTATCTAGCCTATTCGTACAATGGCAGGCACACATAATATGCACCAACAGATTCCCCCTTTGAGGTCACTAACGAATCTTGATCTTCAAATATGTAAGTCGTGTTTGAATATCCTGCAACTTCAATCAAGCATTTGATATTTTCAATTAATTCCCCTTGATTGATGATTCGGGTTTGCATTTGCCAAAGCATATTCCCCCTGAAATGATCCCCCTGGAATGACACTTCAGTTCTTTGTTTGCACGGTTCCTGACCTCCTCTGATTTGCTTAACTGCAATCTTCATGAATAATTACCAACTTGAAACTAATTAATGCAACATCTCTATCTTAACATCAACCACATCCATGCTTGGTTTTTGATTACCTCTCATAGCTCAATCTCTTAATCTTCAAAAACCCAACTGACAATTGATAGAAACTTCAAACACCACACTGGTAATCTTCAAGTCTGTGAATACGCTTGAAATTCTGAAATTCCGTCTTCCATAATCATCTTTATGCCCATCTTGAATGATTGATCAGTGTAAATAGTAATCTCCACAATCAGCAAATCTTCATCGGATAACAAATTATCTGGTAACACATTGTGATCTAAGAAACATTCTTCCACAATCAAAATCACATTCTTCCTCTTCAATCACAATAACAGATGTGTAGCCTTCTTTTTTAGTCCCGACAGCAACTTAATCAACAAATATCATCATTCCCCGGCGGTTAGTGTAACATTTGTCAAAAACGGGTTTCCAAAACCCGCTCCGTTTTGTAACCGAATATCAAGTTATAAATGTCACGTTGTATATTTATGGTTATTTTGATTTTTAATGATACATAATTAATAAACAAACTAAACTATAAAAATTATATTTGATAAAAAGTGAAAACAAAATAATAAAAATAAAATGTTGCTGCCGGGGCTCGAACCCGGGTCAGCCGGAAGTGAAATCCAAAGACTTAACAGACACACACATCACCACTCGGCCACTTGTTTGTTTTCTGTCAACTCTAGGAAACAAATGATTCTTATATACAAACCTAGATAAACCGGTTACGCCAACTGAAAAACTGAAATCGGCTATTCAACCGTTTAAACGTTTGAATAATCGCGATTTCAGGTTTATAACCGATGCACCGACGATCTTAATCAATTCGGATTTGAATGAACTTCAATTTTGATCATAATCGGTTTTTATAACCGAAAATAATCAATGTCTGAATTACTTCAATCAAGACCCCTCTCGCCACTCAGAAACATCATACAAACATTCCATTTCACTTTCGTCACACATTCGGTCAATCAGAAAGCTTAAATCAACTCGCCAGAAAATTCTGCAAGTTCGCCGGAAAACCGTATTTTTCCTCAAATCGGTAAGTTCTTCAATACCATCGTAGTCTAACAGTTGTTAAGCTATTTCTAACTCAAACCTTCCACTTGAGATCGAATTCAGGCACTGTTATCAGATAATTCCAGTTCGCCGGAAAATTTCTGGAAATCTTTATCTTCGTCTGTGAAACGGTAAGGACCTTCAAACACACTGATAACGTTTGTTTAACACTTCAATTTCATGATTAGCTAATCAAAACGATTAATTGATTTGCTCAGTTGAAGTTCTTAAAAACAGAGACCGACGCCTTGCCGGAACTCTGTAATCAATCGTTCACCGGTATGTTTTCTTCTAATTATCATCCCTGCTATCTCTTATCAGTCTGTGTAATGCTTAACAATCGGATTAACAAGATTTAATGGTGTAATCTGCTGTCGGTAAAATCCAACGAAGAAGATGAACTGTGATAACACTATAAGTATAATTAAAATTGGTATTTTAAACGGGTTAGACACACAGTCCAGCGGTGGACTGTTTGCAAATAATACGCACACGTCACGAGTTTGATCCCTGATACACGCACCCTCTATGTAATAAAATGCCTTTTTGATTAAAGCTGAACCGGGTTAACCCCGTTAGTTGTTAAGTATAATAAAAACCGAGATATTAACCAGGTTAGACACACAGTCCAGCGGTGGACTGTGTGCAACACTAAGTCGCACGTCACGCGTTTGAGTCTGGTTAACGGCACCGGTTCGATGATTTAAAATCTTTTTTTTAAAAACAAATGAATTTTGAATAAATCGAATTAGTATATAAATATAATTAAAAACAAGATTATTTCGGGTTAGACACGTAGCTCAGTTGGTAGAGCTGCGTGCACGCGTACGGGAGGTCTCGGGTTCGAGTCTCACCCAGCGCATACATGCACACTGACCGAACCGGTCAACAGGTCAACGGTCAACGGTCAACGCAAAAATAAACAATTTTTTTATATTTTTATTTATTTAATTTAATTTAAAAATCAATTAAAAATACTTAAAAATAATATTTTTAAAGATAGAAAATAGCCTTAAACTCACAAAAATATATTTAAAAATTTCATTAAAATCCTTAATAAAATCCACTCATTTGCTATATTTTCCGTCATTATTTAGGTTAGTAATTCTCGTTGTTCAACTCTCCCGACTCGTGCACATCTCATCATCTCCATTCAAACGCACCCAATGTGAGTGAATCTTTACAAATTCCCCGTTTTAATCACGTTTTGGGGTGTATCATGTGTCTTGCTATATATTATATTTAAACCATTGTGCATACATCATATCATGAACTTGTGTATCCAGCTTGTTTCAACTGTTAGTGTGGTTATTGTTAGATTCAATTTATTATTTCAGTACGTGCAATTTCATAGGCCGCCGCTCCCCATTACATTATAAGCGTTGAGCATGTTCCCCATTACATTATGAGCGTGAACCTGGCGTGCCCACATACGATCGGCTCCATTTGATTGAGCCTTGATCGCACAGACATTTATCATTTTCAGTACATGCAATACGATCGGCTCCGTTTGATTGAGCCTTGATCGCACAGTTTCATTCATGTTATTTATCGTATGATGTTGGTATGTTAATGTATGCTATCATATGTTATTGTATGTTATAGTTGTGATTGCTATTGCTACTGCTTGGTTATTTACATTTGCTCATTATTGATTATGCACAATTTTTCATTGATAAACTAATAAGTAAATCAATAATAAATGTTTATCTAACAAGGTTCACTCGCCAACTTATGTTGACCCAAAAACCCCCATTTTTTTACACATGATACAGGTGAACCAGCTGCAGCAAGAAACACTTAGGATTGGACTAGAAGAATAAAATGATTTAGAGTTTGGGATTGTTTTGTTTGGTTTATTTTCTTTGTATTGTATGAACATGTTTGGATATTTGGAAATGTAACTTTGACTTTAATAAATTTGAAACATATTAGTAAATATCATGAGCTTTGGTGATAACCCAATTATGCCCCGACTCTTATTCCGCTGCGGGTCGGGGTGTTACAGATTGGTATCAGAGCCATGACTATAGGGATATAGGATAGGTTATTAGACCCTTAGAGCCTATACTATAGTTGATTAGAAATTTTTGAGATTTTTGTGTGTTACATGCCAAATTTCATGATGTTTATATGTTTTATATTAAATGTTACATTCAATGTTATGCAAGCATGTTCATAAGTATATATTATCATATAATGCCTATCATGAATCATATTCTCATAACACATCATATCCATGAAAGCACACACCACATCATGATTGTTTTTACAATGATTTTTGTGTTTTCAAATCTCATCAAAGTGAGTTCTCATGACGGGCATGTAGTAACTGGAAGGGTACCAGTACCGGTAGTTGGAACGTCCTGTCTAGGCTGGCATTCGTTATAATCCAAAATAAAGGACCAGTTTGCCTACCTGGGGACTAACGATGAGAGTACGAAGTACCTATTAGGCCAAAGCATGCTATACCAAACGTCGTGTGAGCTAACCCCACTTTGAGTTGTCATTGTGTCTACACCTGGACACATTCCGACCATACATCTCGTAAACATATTTTGTGGTTTGCATTCGGGTGATGCGAGTGTTAAATCGCCAATACTAATGTGAATCCTACCAAGCCAATAGCCATGGGGGCCCACATGACTATACAGGTGAAGGTATGGGGGACATTTGAGGCCCAACATGAGCAAACCCAAGACATCCTATGGATGTAGTTGCATTATTGATATTTATGTTATTTTCATTTTTCTTAAAGACACATGACACCTAAAAAGATTCCATAAACTCACAATCTTCTTATGTATGTTCCTGTAGATGTCGTCCAGACAACAACGAGGGGGTAAAAGATCAGGAAGGTCTCAGGAACGCTTGGCCACACACATCGCGAAACAAATGGCCACGATACTGCCTGACATTGTGGTTCAAGTACAACAAGCTCTCGCCACAAATCCCACTAATCCTCCCTAACAACATGACCAGAACATCGACAACCCTCCTACCAGCAAGTGCTCATACAAACATTTCAAATCTTGTGATCCTCCTAAATTTGAAGGGACCGAAGGTGTCACTGCTCTCCTCCATTGGTTCGAGGAAATGGAAAACACCTTCCTCAACTGCGATTGTCCTGAGGATCGCAAGGTTCGATACGCCACCGGGAGACTATTTGGGGTAGCTCTCACTTGGTGGAATACTGAAAAAGGGAAGAGGGGAATTGATGATGCAATGGCCTTAACTTGGGAGGAGTTAAGGGAAATCATGACTAGGCGTTTCTGTCCTAGGAGTGAAATTAAAAAGTTGGAGGACGAATTTCATTCTCTAAAGCAGAAGGAGGGAGATCACACCACCTATAACAAGAGGTTCTTAGAGTTGAACCAAATGGTTCCAAATTTGTTTACCCCAACTTATCGTTTGATCGAACATTATATTCGAGGACTTCCCTCGCAAATTCAAGATTCAGTTCTCAGCATTTCACCGGTAACACTTGAAGCTGCTATGGAGCTAGCGACTGAACTGACCAAGAATCGAATTCGCAACGGGAAGTTTAAAGAAGAGAAAAAGAAAGCCCCTGTTGAGGGTCAAACTTCAAACCATTCCATCTCCTCCTCTAAGTTTGCTAACAAGAGGAAGCGCAACACCAGAAACTTCGCTGTTACACAAACCAACCTCCCAATTCCTGCTGCACCCATTACCCAAGTCGCTCCTTCACCTGCACCATACAAAAGACCCTACTCTGGCCCGTTACCAAAATGCAACCGGTGCCAATATCACCATTCTCCTGATTATCCTTGCCAGCATTGCACCGGCTGTGGTCGCGCGGGTCATACTGTTCAAACCTGCCGCATGCCCCAGCGAACGAACCGAGACCAGCCTTCAACCCAAACCCACCAACAATTAATGGGTCAAGCCCAACAACCCCTACTATATCCACCCGCCCAACATTTAGCCCAAACATATTACCAACCCAATTATTCTATGGGTCAACCTATGCGGGCTTGCTACAATTGCGGAGACCCAAGCCATTTCAGAAACACTTGTCCAAGGTTGGTAAACATTATTCATGCTCAGGCCCAAGCCAACCCGGTGAATCAAGCGAACCAAGCTCCTCCACCTGCAAGAGGAAGAGCTTTCAATATCAACGCTAATCAGGCTAGAGCTGACAGCAATGTGGTTAACGGTACGTTCCTTATCAATGGTAGATATGCATCTATGTTATTTGATACTGGTGCGGATAGAAGTTTTGTGTCCTTAGAATTTGAAACTATCTTAAACCAAAAGCGGGATAAGCTCATGGAATCCATAACGGTAGAAGTTGCTGACGGGAAACCAGTTTCATTAAACTCTATTATACGCAACTGTACACTCACCTTAAACGACCACGATTTCTCAGTCGACCTTATTCCTATGAAGCTGGGAAGTTTTGATATCATAATTGGTATGGACTGGCTCAGTCAACATCAGGCAGAAGTTGTATGTCGCGAAAAATTTATACGTATTCCTCTTTCAAACGGTCAGACTCTTCGAATATTTGGAGAAACCTCGTCGAAGGGCTCAGCTTAATGTCTTGTCTTCAAGCCCAAAAATATCTTCGCGAAAATTATGTCGCGTTTTTAGCTCATATCATCAACAAGGGAACCATGGAGAAGAAACTTGAAGACATCCCAGTAGTAAAAGACTTCCCGCAAGTTTTTCCTGATGACATTTCAGGACTTCCTCCAATTAGAGAAGTCGAATTCCGTATTGATCTTATACCTGGTGCTACACCAGTTGCAAAGTCTCCTTATAGGTTAGCCCCCTCTGAAATGCAAGAGCTAGCCAGTCAATTACAAGAGTTGACTGACAAGGGATTCATACGTCCTAGCTCCTCGCCTTGGGGTGCACCTGTCCTTTTTGTAAAGAAGAAAGATGGATCGTTTCGTATGTGCATCGACTACAGGGAGCTCAACAAATTAACAATCAAGAATCGCTATCCTTTACCGCGCATTGATGATCTTCTTGACCAACTCCAAGGTGCCAGCTACTTTTCCAAAATCGACCTTCGATCTGGTTATCATCAACTTAGAGTACATGAAGAAGACGTCCCAAAGACCGCATTCCGAACTCGTTATGGTCATTATGAATTCATGGTCATGCCATTTGGTTTGACCAACGCTCCAGCAGTCTTCATGGACCTAATGAACAGAGTCTGCAAACCTTATCTTGATCGATTTGTTATAGTCTTCATCGACGACATTCTTATTTATTCAAAGTCTAAGTCTGATCATGAGCGTCATCTTCGACTCATCCTTACACTTCTAGAGAATGAAAAGCTTTACGCCAAATTCTCCAAATACGAATTCTGGTTAAAAGAGGTGCAATTCCTCGGACATGTAGTCAATGACAAGGGAATACATGTCGACCCCTCAAAGATCAAAGCGGTACAAGAATGGCAGGCGCCACGTACACCAACTGAAGTAAGATCTTTTCTTGGTCTGGCTGGTTATTATCGTCGATTCATCTCAAACTTCTCACGCATTGCTGTACCACTCACGGCTTTAACTCATAAGGGAAAACCTTTCATATGGGGACCTAAGCAAGAAGAAGCCTTCCAAACTCTTAAACAAAAACTTTGTGATGCACCAATCCTCACTCTTCCTGAAGGTTGTGATGATTTTGTGGTCTATTGCGACGCGTCAGGGCAAGGATTAGGCTGCGTTCTAATGCAAAGAGGAAAAGTTATAGCTTATGCTTCGAGACAACTCAAAACGCATGAGAAGAACTACACCACACATGACCTAGAACTTGGAGCCGTTGTGTTCGCTCTTAAGATATGGAGACATTATCTCTATGGTACTAAGTGTGAAATATACACTGACCACAAGAGTCTTCAACATATCTTCAATCAAAAGGAGTTAAACATGAGGCAACGAAGATGGGTTGAACTTCTAAATGACTACGACTGTGAAATTCGGTACCACCCTGGCAAGGCAAATGTGGTGGCCGATGCGCTTAGTTGAAAGGGTTATGCGAACTCCATTCGTCTTCTATGTTCGCAAATCATAACTGACATTAAAGATCAAATTCGAGAAGCCCAACATGTTTCAGTAACGGAAGATGATGTACGAAAGGAGATGTCATGTGGAGCTGAACTTAAAATTGAAACTAAATCTGACGGTATTCTGTACTACCTAGATCGTATCTGGATTCCTAACCACAACAATCTTCATGAAATTCTTATGAAGGAAGCTCACAAAACATGATACTCTATACACCCAGGAGCCGATAAGATGTATCAAGACCTACGATATACCTATTGGTGGCCTGGAATGAAAAAGGATATTGCTGTTTTTGTTTCCAAGTGACTTACATGTTCCAAGGTAAAAGCTGAACACCAAAGACCCTCAGGACTTTTGATCCAACCTAAAATACCTGTATGGAAGTGGGAAAACATAACCATGGACTTCATTACCGGGTTACCTCGCACTTCTGGTGGGTATGACACTATATGGGTAATAATTGACCGACTTACAAAATCAGCTCACTTTATTCCTATCCGCGAAGATTTCAAGAATGAAAAGCTTGCTCGTATTTATATCAGCGAAATCGTAAGCCGACATGGGGTACCGTTAAGCATTATTTCTGATCGTGATGGTCGTTTAACTTCACGAACATGGCAAGCAGTACAAGCCGCTATGGGTACGCGATTAGATCTCAGTACCACCTATCACCCTCAAACTGATGGTCAATCTGAACGCACCATTCAAACTCTTGAAGATATGCTTCGAGCATGTGTTATAGACTTCAAGGGAAATTGGGACGCTCATCTACCATTAGTCGAATTTTCGTACAACAACAGCTATCATTCAAGCATCGGCATGGCACCTTTTGAAGCCTTATATGGTCGTAAGTGACGATCTCCAGTATGTTGGCACGAAATTGGGGAAGCTCAAATCACTGGTCCAGAATTGATCCAAGAAACCACAGACAAGATCCATCAAATCCGAAACAATCTTCTAGCGGCTCAAAGTCGTCAAAAGAGTTATGCAGATAAACGACGGAAGCCTTTAGAGTTTAACATTGGTGATCATGTACTTCTAAAAGTATCGCCGTGGAAGGGAGTAGTTCGTTTTGGTCAAAAAGGCAAGCTAGCACCATGCTACGTAGGACCTTTCAAGATACTCGAAAGAGTAGGACCTGTAGCATACAAGCTTGATCTACCAGAAGAACTCAACAGGATTCATCCCACATTCCACGTGTCGAACTTGAAGAAGTGCCTCGCTGATGAAAACCTCCACATTCCTCTGGAAGATATTCAGATTGATGAATCTATGCATTTTATTGAAAGACCAGTAGAAATCATGGACTTCGGGAGAAACGTCTATGACGGAGTCGCATTCCAATTGTTAGGGTACGCTGGGAGTCGAAACGGGGACCTGAGTTTACTTGGGAACGTGAAGACTCAATGCGCGAAAAATACCCGCATCTTTTTCCTACTACTTCTACTACTTAAATTTCGGGACGAAATTCCTAAAAGTAGGGGATACTGTAACATTTGTCAAAAACGGGTTTCCAAAACCCGCTCCGTTTTGTAATCAAATATCAAGTTATAAATGTCACGTTGTATATTTATGGTTATTTTGATTTTTAATGATACATAATTAATAAACAAACTAAACTATAAAAATTATATTTGATAAAAAGTGAAAACAAAATAAATAAAATAAAATGTTGCTGCCGGGGCTCGAACCCGGGTCAGCCGGAAGTGAAATCCAAAGACTTAACACACACACACATCACCACTCCGCCACTTGTTTGTTTTCTGTCAACTCTAGGAAACAAATGATTCTTATATACAAACCTAGATAAACGGTTACGCCAACTGAAAAACTGAAATCGGCTATTCAACCGTCTAAACGTTTGAATAATCGCGATTTCAGGTTTATAACCGATGCACCGACGATCTTAATCAATTCGGATTTGAATGAACTTCAATTTTGATCATAATCGGTTTTTATAACCGAAAATAATCAATATCTGAATTACTTCAATCAAGACCCCTCTCGCGACTCAGAAACATCATACAAACATTCCATTTCACTTTCGTCACACATTCGGTCCATCAGAAAGCTTAAATCAACTCGCCGGAAAATTCTGCAAGTTCGTCGGAAAACCGTATTTTTCCTCAAATCGGTAAGTTCTTCAATACCATCGTAGTCTAACAGTTGTTAAGCTATTTCTAACTCAAACCTTCCACTAGAGATCGAATTCAGGCACTGTTATCAGATAATTCCAGTTCGCCGGAAAATTTCTGGAAATCTTTATCTTCGTCTGTGAAACGGTAAGGACCTTCAAACACATTGATAACGTTTGTTTAACACTTCAATTTCATGATTAGCTAATCAAAACGATTAATTGATTTGCTCAGTTGAAGTTCTTAAAAACAGAGACCGACGCCTTGCCGGAACTCTGTAATCAATCGTTCACCGGTATGTTTTCTTCTAATTATCATCCCTGCTATCTCTTATCAGTCTGTGTAATGCTTAACAATCGGATTAACAAGATTTAATGGTGTAATCTGCTGTCGGTAAAATCCAACGAAGAAGATGAACTGTGATAACACTATAAGTACAATTAAAATTGGTATTTTAAACGGGTTAGACACACAGTCCAGCGGTGGACTGTGTGCAAATAATACGCACACGTCACGAGTTCGATCCCTGATACACGCACCCTCTATGTAATAAAATGCCTTTTTGATTAAAGCTGAACCGGGTTAACCCCGTTAGTTGTTAAGTATAATAAAAACCGAGATATTAACCAGGTTAGACACACAGTCCAGCGGTGGACTGTGTGCAACACTAAGTCGCACGTCACGCGTTCGAGTCTGGTTAACGGCACCGGTTCGATGATTTAAAATCTTTTTTTTAAAAACAAATGAATTTTGAATAAATCGAATTAGTATATAAATATAATTAAAAACAAGATTATTTCGGGTTAGACACGTAGCTCAGTTGGTAGAGCTGCGTGCACGCGTACGGGAGGTCTCGGGTTCGAGTATCACCTAGCGCATACATGCACTCTGACCGAACCGGTCAACAGGTCAACGGTCAACGGTCAACGCAAAAATAAACAATTTTTTTATATTTTTATTTATTTAATTTAATTTAAAAATCAATTAAAAATACTTAAAAATAATATTTTTAAAGATAGAAAATAGCCTTAAACTCAGAAAAATATATCTACAAATTTCATTAAAATCCTTAATAAAATCCACTCATTTGCTATATTTTCCGTCATTATTTAGGTTAGTAATTCTCGTTGTTCAACTCTCCCGACTCGTGCACATCTCATCATCTCCATTCAAACGCACCCAATGTGAGTGAATCTTTACAAATTCCCCGTTTTAATCACGTTTTGGGGTGTATCATGTGTCTTGCTATATATTATATTTAAACCATTGTGCATACATCATATCATGAACTTGTGTATCCAGCTTGTTTCAACTGTTAGTGTGGTTATTGTTAGATTCAATTTATTATTTCAGTACGTGCAATTTCATAGGCCGCCGCTCCCCATTACATTATAAGCGTTGAGCATGTTCCCCATTACATTATGAGCGTGAACCTGGCGTGCCCACATACGATCGGCTCCATTTGATTGAGCCTTGATCGCACAGACATTTATCATTTTCAGTACATGCAATACGATCGGCTCCGTTTGATTGAGCCTTGATCGCACAGTTTCATTCATGTTATTTATCGTATGATGTTGGTATGTTAATGTATGCTATCATATGTTATTGTATGTTATAGTTGTGATTGCTATTGCTACTGCTTGGTTATTTACATTTGCTCATTATTGATTATGCACAATTTTTCATTGATAAACTAATAAGTAAATCAATAATAAATGTTTATCTAACAAGGTTCACTCGCCAACTTATGTTGACCCAAAAACCCCCATTTTTTTACACATGATACAGGTGAACCAGCTGCAGCAAGAAACACTTAGGATTGGACTAGAAGAATAAAATGATTTAGAGTTTGGGATTGTTTTGTTTGGTTTATTTTCTTTGTATTGTATGAACATGTTTGGATATTTGGAAATGTAACTTTGACTTTAATAAATTTGAAACATATTAGTAAATATCATGAGCTTTGGTGATAACCCAATTATGCCCCGACTCTTATTCCGCTGCGGGTCGGGGTGTTACAGATTGGTATCAGAGCCATGACTATAGGGATATAGGATAGGTTATTAGACCCTTAGAGCCTATACTATAGTTGATTAGAAATTTTTGAGATTTTTGTGTGTTACATGCCAAATTTCATGATGTTTATATGTTTTATATTAAATGTTACATTCAATGTTATGCAAGCATGTTCATAAGTATATATTATCATATAATGCCTATCATGAATCATATTCTCATAACACATCATATCCATGAAAGCACACACCACATCATGATTGTTTTTACAATGATTTTTGTGTTTTCAAATCTCATCAAAGTGAGTTCTCATGACGGGCATGTAGTAACTGGAAGGGTACCAGTACCGGTAGTTGGAACGTCCTGTCTAGGCTGGCATTCGTATAAATCCAAAATAAAGGACCAGTTTGCCTACCTGGGGACTAACGATGAGAGTACGAAGTACCTATTAGGCCAAAGCATGCTATACCAAACGTCGTGTGAGCTAACCCCACTTTGAGTTGTCATTGTGTCTACACCTGGACACATTCCGACCATACATCTCGTAAACATATTTTGTGGTTTGCATTCGGGTGATGCGAGTGTTAAATCGCCAATACTAATGTGAATCCTACCAAGCCAATAGCCATGGGGGCCCACATGACTATACAGGTGAAGGTATGGGGGACATTTGAGGCCCAACATGAGCAAACCCAAGACATCCTATGGATGTAGTTGCATTATTGATATTTATGTTATTTTCATTTTTCTTAAAGACACATGACACCTAAAAAGATTCCATAAACTCACAATCTTCTTATGTATGTTCCTGTAGATGTCGTCCAGACAACAACGAGGGGGTAAAAGATCAGGAAGGTCTCAGGAACGCTTGGCCACACACATCGCGAAACAAATGGCCACGATACTGCCTGACATTGTGGTTCAAGTACAACAAGCTCTCGCCACAAATCCCACTAATCCTCCCTAACAACATGACCAGAACATCGACAACCCTCCTACCAGCAAGTGCTCATACAAACATTTCAAATCTTGTGATCCTCCTAAATTTGAAGGGACCGAAGGTGTCACTGCTCTCCTCCATTGGTTCGAGGAAATGGAAAACACCTTCCTCAACTGCGATTGTCCTGAGGATCGCAAGGTTCGATACGCCACCGGGAGACTATTTGGGGTAGCTCTCACTTGGTGGAATACTGAAAAAGGGAAGAGGGGAATTGATGATGCAATGGCCTTAACTTGGGAGGAGTTAAGGGAAATCATGACTAGGCGTTTCTGTCCTAGGAGTGAAATTAAAAAGTTGGAGGACGAATTTCATTCTCTAAAGCAGAAGGAGGGAGATCACACCACCTATAACAAGAGGTTCTTAGAGTTGAACCAAATGGTTCCAAATTTGTTTACCCCAACTTATCGTTTGATCGAACATTATATTCGAGGACTTCCCTCGCAAATTCAAGATTCAGTTCTCAGCATTTCACCGGTAACACTTGAAGCTGCTATGGAGCTAGCGACTGAACTGACCAAGAATCGAATTCGCAACGGGAAGTTTAAAGAAGAGAAAAAGAAAGCCCCTGTTGAGGGTCAAACTTCAAACCATTCCATCTCCTCCTCTAAGTTTGCTAACAAGAGGAAGCGCAACACCAGAAACTTCGCTGTTACACAAACCAACCTCCCAATTCCTGCTGCACCCATTACCCAAGTCGCTCCTTCACCTGCACCATACAAAAGACCCTACTCTGGCCCGTTACCAAAATGCAACCGGTGCCAATATCACCATTCTCCTGATTATCCTTGCCAGCATTGCACCGGCTGTGGTCGCGCGGGTCATACTGTTCAAACCTGCCGCATGCCCCAGCGAACGAACCGAGACCAGCCTTCAACCCAAACCCACCAACAATTAATGGGTCAAGCCCAACAACCCCTACTATATCCACCCGCCCAACATTTAGCCCAAACATATTACCAACCCAATTATTCTATGGGTCAACCTATGCGGGCTTGCTACAATTGCGGAGACCCAAGCCATTTCAGAAACACTTGTCCAAGGTTGGTAAACATTATTCATGCTCAGGCCCAAGCCAACCCGGTGAATCAAGCGAACCAAGCTCCTCCACCTGCAAGAGGAAGAGCTTTCAATATCAACGCTAATCAGGCTAGAGCTGACAGCAATGTGGTTAACGGTACGTTCCTTATCAATGGTAGATATGCATCTATGTTATTTGATACTGGTGCGGATAGAAGTTTTGTGTCCTTAGAATTTGAAACTATCTTAAACCAAAAGCGGGATAAGCTCATGGAATCCATAACGGTAGAAGTTGCTGACGGGAAACCAGTTTCATTAAACTCTATTATACGCAACTGTACACTCACCTTAAACGACCACGATTTCTCAGTCGACCTTATTCCTATGAAGCTGGGAAGTTTTGATATCATAATTGGTATGGACTGGCTCAGTCAACATCAGGCAGAAGTTGTATGTCGCGAAAAATTTATACGTATTCCTCTTTCAAACGGTCAGACTCTTCGAATATTTGGAGAAACCTCGTCGAAGGGCTCAGCTTAATGTCTTGTCTTCAAGCCCAAAAATATCTTCGCGAAAATTATGTCGCGTTTTTAGCTCATATCATCAACAAGGGAACCATGGAGAAGAAACTTGAAGACATCCCAGTAGTAAAAGACTTCCCGCAAGTTTTTCCTGATGACATTTCAGGACTTCCTCCAATTAGAGAAGTCGAATTCCGTATTGATCTTATACCTGGTGCTACACCAGTTGCAAAGTCTCCTTATAGGTTAGCCCCCTCTGAAATGCAAGAGCTAGCCAGTCAATTACAAGAGTTGACTGACAAGGGATTCATACGTCCTAGCTCCTCGCCTTGGGGTGCACCTGTCCTTTTTGTAAAGAAGAAAGATGGATCGTTTCGTATGTGCATCGACTACAGGGAGCTCAACAAATTAACAATCAAGAATCGCTATCCTTTACCGCGCATTGATGATCTTCTTGACCAACTCCAAGGTGCCAGCTACTTTTCCAAAATCGACCTTCGATCTGGTTATCATCAACTTAGAGTACATGAAGAAGACGTCCCAAAGACCGCATTCCGAACTCGTTATGGTCATTATGAATTCATGGTCATGCCATTTGGTTTGACCAACGCTCCAGCAGTCTTCATGGACCTAATGAACAGAGTCTGCAAACCTTATCTTGATCGATTTGTTATAGTCTTCATCGACGACATTCTTATTTATTCAAAGTCTAAGTCTGATCATGAGCGTCATCTTCGACTCATCCTTACACTTCTAGAGAATGAAAAGCTTTACGCCAAATTCTCCAAATACGAATTCTGGTTTAAAAGAGGTGCAATTCCTCGGACATGTAGTCAATGACAAGGGAATACATGTCGACCCCTCAAAGATCAAAGCGGTACAAGAATGGCAGGCGCCACGTACACCAACTGAAGTAAGATCTTTTCTTGGTCTGGCTGGTTATTATCGTCGATTCATCTCAAACTTCTCACGCATTGCTGTACCACTCACGGCTTTAACTCATAAGGGAAAACCTTTCATATGGGGACCTAAGCAAGAAGAAGCCTTCCAAACTCTTAAACAAAAACTTTGTGATGCACCAATCCTCACTCTTCCTGAAGGTTGTGATGATTTTGTGGTCTATTGCGACGCGTCAGGGCAAGGATTAGGCTGCGTTCTAATGCAAAGAGGAAAAGTTATAGCTTATGCTTCGAGACAACTCAAAACGCATGAGAAGAACTACACCACACATGACCTAGAACTTGGAGCCGTTGTGTTCGCTCTTAAGATATGGAGACATTATCTCTATGGTACTAAGTGTGAAATATACACTGACCACAAGAGTCTTCAACATATCTTCAATCAAAAGGAGTTAAACATGAGGCAACGAAGATGGGTTGAACTTCTAAATGACTACGACTGTGAAATTCGGTACCACCCTGGCAAGGCAAATGTGGTGGCCGATGCGCTTAGTTGAAAGGGTTATGCGAACTCCATTCGTCTTCTATGTTCGCAAATCATAACTGACATTAAAGATCAAATTCGAGAAGCCCAACATGTTTCAGTAACGGAAGATGATGTACGAAAGGAGATGTCATGTGGAGCTGAACTTAAAATTGAAACTAAATCTGACGGTATTCTGTACTACCTAGATCGTATCTGGATTCCTAACCACAACAATCTTCATGAAATTCTTATGAAGGAAGCTCACAAAACATGATACTCTATACACCCAGGAGCCGATAAGATGTATCAAGACCTACGATATACCTATTGGTGGCCTGGAATGAAAAAGGATATTGCTGTTTTTGTTTCCAAGTGACTTACATGTTCCAAGGTAAAAGCTGAACACCAAAGACCCTCAGGACTTTTGATCCAACCTAAAATACCTGTATGGAAGTGGGAAAACATAACCATGGACTTCATTACCGGGTTACCTCGCACTTCTGGTGGGTATGACACTATATGGGTAATAATTGACCGACTTACAAAATCAGCTCACTTTATTCCTATCCGCGAAGATTTCAAGAATGAAAAGCTTGCTCGTATTTATATCAGCGAAATCGTAAGCCGACATGGGGTACCGTTAAGCATTATTTCTGATCGTGATGGTCGTTTAACTTCACGAACATGGCAAGCAGTACAAGCCGCTATGGGTACGCGATTAGATCTCAGTACCACCTATCACCCTCAAACTGATGGTCAATCTGAACGCACCATTCAAACTCTTGAAGATATGCTTCGAGCATGTGTTATAGACTTCAAGGGAAATTGGGACGCTCATCTACCATTAGTCGAATTTTCGTACAACAACAGCTATCATTCAAGCATCGGCATGGCACCTTTTGAAGCCTTATATGGTCGTAAGTGACGATCTCCAGTATGTTGGCACGAAATTGGGGAAGCTCAAATCACTGGTCCAGAATTGATCCAAGAAACCACAGACAAGATCCATCAAATCCGAAACAATCTTCTAGCGGCTCAAAGTCGTCAAAAGAGTTATGCAGATAAACGACGGAAGCCTTTAGAGTTTAACATTGGTGATCATGTACTTCTAAAAGTATCGCCGTGGAAGGGAGTAGTTCGTTTTGGTCAAAAAGGCAAGCTAGCACCATGCTACGTAGGACCTTTCAAGATACTCGAAAGAGTAGGACCTGTAGCATACAAGCTTGATCTACCAGAAGAACTCAACAGGATTCATCCCACATTCCACGTGTCGAACTTGAAGAAGTGCCTCGCTGATGAAAACCTCCACATTCCTCTGGAAGATATTCAGATTGATGAATCTATGCATTTTATTGAAAGACCAGTAGAAATCATGGACTTCGGGAGAAACGTCTATGACGGAGTCGCATTCCAATTGTTAGGGTACGCTGGGAGTCGAAACGGGGACCTGAGTTTACTTGGGAACGTGAAGACTCAATGCGCGAAAAATACCCGCATCTTTTTCCTACTACTTCTACTACTTAAATTTCGGGACGAAATTCCTAAAAGTAGGGGATACTGTAACATTTGTCAAAAACGGGTTTCCAAAACCCGCTCCGTTTTGTAATCAAATATCAAGTTATAAATGTCACGTTGTATATTTATGGTTATTTTGATTTTTAATGATACATAATTAATAAACAAACTAAACTATAAAAATTATATTTGATAAAAAGTGAAAACAAAATAAATAAAATAAAATGTTGCTGCCGGGGCTCGAACCCGGGTCAGCCGGAAGTGAAATCCAAAGACTTAACACACACACACATCACCACTCCGCCACTTGTTTGTTTTCTGTCAACTCTAGGAAACAAATGATTCTTATATACAAACCTAGATAAACGGTTACGCCAACTGAAAAACTGAAATCGGCTATTCAACCGTCTAAACGTTTGAATAATCGCGATTTCAGGTTTATAACCGATGCACCGACGATCTTAATCAATTCGGATTTGAATGAACTTCAATTTTGATCATAATCGGTTTTTATAACCGAAAATAATCAATATCTGAATTACTTCAATCAAGACCCCTCTCGCGACTCAGAAACATCATACAAACATTCCATTTCACTTTCGTCACACATTCGGTCCATCAGAAAGCTTAAATCAACTCGCCGGAAAATTCTGCAAGTTCGTCGGAAAACCGTATTTTTCCTCAAATCGGTAAGTTCTTCAATACCATCGTAGTCTAACAGTTGTTAAGCTATTTCTAACTCAAACCTTCCACTAGAGATCGAATTCAGGCACTGTTATCAGATAATTCCAGTTCGCCGGAAAATTTCTGGAAATCTTTATCTTCGTCTGTGAAACGGTAAGGACCTTCAAACACATTGATAACGTTTGTTTAACACTTCAATTTCATGATTAGCTAATCAAAACGATTAATTGATTTGCTCAGTTGAAGTTCTTAAAAACAGAGACCGACGCCTTGCCGGAACTCTGTAATCAATCGTTCACCGGTATGTTTTCTTCTAATTATCATCCCTGCTATCTCTTATCAGTCTGTGTAATGCTTAACAATCGGATTAACAAGATTTAATGGTGTAATCTGCTGTCGGTAAAATCCAACGAAGAAGATGAACTGTGATAACACTATAAGTACAATTAAAATTGGTATTTTAAACGGGTTAGACACACAGTCCAGCGGTGGACTGTGTGCAAATAATACGCACACGTCACGAGTTCGATCCCTGATACACGCACCCTCTATGTAATAAAATGCCTTTTTGATTAAAGCTGAACCGGGTTAACCCCGTTAGTTGTTAAGTATAATAAAAACCGAGATATTAACCAGGTTAGACACACAGTCCAGCGGTGGACTGTGTGCAACACTAAGTCGCACGTCACGCGTTCGAGTCTGGTTAACGGCACCGGTTCGATGATTTAAAATCTTTTTTTTAAAAACAAATGAATTTTGAATAAATCGAATTAGTATATAAATATAATTAAAAACAAGATTATTTCGGGTTAGACACGTAGCTCAGTTGGTAGAGCTGCGTGCACGCGTACGGGAGGTCTCGGGTTCGAGTATCACCTAGCGCATACATGCACTCTGACCGAACCGGTCAACAGGTCAACGGTCAACGGTCAACGCAAAAATAAACAATTTTTTTATATTTTTATTTATTTAATTTAATTTAAAAATCAATTAAAAATACTTAAAAATAATATTTTTAAAGATAGAAAATAGCCTTAAACTCAGAAAAATATATCTACAAATTTCATTAAAATCCTTAATAAAATCCACTCATTTGCTATATTTTTCCGTCATTATTTAGGTTAGTAATTCTCGTTGTTCAACTCTCCCGACTCGTGCGCATCTCATCATCTCCATTCAAACGCACCCAATGTGAGTGAATCTTTACAAATTCCCCGTTTTAATCACGTTTTGGGGTGTATCATGTGTCTTGCTATATATTATATTTAAACCATTGTGCATATATCATATCATGAACTTGTGTATCCAGCTTGTTTCAACTGTTTGTGTGGTTATTGGTAGATTCAATTTATTATTTCAGTACATGCAATTTCATAGGCCGCCGCTCCCCATTACATTATGAGCGTTGAGCATGTTCCCCATTACATTATGAGCGTGAACCTGACATGCCCACATACGATCGGCTCCGTTTAATTGAGCCTTGATCACACAGACATTTATCATTTTCAGTACATGCAATACGATCGGCTCCGTTTGATTGAGCCTTGATCGCACAGTTTCATTCATGTTATTTATCGTATGATGTTGGTATGTTAATGTATGCTATCATATGTTATTGTATGTTATAGTTGTGATTGCTATTGCTACTGCTTGGTTATTTACATTTGCTCAGTATTGATTAAGCACAATTTTTCATTGATAAACTAATAAGTAAATCAATAATAAATGTTTATCTAACAAGGTTCACTCGCCAACGTATGTTGACCCAAAAACCCCCATTTTTTTACACATGATACAGGTGAACAGCTTGCAGCAAGAAACACTTAGGATTGGACTAGAAGAATTAAATGATTTAGAGTTTGGGATTGTTTTGTTTGGTTTATTTTCTTTGTATTGTATGGACATGTTTGGATATTTGGAAATGTAACTTTGACTTTAATAAATATGAAACATATTAGTAAATATCATGAGCTTTGGTGATAACCCAATTATACCCCGACTCTTATTCCGCTGCGGGTCGGGGTGTGACAGTTAGTTCAGAAAACAACTCATCTACTCGAAGATTCACCATTATGACACTTTAGACTATCACAGAACTATCTGGTAAAATTTTAAAGCCCTATGATATCTTTAAGTATCGACAATACTAATGCCTCCTCCTAACGCTAATCCTGCTAACCGGCTTATACGAAGACTTAAGACTCAAACCCTCAGACATCAATCAGATCACGATCTTAAAGAATCCGAACTTCCTATGATCACAAGCTAATGAATCCAAGATCTTATGCATCCCCAGTCAATTTGAGTCTGAACCACTCGAATACTGTTGCACGTCTTAATTTCCAAAAATGTTCTAATATTGAAAAAAATTATTCCCCCTCATTTTTGGCAAATTCTGACCTCTCTAAACCCATTACTGAATTTCCCCCTCAAAATAACCAAATTCAGTCATCTCTTTTCTCTGAAAGCTCAACTATGTGGAAATATGTGCGATTTTACTCCACAAAAGTTCGTTTTTCATCAATGCGGATTTTTCTTTTTTGTCCCATTAATAGTCACTTAACCAAATGATATATGTTATGCATTGGTCTTCATGACTAACTCAACATCTTCAATACTCTGTGGTTTCATCATCTTAACCATTCTTCAAAGTCTCTGACGTTGTCCCCAAACAACCCGTATTTGATGTTAAAATCTCGAAAACACTAAATTTTTTATGGACCCTCGTCTTGTCACCCACGAAAAAAAGCCTTTTTATAGAAATTTATGACTCACTCGCGCGTGAGAGTCCTCAAGCAGATGACTCTTTCGTGCGAATTAGTCCTTCGTGCGGTTGACTTGATAGATTTTGGAACGCATTAAGCTTGTTCGCCTGGATAAGATCTGGTTTGTCCTGATGAATGCTTATTCATGCTGATAAATGATTATTCGTACGGACGAATGCTTATCCGTGCGGATAAAGGTCCAGTGACCCATAGGAATGGTTTGCTAGACCAGTGACCCATTCCTATTCGTGCGGATGAATGCTTATCCGTGCGGATGAACGATGATTCGTGCGGATGAATCCAGCTTTTCAAACGACTCCTTCGCACGAACGTGACACTACTGCGCTCGAAACTCTCTCATTTGTTCGAAACGTTGCTGTTCACATTTTTCGATCCAAAATCTTTATTTCTTCGAATTTGATGATGATTCTTCCACAGACTTGAGCGAAAGTCACTTCCGAATGTAATGATGTCTTAAATTTCAAGTCCCATACGTGAATTGACCTTCAATTTTATGATTTACATCTAAAACCCCATAAAAACCCATAAATCATGAGCATAGGTGATTCAATCAACTGTTAGATCGATTGAATAAGTACCATGGCTCTGATACCAATTGAAAGTTCCAGATCCAGCGAGTTTAGATAAAATTTTGGATTGGATAAAGCTAATTCGGTAAAAATTTATTAAGAAGAAGAAGAAGTAGAAGGATTCTATTCATACCGAAAGAGCATGCATCATTTTACAAGCTGGAGAGAGATCTGAGGTCCCTCCAGCCTTTCCCCAAAACTTTCCAAAAGTTATGAACTATAAACACATGCACTTCTACTTATAGACATGATGAAGTGATTTGGGACGGATCACTCATCCGTGCGGATGAGTCACTCTTCCGTGCGGATGAGTCACTCTTCCGTGCAGATGAGTCCTCGTCCTTTCAAAATTGTCATGTGTTCGTATCTCTTACTCAACTATACAATATTCAACAGACGCTTTATCTACCCTATTCGTATAGTGGCGGACACATATATTATGTACCAACAGTGTGCGAGTGGGTTAGAGTTTGTATTTTGTCTAAAAGTTGAGTTTTGATGGAAAGGATTCTTGAAAGATGATTGCATGTATGATCAAAGTGGAATTATGTGAAAGTATGTATGATCTAAGTTGAAAAAGTGAAAGTATATGTTTGGATCTATGTGTGTAGCCGTATATATATGTATGTATATGTGCTAGAAAGTGAGTTTTGTTTGACACTTCATATGTAAGGATGTTGCATGCAATGAAATCAAAATGACTTGATTGTGGATGATGTCTTGGATTATATGGAATGATAATAAATAGATGTTGGATGAGTTCAAATTGTTAGGTGATAATGAAATGATAGTCATGCATTAAGTGCTTGTACATAAGTGTTAGTGATGATTATATGATGATATGAAGGTTAGTTTTAAATGAAATGATATATGAAAGATAAATTAAATCAGGTTATATGCATGTTAATATGATAATATATGAGGCGTTTTGATGATACAAAGATGTCACACCCCGCCTAGCAGCAGAAGTAAAAATGGGATGCAAGTAACACCTCTGGTACAAGCACATTGTTTATAAAGATACTATATTGTTATTCAACTTTACTTTAGATTACACTGTTGATTGCATATTACATGTATCTTACAAAAATATGTTCCTGCGAACCACGTTAATCTTCTAAACAACATGCTTCTACACATGTATTCCTCTGTAAAACTGATCGAGGTGTCGCGCCCAGTCAAAGATAATATTTATAAGCCCGATTTACCTTCAACTATGAGTTAGTGGTAGCACGGGGTCGATCCATGAAGAGTCTGTGGTTTGCGTACGGACAAGATTGATTTCAATTAAGATTGTCACTTTATGAAGCTTGCTAACGAAATTGATTAATTTGTTTGTTTGAAAATGATGTCGGAATGAACTGACAAGTTTTGATTGGATTAGGTAACGACTAAATTGAGAATGATTGCAACAAAAGTAAATGTGATTGTAAAACAATAGTGAGAAAACAAAGTTCACACCCGGTTCAACAATTGCAAGACCTAGGGTTACTACACTCTTTAATTTGATTTAAACGAATTAGTTCATTAACGGTTTAGAATCACAAAGCTTAGGTGCCAATTGCTATAAATGTAATAGACAACGGACCACAATGCACTTCGTTACTTTGGACAAGTGAAACCTATCAATCGACAAGGCATAAATACGCATATTCATTTCACGAAGTCAAATTTCATAACTCACTCGACAATTCGCAAATACAATACAAACGTAAGACAATTATCAAAAGATTAAATGCAATTCGAATTGTCACAAACCAAATGTTTAACATATAGCAAACCCTAGAAATCTTACAAAAGTCTACACCGGGGTGAAACCTCCGAGAATTAGCCGCTCATGGTGAACATCACGATCAATGGACGATGAAAGCTCGAATCTTGACATCTTGGAACTTGGAGATGGAGATGGAAAGTGGTTAGGTTTGTGGTGAATGATGGTGGTGATTGGATTGATGATTGATGATGGATGATGATGGTGATGAGATTAGGGTTTGGATCGAAAAGTGTAATTGGATCGAGTGGATTGGTGGAAGATGATGGTTGGTGATGATTGTGGCTCCAAGAATAAATTCAAACTTCCAAAATTCGTAACCCCCTTTGAATGGGTCCCCAAAACAACTTAAACTCGTCAAATTGCAACAAGTCGCGTCAGCGAGCAGGGGTATGCGTCGCGACGCTCCCCAAAAATGGGGTTTTTCTACTGACGCACTATTATGCTGTCTACGCATGTTTCCCATCGACACATTGCTGTCGCCGACGCGCCTAGTGCGTCGGCGACACACTTTCTAGCTTGTTTTTCGTCGGTTTTCCATTCCCCATGTTTCGTTTGTTCCCGTTCGCTCCCGGTACTTCGTATAGCTCCCGAATAGTCCCTTAAACTCCCTTAGACCTGTAAAATACAATTCAAATCAAAAGTAGGCTATTCGAAACTAAAACTATGTAAAAACATAAACTTAAACATAACAAAGCACCGGTTTTCGACCACATATCACATCCCCACACTTGTCTTTGCTTGCCCTCAAGCAAATCTGTTTTTCACTTTCACGTGGGTCGACGAAAAATACACTTCCATTCTAGAGACGTAAGTTAACGTCTCAATTCATACCCAGTTCAAGATATTTTACAATTTCAAGTTATTTAACAATAATGGACTTAATCACATAAAAATGGTTATTCAAGATTAACCCGCCCTCAAAACTCACAAGATTATCCCTCACAATGTTCACTCCACTCAGTTTACAATTTGGCTAAATTTAGTGATGTATTAGCACCTTTGAAAGTATACACTCAAAACCGAATAAACACATACCCGCATAAGCTTGCAACTCAATCATTCTCCACCATTGAACACGAATACTAAGCACAAGTCAAAAGGTCTTTAGAGGGTTGTAACAGGGCTAGGCTAAGGGTTTGGAATTAGGATATTTATAAAGTGTCTAAGATGAAGAAAATTCGACTTTTATTACAAAACAACTAAACTAAACACCACTACTACGAATAACACACTAAGAGGCAAAGAATTTCGCCTTTTATTCAACAACTACCATACATCTTTTTGTGCTTTTCTCAACTTCTTTTCTTTTATTTTTCATGATATTTTCTGAATTTTCACAGGGTTTTTCAAATGTGCAAGAATAGGCTTTTCAAATCACACAAGGGATGCGACACGGCTAACTTCCCCGAAATTTCAGCCTGGAAAAATATAATACAATTTACAATCCACTTATTTGCTAATCTAAACATCAAAAGTAAAAAGAAACGTATGCACCTGATTTTTCAAGCTCGTTCTTCATGTGCTCTTCATTCTTCAACAAAATGGTCGCCTCTCGAACATGATGTACCTACAAACCTCAATCCTTATGTAGAAGCATACTTCTCACAACCATCAAAATTTGTTAGCAACCTAGTTCTACCATTTTTATGAACATTTACCGAGCCATACATTAATTTACTTTTGATTTGTGTGGAAAATAATATACAACAATAACAATCCTAACTCACTTTCGTAGGAATCAAGTTGCATTAGCTTATGCAACAAGCCCTTTTAAACCTCCCAATAGCCAGGAGGACGAGTAGGTCTCGTGAGGGTTATATAGGGAACACACCCACAACGTTCATTTATCTAAGAAAAGCAATAAAAACTAAATATTAAAACTAAAATTACAACAACAACATAAAACATACCTCGCCTATCACTGGTATCGCTCGTTTGGGTCTCTAGGCGGGTACGGGTTATATGGGAACCCGGTGAGAGATGACATCACCTCCCTCCAGTTATCAAGTGGACCCGATTTTCCCTTCAGGTGGTGGTGGTATATGTGATGGGAGGAAGCTAGAGCCCGTGCCTCGGGCCAATGAGGAGTTGGGTCGGAGGGACCTCACGGTTACGGGTAGATTTTGGAAGTTAGTCCATGGCGAGTGCTCGCTATATGGCAAGCCGGCCAACCAATCCCGCTGATGCCGTTCCTGATCATGAAGGGCCTTGTTATTAAGGATCGCTAATTGTTGATCCGTGCCCGTCGCCATCCAACGGCGATCCTCCAAAGTGTCTCGCTCCCTACGAAGACGATCCTGCTCATCCTCCCATGCCCTTCTTTGGGAATTCTCTTGAATCCTCTGTTGTTCCATCAAATCCCATTGGGATTGTTGTTGTGCTTGGAACAACCGTTTTCATCCCAAAACTGCTCAGCCTTAGCCCGATGGGCCGGTTCGGCATCCCAATGAGTCTGAATTTGGGCTTGAATGCCCTGCTCCCACTGATGTCTCTCTTCATGATATTCGGGTTTTCACACCATAACCGCCGAGACATTATCATAAGTATCTTGGGTGCCGAAAGGATAACTAGCATAGGCCGCTCGCCTTCGATTATTAATAAATTGGGCCACATGTGTGATGACTCGTTGTGGCATTGAGCGTACCTTTGCCTAGGGGGTCTTCGCCCCTATCTTCTTCCTCATTTCCTCCTTCTCCTTCATCGCTTTCACTATCGCCTTCTTCCATCTCTTCTTCTTCACTGTACATACTCAAACTGAAACCCTGTGTTCCGATCCACCACCTTTGCCTTGTTATTCAGAATTTCAACATAGATATGTGCCCCCGCTCTCAACTGAGCAAAATCAATTGTATCAATACTTTCATCACCCACAAAGAGTTTTCGGGTAGACGGTGTTGTTGAAAAATCATTGCACTGATGAGGCGGACATATGGAATCATCTTTCTGTTGAATTGATTTCTGGTGTCCTAAATATTCATCGTGACGATGTGTCGCCACGACAATTTGGGCGTTCCAACAAGCAACGCATGTAACACACGGTTATCCCACATTCTCAACTTCCGAAGGTCCCCAAATCTCACCATAACGTTTTCTAGTGAGATATTCTGCAAGATTTTTCCTTCGCATGATAAATGGTTGCGATCATGCCTACCCGTGGTATAGTTGGGCATCACTGTTTCAAGCATATTGATTGGATCGGCTTGCACTAGCTCATTGTGCCAGAAGGTGGCAGGGGTATAATAATAATAACTGTCAACCCCAATGAGTCAAATGGGGCAATTTGATTCATTAAATCAAAGTTCATGGTCATCGCCCCTTTGCCGGTGTCCCCTACTGGGATGTTCACTAGCGTTCTCTAGCCTTAGCGTAGCATACCACCTTGCAACTGCCTTTAAATATACTCTTTGAGTTGCGCCCTCGCACCAATCTAACGCCTGCTCCCAGCCTAATCTCTCAAATTTCTGAGTAATCCCTATCTGTCTGAATTCTTCCACATTCGCTACCCTCTCACAAACACAGACTTTGTCTATCGCCTTGACCTTGGACCATCTTATACTTCCACAGATTGCTTTCAACTTGTTTGTCGTTGAACCTGTACAATGGTACCTTCTTATCTTGGTCCCATTGAGCACCGACCGTCACATCGTCAAATCGGGACCAATCCCAATTTTTCTAAACAATCTATCTTCAATGTCTGGCAAGGTGTTCCGATGTTTCCATTTGACCGGCACACTGCTAGATGATGAAGCTTCAGCATCAGATGTCTTTGATCTTTTTCGACTAGCCGTGTCTGCAAAACAGCACCACAAACCACATAATAAGCTCCTAAAAACCTTTAAGCAATTCCACTCTAGATATGAACTATAATGAACAACTTAAGTTTAACAATGAGATGTAAATTAGCCAATTTCTTTTTAAACTTTGCCAAGTAGCACAATTTACCATCTATAAAAATTAAACCTTCAAAGTAAAACCTCAGTTCATAAGATTTCCAACAGTGTTCATCATAATGCTCATACCTAACCATATGAACAAGTGGGTGTGATCACATCCCCACACTTGCTCTATGCTCAAATCCAACCCAAATCATGCTTTCACCCATTATCCAAACTATTTTAATCACAAGTATATCATAAACAACCTACTCTTAAACAATGAAGCTTAAAATTTCGGAAGTAATAACATACCATACGAGAATCAAACTGAAAAATTAGTAAAGTTCATACCTTTGGTGATGTAGAAGGAGAATAACTCTAAAGGATGCAAAACTAAGTGATTAGCTCAATAACCCTTAGAAAACCCAAAACTTGCAGCTCAGATTTCTCACAAATACTCTCGAAAATCTACACACTTTAGGCTCAAGAATCACTCGATTTGGTTGAGATTTGAGAAAGTTATGAAAAGATGAAGGTTTTAGGGTTCTTGAGGTGTTTGGAGAAGAAGATAAAGTGAAAAGAATGTGGTTGTGGTTATGGATAGGTTATAATCAGATGGATATGAGTTTGGGTCAGTCTTGTGGTTAAAATCTCGTCCCCGCGTGTTTTAAAACGGGTTCGGGTGACCCAGTTCGGTAAAAAACGAGAAAATAACAAATTTCAGCGTCTGGCACCGGGGAGGTGCGTCGGCGACGCCCCCTGCGTCGTCGACGCATGCTGGAACATCAGAAATTTCCCCGACGCTTTTTTGCTGCCTACGCACAATTTTCACCGACAGGGCTTCCTGGGGTGCGTTGGCGACGCCCCCCTGCGTCGGCGACGTAGCCCCTAAATGCATTTTTTTTGAGAAAATATGATTAAAAACACGCACTTTTTACAAAGGGGACCTAGGCTAATTAAATTCCTAAGAATTATTAAAATTCTTTTTATGGACGTTTTCGGTTTTTTTAAATAAACTAACAACTTATCGTTTAACGATCCTACCACCCCCTAAATAGTCGTGTATTGTCCCCAATACACATAAACAAGTTCAAAAACATACCTCATGTCTTCACGACTTGTTCATAGCTTCCAGAACTTCACACATCTTAAAGAGTTGTTAGATCGAACCAATAAGCATAACTATTTTAAAACAATGTAACCAAACAATTAAAAGTAGTACATAACTCTACAAACGCGGTTCTCAATTGACCTCGTAATGTGGTATGCCTACCACGAAGCTTACCACTTCCGTGTTCTTCTCGCCCTTATCGTCGTTACCATCAAGAAATGGTTTTAGACGATGACCGTTAACCATTTGCCTTGACCCATCCTTCGGGTCCTCAATGGTGACATCACCCGGCTTTCCGACCCGTGTGATCACGTATGGGCCCATCCACTTACTCTTGAGCTTCCCCGGAAAGAATTTAAGCCTTGAGTTGTAGAGCCAAACCTTTTTCCCTACCACAAACTCCTTTGGCTTCAACTTTGCGTCATGTGCTCGCTTCATTCCTGTAACATTTGCATAAATCGGGTTTCGAAAGCCCACCCCAAATTATCTATCAAAGTGTACTTATTCTTGTCATTCGGTTATTTTTATTATCGTAATAATAATTAATGTTTAAAATAATCTTAATGAAATAATATAATCAATTAATAATAAATATTTATTCCTAATAGATAATTAAAAAACATAATAAAAAAAATAATTAAGGAAAATAGGTGAACCGGGAATCAAACCCGGGTCGCCCGAGTAAACGCACACCACAAACACAACTGGACTGCACACACTATTGTGCAAAGTTTAGAAATTTAATCCCTTATGTTGAAGCTAAGCAAGAGCTTGCAAACCAGATCCATTTTCACGCGGCATTCCTTCTTCACTCGGAATCTCCGTCAACTGGCTTGCGGGTATTCTTGGCAAGCTTCAATCAAGCTAGCTGTCATCTTCGATCTCTGAACAAGTTTCCAAAAAAAAACCAAATTCTAAGCCCCTCTTGTTCAACTATAAATAATGGACCTCAAACCCACTCCCAACTCGCTCAAACACCTTGAAAACCACCTCTGTTCAGTCGAAACTACTTCTGTCGCTGGAATTTTCTTCTTGCCGGAATTCAGTAGTTACCAGAATCAAGTCACCTGCCGGTACAGTCAAATCGGTAGATTCCCATTCTTGCCTTTTGAATTTTTCTTGTTCGTCTGGTTATGTGATCAGTTCAACATAATTAATGGTGGTTTAATTTTGGGGCGGTATATAACTGGTTCAAATGTTAAACGAAGAAGATGACGTGCGTTATGTATATATATATTATAACACGGATCACAACCGGGTCAAGCACCCAGCCCAACTGGTTGGGCCAAGTGCCAAGACCCGGGATCGTCAGTTCGATTCCACACGCACACACTGACTCGATTAATTTAAACCTCTTTTTAATTATCATTTCTTGATACACTTATTAAGCATATAAATATAATTAAATTTCAAGTATTTAGGGTTAGACACCCAGCCCAGTTGGTTGGGATGGTGCAAGTTACGCAGAAGTTTAGGGTTCGAAACCCTTGATGCGCGTCCGTTTCGATCCAGTATAACCTTTTTAAACTTAATTAAATTTGAATAAACCTAAGATGTGTATAAGAATAATTAAAAACCGGAATCTTATGGGTTAGACACGTAGCTTAGTTGGAAGAGTTGCGTGCACACGAACGAGAGGCGCGAGTTTGACCCTCACACGCGCATACGAATTTCCGCTTCTCGGCCGGCCTGACAGGCATTGTCAGACTGACAATTCCTTTTTATTTATTATTTTTATTAATTATTTATTTAATTATCTATAGTTATATAAAAAAAAATTATTAAAAATACCTAAATTGCAAGGTTTAAAATATTAAAAACACAAAAATAAACTTAAAAATCTAAACAAAGGTTTTTAATCAAAAACTTAGCTTATTTATTTATCGAGTTATCACGTTGTTATTTTAGGTTAGTACTCTTTCGTCGGTCAATTCTCAACTCGTGCGCACTCATCATCAACCAGGAATACGCACCCACTGTGAGTGAATCTCTATAAATTCCCCGTTTTAATCACGTTTTGGGGTGTATCATGTGTCGTATCATTTCTCTATTTTATTTAAACACTTGTGCTTATATCATTTCATGACCAAATATGTATTGCTTGTGGTGTGGTTTATATGTGGATTTATTTATTCATTTCAGTGCACTCATTTCATTAGGCCCATCAGTTCCCCGTGGGATACGGGTTGAACATCAGGTGCCTCATTAGATCGGCTTCGTTTGATTGAGCCTTGATCTCAGATACATCATCACTCATGTCATATATTCATTAAATGTGGTTTGTGATTGGTTACATATATATATTTGCTCACATGTGATTTATGCACAATTTTCTTAAATAAACATAATAAGCAATCATTTAAATGTTTTATCAAGGTTCACTCGCCAACTTTTGTTGACCCAAAATTTCCTTTGTTTTACAGATGATACCGGTGATCAAGTTGAGGAAAGAAACACTTAGAATGGCCTAGAAGAATAAACAAGTTATTGCATTGGAACAAACATTTAGATTTTCATTGTATTTGTATGAAATTTTTGTTGGATATTTAAATTTTAATTTGGATTTAATAAATATGAAACTTCTTAGTAAATATCATGAGCTTTGGTGATAACCCAATCATGCCCCGACTTTTATTCCGCTGCGGGTCGGGTGTGACATATTGGTATCAGAGCTTGTGACTACAGGGATATAGGATAGGTTATTAGACCCTTAGAGCCTATACTATAGTTGATCAGATTTTAATTGTTTATGTGTTACATGCAAAATTCATGATGTTTATATGTTTCATGTTTATTATCACACCAATATTATGCAAGCCCTCTCACAAGTACATGTTAATATGCAATGCTCATCATAGTTCATATCCTCATAACATGTCATATCTATAAAAGCACACACCTCACGATTTCACAATTTCCATGATTCTTTTCAAATATTTTTGCAATGTTTTCGTATTTTCCAAATCACATCAAAGTGAGTTTTCACGATGGGCATATAGTAACTGGAAGGGTACGAGTACGGTAGTCGGAACGTCCTATCTAGGCTTGGCATTCGTATAAATCCAAAATAAAGGACCAGTTGCCTACCTGGGGACTAACAATGAGAGTACGAAGGACCTATTAGGCCAAAGCATCTATACCAAACGTCGTGTGAGCTAACCCCACTTTGAGTAGTCATTGTGTCTACACCTGGACACCCTCCGACCATACATCTCGCAATCATATTTTACGATTTTCATTCGGGTGGTGCGAGTGTTAACCCGCCGACACCAATGTGAATCCTACCAAGCCCAATAGTCATGGGGGCCCACATGACTACACAGGAAATGGTATGGGGGACATTTGGAGGCCCAAACATGAGCAAACCCAAGACATCCTATGGATGTAGTTAAATTATTTTCATTTATGTTGTTTTCATTCTTTTTACGACACATGACACCTAGGAAATTCTTGAACTCACAATCTTCCTACATATGTTCCTGTAGATGTCGGCTAGGCAATTACGTGGAGGTAGAAGATCAGGAAAGTCAAACGAACGTTTGGCCAAGCAAATTGCTAAACAAATGGCAGCAGTGCTTCCTACATCGTGCTACAAGTTTAGCAAGCCCTCATACTAATCCCATCAACCCTCCCAACCATGAAGACGAAAGCGTCACCAACCCTCCTCCCAAAACCTACAAACACTTCAAGTCCTGCGATCCCCCAAAATATGAAGGGACTGAAGATGTCACCGCTCTCCTTCACTGGTTTGAGGAGATGGAAAACACCTTTCTCAATTGCGACTGTCCCGAGGACCGAAAGGTACGTTACGCGACTCGGAGATTGTTTGGGGTAGCCCTTACCTGGTGGAACACGGAAAAGGGTAAGCGAGGTGTTGAAGATGCCATGGCCTTAACATGGGAAGAGTTAAGGGAAATCATGACGAGACGCTTCTATCAAGAAGCAAAATCAAAAAGCTAGAAGACGAGTTTCACGTATTGAAACAAAAGGAAGGAGACCACACTTCATACAATAAGAGATTTCTCGAGTTGAACCAGATGGTCCCCAATCTGTTCACCCCATTATACCGCCTAATTGAACACTACAATCGAGGCCTCCTCTCGAAAATTCAAGATTCGGTTTTAAGCACTTCGCCTGTAACACTCGAAGCCGCAATGGAGTTAGCTACGGAACTCACTGAAAATCGCATTCGAAATGGCAAATTTAATGATGAAAAGAAGAAAACACCCATTGAGACCCCAACTCCAAACCACTCAGGTTCATCCTCGAAGTTTGCTGGTAAGAGGAAGCGAAATGGCAAGAACTTTCCTGTCACCCAAACCAACCCTCCCATCACTACTGCTCCAATCACCCAAGTTGCCCCTCCAGCCGTACCATTCAAAAGGCCATACACTGGCCCACACCCAAAGTGTAACCGTTGTCAATACCATCACCCTCCTAAAACCCCTGC
Source organism: Scalesia atractyloides (assembly GCA_947069175.1). Taxonomy (NCBI): domain Eukaryota; kingdom Viridiplantae; phylum Streptophyta; class Magnoliopsida; order Asterales; family Asteraceae; genus Scalesia; species Scalesia atractyloides. Next base: position 35,287,832 of record CAMTDV010000025.1, read on the forward strand.
CAACATTGCACAAGTTGTGGCCGTGCGGGTCATACCATCCAAACCTGCCGTACCCTTCAGCGATTGAACCGAGTCAACCTCCAACCCAAACCCAAAATCAAATGGTGGGCCAAGCCCAACATCCCTTACTTCTGCCACCTGTAGAACTCGTAGCCCAACCTTGCTACCAACCCAACTACCCCATGATGCAACCCATGCGAGCCTGTTTCAATTGTGGAGACCCAAACCACTTCAGGAACACTTGCCCACGCCTGGTGAACATCATCCATGCCCAAGCTCAAGCAAACCCGGTAAACCAAGCTAACCAAGCTCCTCCACCTGCTAGAGGAAGAGCTTTCAATATCAACGCCAACCAAGCCAGGGCTGACAACAATGTGGTCAATGGTACGTTTCTCATAAATGGTAGTTATGCATCCATATTATTCGATAATGGTGCGGATAAGAAGCTTTGTGTCTTTAGAATTCGAATCTATCCTCGACCAACCTCGTGATGATCTCGTTGAATCTCTGACGGTGGAAGTTGCTGACGGAAAACCCACTTCATTAAATTATATTATACGCGATTGTACTCTCACCCTAAATGATCACGATTTTTCAATTGATCTCATTCCTATGAAATTGGGAAGTTTCGATTTATCATCGGCATGGACTGGCTCAGCCAGCATCACGCTGAAGTGGTGTGCCATGAAAAGTTCATTCGTATTCCTCTCGCCGACGGTCAGACACTACGTATCTTTAGGGAAACTCCTTCGAAAGGGCTCAAATTAATGTCCTGCCTTCAAGCCCGAAGTTATCTTCGCAAGAATTACGTCGCATTTCTAGGTCACGTCGTCAAGAAGGAAGGCAAGGAGAGGAAGCTCAAAGATATTCCAATTGTGAAAGAATTCCCGCAAGTTTTCCCCGATGACGTTTCAGGACTTCCTCCTGTGAGAGAAGTCGAATTTCGAATCAACCTTGTACCTAGCGCTACACCGGTCGCAAAATCTCCTTATAGGTTAGCCCCATTCGAGATGCAAGAGTTGTCCAGTCAACTGCAAGAGCTGACTGACAAAGGATTTATACGTCCTAGCTCATCGCCTTCGGTGTGCACCTGTTCTTTTTGTGAAGAAGAATTGGAACATTTGGCATGTGCATTGATTATAGAGAACTCAACAAGTTGACGGCTAAGAATCGCTATCCACTGCCTCGTATTGATGACCTTCTAGACCAACTTCAAGGCACCACCTGTTTTTCCAAAATCGACCTTCGTTCTGGTTATCATCAGCTTAGAGTGCGCGAATAAGATATTCCAAAAACTGCCTTCCGAACTCGTTATGGTCCTTACGAGTTCATGGTTATGCCATTCGGTTTAACCAACGCCCCCGCTGTCTTCATGGATTTAATGAATAGGGTATGCAAACCCTACCTCGACCGTTTCGTCATAGTCTTCATCGACGACATTCTTATCTACTCCAAGTCAAAATCCGATCATGAGGGACACCTTGCGACTCATTCTTACACTCTTAAGGACTGAAAAGCTTTATGCTAAGTTTTCAAAATGCGAATTTATGGTTAGGAGAAGTACAATTCCTTGGTCATGTCGTCAATGACAAAGGGATTCATGTCGATCTTTCAAAAATCAAGGCAGTACAGGAATGGCAAACGCCACGTACCCCTACCGAAGTTAGGTCATTTCTTGGTTTGGCTGGTTACTACCGACGCTTCATTGCTAATTTTTCCCTATCGCCGTTCGCTCATGGCCTTGACTCACAAAGGAAAACCCTTCATTTGGGGACCTAAACAAGAGGAGGCCTTCCAAACTTTAAAGCAAAGGCTTTGTGGCGCACCTATCCTTACACTCCTTGATGGTTGCGATGACTTTGTGGTTTATTGCGACGCATCAGGGCAAGGACTAGGCTATGTATTGATGCAAAGAGGAAAAGTGATAGCCTATGCCTCTAGGCAACTCAAAGTTCATGAGAAGAATTACACCACCCACGACCTGGAACTTGGAGCCGTCGTGTTCGCTCTCAAGATATGGAGGCATTACCTCTATGGTACCAAGTGTGAAATATACACTGACCACAAGAGTCTCCAACATATCTTCAACCAAAAAGATTGAATATGAGGCAACAAAGATGGGTCGAACTTCTCAACGATTACGACTGCGAGATTCGTACCATCCTGGCAAGGCAAACGTGGTGGCCGATGCGCTCAGTCGAAAGGGATATGCGAACTCTATTCGTCTTCTATGTTCACAAATCATAACCGATATCAAAGATCAAATCCGGGCAGCTCAACATATCTCTATAACGGAAAATGACGTACGCGATGAGCTGTCATGTGGAGCTGAACTCAAAATTGAAACCAAATCTGACGGTATTCTATATTATTTAAACCGCATATGGATTCCCGATCACGGCAACCTTCATGATTTCCTCATGAATGAGGCACACAAAACACGATACTCTGTACACCCAGGAGCCGATAAGATGTATCAAGACCTACGATACACCTACTGGTGGCCTGGCATGAAAAAGGATATCGCTGTTTTTGTTTCCAAGTGCCTTACATGTTCCAAAGTGAAAGCTGAACATCAAAGACCTTCAGGACTTCTAGTCCAGCCCGAAATACCTGTATGGAAGTGGGAAAACATAACCATGGATTTCATTACCGGGTTACCTCGCACCTCCAGTGGGTATGACACCATATGGGTAATAATCGATTGTCTTACAAAATCATCTCACTTCATTCCGATTCGCGAGGACTTCAAGAACGAGAAGTTAGTCGTATCTACATCAACGAGATTGTAAGCCGTCATGGTGTACCGTTAAGCATCATTTCAGACCGTGATGGTCGTTTCACTTCACGAACATGGCGAGCCGTACAAACCGCTTTGGGTACACGTTAGACCTCAGTACCGCCTTTCACCCTCAAACTGATGGTCAATCTGAACGCACCATCCAAACCCTTGAAGACATGTTTCGAGCATGTGTCATAGACTTCAAAGGGACTGGGACGCTCATCTACCGTTAGTCGAGTTTTCGTACAACAATAGCTACCATTCAAGTATCGACATGGCTCCTTTCGAAGCTTTATATGGTCGTAAATGCCGATCTCCAGTAGTGTTGGCACGAAATTGGTGAAGCGAAAATCACCGGACCTGAATTGATTCAAGAAACAACCGACAAAATCCTTCAAATTTGAAACAATCTTCTGGCGGCTCAAAATCGTCAAAAGAGTTATGCTAACAAACGACGAAAGCCCTTGGAGTTTTGTGTTGGTGATCAAGTAGTTTTGAAAGTATCACCATGGAAGGGAGTGGTTCGTTTTGGCCAAAAGGGCAAGCTAGCACCACGCTACGTAGGACCTTTCAAGATACTCGAAAGAGTAGGTCCTGTAGCATACAAGCTTGACCTACCAGAAGAGCTTAACAAAATTCATCCCACGTTCCACGTATCAAACTTGAAAAAGTGCCTCACCGACGAAAACCTCCATATCCCTTTAGAAGACGTTCAAGTCGATGAATCAATGCACTTCTTTGAAAGACCAGTGGAAATGATGGTTTCGGTGAGAAGCGTTTAATGTGAAGTCGTATTCCAATCGTCAGGGTGCGTTGGGAGTCAAAACGAGGACCTGAGTTTACTTGGGAACGTGAAGGCTCAATGCGTGAGAAATACCCGCATCTTTTTCCGGTTACAACTACTACTTAAATTTCGGGACGAAATTTCTAAAAGTAGGGGATATTGCAACATTTGCATAAATCGGGTTTCGAAAGCCCGCCCCAAATTATCTATCAAAGTGTACTTATTCTTGTCGTTCGGTTATTTTTATTATTGTAATAATAATTAATGTTTAAAATAATCTTAATGAAATAATATAATCAATTAAATATTAAATATTTATTCCTAATAGATAATTAAAAAACAAAATAAAAAAATTAATTAAGGAAAATAGGTGAACCGGGAATCGAACCCGGGTCGCCCGAGTAAACACACACCACAAACACCACTGGACTGCACACACTATTGTGCAAAGTTTAGAAATTTAAATCCCTTATGTTGAAGCTAAGCAAGAGCTTGCAAACCAGATCCATTTTCACGCGACATTCCTTCTTCACTCGGAATCTCCGACAACTGGCTTGCGGGTATTCTTGGCAAGCTTCAATCAAGCTAGCTGTCATCTTCAATCTCTCGAACAAGTTTCCAAAAAAACCGAATTCGAAGCCCCTCTTGTACAACTATAAATAATGGACCTCAAACCCACTCCTAACTTGCTCAAACACCTTGAAAACCACCTCTGTTCAGTCGAAACTACTTCTGTCACCGGAATTTTTCTTCTTGCCGGAATTCAGCAGTTACCGGAATCAAGTCACCGCCGGTACAGTCAAATCGGTAGATTCCAATTCTCGCCTTTTGAATTTTTCTTGTTCGTCTGGTTATGCGATCAGTTCAACAGAATTAATGGTGGTTTAATTTTGGGCGGGTATATAACTGGTTCAAATGTTAAACGAAGAAGATGACATGTGTTATGTTCATATATATATATATATATTATAACACGGATCACAACCGGGTCAAGCACCCAGCCCAACTGGTTGGGCCAAGTGCCAAGACCCGGGATCGTCAGTTCGATTCCACGCGCACACACTGACTCGATTGATTTAAACCTCTTTTTAATCTATCATTTTTGTATACACTTATTAAGCATCTAAATATAATTAAATTTCAAGTATTTACGGGTAAGACACCCAGCCCAGTTGGTTGGGCTGGGTGCAAGTTACAGCAGAAGTCTCGGGTTCGAAACCCTTGATGCGCGTCCGGTTAGATCCAGTTTAACCTTTTTAAACTTAATTAAATTTGAATAAACCTAAGATGTGTATAAGAATAATTAAAAACCGGAATCTTACGGGTTAGACACGTAGCTCAGTTGGAAGAGCTGCGTGCACACGAACGAGAGGTCGCGATTCGACCCTCCACGCGCATACGAATTTCTGCTGCTCGGCCGGCTTGACAGGCATTGTTAGACTGACAATTTCTTTTTATTATTATTTTTATTAATTATTTATTTAATTATTCTATAGTTATATTAAAGAAAAAAATTATTAAAAATACCTAAATTGCAAGCGTTTAAAATATTAAAATCACAAAAATAAACTTAAAAATCTACACAAAGGTTTTTAATCAAAAAGTTAGCTTATTTATTTATCAAGTTATCGCGTTGTTATTTTAGGTTAGTACTCTTTCATCGGTCAAATTCTCAACTCGTGCGCACTCATCATCAACCAGGAATACGCACCCACTGTGAGTGAATCTCCATAAATTCCCCGTTTTAATCATGTTTTGGGGTGTATCATGTGTCGTATCATTTCTCTATTTTATTTAAACACTTGTGCTTATATCATTTCGTGACCAAATGTGTATTGCTTGTGGTGTGGTTTATATGTGGATTTATTTATTCATTTCAGTGCACTCATTTCATTAGGCCCATCAGTTCCTCGTGGGATACGGGTTGAACATCAGGTGCCTCATTAGATCGGCTCCATTTGATTGAGCCTTGATCTCAGATACATCATCACTCGTGTCATATATTCATTCAATGTGGTTTGTGATTGGTTACATATATATATTTGCTCACATGTGATTTATGCACAATTTTCTTTAATAAACGTAATAAGCAATCATTTAAATGTTTTATCAAGGTTCACTCGCCAACTTCTGTTGACCCAAAATTTCCTCTGTTTTACACATGATACAGGTGATCAAGTTGAGGAAATAAACACTTAGGATGGCCTAGAAGAATAAACAAGTTATTACATTGGAACAAACATTTAGATTTTCATTGTATTTGTATGAAATTTTTGTTGGATATTTAATTTTAATTTGGATTTAATAAATATGAAATTTCTTAGTAAATATCATGAGCTTTGGTGATAACCCAATCATGCCCCGTCTGTTATTCCGCTGCGGGTCGGGGTGTGACAATTCCATCCTTTTATTTCGAAGCACACTCATACGCCTCTTCCCGAAGCTCTTCCAACTCGCATAACTTTAACTTTCGCTCTTTACCTGCATCATCATATTTCATGTTAACCTCTTTAATAGCCCACCAAGAACGATGTACAAGTTCTACCGATAAGTGACAATTTCTACCATAAACTAAGCGGTAAGGTGTAGTGCCAATAGGTGTCTTATGAGCCGTTCGATAAGCCCATAAAGCATCATTCAACTTCGTCGACCAATCCTTTCGGTCCGGTCGAACGGTCTTTTGCAAAATTTCTTTGAATTTCCTATTAGACACCTCCACTTGACCACTCGTTTGTGGGTGGTAGGGGGTAGCAATCCGATGGTCAACACCATATCGTTTCAATAGTTTGCCAAAGTTAAAATTCTTGAAATGAGATCCCCCATCACTAATGATTACTCGGGGAATCCCAAACATAGAAATTATATTCGTTTGAACAAAATTGCAAACCACGGTATGGTGATTTGTCTTGGTAGCGATCGCTCTGACCCATTTCGACACATAGTCAACCGCCACCAAGATATACACGTTGCCATGCGAATTAGGGAATGGGCCCATAAAATTGATCCCCCATACATAAAAAATATCTACAACAAGGATCGGTTGCATGGGTATCTCATCCCGTTTGGAAATACCCCCCAATTTTTGACACTCAACGCAATTTTTAGCAAAAGTAAATGCGTCTTTGAAAATAGTTGGCCAATAAAGCCCACTATTGAGCACTTTGTGCCCAGTTTTGTGACCACTAAAATGGCCCCCACAAGCAAATGAATGCAAGTGCGTCCAAAACACTCGGATCTCCTCGTCCGGAATGCATCTTCGAACAACTTGATCTGGACATATTTTGAACAAGTCCGGTTCCTCCAACCAGTATTTGATTTGCGACATGAAGTGCAACCTCCTCCTCCGATCCCAATGAGCCGGTAAGTCACCTGTAACCAAGTAATTCACAATGTTAGCATACCAAGGTAAAACAGTCACTTTCAAAATGTGCTCATCTAGGAAGGTATCATCAATCTCTACACGTGAGGAACCCTCTTCCACCATCAACCGGGACAAGTGGTCCGCTACCACATTCTCACTACCCTTCTTGTCCCTTATCTCCAAGTCAAACTCTTGTAGTAAGAGTACCCAACGGATCAATCTCGGCTTTGCATCCTTTTTCTCCATGAGGTACCTGACAGTAGTGTGATCAGAATATATCATAACTTTGTTACCCCATATGTAAGCCCGAAAATTTTCCAATGCAAATACCACCGCAAGTAGCTCTTTTTCGGTAGTCGTGTAATTCAATTGCGCATCCGAAAGAGTCTTACTTTCGTAGTAAATAGCAACGGGTTTCTTTTCTACCCTTTGACCCAATACGGCCCCAACCGCATAATCGCTTGCATCGTACATGATTGCGAATAGTAAAGACCAATTTGGCGATTGCAATATTGGGGCCTCCACTAGTTTCTCTTTCAAAACGTTAAAAGCGCTTTGACACTCTTTGTTAAAATCAAACAGTTGGTCCTTAAGCAATAATTTACATAAAGGCTTCGTGATGTCACTAAACCCCTTAGTAAACCTTCTATAAAACCCCGCATGACCTAAGAATGACCTAACCCCTTTAACACTCGTGGGATACGGTAAAGTAGAGATGACTTGCACCTTTGCACGGTCAACTTCTATCCCACGACTCGACACTACATGCCCCAACACAATCCCTTCCTGAACCATAAAATGGCTCTTCTCCCAACTCAAAACTAAATTTTTCTCAACACATCTTTTCAAAACTTTTTCGAGTTGGTCAAGGCATGCCTCAAATGAGGACCCAAAAATTGAGAAATCATCCATAAAGATCTCTAAAGACTCCCCCACCATGTCCGAGAATTTACTCATCATATGTAACATCCGTCAAAAACGGATTTACCAAACCCGCTACGTTTAGCAACCGAACAGTCAGTCAAAAATTTCGTTGCGAATTAAATGCCCAAAATATTTTTAAACGATCCGTAATCAATTATTATACGGGAATATATATTTAGTTTTTGAAAAACTGTCAAAAATCGCAAAATAAAAATGAATTGCCTCTGCCGGGTTTCGAACCCGGGTCTGTACCGAGTCAGTTCAGCAACTTATCTCTCAACACACAAACCACTGCGCCACTTGTTCCGTTTGTTAAATAATAGAATCATTTAATTCATAAAGTGACGTTACGAATTCAAAACCGGCGCCCAAACGGTTCAGTCGTCGGAATCCCGGAAATCTCGCGAGTTTTTAACACCATTTTCAGTTATAACGTAAATCATTAACAATACATCGGTTATAACCGATGTTTGAAGTCCGCGACACCTTTCTATAACCGCCGGAAATTTTAAAACAACGAATACAGTCGAAAATCAGACCAAGTGCATTTCGATTTTCCCCTATAAATTCACCCTCAAACCATTGAAAACCTTTTCGCTCAAAACCACACTCTTTCTCGGCGAAAACTCCCTCGCCGGAACTTTTCTGTTTTTCGCCGGAAAACCGAGTTTTAATCTCTGAGTTTTACTGAATCCCCTAAACCTTTACCGAAGTCACCCACGCCCTTTATAAGTTTCCTGGAGACTCGCTGCTACGGGAAACTCATCGCCGGAGGTGAATTCTGTCGCCGGAGTTCTGCCGGAAAACAGAGGAAAGCGAGTCGGTATACCTCACGCTTATTTTCCTTTCTTTTTACTTCTATCTTACCAGTAATTAACCTAAACGCTAAAGAAACCCGAATAATAACTCGAACCAGTCTGTCACCGATTTCTGGTTATATTTCAGTGAAGAAGACGATGTATTTCGTTATATTATAAGTATAATTAAAATCAACTTAGTAATCGGGTTAGACACACAGTCCAGCGGTGGACTGTGTGCACATATAATGCAAAGGTCTCGAGTTCGATTCCCGCCTCACACACGCTGCCTTAATAAAAACCATTTTTTGTTTAACTGAACCGGAGTCGCCACAGATATATGTTAAGTATATTGATAACCGGAATAATAACCAAGTTAGACACACAGTCCAGCGGTGGACTGTGTGTTTGTTTATATCACTGGTCACGAGTTCGAGTCCGGTCTTCTGCACCGACTCGGACAGTTATCTCTTCTTTTTAAATAAGGCAGAAAAGGAAATAACTAATTAGTATTTAAGTATAATAAAAATCGAATTATATAACATGTTGAACACACAGTCCAGCGGTGGACTGTGTGTTAGATTAAACCACAGGTCCCGGGTTCGAGACCTGTGGGGTGCAAGTCCGGTTCGCTTAAAACTGTTTTTAAAATAAAATGATTTTCGGTTTAAATTAATTAGTATATATATATAACTAAAATCAGATATATAACGGGTTAGACACGTAGCTCAGTTGGTAGAGCTGCGTGCACGCGTACGAGAGGTCTCGGGTTCGAGCCTCACTCAACGCACAATAATATGCCATCGAACCAGTCAACGGTCAGGTCAACGGTCAACGGGCCGGTCAACGGTCAGAAAAAAAATAAATTTTTTTATTATTTTTATTTAATTATTTTAATTAAAAATCAATTATAAAAACTTAAAAATAACATTTTTAAGGTTAGAAAATAGCCTCAAACTCACAAAAATACACCCAACAATCCTACTAAAATAGTATAATAAAATCCGTATACTTACCAAACCATAATGCGATTTATCTAGGTTAAATCTCACTCGTGGTTAAAACCACTTCGCGTGCATTCAACGTCATCAACCGAACGCACCCACTGTGAGTGAATCTTACAATTCCCCTTTTAAATTACACGTTTTGGGGTGTGTCATGTGTTATGAAATTAATTAATTTATTTATTTAAACTTGTGCCATACCACATCATGACTTAAACTTAGATTGTTTTATTGTTGTGATTTACTTATATTCCTTTTGTCAAATTATACGAAACTCATACATTAAGCCCATCAGTTCCTCGTGGGAGACGAGTAGAACATCGCGTGCTTCAATTCAAATTCATTATTGTTCATGTGTGTTTCATTGAGTTTATTTTGTTTGTAGTTGTGTCATTCATATCATCATGTTTATGCAATTCATTCATCAGGCCCCTCAGTTCCTCGTGAGAGACGAGTTGAGCATCGCGTGCCTTTAATTGTTCCATTATTATTCATGAGTGTTTCATTTAACATCTTATGATTGTTGATCAAGTTACATCTAATTTTTACTCATGTTTGGTTGTGCACATATTTCATAATCAATTTAAATAAATTGTTCAAATGTTTTCCATAGGATTCACTCGCCAACATTATGTTGATCCAAAAACCTTTTTACACATGATACAGGTGAACAGGTTGAAGCAAGGATAACATAGGATATGCCTTAGAAGAGAACAAAGAAGTTAGATTGTTAGTTAGATCATGTTGTAACATTATTGTAAATTTCCATTTAATTTGTATTAATGAATATGAAACGTTTAATAAATGTCATGAGCTTTGATGATAACCCAATCATGCCCCGATCACCTTTTCCGCTGCGGGTCGGGGTGTGACATCATACACCTTTGAAGGTGGCGGGGGCATTACATAGCCCAAACGGCATTCGCCTAAATGTGAAAGTACTGTATGGGCAAGTAAACGTGGTCTTAGCTTGATCCTCTGGATGGATAGGTATTTGATTGTAACCCGAATACCCATCTAGGAAACAATAAAATTTTGACCCGCTAACTTCTCAACAATTTGGTCAATAAAAGGTAAAGGAAAATGGTCTTTGGAAGTTGCAAGAATTTAACTTCCTATAATCAATACAAATTCGACACCCGGTTACTGCCCAGGTGGAAACCTCTTCACCTGCATCATTTGTGACGATTTGAATGCCTGCCTAGTTGTTCAATTAGTTACATTATTTACAAAAATGTACAAGGTAATTATGAAGCTTGCTAATTTTCTTTGTTTGTTTGTTTGGTTGAAAAAGGTGTCGAAGTGAACCAAAAAATTGCTATTATCCAAGACAATGGTTTATTAACTTGGATTGCAAAACTTAACTAAGTGGCTGAAAAACATAATTTAGAAACAAGTTCCACACCCGGTTCGATAATTGCAAGACCTAGGGTTTCTACATGTTTTAACTTGATTCAATTGCATATAGTGATTAACGAATTTAGTGTCACGTGGCTTAGGTGCCAAAAGCTATCAACGTTACAGGAACGAACGACAGTGCACTTCTTTACCATTTCGCAAAGTCAAATTTTATCATCACTCGACAATTTACGAATTCAAAACAAATGCAAGACAATTATCAAAGGTTTCAAATACTAAACAACTTGTCATGAAATCAAAGCAAATACAAATGTTTAAACCCTAGAAAATCTTACAAAGTCTACATCGGGGTGAAACCCTAGAAGATTAGCCTCTCATGGTAATGGAGGATTGGAATCCGGATCTTGAGGATGAAGAACTAGCCATAGAAATCTTGGTTCTTGGATGATCTTGATGATTGGAAATCATTGGGTATGATTAGAGAGTAATTATGTTTCCCCCAAAATGAATGGGAGTTGAAGGAATAATAAAGTGTAACTTCCCTTTTTCCAAATTGGTTTTTTCTCCCAAACAATCCCGTTTTTACTAATCAGCTGGTGTGCAGCAGATAATGCATCAATTTCTGGCATTTAAAAACCTTTCAAAACCCCAAATGCATATATAATAAGCCCCGAAGCTCATTTTCTAGCTCAGGATAAGCCAAAATGAAGTTTGGACTGTTTCTGGCGCAGAGTTCAGCTCAGTTTTGCCTCTTTTTGCATGTTCTTCAATTATGTTTTCTCTAGCATCCGCCCAAAGCTTCAATAAATCTACATAACGCACCTTAAACCCATCAATGCCTGCAAAACACAAACCATATCAAAGTAGGCTATTCGAGATTAAAAGCTATGTAAAAACATGAACTTAAACATGTTAAAGCACCAGTTCTCGACCACGCATCACATCGCCACACTTGTCTTTTGCTTGCCCTCAAGCAAATCTGTTTTTCACTTTCACGTGGGTCGAACGAGAAACACATTTCCCATTCTTGAGACGTAAGCTAAGGTCTAATGTCTTACCCGGTTCATGTTTTTTACAACTTTCAAAACATTTAGCGATAAATGACTAATCATATAAAAATGGTTATCCAAGATTAACCTGCCCTTGAAACTCACAAGTCATACACATCCCTCACAATGTTCACTCCACTCGGCTTATGACTTGGCTAATTTGAATGATGTATTAGCACTTTTTGAAAATAGTCACTCAAAACCGAATAGAACACGTACCCGCATAAGCTTGCAACTCAATCATTCTCCACCACCGAACACAAATACTAAGCACAAGTCAAAAGGTCTATAAAGGATTGTAACGGGGCTAGGCTAAGGGTATGGAATAGGATATTTAAAAGTGGGTAAGATGATGAAGATTCGACTTTTATTACAAAACAACTAAACTGAACACAACTACTACGAATAACACACTAAGAGGCAAAGAATTTCCCCTTTTATTCAACAACTACCATACATCTTTTTGTGCTTTTCTCAACTTCTTTTCTCTTGTTTTTCATGGTATTTTCTGAATTTTTCGATTTTTTTTAAAAGTCACAACATTACAAACAACTAATCCTAAGATGGAATTTTCATCACACGGGTTAAAAGAGGTTTAATGGTTAAGAGCTAATTGGGGTGATCAAACGAAAGGTTTAGGCTCAAAGTTGGCGACTAGGGGAAATATTTCGGGTAAGGGTAGACAAATGGTGTAAAAGAAAAAGGTTTTCCTAATGCCTTAATCACTCTCGTGCTTGTATTCGGTCTATGGTCTCAAACGTATCAAAAGATGCAAGTTCTACAATACATGACTAATGGTCAACTTAAAAAAAAGAAATATATGATGTATAAAAGTGGCTAAAAAATCTCACGTATAAAGGGTATGATATGTGATATGCACAAATTGCAAGTTTCTTAGGCGAATTATTCTCAAATAACCACCCATTAAATACCCGTCATGCTATAACTTGAACTTAACCATGACAAAAGACTAAATGGGGTGTGCCATCCCTCATTAACTTAGTTACTTGTGCGTTTTAGATCGCTTCAAACAAAGACATTTTGAAATTTTTTTTGAATAGGGCTTTTAATACGCACAAGAGATGTGACACGGCTAACTTCCCCAAAATTTCACCCCGGAAAGTAATATACAATTTACAATCGACTTATTAGCTAACTAAAAATCAAAGTAAAAAAGAAACGTATGCACCTGATTTTTGAGCTCATTCCTCGTGTGCTCTTCATCCTTCAACAAAATGGTCGTCTCGCGAACACGATGTACCTACAAATCTCAACCCTTGTGCAGAAGCATTCTTCTCACAACCATCAAAATTTGTTAGTTATCTAGTTCTACCATTTTTATGAAAATATTACCAAGCCATACGTTATTTCACTTTGATTTATCTGGAAAAATATGTTACAACAACAACAAACCTAACTCACTTTCGTAGGAATCACGGTTGCATTTAGCTTATGCAACAAGCCCTTTAAACCTCCTAGTAGCTCGGGAGGACGAGTAGGTCTTGTGAGAGTTATATAGGGAACACACCCTCAACGTTCATTTATCTAAGAAAACGTATAAAAAACAAATATTAGTACAAAATACAACAACCATACCTGATTTGCCTCTCATGGTGGTCTAACTGAACATTTTCCTACCGAGTTACCAACATACGTTCGGTAGTTAGTATGTCGAATCCACTCTCTCTTTATTTTAATCGGAATGCATATTGAACAACTTTGGGGCCGCTTCTTAACAAATAGCCTAATGTCTTGCAACACCACCTTTCGACTCCTTATCCCCGAATGCTCATCCCCAACTTTGTTGGTTGGAGTAATCAACATGGGAGAGAGGTAAGGATAAACTTGGGCTTCTTTCAGATCTGACCCATCTACCGCTGTTATGTCTTCAATTCGGTTCAAACATTCATTTTCTTGCTCCGGAAGATCCATGACCTCTTCCACCACATCATCATCAACTATGGTACCATTAGTCAACATTTCTTGGTCTCGTCTAAACTGGACCATCTCCTCGGCGAGTTGACCCACTTGCTTTGCCAAGGCTTCGTGAGCTTTATCTCTCACCTCAAGTTCCTTCTTTAATTCCGTCTTGATTTCTTGCCTTGAATCTTTTATTACATTCAGAATTGCATCAAGCTTGGACATTATTGAATCTTGAGGTTCCTCGTATGTCGGTTGAGGGTATTCATGATAGTAATTATCGTACTCCTCCCTATAACTTGGAAAATGTGGCATCTCGAGTTCATAGTTGTTGTAAACCCGCTCTTGCTCATAGGGGTAATCCGTCTCTGAATAGTAGTATTCTTGATAATTTGGTGGTGGTGGTGGTTTAACGTATGGATAATATGAGGATGAACCTTTGAGATCTTGATAATCCGCCCTCTCATATCCGTACCTTCCAACGAGGGAGTCTATGCTTGAACCTTCTCATATAGCACACAACATTCCTGCAATAGATGTTCTTGGCTCCCGCAACATTCACACGGGTCATCATCCACCCAATTCATAATGAAAGACGGTGCCTGCAAAACATGTACCTGCAAAGACAAGCTCGAATACCTAAAGTATAATCAAATACAAGAAAGAACACTAAAAACTAAAATTAGCTTTTTATTTATTTTTTTAAATAACCCAAAATGAACAAATCGAACAAGCAATGTAATACTAAGCGCACTAGCTCCCCGGCAACGGCGCCATTTTGACAGACCGTGTCGTCCCAATCAGTCAAAAACCCAAATTAACCTAGGTAGCTAGGGTAAGTCGGGTATCGTATCCACGGAGAGCATGTAGTTAGTATTGCACTATTTGTTCAATTAGTTAGATTATTTACAAAAATGTACAAGGTAATTATGAAGCTTGCTAATTTTCTTTGTTTGTTTGTTTGGTTGAAAAAGGTGTCGAAGTGAACCGACAAATTGCTATTATCTAAGACAATGGTTTATTAACTAGGATTGCAAAACTTAACTAAGTGGCTGAAAAAAATAATTTAGAAACAAGTTCCACACCTGGTTCGATAAATGCAAGACTTGGGGTTTCTACATGTTTTAACTTGATTCAATTGCATATAGTGATTAACGAATTTAGTGTCACGTGGCTTAGGTGCCAAAAGCTATCAACGTTACAGGAACGAACGATAGTGCACTTCTTTACCAAGAACATGTAAATCTTAACCTAAGATAAGGCATAATTGCACATAACCATTTCGCAAAGTCAAATTTTATCATCACTCGACAATTTACGAATTCGAAACAAATGCAAGACAATTATCAAAGGTTTCAAATACTAAACAACTTGTCACAAAATCAAAGCAAATACAAATGTTTAAACCCTAGAAAATCTTACAAAGTCTACACCGGGGTGAAACCCTAGAAGATTAGCCTCTCATGGTAATGGAGGATTGGAATCCGGATCTTGAGGATGAAGAACTAGCCATAGAAATCTTGGTTCTTGGATGATCTTGATGATTGGAAATCATTGGGTATGATTAGAGAGTAATTATGTTTTCCCCAAAATGAATGGGAGTTGAAGGAATAATAAAGTGTAACTTCCCTTTTTCCAAATTGACTTTTTCTCCCAAACAATCCTGTTTTTACTAATCAGCTGGTTTGCAGCAGATAATGCGTCGATTTCTGGCCTTTCAAAACCTTATATTTTGATTCGTCTCATAGAGCTACCCCAAATGCATATATTATAAGCCCCGAAACTCATTTTCTAGCTCAGGATAAGCCAAAATGAAGTTTAGACTGTTTCTGACGCAGAGTTCAGCTCAGTTTTGCCTCTTTTTGCATTTTCTTCAATTCTCTCTAGCATCCGCCCAAAGCTTCAATAAATCTCCATAACGCACCTTAAACCCATCAATGCCTGCAAAACACAAACCATATCAAAGTAGGCTATTCGAGATTAAAAGCTATGTAAAAACATGAACTCAAACATGTTAAAGCACCAGTTTTCGACCACGCATCAAAAACTCGTCTTGAACAACAACCGCATGTATTACATAAGTCTTAGATTACCTGAAACACATGTTAAATTTTCAAAGAATCAACCACAAGTAGTTGGCGAGTTTCACTGTTTTACTTTGTTTCACAATTAAGTTTGAACATAATGATTATGCACATTTGATGTAATTATACTAAGCCTGTAAGTGAAACCTGACTGTTCACAAGTGCCGTATCCCACATCCGACACCTACACACTTTTCCACCCCAAGTAGCTATGTCTAACACCACATAGCGTGCTCACAGAGAGTGCATGGACATGTGCAATTGCAGTAAAACCCATGGCATTCGTGACAACTCAATTGCGTTTGTCAAACCGATAGTACTATTCACACGCCCACCGATATATAGTTGATCACTCGTGTTTGTGGGGACTTTTCGTGTGTTAGTATAACTCAGATAATTCACATCAAACACGTTTGTAGGTGCAAGTATGTACGTATGTATGTAACATGCAATCCACCCCATGTAAAACAGGAAAACAGTTTGAAAACGGGGTAAGGAAACTCACTTGATAGCGTATGTTTATAGTATGTAATAGCAAAACAATCGTGTAATCGTGGCTCTAGTCCATTCCTAGTATAAGTATTGAACAATTAATTACCGAAAACAGTTCTGAAGTCGGTAATTGGTATATCTTAGGCTCAGATGGGAATATTCATCCGAGAATGGACTTATAACATAACAGTAAGGCGATGGGTATTGTCTTAGTGTCAAAATTGTGTTTAGCTTCCGTGCACCATTTTGCGTGTTGGTCACACTTAGCTGTTCTAGATGTTTAGGCAAGTGACAGATCATACCGGATGTCCCATATTGTTCAGATTTTAAAATGAGTAGTTGTCCATTGAGGAAGTTCGAGTGTTACCCGAGCCTCACTCATTCAAAATTCACTTTCCATTTTCGCCATCGGGGATCTCCCCAAACTCTCGTGTAATGTCCCCAATTACCTAAGTTACCTTGGAACTGTCCGAAATTATTCTGATTTTCCACTTATCGCCAATTTAGTCATCTGTCAGTTTAGAAGTTCCAGCAAGTTTGTTAAACGTTTAACTGGCGGGTTTGTATTAAAATAATACAATTTAAATGTACAAATTCCAAAGTTGTATTTCCAACTTTAATAAAATTATGAAAAAATTTATATAAACTTGTAAAATATGTATATTTTAGGAAAAATGTTCCCATAATTTATTAATCTTAATAAATTCGTTTAAAAATTGTATTTAACAGATAATTTGCAATTACGATGATCCGATTTTTAAAGTTCCCCAAAATTTCACAAAAACCTTCTGATGTATCCAACCCCAAAAACTAGATGTGCTAAAAGTAGTCTAATTAAATTAACTAGAATCAGTGCTAATATAAACAATAAGTAATATTCTAGACTATCTAAAAACTAAACGACTGACAGGAAAGTGAACCTATCGAAACTATTAAAGCAAAAGTAAGTCCGGATATCGAACCACGAGACTCCTGTTGGAGATGTGAACTAGACTCGATTACTTATCGACCGATTTGTTTGTTTTTATTGTTTAAGGAGGGTTTCTACCAAGCCTAATGCAAATAATTAAATGATTACCTAGATCAAACTTAAACATTAATTCTAACCGCAGGTGAGATCAGATGATGATAAAAGCACTACCTAAGTCGTCAGAATGCTATACATGAATGACAAGTGTCTATTGGTAATAGAACTTTTGTGGAACCAGGATCTCATTATGCTAAACCCTTCTCGAGGTGTCACCTGATAGATTCCAAAAAGCTGTTAAAACTGTAACATCCGTAAAAAACGGATTTACCAAACCCGCTCTGTTTATTAACCGAACAATCAGTTAAAAATTTCGTTGCAAATTTAATGCCCAAAATAATTTTAAACGATACATAATTAATTATTATATTGGAATATATAATTTGTTTTTGAAAAACTGTTAAAAATAAGAAAATAAAAATAATATGGCACTGCCGGGTTTCGAACCCGGGTCAGTCAGCCGGGTCAACAACAGACTTAACACACACACAGTCAACCACTGCGCCACTTGTATTTCTTGTTAATTATTAGAATCAATTAATTCATATCATGATTCTCGAATTCAAAATCGGCGCGCCCAAATGCAGTCGTCGGAAATCCCGGCGATCTCGCGAGATTGGACGGTTTCTTCAAGTCTTAACGTAAACATTTAAACCTACATCGGTTATAACCGACGCCTGAGTCCGCGACACAAGCTATAACCGCCGGAAAACGTAATGACTTTGAATCAAGTCGGAAATTGGACCAAATTCATCGATAACCTGCCTTATAAATACCTCTTCGAACCTCTGCTAGCTTTTTCGCTCAAAACCCCACCTTTACCCGACGTAAATCCATTCGCCGGAAAACCTCTGTACCTCGCCGGAAAACCGAGCCCTTCACTTCTGAGCCTTACTGAACCCTCTGATCTTATACCGAAGTCACCCACATCCTTTTCAAGCTTGCTGAAGACTCTCTGCCGCAAGACACACGACGCCGGAATCTTTTGCTGTCACCGGAGTTTTGCCGGAGAAACAGAGAAGTCCAGTCGGTATACCTTACGCTTAAATCTTTCATTCTTTTTATATATCTTACCTGTAATTAACCTAAAAACACTAAAGAACATGATTAAAACAACGAACCAGTCGGACTTCCGATTCTGGTTAAATTCAACGAAGAAGACGAAGTTTCTGTAGTGTTTAAGTTTAATATAAATCAAGATATAACTCGGGTTAGACACACAGTCCAGCGGTGGACTGTGTGCACATTAAACACGTAAACGTCTCGAGTTCGAATCTTGTCCCACGCATGCTTGCCTTAATAAAAATGTCCTTTTTTTTAACCGAACCGGAGTCACCGCTGTACATGTTAAGTTTAAAAAAAACCAGAATAATAACCAAGATAGACACACAGTCCAGCGGTGGACTGTGTGTATATTTAATCACAGGACACGAGTTCGAGTCCGGGCTACCGCACCGGTCCGGACAATTATTAAACTTTTTATTTAAGACAGAAATGGATATGTTTAGTTTGTATATAAGTATAATAAAAATCGGTTTATATAACAAGTTAAACACACAGTCCAGCGGTGGACTGTGTGTTAACTTAACCCACAGGTCCCGGGTTCGCGACCTATGGAGCGCACCGAGTCACTGATTAAAATCTTTTTAGAAATAAGTTGATTTTCGGATTAATCTAATTAATATATAAATATAATTAAAAACAGAAATATTTCGGGTTAGACACGTAGCTCAGTTGGTAGAGCTGCGTGCACGCGTACGGGAGGTCTCGGGTTCGAGCCTCAATCAGCGCACACATACACGCATACGAACCGGTCAAAGTCAACAGTCAATGGTCAACGGTCAACGGTCAAAAAATGTCAACTTTTTTATTATTTTATTTATTTATTTTAATTAAAAATCAATTAAAAATACTTAAAAATAACATTTTTTAAGGTTAGAAAATAGCCTTAAACTCACAAAAATACACCCAACAATCCTACTAAAATGGATTAATAAAATCCGTTTACTTACCGAACCATAATGCTATTTATCTAGGTTAATTTCACTCGTGGTTAAAACCACTTCGCGTGCATTCAACATCATCAACTGAACGCACCCACTGTGAGTGAATCTTACAACTCCCCCTTTTTAATTACACGTTTTGGGGTGTGTCATGTGTCACAAAATAATTAACTCGTTTATTTAAACTTGTGCCATACCATATCGTGATCTAAACTTAGATTGTTTATATTGTTGTGATTATGTATTTCATTTTTGTCAACTTATATGAAATTCATTCATTAAGCCCATTAGTTCCTCGTGGGAGACGAGTTGAGCAACGCGTGCCTCAAAACAAATCCATTATTGTTCATGTGTGTATTATTGAGTTTATATTGTTTGTAGTTATGTATTTCATATTGTCAAGTTTATGCAATTCATTCATTAGGCCCATCAGTTCCTCGTGAGAGACGAGTTGAGCAACGCGTGCCTCTAAACGATCCATTATTGTTCATGTGTGTATTGTTTAATATTAAATTGATTGGTGAATAAGTTTACATCTATTTTTACTCATGTGTGGTTGTGCACTTATTTTAAATCAATTAAATAAACTTGTTCAAATGTTTTCCATAGGATTCACTCGCCAACTTTTTGTTGATCCAAAAACCCTTTTTACACATGATACAGGTAAACAGGATGAAGCAAGGAAAACATAGGAAATGCCTTAGAAGAAAACAAAGAAGCTTAGATTGATGTTTAGGTCATGATGTTATTATATTTGTAAATTTCCATTAAATTGTATTAATGAATATGAAATGTTAAAATAAATGTCATGAGCTTTGATGATAACCCAATCATGCCCCGATCACCTTTTCCGCTGCGGGTCGGGGTGTGACAAAAACTACCGGTTATGTGGATTCCCTCATGGTTTCTCCAACGTTAATGATGAAGTACCCTATAGACAATCTACCTCACAGGGTGAAAAAGAAGTGCATGGGATAATTCATGAAATATTTATCAGACTCGATAAGCAAGGTATGGAAAGTAAACTAGGCAAATCATCTCATAAAGCCTTTACTCCTAGTAACCTAACATGCAAGACAAATCGACAACTTTTCACCTCACGGATATCAAGATTAGTTGAATACTTGGACCTTATCAATTCACAAGAATCATTCCTATGGGTCACTAGGTCTAGCAAACCATTTTACATTCGAAAACACAAAGTAAATGATCTAGCATGCACTTATAACTGAAAAACATTCAACAAAGCACACATGTAATGATAATCATGCATTAAATCTTGTCTAAATACGCATACACTTCAAATTAGATATGCCTAAGGAAGCCTTTGAACACAGCGGCATGGCCCTAGTCTTGGGAGCAAGATCCTCCTTCTTCATGGGGATGTCTCTCTAGACATATCTAAGGATCCCGAAGTAGTCAGCATGGGTAAACAGTCAAAGTTAATCCTTTTAACCTCAACCACATCTTTAAGTTTGAAAATTATTTGAAATTTGAATTTTATAGCTGTTATCCATAACCATAAAATTATGGGACAATTGTTAGGGGTAATATTTATAGTCAGGATTCTTAGGTCCTAAGAATATTCTGATGCGACTAAGGATCCTAAACTTCGTTATTACTAATCAGTTTCTTGTCCCTCTCAGGAATAATTCTTAGGTATATCCTCTTGTAACGACTAGTGGGTGGTTTATTCAGTTTCTTATAGGGCTTGTTGAAAAAAACGTGTTGAAAGGTGCTTGAAGGTTGTAACGGCTAATTGCCTGGTCTTCTCAGGATCCCGGAAAATCAGAATTATAGTTAGAATTTATTTTAACTTTTTACTATAAATTGTATGGGTCTGATCGAGGATCCTGAGGTCCTAAGCGTACAACAGTACCCTGATGCGACTAAGGATCCTGAACTTCATTATTACTAATTAGTGTCTTGTCCCTCTCAGAAATAATAGATATGTGTCAAATGCAACACATAAATTATACCAAATACGGTGTAAAATCAACCCTTTTTAGTATTAATGTTGGCAAAAGTGTGTTTCTTTGTATACTTTTGATTTTTAGGATTAAAGGAGCTTAAATGAACAAAAGGAACAAATTAACGACACAAACCAGCATAAGTATGAAAGACGGGAAGACAACACACTCTACCAACCCTCCGAGTTTCACCCCAAGACTAAAACAACCAATCAGAAGTCAAGCACAGGGTGGTGCGTTGGCGGCATGGGGCCGTGCCCCTTCAAGATTCTAGAGCAGAAGAAGACAAACAGATGCAGATAAGAGACACAGGGCCGTGTCCCTTGGACACGGGCCATGGTCAACTTCTAGATTTGCATATCTGGAATAGTACAACAAGTAAAATGGCCATGGGGCCGTGTAACCGACTAATCTGACATACTCATTAAATGAAGATAGAGAAGAAGGAAGACACGGGGCCGTGCCCTGCAGGCACGGGGCCGTGTGAAGGGCCTGTTTCTAGCTATAAATAGGGGTCGTGCCCCGCAGGCACGGTATCTTACCATCACTATACTGCGTCAACGATGGGTGCACTTGCCCTATCGTGTTGTAGAGAGTGATAGTTGAATATTGTGTTTTTATAAATTTAAAGCTTGAATAAACGAGTGAAAAGTACTTGAAATATATCTAAAAATTATACTCACGCTCCATCAAGTCAATAATTCTCAGGTATATCCTCTCGTAACGACTAGTGGGTGCTTTATTCCATATTTCTTGTAGGGCTTGTTGAAGAAAACGTGTCGAAAGAAGCTTGAAGGCTGTAACGGCTAATTGCCTGGTCTTCTCAGGATCCCGGAAAATCCGAATTGTAGTTAGAATTTGTTTTAGCTTTGTACTATAAATTGGATGGGTCTAGTCGAGTTAGGGACATCGAAACACACAACACACTCACAATTACTACAATAATCATTCTAACACTTAGCTTTCAATCAAAGCTCACATTTGTGTTTTTAAGTCATTTATAAATCGAAGTTGTGTAATTTCTAGCTCCCGGGGTTTTTGTGCCAGAGATCATCTTCATGAAGAGGATCAATGGCTTTTTCCCCGTAATATATCGCATGTCTTCTTATTTTTCATCATATTAACACTTTTACACCATATCACAATAGTTTTACGAAGCTAAATTGCCCTATAAATCATTTTCTAAATTAAGGATGCTTAGAGTTTATCCAGGATCCTGAACAACAAACCAAGCCTTTCCACAAGAACCTCACCTCACTTTCTTAATTTGGTTATCAAAACCCTGTTGTCAATTTTTAACCAAAACAATGATCATCAACCCCTAATGGAACTTTCTTATATTGATATATTTCTCACGAGTATTCAGACAAAACCATTTAAAGCTCTATGCGGCAGGAAATGTAGAACACCTTGGAGAATAATCAGTTGTTAAGACTGGAGTTAGTTTAGGATACGACCAACAAAGTACTACAAAATCATGAGGTCCTGTGGTAACATTCTTGTACAATTGTTACAAAATCATGAGGTCCTGTGGTAACATACTTGTACAAGCAGAGATACTAGTGTATACCGTGGTTGTACACATGGGTGAACTATCCCACTGATTGTTTAGGTTACTAACACATACATGATCAACTTGCTATTTTAGTTATGACCGTTTATGTTATACATGATCAAGTTGTTTATTTAATTATTACTATTAATGTAAAATTTTTGGTGCCTGCTAGAGTTATTCAAGAACATACGCTGACATATTCCTTTAAAAACATTTTCAAGTAATCAAGAGTATAATAGTTCCAAGGGTAGATGTTGTAGGAATGATAACTTCTTTGGCACGATAAGGTCCTGTGGTAACATACTTGTACAATTGTTAGGATACAAGGAATATGAATATAGTTTTACTAAAGCAATATTTTGTAATGAAATAGGGCATTTAAATATGTGTTTTTGAAATGATATTATATACAAGCGGGGGTTATTTGTTGTATATTAATGACATGTTTCCATTGCGCATTAACTAACCAGGTATCAACTGTTGGTCACATGTCCGAGGGTGTCAAAAATTCCAGGGTGTGACATAAGGAAGATAAATGATCTCATTGAACTTACTTTATCTCAATTACATGACGAACTTAGAACCTTTGATATGCACACAAGCCATGGTAGTAAACCCTATTCAAATATTAATTCCCCACACTTAATATTGATGTTTAATTGGAAATTACAATACTAATTCCCCATGTTTGGTGTTGAGGGTTAATTAGAAGTAGGGAAGATTGATGTTTTAAAAGTATTTAGAGAAGATGGATCACAAGGATATTTATAACCTTATTATAGATGTTTTTTAGTATGTAAGTTTTTAAAACTTAGAAAGATTGATGTGACATGAGCACTTATCAATGGTTAGGGTTTTACACACATCTATACTATATTATAATGCATGAGTGAGTGGTATTTTAAGATACCCAAAAACTAAGAACTTTTTTCCTCTTAATTTATAATTACACCCCTAAAATAAGGGTAAATTGGTCTTTTAAATAATAACTATATTTTAGCCCCCATCATATTACCCTTAAATCCTTGAATCTTAACATAATTATGAGTATTTAGTTACAGTTTTCTTCCTTCACAACAAACTTATAATTCTTTTACGTATTCTTGCGATATCTTATAAACTATAACATTTTAAAAAAAAATCCAAAAGTACTATGATGACCTACTCATTTTTGTTGATGTTTCAATAGTTGTCTTGGTTAGTATTGACGTTTGGATTAAAAGAAGTAGATGATGCCTTAATGTACAAGTGATTAAAGCCCAACATACTTAGTCATTATCCAAAATGTTTAATAGCTACAGAATGTCAAGTGATAGATACCGTCAATTTAATCATCTATCTAGATTACACTTTAATCCCTTACATTAACAAAATTATAGATAATTAGTTAGCAGTTACACTTTATCCCCTTATAAAAAACTAACTCCTTCCACGATTTTAAACGGTCATAACTTTTAGTACGTTAATTTTTTTAAATTAAACCATATTAACGAGAATTTTATTTTCTTCAATTTGAGTGTAGTATTGCTATAGTCTTTTTAGTTAAAAAAATGATATGTTACGATATTAACAATGTCTAAGGGTGAGTAAAATAGAATCGTTAACCGAAGCGAACCGAAATTAACCAAAAACTGAATTAACTTAAAACTGATTAACCGAAACATCAATTAACCAAAAACGGTTATCGATTTTTTGTACCTTCATTTAACCAAAATTAACTGAACCGAACCATTCATTTTTTCATATATTCTAGCTTTTATACCTTTGGTTCATGTATTTTATATTTAAACTCCTTATGTATTTATATCTCCATTTCATGTACCTATACATCATTTCATGTATTTATACCTAAATTTCATGTGAAGAAACCCTAGATCAACTAGACCGGAATCTACGTAGATCTATGGAATGGGCTCTGCATAAAAAGGGTTAATCCTTTGTATGGTTTCACGATGATGAAGAATGAAACAGTACTCCGGCTGATCCTGCAAAACAAAACACCGTTAGCTCGCCACGGGGAGAAGGGGGTTCTCTCTGTGACCACCCTCCGGCGTGAGAATAAGTACAGGTAGTCAGAAGTAAATTATTGTAAGAGAGGGAGTGGTTGAGAGTGAATACCTTTCCTTGAACTCTAAGTCACTTATTTATAGCCGGTGTTAGTGCACACGGATCGTGAGCTCATCAGCGGTTAGGGAGGTGCCACGTGTCAACATGAGATCACTATATTTTATAAGTGTGAGCATTCCATCACCGTGATCTTCCTTAGCCGTCCAGATGCTGCCATGTGGCAATTGGTTATAACCGAAAAGATGCCTGTACGATCGGGTGTTAGTGGCTTCTAGAAGATGTCATAGCTGTTACCCATCTGTTGTTCGCCACATGTACATTCTGTTACAACAGAAAAGATTTCCTTTGCTTTTGCACTAAGTCAAAGGTTTTGCTAAGGGAAAGTTTCTCAGGATTAACTGTTTCCTTGCGCGAGAAGCGTAAGCTAGTTAACTGATCTTCTTTCTTCTCCCTGCTGCTTAGCGCAATGTTTGGTGAATACTTACTCTGATATAAATATCCGCGCAAGGTTTGTGTGTGAAGAATTATCCAAAGACTGTTCAGGTTTAAGTTTGAACCTTGCGCGAGCCCGCGCAAGGTAGTTAAATGATCCTTTCCTCCCTTAGACATTTGGCACAGAGTTTTAATAAATCCTATTTTGGAGAGAAGTCTGCTGAGGTCTCCTTAGTAGTAATAATGGGTATGGTTTCCTTGATTGGCGCAAGGTTTTTGGGACCATACCCCTTCAAGTCCCCCAGTCCAGTGTTGCTCCAATGTAAGAATAAAAAGTAGGTGGAGCACCGGACTTGAGATAAATGTGCTGCGCTAGGTAATTATTGGCCTTTTGTGTTTTCTGCATCTTGGTGACGTGTCGTAAGTGAATTTTGAAAAAGTATTTGAATTTCAAATATACTTGGACACGTGTCACTTATCCGGATGATGTAGTTGGTGAAGATGCACGTTCTTGAGACGTGGTGGTACTGTTGACAGGCTTCAATAGTATAAATCTTACAGCATTTAAGGCTATTTCGGTGGCACTCGCGCGCGTGGGGCGGTTACTGTTCCCCACTCGCCCTTACAGTTACCTGGGGATACGTGACTGTCGCTAAAGTCGCTGCAGTCAAATTTCTCATTAATTGCGATTAGTATATAAAGGGATCAACGATCCATTTGCTTCTTCACCGGATCATATCTAGAGAAAGAAAATCTTGTGTTCATATATTCCGGCGACCTTCAAAGTTTTCTGATTATTATTCGAAGTTTGAGTTATGGCCACCGGTGCAAGCTCTGCTGATATGCCAACGACGTCAAGTTTACCACCATTAAAGTGGTCGAAGGAGGATTTTGACAATCTTGCTACCAACTTCCTGTTCGCTCCGTCTTGGAAGGAGTTTTTTCCGGCAGCGAATGCCACGACGACTGATGCTCCGGCCGGTTATATTACTCTATTCTATGATTACTTTGCTGAGGGCAATTTCCGGCTTCCGGTGACCCACTTCATGTTAGAGATCCTTGATTATTATAAGTTCCATATTTCCCAACTGAATCTGATGGGGATGGTGAGGATCTGACACTTTGAGTTCATATGCCGGTCGATGGGTATGGTTCCGACAGTGAAGAAATTTCGAATTTTCTATCAACTCCACTGTGCATTAGGCTTCTACTCTTTTCAACAACGTGTACAAGCGAAACGGTTGTTGTTAGTGCCACCCAAATCCTACCATGACTGGAAACATAAATTTTTCTTCATAAAGGCGGCAGTAACCCCGATGAAGATGACTTTCCGGGCCGGTGATGATGTAGAGCTGGAAACCCTCCCCATACCTGCCGACGAGGTATGGTACCAGGAAATAAAGATGTGCTCAACTTTGTTTTGCCGGAGAGGGCCCTTATCGCTGTTGGGATGAGTGTTTTCTAGAAGAAAGAACGCCGAGAAAAACCGGTGTACACTAAAGACGGAACTGGTACGTGACCGTTTAACTTCCTGGCAATATCTTTTAATAGATATGTACTGATGCAAAAATATTTGTGATGTAGTTGCAATCCTCTACTTGATATCCTTCAAGAGAGAAAAAGGGAAAATGGTCGTCGTGCCCATTGCTGAGAGTGAGGATACCTGGTTCTCGCAAATCCTGGGGAACTTTGAGCTGCCCAAGAAGGAGGATCTGGAGGCGCAACCGTCTTCTACGACTGGTAATTAAATTTTACAAGGCCTAAGTTAATATTGCAATATTACTCTTGAACATATTTTCTAAGTAATATTGCAATCTAACTAATGGCGCAACCCTTGTTCAATATTATTGATTATGTAGGTGATTTACTAAACTTGGGCGTAGGCCCTGACTCGAAGAAGAAAAAGAAGCCAACTGTTGCTGCAGCTGCTGTACCTCCTCTTTCCAAACCAGATCAAAAAACTAAGCCACCAGCTGCTGCGAAAGCTGAGGGTAAGAAAGGTACGCGTCTCGTATCAGACTCTTGGTGTGATTATGTAGTGGTGTCAGACTCATTTGAGGGTCTCACGCCTGTAGGTTTGAGGAAACCCAAGGAGGAGCCTATTGACACGTCATATGTTCACACCTCGAACCCAGACGATCCTTTGGAAATTCCTTCAAGCCCGAAGAGGCGTTGAAGCGCACTTCCAAGAAGAGGAAGGAGTCTGAAACTAAACCTCCTGTACCAACAAAGGTTGCGCAACCGAGTATTGGCAAGAAGGGCAATCTGGATGCCTTTGCAAAGAAGTTCTCACCTGGTATGTTCGGTTTGTTGCGCATTTCTATCAGAAATTTTGTGCAGAATCTTATACTTGGTATTTGTTAATATGCTTGCATAGAAAATGGTGAAGGCTGCGCCGGCTACCTCAGCTGCTATACCATCACCCACAGGCCTGAAAATGTTGAAGAGGGAGATGCGGAGCGAGAGGCACCCATTTTTGACTCTGACCCCATCATCCCAGAAAATATTGAGAAGGTGACTCCAGAAGAAGAGCCTAAAAAATTTGATGCTGAGAATCTTACTGGCGAGCAGGTTAAAGATACTGATACAGATGCTACAAGAATCCTGCTGGAGAGCAGGTTAAAGATACTGTTTCAGATGTTGGGATGAAAGAGACCGCAACTGCGGAGCAAGAGAAACCATCCACCCCTATCACCGAGCCTTCCTCGTTTGTATCTAAGGGAGCTGGCCTGTCAACACAAAGCAAAGGCTTTGTGTCTGCTGATGGTGATTCGGATGAGGAATCGCCCATCCGCCCGGAGGAGACGCCCGGGGATTTCTATTATCGATCTTACACCGAAAAAAGGGCAGCTGAAATCCATCAGCCTATATGGAAAGTGAAACAAGGTGATGTCTTCACCGACTGGCACTCTTGCGGAGAATGGTATAAAGTTATTTTCCCTCCGATGGAGGTGAAGCGACAAGAAGATAAAAATCATGAGGCCACCTATGAAGCCTACTTACAGGAATCTGCCCTCGCTACCTCCACTATTAACAGAATTGTGCGCGAATGGCGCAGCATGAACAAGGAGCATGACGAGGTGGAGAGTGATAAGGCGAAAGCCAAGATTGAGAGGGAGAATGCCTTGAAGATGGTATTTAATTTTGAGGCTGCGAAAGCCAAGTTTGAAGCTGATAAGAAGACAGAGGAGTGGTCTGCGCTGTCTTGGAAGCGCAAATGTGAGGTCGCTGCTGCGCAATATGCTGATGAGCGCAAGCGCTTTGTGGAGGCTTGCAATCGAGATAACAAAGAAAAGATCTCTCTGCACAATGAAATTGAGAAACTCAAGAAAGAGAAGGCTGATGCAGTTGCAGAAGTAGAAGAGGCGCACTCTCATAGAGAAAGGAGCGAGCAGAATTAGGTATCAACCAAAATGACTCTCCTTCTTAAGAATAAAGAGATTGATGATCTAACTTCTATGCTATTTGACTAGGCGCGGCTGCAAGATGAGGTTGACGTTTTGAAAAAAGATATCAACCTTCATCGAACAGAGAAAGCCGAGTTGACCCGTCGTTTAACTAAAGGTGAACAAAAAACTAACGACACGGAGGTCGCTCGCGCTACAGCAGAAAGCCTGACCGAATCCCTCATGAACCAGCTTACCTAGTTGCGGGAGTATGGGATTGTGGAGGTAATATTCCCTTTTCTTTGTACATGTCTGGTTCGATCATCATAACATATACTGATTGAATTTGTATACAGATCGCAAATGCCATCCTTAACTCCATGGAGTTGGATGAGAGAGTGGAGAATTGATGATGGCTGCGCACAGCGACAGGCATGCCGAGGGCTATAAAGAGTGTACATTGCATGTGGCACATGCGCTGAAGACCAAATGGGATACAAGCCGGGCTGCCACGCATGGGTTAAATACTGCTGCCATTTATTCTGTTGCTAAGGAAAAATATGATCAGCTGTAGATTCCTATTATGGACCTTGTGGATGCCACGCTGCAACAAGATGACTTTGTCGATAGACTAAAGGAAATCTTCACAACAACAGAAAAGCAGGCGGGCAAGAAATCCATAGAGTAGGAAATTTGTAACTCTTTATTTTGTAATTACTTGTATCGTTGCACTGCTGTGGAAGTACTTTTGATGTGAATATGATATATTTTAGCTTTACAATGTTTGCATGTGACCAATTACTTGTGTTGCCGAGGGCTATAAAGAGTGTACATTGCATGTGGCACATGCGCTGAAGACCAAATGGGATACAAGCCGGGCTGCCACGCATGGGTTAAATACTGTTGCCATTTATTCTGTTGCTAAGGAAAAATATGATCAGCTGCAGATTCCTATTATGGACCTTGTGGATGCGCGCTGCAGCAAGATGACTTTGTCGATAGACTAAAGGAAATCTTCACAACAACAGAAAAGCAGGCGGGCAAGAAATCCATAGAGTAGGAAATTTGTAACTCTTTATTTTGTAATTACTTGTATCGTTGCGCTGCTGTGAAAGTACTTTTGATGTGAATATGATATATTTTAGCTTTACAATGTTTGTATGTGACCAATTACTTGTGTAGGATAGACAAATGAACAATTTCTTACCTCATGTGTGAGCGTAAGTATTAAGTTATCTTGTGGCTCATGAGTTTGTGTTTTTGTTTATCCAAAGGAATTGCATGCATTTGTAAATAAACATATACAAGACTGTAAGTAGTGACAGAGTATTTTATTCATACTGATAAAGCGTAAAGCTATGGTTGCCACTAAGATTACATAAGAAATATAGTAAGCAATCTCGTTACGCAATGCCCAGAAGTTGCTTAGAGGACTGGGATTACATATGACATCTGCGTAGTTGTTGGGCGTTCCAGGTTCGAGGGACACTGGATCCGTCCATACGCTTCAGAGTGTATGCGCCTTTTCCCAATACTTCATTTATCACGTATGAACCTTCCCATCGCGGGGCTAACTTCCCCGGTTTTTCGGCATTCGACGCTTCATTATCGCGAAGAACAAAGTCACCAGGCAAAAAGGAGCAGATGCGTACCCTTTTGTTGTAATACTTTTCAAGCTGAGACTTGTATTTAGCTTCGCGAATCGCTGCGTTCTCTCATCGTTCTTCCAATAAGTCTAGATCGATGCGCCTTTGTTCTTCGTTATCTTGTTTTTCCAAAGCTAGCATCCTTGGAGATGGTAACCCAATTTTGGCAAGAATCACCGCCTCCGTGCCGTACACAAGGCTAAAAGGAGTTTCTCCAGTGCTAGTCTTGGGCATAGTTCGATGTGCCACAAGATGCTAGGCAATCATCAACCCACCCTCGCTGTGCCGTGCCAAGGCGGGCTTTGATACCGTCGACCAACTGTTTGTTTATGTTTTCAACTTGACCATTTGCTTGTGGATGCGCAACAGAAGCAAAGACATGTTGGATTCCCATTTCTGTCATCCACGTTTGCAACTCTTAAGCCGTTAAATTTGGACCGTTGTCTGTAATAATGCGCACAGGCAGACCAAACCGGCAAATAATGTATTCCCAGATGAATTTTCGAATTACCATCGCTGTAGTAGAAGCTAAGGGTTTAGCTTCAACCCATTTGGTGAAATAATCGAGCGCAACAATGATGAACTTGACTGCGCCGGGCGCATCTGGGAATGGTCCAACTAAATCAATGGCCCATTGTTGAAAAGGCTAAGCTATTGTGACGAGTACCAAAGGATTCTTTGGGCACAATGTTTTAGGGGCATGCCTTTGGCAGGACATGCATTTGCGCAAGATGTCCACAACGTCAACGTACATTCCGGGCCAATAATACCCTGCATTTTTCACTTTGGCTACTACCATGCACGACCCAGAATGTATACCACATAGCCCTCATGAACCTCCCTGATCAGGTACTATGCATCATGCTTGTTAACACAGTGGACCGAAGGACCCATGTAAGAGCGTCGGTACAGAATACCGTTAACCATCTCGTAATTGAGGGCTTGGCACGTTACTTACGTGCTTGCGCTTTATCTGCTGGCAATGAACCATGTAACAAATACATCATTATTGGAGACATCCATGATGGATCTCCTACTTCGACCATTGTTACTTGTCTGAGAGGGACTGATGGATTACTTAAAACTTCAATACGAACTTCCTTTGCCAAATGTTTAAAACTAGTTGCTGCTAGTTTACTTAGAGTGTCAGCATGTTTGTTTTTGCTTATGTTTACGTGTGTGACTTTAAATTGTTGGAACTATGCTATAAGAGCCTTAGCTTGTGCCAAGTACAAAGCCATGATGTCTCCCTTCGCATCGTACGTCCTAATTACTTGCTCAGCAACTAGCAATGAATCAACATGGGCTTCTATATTTGTTGAACCATTTTGATAGCGAGGCGTAAGCCTGCTAGGAAAGCTTCATATTCGGCCTCGTTGTTGGTGCTTTTAAAATCCAACCGAATTGCATATGTGAACTCTGCTCCTTCTGGACTCACTAATCAAAGACCTGCTCCAGCCCATCACTATTTGATGCGCCATCTGTAAACAGTGTCCAGGCTCTATTGTCTATGACTTGGACTGGTTTTGAATTGCTTGACACTCTTCAATTTTATCAACAGGAATTTTAGCGATGAAATCTGCCAAAACTTGGCCTTTGATAGCTGGTCTAAGTTTATAACAAATGTTATAACCCCCCTATTCTATGCCCACTTCGCAAGTCGTCCAGAAACATCTGGCTTAGCCAAGACTTGGCCAATGTGAAAATTTGTTAAAACTGTAATAACATGTCCTGAAAAGTATCTTCGCAGCCTGCGCGAGACGTGGACCAATGTTAAAACTAATTTCTCCAATTGAATACCTTGTCTCTGGATCATTCAACATCTTGCTGATATAATAAATTGGAGACTGGACTCCTTCGCGTTCTACCAACAAGACATCACCTAGTGCTACCTCAGATGCAACGAAATATAAGACCATTGGTTCTTTTTCACGAGGAGCAGTAAGTGTGGGAAGTTGAACTAAACAATCTTTCATTTGCTGGAAAGCTTGATCAGCTTCAGGAAGTCCATGCAAACTCTTTGCTCTTCGTACAATTGCGTAAGGTTCAAATAAATGGATAAGACTTTGTAGCATGATTGGCGAGGAAGCGGTTTAGCGCAGCTAACCTTCCAGCCAAACGTTACATCTCTTTGATGGTAGTAAGAGAAGACATTTTTTGTATTGCTTCGACCTTCTCATGATTAACCTTGAAACCGTCTTTGGTGACGATGAAACCCAAAAATTTGCCCTCCTCCATGCCGAAAGAGCATTTACTTGGATTTAACTTTAAATTTACCTTTCGTAGAGAATCAAAAGTTCGTTGAATGTTATCTAACATCGCTTCTTCTGAATTGCTCATAATGACCAAATCATCAATGTAGACTTCCACAGTTTTCCCAATATCATCTCCAAAAACTGCATCCATCAATCTTTGATAAGTAGCTCCCGCATTGCGGAGACCAAAAGGCATTTTGGTATAACAAAAAATGCCCTTCTCCGTGCGAAAAGCTATTTTATCTTCGTCTTCTTTTTTCATCAAGACCTGATGATAACCTTTATAACAATCTAGAAAACATTTCAGCAAAAGGAAGCTAATGAGTCAACATTTTTGTCAATCTCGGGAAGAGAACAACAATCTTTCGGACATGCCATGTTTAAATCTATAAAATCTACGCACATCCGCCATTATGTTTCTTTACCATGACTGGGTTTGCCACCCAGGTCTGGTATTTGACTTCGCGCAAAATACCAGCATTTAGTAACTCGGTGACTTGTTCATTCATCGCCTCTGTCTTTTCTGACCCGAGGCTGCGCTTTTTCTGTACAACTGGCTCTGCTGATGGAAATACATTCAGACAATGTTCCACAGTGTCGCGTGGGACACCGACCATATCGGCAGCTGTCCAGGCGAAAATGTCCTTGTTGCGAAACAACATTAGTTTAAGTTTTGCGCAAATTTCAGTACTGACTGCAGGCCCTAACAAGATTGTTTGCTCGAGATACTTACTGTTGAGTATCCATTTTTCGGGTTCGTCAGTTGGCAATGTGTTGGCAGCCTTCGTAATTGGTTCTTCAATAGACATGATTTCTTTCCGGGAAAAAATGATAGCTACTCCCGTTGGTGTTGGGAAACCACATGCGACATGAGGCGCAGATGTGACCATGCTGAAATCCCGTTGTGCACGTCGTCCCAATAAAACATCGTGACAGGATGTTGCTGGCATTACCATGAAATTTACTTGAATAGTTCGTGAATTTCTTCCATCTGAAAGAGTCACGGGGAAAACTATTTGTCCGAGAGGAAAAACAGCCTCGTTGTAGAATCCTGTCAACGGGAAGTCAACTGGTTCCAGGTGTGCCTTGTCCTCTGGATCTAACTGTTTGAAACATTGTTCATATATGATATCCATAGAACTTCCTGGATCTATGAACATATAATCAGTATTGTAATGGCCAAATATACCTGTGACTATCACTGGTCTTTCTTCTGAGGTCTGCCAGGAACCACAGGAAATATCACTTGTTGCTCGCGCCACTTTTCCTCTTGAAATCATTGAAAGTTGCGCTTGCACGACGAGCCTCCTTGAATCATGGAAACTTGCTATTTCATTTTCTTGTTGCTAGGCCCTTCGTCCCCACGCATAATCTGTTTAATCTCTTTGCGCACATTCTGGAGTAGATGTGTAAGCTTCCCACTCTTTAATTCTTTTTCAATCTCTATGCGCAGACTGATGCAGTTATCTGTTGTGTGACCTGTGTCTCTATGATAGTCACAGAACAAATTTGCATCTTGCCCTTTTTTATTTTTCATTGGTTGTGGCTGCTTGAACTAATAATTCTCAGTGCTGAGAACTTCAGCAAGAGATTTCGTCAAGGGAGTCCACTGACGTTCCCTATTCTCTTGTTTAATCGCTTTTTGAGTTGTTATCTTGTTGATTGTTGCACGCACATCAATTGGTGAATAAGGAGAATACGAATTCTGACTTGACTCTTTCCAGTTTCTCTTATACTTGTGACTACCTTTACTCAGGTCTTGCAGACGATTTTGAGGTAGAGGTGGCCTGTTAGAATTCAAGTTGCACTCAGTCTGGGCGTAGACCTTGGCTGCCGCCATGAGTTTATCCCAGCTCTTTGGAAGGCCAGTTGTACCGGAAAGTACTTTAATCATTTCGTCACACCTTACCGCGTATTTGAACTGCGCGCTTATAAGGTCTTCATGAACATCCCCAATCTCCAAAACCTCTTTATTGTAACGCGTAATAAAATCTTCAAGGTTCTCATCATCCCTCCGCCAGATGTTCATTAATCTGAGGAGTCGCGCACGTATCGCCTTTGCTGACTGAAGTGTGTAAGAAATTTTTCCTTTAGGTCATTCCAAGAGGAAAGTTTAACCTGTCGGCAAATTATCAAACCAAAGGCGCGTAGCGCTGGTAAGAGTTTGTACAAACAGATGACACCACATTGGCAATGTCCAGCATCCAAGTAACCCTGCACCGGTGAAGAGGCACATGTGATCATCAGGATCGGTTAAACCGTTAAACTTTCCTACGTTGGATGGTAATTTTGCTTGCTCCAACGGAGCTAGTGCTATCTCTCTGGTAAACTTTGATTGTTCAGCTGCTTCGGTTGGGCGATACACCAAATTGTAATCATGCTCAGCTTCTGGATTGTATACTGCACGTACTTTTGGCTTGTAACTAGCATGATCTGCAGATATTCGATTGAAAATACTTGCACTATCCCCTTCCTCAAAGTTTTATCGAGTTCATCGTGTTGGTTGTCCCGCTTTTGTGAAGACCGTGGGCCCAAACGAGAGTGGACAGATGCACGACGCTGAACGTTTTCTTCTTGCCTTCTATTACCAGAATGAACAAGATCATTCCTGGTTTTAGAATACATTTATGTTCCATCTTCAGACATGTGCGAAGGGGAACGAGCATGATTTTGAGTATTATAACTCAAAACTCGAGGTGCCGGCGAAGCACGGACCTGAGGAGCGAAAACCGGAGCTTGAAAAGCTGGAGTTCCAGTTTGGGCACATAGCTGAGCATACATAGCGTTTAGAGCCTCTTGAGATTCGCTTACCCACGATAATGGAGTCTCTCCAGGTGGTAAAATCGACGCAACATCAACCCGAGGAGCCGCCGGCATTACTAGAATACTCGCATGATCAGGATCATACTGAGCATTAGCTTCGCCAGAAGAATCCTCAACTATTTGTCCGTCGATCTGAGGTCCGACAACGACGCGACGGATCTCCGATCGAGGGCCTTGAAAAGATGATCAATCAAATGAAACAAAAGTTTTAGCCAAAGTTTGGTTTTATGAGCCGAAATCAAATGAATCAAACCAAAAACCATCAGTCTAACTGAATAAACCAAACCTATTAACTATTAATTGAAAATAGATTAGTTAATAAAATAATGTAATCGATGACCTCGATTTCGGCTGAGGATAATAATCTAACCAACCGAAAAATGCACATTGTTGCAATGTCTATGTCTCCCACCGTATCGTGTGCGCCTATCCGTTATTAACCAAAATCGGTTATCGGTGAGCAATAACTAAATCGTTAAACTAAACCAAACCGAAAACAGACAAAACGAACTGAAATCAACCAAAAATTTAATTAACCAAAACCCGGTTATCAATATTTTTGTACTCTCGTTTATCCAAACTTAGCTTAACCAAACCGAATCATTCATATTTTCATATATTTCTAGCTTTTATACCTCCAGTCCATATATTGCATATTTTATATCTCCATTTCATATATTTATGCTTTCATTTCATGTATTCATACCTCAATTTCATATATTTCTAAACAAAAGTTTTAGTCAAAGTTTGGTTTTTTCTATTAACTAAAATTAAACGAATCAAACCGAAGTGTTTAATCACAAAATAGATTGATTAATAAAATAGACTAACCGATGACTTTGGTTATGGGTTCGATTGAGGATAATAACCGAACCGACCAAACCATACACATCACAATGAAATGGGTTACCCGGTTACTTCGCTTTTTATGTATATTTATCAAAATGATGCTACAATAAATATTATATGAATGCGAAAGCTACAAAAAACGGGTACCCAGGCCGCATCCGTGCTAGTAATTATATATGAAAAATGAAACAACCATTCAAGATGTGTCCATGTTGTTTTTCATATTTGTGTGTGTGAAGTCAAGAAGGTTATTATGTGCCTATTCAATCTGGTGATGATTACTATCATTGGTTTGGCATGATATATAATCTTTATGTATATGTTTACATGTAAAAGGCATTATCCTCACCAATTTGTCACTTATCTATAACACTCATTTCATATCTTACTTGTCTATTATTTTTGCAATGGATGATCTTCTCCAGCTTTATTATTTTCTAGGCTTGTTGTCATTCATTCCTTTTGTAGCCTATTTTTGAGTAAACTACAATTTCCCTCCCTGTGGTTTGGCAACACTTGCATAATGCCTCCCTTACTTTCATTTTTTTTTTGCAATATGCCTCCCTCTGGTTAAAAAGCTCACACTATGCCTCCCTCCATCAGTGACCATTTGTTTGACCATCTAAAAACTAAGTAAATGACCATTATACCATTAAATACTTTTTATATTGCAGTATGCGCCCTATGGTTTCATTATATTACAACCACCCTTACCAACACCACATCATCATCATCATCATCATCATCATCACCACCACCACCACCACAACCACTACTATCATCATCATTAGCACCATCGCTTTTCATCACCATATCACCTCTACAACCCATTAAAACACCATATTAACAAACTCACTTGTGTGAAACATCACTTGTGTTACAAACCCACTCGTGTCACCAAGTGTAACAAACCCACTTGTGTCAGCAACTGTA
This sequence comes from Scalesia atractyloides, assembly GCA_947069175.1. Classification (NCBI taxonomy): domain Eukaryota; kingdom Viridiplantae; phylum Streptophyta; class Magnoliopsida; order Asterales; family Asteraceae; genus Scalesia; species Scalesia atractyloides. The sequence continues at coordinate 35,325,334 of CAMTDV010000025.1, forward strand.
CCAAACACACTTGTGTGTCCAACTGTAACAAACTCACTTGTGTCAAATATCAAGATTAACAAACTCACTTATATCAAATATCAAGACTAACAATTGGTGTTTAAAATAGAAGGGATTTGAACGTTTTCTAATCAATCATGAAAACCAGTGAACTTGAATTTTTCTATCCCAAATATATGCCATAAATTTTGTTACATTAAATAGCCACGATGATTTCCGATTATGGACTTCCAACTTATCCGTTCTATTTTGTTTATTGACATCTAGTATAGAACATATGTTTTTGACATCTGGTGTACCCCAACGTACATTGCTACGGTGAGGCGTAGTAATCAGGGTCGTTGGACATGTGGACTTTGTATGGAGGCTATGAAGAATGAGATGGAGAGATTTTGTTTGGAGTTGAGAAGGAGGCTCTAGATTAACATATGCGATTTTGCGAGAAGTTCGATCGTCGGTGAGGAGTCCGACGGAGGATTTTATCTCTTTCGTGAAACAACTTTTGATTAGAAGCTTGGATAATTGTGTGGTGGTGATGGCAGCATGTACGACGATGGTGCGTGGTGGTGATAGTCGCAGGTGACCGGGTGTGCTGTGGGTGTGTGGTGCAATGGAGAAGAAAAGTAAAGTTGGAAAGGCGTTATGCAAGGTGGATAAGAAAAGGGAGGTCTTGATGAGTGGTGCACAAGATGGGGATGGGAAATTACTAACGATACGCCCCAAGGGAGGTCTTGATGAGTGGTGCACAAGATGGGGATGGGAAATTACAACGATACGCCCCATAAACTAATATTCAACTAACGGTGGTTTAATGGGATGGAGACATATTGTGAGGTTTTGTAACCAGATGGAGGCATACAAACATAAACTCAGGAACACTTGATTCTCCGGACATCATAAACCCGGAATCTTCATTTAACTTCACAAACTCAGAATGTTCATTCTTTCAACATGCGTAATTATGTTTTCAACATGTTTAATTTCATCTCGTACCAATGTACGTTAAGAGATATTGTATTTTTATCTTTCTCTCTCTCTCTCTCTCTGTATATATATATATATAAGGAGGATTATCTTGAGAATGCTAAATATTGTGAGAACCCCAGAACGAATGAAAACCCAATCAAAACCAATTTTTTTTAATAGAAACCTGGTTGTAATTAAATAAAACATCAAAAAAAGAATTTACGACATCAAAAAATTATTTCTTCTTTCAAAATCACTTTTATTGGATTCTTTACACATGTGTAATTTTTTTTATTTACTACTTCATGTAAATTTAAATATGTAAATTTAATTTCTAACAATTCGAATAATAGTGATAAGTGTGAATTTTTTTTTTAATTTGAATAATTTTGACCAAGTTCTCGTGGTTTGCTCATTTGTTCTCACGGTTGTCGCAATATTTAACGTTCTCATTTAAACCTTTCCTTATACATACACACACACGTGCGCGCGCGCACACCACACACACACAACATAATATATATATATATATGATCCTGTAAAAAGGACACTTTTCATGAGAAGTGTGAGAAGACATAAGAATTGACATGTAGATATCATGTTTTGGACCTGTGCATAACGTTTTGGGTTGTTTTAGCAAGAAAACACCAAACATAACACTTTAAGATATAATGCAATGAATAATAGGCTTAAAACTTAAAACACCATGCTAAGAACGTTAAGTAGCATGGTTTAAGTGTTAAGTAGTGTTTTGTTTGTTGTGTTTTAAATTTCATACCCATTATACATTACATTATGTTTTAAATTGTTATGTTTGGTGTTTTTCTTGGCAAAACAACCCAAAACATCATGCCTAAGTCCAAAACATGTTGCCTAATTGCAATTTCTACGCATTCTCACACTTCTCAAGAAAAAACGTCCTTTTTACAGGAACCTCACCATATATATATATATATATATATATATATATGGTAGGGATCCTAAGAGAAATCCACCATATTTGAGAAACTTTAGAAGCATTCTGGACCACAAATTTCCCTAAGCTTTTCGTAATATACATATATATATAGTTTAAAATTGACTATATACATATGTGTATATATCAATCTTGAATTATATACATTTGTATATAGTCAATTTTTAACTATACATATGTGTATATTACGAAAAACTTAGGGAAAGTGTGTGGTCCAGAATGTTTCTCAAGTTTCTCAATTAGCCTAGTGCTTCTTACACGATCCTAACCATATATATACATATATAGGAGAAGGATCCGTTAGAAACCCCCCTTTATTGTGAGAACCGTGAGAAGTAGTGTGAACACTAACAGTAATACCTAAAAAAATCTAAAAAGCACCCAAAAGTTTGTTTTTTTTTTATTTTTTTGATATTTTTTTGAAAAAGTTGCTATATTTTGTCAACAAAAAAATAAAAAATTCGAGTAACAGTTATCCATGCACATGTGCATTTTTATCATATTTTTTTGACAAATTCCGTAATACGTTATAAACATTAGACAATTGTACTTTTATTTACACTACCACGTGTAATGCATTAATGTTTACGTTACCAAAATAAAAAATGCACATGTGTATCTATATGTATCAACATGAAATAAGATGTTTTGGTACACTGCTTTGAATACACTTTCTCTTTCATCTATCGTTCCATCCATAATACACTACCATGCACATGTGCATATGTATCATTTCTTCGACAAATTCCGTGATACGTTACAAATATTAGACAATTGTACTTTCATTTACACTACCATTTGTAATACACTACTTTTTATGTTGCCAATATTATAAATGCACATATGCATCTATGTGTATCAACATGAAATAAGGTGTTTTGATACACTACTTTAATTACACTTTCTCTTTCATCTATCATACCATCCATAATACACTTCCATTACCACCTACCATCCATAATACAATACCATTACATCCTACCATCTATAATACAATACCAATACCAATATTTTTACTTTATTACATGTATATAATCACCATTTATACCATCCAATAAACATATTACATCATAAAGTGACAACTATAACTAAACCATCAACCACTAGATATAACTAACTAAAAAACATGTATATGGGACTACTTCATCATTCAAAAACACAAACTTTTTGTACCAAAACACGTTATATAGTGGTTATACAAAATGATGCACATGTGCATTTTGAATATTGGTAATGTAAAAAGTAGTGTATTAGGGATGGTATTGTAAATTAAAGTGCAATTGTCTATTACTGATAATGTATTACGGAATTTGTCAAAGTTAGGATACATATGCATATGTGCATGGATAACTAATACTCGAAAAAAAAGGTTTTTTTAGGGGTAAGAAATGTAGCGATTTTAAAAAAAAATAGAAAACAAGAATAAAAAAATTTGATTGCTTTTTTGATTTTTTTAGATTTTATGTTGCAATAAAGGTGGTTCTCGCGGTTCTTGTAATAAAGGTGGTTCTCGCATAAACCTTACCCTATATATAAATATATTATATATATATATATAGTATATATATTATATGTATATATATATATATTTGTGTGTGTGTGTGTGTGGAATGTTTAAATGAGATGCTAAATAGTGTGAGAACATGATAACGAATGAAAAAACCACGAGAATTTTGTAAGAAACAATTTAAATTCCATTTTTTCACTTATCATTATTATTCGAATACAATGTTAGAAATTTAATTTACACGTTTAAATTTATATGTATTCGTAAATATTGAAAATTTACACATGTGTAAGTTTTCTAATTTACATATATGTAAATTTTATTGTATTTAACAAATTTACACATGTGTAAAAAATATAATAAAAGTGATTTACAGAGAATAAATGAATATAAATTCTTTTTTAATGTTGTATCTTAACTATAATGAGGTTTGCATTAATTTTTTTTTTGGTTTTGATTGGTTGTCTCATTCATTCTCACGGTTCTAGCAATATTTAGCGTTCTCAAGATAATCCTTTAAAAAAAATAAAAATGTTATATAGGGTTTTCTTGAGTTTTCTCAACTCAAGTGTGTTTTCATTCCTTCACCTATTATCCTTCACTATATATATATATATATGCCCTAAAATTTATTCTTAAATATATAGAATGTAGTTGTACTCTTGGTCTTTATATTCATATATTTCATGTGGATCCCCAAATCTCTACACTAATTAATTGAGCAGGGTGTCCAAAGATGTATCGAACTATTGTGTATTTCTACAAAAGTTTTGGTGCTTTCGCCATTTAAACAAAAGACATTGTCTCCCATTCTAAAGGTCACACTCTTTCGCCTCTACTCGTGGCACTTCTGTGTGTTGTGTGATCATGTTACTAAGATATAATTAGCATCTAGCCTCGTAAATAACTAAAGAACGAAATATATGTAAACACATATTTACATATTGTTTAGAGCACGTGTTGCCTGTAGGGTACAATCACATTCGGTGTGTTGAATGTTCCCACTACTTAGCACACAATTTTAGTAAGAGTTTACCGTCATATTATTTTTTCTTGGTTAACTTGTCAATCTCAACAATGCTCCGACTGCATATGTATTTTAAGTAAAACTTTTGTACAAATTATCTGTTAAATCTGGGTATAGGTAGGAGAGATTAATACAAACGAGATTCACTAATTCTTTCTATTAATTTTTGTGAGTATGAATAAAACTACAAAACTCAAGAAATATAAATGCTAGAAACAATCTAATTATATTAGAACTCTTATTCTTACTCATAATTTCTCTAAACAATTAAATACTAATCAAAACTAATACTAATATAATTCAAATAATAAGTAAATAACTTTAATTATTATTTTACTCGTTTAGTTCTTCAACTTAAGTTCTTCTCTAAACCGTCCATTGAGATCGTCCGTACCTTTCTTGTTGATAGTTGTGATTTTATCATTATCTTTTATATATAGTTTGTATTATATGGGTCCTTAATATAAGTCTTGCTGTTTAATTATTATCTCTATCGTGTTTTGTATTATATATATGATGAATTATTATCCGTTTAATGATTTGTTCCATACTAACACATGTTAGAGAAAAGGAAAGCAACCGAATTTGTAAGTTTGACATGTTAATTACTCTTTTGATGTTTTAGATTAAAATACAATCGTATTTCTTGTCAGTTTTCTTGAATAATGCGTAAAAGACAACTCAAAATTACAGAAATATTATTTGTGCACCACGAAAATTCCCATTAGCTAAATCTCACACATGCATCATCATAATTCACATGTAGACACGTGTAAAGAATAAGTCAATGGCATATGAAAACATTATTGATAATATAACAAAACATCTTTAAATAGTTTCATAGCGCCAACGGCGGGTTAAAATATTGACCACTACATCAAAGAGCCGGTCCGAACAAGAAATTTTAAGACGCTTTTTCTTTCTTTGATTGTTATAAAATATACTCTTTTATCCATGTCTGAAATCAAGTATAAATTTAACACAACTATAAAAGAGAGCGATTTACTTGTATAAGAAACTAAACAAATTTAAAACCATAAGTTTACACTAAAACTAATAGTTAGCAGATTAAATTTCTTTTAAATGAAGGCCTACCGTAGATCAGAGGCATTGCAAAATCAAACAAATTTCATGTATGCAAATGGAAGTTAGTCTTATCAAATATTATCTTTTGTTGGTAACATAACTTCTCATTTAGCAGTCAAACCCTAATTGTGAACTCTCCTATTTTGCATTTGAAAGAGGAATCAACCAGGGATCTAAGTCAAACTTCTGTTCGACTATGCATTATATTATATTATATATTATGAAGGACAAAACTTGCATTCTCTCACCAAACACAGGAGAAAACAAAAGAGGGCACCCACTACCTCATGCGCACGCTACCCCACCCCCTCCAAACCCTAATTCCAAAGACCCTTTCTCTTATCTCTAGTTTTTCTTTTTCTCGATGGCATATGAGTGTGAATGGGGTCACATGAATAAAATAATACCAATTAATTATAGCCGGAATAATAACATACACAAAGTAAAATACATATACATATTATCAAATATAGAGTAAAGATCGTATAGCCTTGGTGGTATTATTTCTATGTTCGTTTTGGAACGAGTTTTTTACTTTAATTTAACTTCTTATATAGGGACTAACCAGACATTTAACTCAGACAATTTAACTAATTTAACTTTTTACATAGGGACCAACCAGACACTTAACTCAGATAATTTACTATGATTGTAAGCGAACTTGACAAACCAACTAAATAGAGTTTATAACGCATGAAACTTTACCATTTTTTATGAATAATCTTTATGGGATTCACTTTCCATCCAATGGAACTTGCGGAGTTTGCTTACAAGGTAATGAACTGACTAGAATTACAAAAGGTAAAAAAAAAAACTAGAAATAGCAATGTTGTTACTAAACCAACTACTAATACAAAAAAGATTAACCTTTGTTAGAAGAATACACTCCCACCAACTAAAACCTAAAGACAAGCCAACCAAGTCACACATAGCTCCAAATGGTCCCCAAGGGCTATTTTAAGATTAACAAGCAGTTGTTTTCATTTACACCACTGTTTCTTTGTATCTTTCCAATTTCTACTAATCATCTTGTATTTGTGAAGAACTTTTTGATCTTTATATTCCGGCACAGAGCATGTCGAATCAGTGGTGGACCGGACATATTAACCTAGCCGGATTAGAGCCTTCATCAGGCGGTTCTTTGGCTCTAAAGAAGCCAGATCTGGGAATATCAGCAAACGAGAACCATACAGGAAGCGAAGAAGACGAGAGAGACAACAACAGCGATGATCCAGAGAAGGCGGGATCGAGACATCAAACAGGCGGCCTAGAGGCCGTCCACCAGGCTCCAAAAACAAGCCAAAGCCACCGATTTTCGTTACCAGGGACAGTCCCAACGCGCTTCGCAGCCATGTCATGGAGGTGGAGAGTGGGACGGATGTGGCTGAGTTTATAGCTCAGTTTAGTAGGAGAAGACAAAGAGGGTTTGTGTGATGAGTGCTTGTGGGACAGTCATGAATGTAACCCTAAGGCAACCTACAGCTCCTGGCTCGTCATGGCCTTACAAGGGAGATTCGAGATTTTGTCACTCACTGGAGCGTTTTTACCAGGTCCTGCACCACCTGGTTCAACTGGCCTGACTATTTATGACGCGGGGGGTCAAGGCCAGGTCGTAGGTGGGAGCGTGGTGGGCGTGTTGGTGGCGTCAGGACCAGTGATGGTAATAGCAGCAACGTTTTCCAACGCCACATATGAAAGACTCCCGGTTGAGGAAGAAGAGGAGGGAGAGAGGGAGTGTGATGTGGCGGAATGGGAAACTGGTGGGGGGTTGGGTATCCGATGCCTGGGTATAACTTGCAGCCTAATTTGATCTCCAACGGTGGGGGTCAAATGAACCATGAAGCATTTGGATGGGCTCATGGCCGGCCTCCATATTAGAGGTAAATTTGAACAAGAACAATCTTAATATTATTGCTATAATTAATCTTTAATAAGGCTTTATGTGATGTTAAAGTGTCAGTTATGTTAATGATCATCATCAGGATGTATGGATGAAAAGACGAATTAATCACATCTCCTGAATATGTATTTTTTTGTTGTATTTTGTGTTATGGGGAATGTGCTAAAAGCTTTGGAAGAGTGAAATATATGTATAAAACTTGCTACTTATATTTTCACTCATTTCTGCGTATTATATTATGCATTTCTATGCCTTTCATTTTGCATATGATAATAAAAATATTCATTGTTTATTGACAATCATTGATTTTAATTGCTTCCAAATACAATCTGATTATTTGACATAATAAACAATAAACATAGATAATTAACACTATCTGACCAGTGAATTCTTTATATCTCTTCTTCATCTTATTATTTAGACACATTTGTATTACTAGTTTAATGAAATTTACAAAGTTATAACTATTATCATTATGTATTACTAGTTTAACGAAATGTGATCAAAATATAACTAGTATCATTATATAAGATACACACAAATGATAATTATCTTAATTTTCTTTCCTTGAGGCATGAAACTAAAATTACCTGATATTTATAGTATAATAATTGTATATTTTTTTTCACTTGAAGAAGTACATATTTTGTATCTAATGTTATTATAAATTTCAGTTTTTCTCACACATTTATTACTACATTTTTTATATAAAAAATGTTTGAGTCAGTAAATAAAATTAAATAGTTTTAGTAAGTGTTGTTGTAGATTAATATATTTTGCTTAATTTGAAGGGTTTGCTTTACCTCAGTAGAACATTGCAATCTTTTCTATTTTGTTGCAAACAAAACATGTTCTGCTTTCTTTCAATGATTATGTAATCATCAAAACTAGAACTTATGGGTTTCTTAATATGGTAAAGTTCCTAGGTTCTGTTATGAGACTTGTCTGATTTTCTGGTTCCTTATTACTGTAAACAGCATCTTCATATGGACAAATGATGCCAGAATATTATGACCAAAACTGTCTCATTTTCATCAAACTATTTGAAGAGGTACAATAATAGTCATGCATTGGTAAACAGTACAACAGTAGTATAATGAAACATAAAGAATTTAAAGGATCCTCGTGTAGAAGAGAGAGCAAGAAAGACCAGCCTTGATATTTGCAAAATAGCTCCTTTGTGGCAACCTTCTTGAAGATCTATAATCCATCTATTTACATGGTTTTAGGTTCTTAGTTTTTAAAGTTTACTCGTATATTAAGCTCACTAATAACCTTGTATATATAATACAATATGTGACTTAGCTACAAAAATAGATATAAAAAAATGGAAGTTAGAAATAGCGCACAATATGTTATATATTATATATGAAATAGCATGGTGGCACCAAAGAGTATTATATATCAGGGTGTTCTTCCTAAGTAGTTGAGCCTCTAGCATCCTTGTGAACACTCGTATTGATTTAGCGGGTGTGTGAGTTAATAAAATGTAACAGTGTTTGGGTACAACAAACAACTGTGAGGTAATCACACTGTTTTTGGTTACTTGACTTGAAATTTCTCCCGGTCAATCATGTTTAGCAGGGAAATTGTCATTTCACTTACAAATAAACTTCCCAAAAACTCATTACAAATTGTACTTGCGGCTTGATATTCTGAATGATATAAGATTTTCTTAAATCGTCACAACTAGTTTTCAGCATAATAAGTACCCGGTATCATCTTTGCATCATGATGCATCTCTTTTCGGTAAAATGATCTTTTAGCCACCAAACATGAATACCCCTTTAGTTCAACAATTTGCAAAAAGGAAAAAAAAAAGAAACTTCAATATTTATATTGACAAAAGATCAAATACAAGTACCTTTAACGTACAAAACGTACGAACTGAAGGTTTTCCTGAAAAAAAACGCGGTGACATTTTCGTAATTATTTTACTCGTAGAGTACTTATAAAAATTACTCTACAAACGATCTTATAGGTTAATTTTGTAAAATGATCTTGCAGAGTAAATTTGTAGAGTATCATAATTATTCTACAAATGATCTTTATAGAGATTTTGAATTGTATGTTGTTCGATAAACTTGTAGAGTAAATTTGATACACTTGTAAACTAATTTTGATAACTACCATACAATATCATTTTACAAAATTACCTACAAGATCACTTCTATAATAATTTTGATTATTACCCTATGAGTAAAACAATTACGAAAATGACACCGCGTTATTTATTTTTCATGCCTTTCGTACGCTTTGTACGTTAAAGCTTATTTGTACGCGAACTTAACTCTACTTGTATGAGAGGTCATTCATTTAAGTTAGTAAATATATTGATAATGTTCCATCTGATATTCAAGCATGGATAACATGTGCCTTATCTTATCGTATAAAATGGAAATCCAAGCAGTTGAGAAACTTGTTTTTATAGATAAACAAAATTAAGTTGGACAAGTTATCCATATATGCACCAAACTGCATGATAGCAAAAAGTCAATTACATATGATATGGTCATGAAGATTGACACACAGGATTTGAACAGGTATGCATATTGGGTGGGGGTAGGGTTGATATGAAGTCATGGTTGGTGGTCGAACTCCCCCGTGCAAGGAATACGAGGTGAGCATCCGAAACACTGAGCCCCGTTACTAAAGTCACGGGAAAAGGTGGTCGGCCCAACTCTTTTACCACTTGTTTATTAAAAGGTATTTTTTGTTTAATACGTTATATATTATCCTTAAAAACATATTTTATATATATAAAAAATCTCTTAGTTGCAAAAGAAAAATTAAATTTATTTGTATGTTTATTAAGTGATGATGATGATAGTTTTCAAATTTATTTGAAGTATAAAGTTATTATAAAAAATCAAGTAATAACCAAGTTTCATAGCAATTCATTTTAATTTACTTTTATAAATACCTTTAAATAATAATCAAGTTTCGTACCTATTGCATTTTAGTTTACCAATATCATTAAATAATAATCAAGTTTCAAGCTATTAATGATTACATTAAAATATAATCACTAAATTTTAAATAGGATACATAATATATTGATCCATTTAGGTCATTAATTTTAAACAAACTAACATTTAAAAAATATTTAATAAGATTTAGAAATCAAATAAAAGTTGTAATTTCAAAGAAACAACAAAGTTTAAATGACATGATTATGACTTTTTAAAACTTAGTTGTTATTACATGAATATTTATATGATCCTTCAAAGATTACATCCACTGTGTCGATAAAAAAAGTCTATATTGCAACAAACTTTAAATTATTAGTAGATAAAAAAGTTATATTTGCAATAACTTTTAAATATTGTGTATATTCATTAAACGATACAAGTTATTTTATCTAATAATACACGTTAGTAGGAACTAGAAGGTAACCCGGACAATGCAGTAGGTAGCTAGCGAATTTCATAAAGGGTATGTGCCCACATAAAAAAAGCTTCAAGAAACAAAGACACATCCAAACATTATCTTCTCAATCACATTTATTACATTTGATTGTTCAAGTTCTGATATTAAATATGATATAATCAATTTCAAAAACAAATATCAAGCCTAACATAATAAGCAAACACAACTTTCTGTTGCCATCACGACGTCAATATGCCAAACTTTCCAAGGCTTCAAACAAATGTTAGCTAGTCTTCAACATATGATTTAATTTAGGTGTTCAATATTCATTATCTTAGGGAGAGTTGGAGCAGTGCCAGTGGCTTGGAGAAGATGGTTTTTTATAGCCCTAATCTCTGCTTGGATGTCATTGTACCTAGCATCCACCATGTTTCTTATCAGCTTCATATGCATGTTGTGGGTGGTATCTGTAGGTTGCTTTCGAATATGAAGATACACTTGTGCATGCCCCCACATTTCTTTTACTATTTATGCATTGGTTGGTGGAGTTCTTGAGCACCAAGGTCTTCATCATTTATTTGATTTCATCAATAGAAGACTCTATCTTGGATACTCTTCCATCAATTCTTTGTATCTTAACCCATAACCTAAGTTTATAGGATCATTCCCACCTGAGGTGGTTGTACTTGGTTTTGAACCAAGTGACCCTTGTTCATGGTTCTAGGGACTTCCAACTATTATAGAGTGTACCATTGTAGACTCAACAGTTGTTGCCTTCAAGGAGGTCTTAGTTATGTAACCATTGTCCAACTGTGAGATTGTTGTCTCTACAGGTGTAGTGGTCGCGTCACTTGAAAAACCTTCAACTCTAAGACTGTTGTCTCTACAGGTGTAGTGGCTAGCAATGACTTGACTTCGCCCAATCAATTGCTACGGCATGCTCCCAGTGATAGGTGGTTGGGAGGAAGTGGTTATATCTAAGTCACTTTGGTCAATTGCATCAAGCAATGGTTTTATGGTGGAAAATACCAAGGAAATTATATTTGTGGATGGTGGAGTGGAAAGAGAAGCAGCCCCGGGAGAATGGCTTGAGAATAGATGTTCAAGTAAATCATCTATCTCTTGATTTGGTTCCCCTCTGCTCACAACACTCTCCTTTTGTGAGGATATGTGAGTATTTGGATGGGTGGAGATGTTTGCATCTGTTGTGAGAAAGTAACAACAGATGTTTGCCACTCTTGTGTTGCAGCAGGCCCCTCTGGCATCTCAACCTCCAGAGTTAACTTCTTATTGGCTCGTTTGGGTTTTTTTGGATTGTGGTGGTTTTTGTTGGAATTTTTGATGTGGGTTCCAAAGTGGGGGTTGGTCACTTTGGACATTAGGAGCAGTGGGCTCTGTAACAGAGGTTGTAACCTCTGGTGTTTGGTTTCGTAAAAAACATTTTCTTGACCTTTATTGGTCATTATTCTTTTAAATATTTCGTTTGAAAGACTATTCATTTGCAAGGTAAGAACCTGTTCAAAAATTTCTTGTGTTAACACCTTTTGAAGGTAAAAACTTAATAACCATTGGTTCACAACGGTTCAAATGTTTTACCGAATGATTCTACAATATCCCCCTCAGCTTGATCACTCAATAAACTATTCATACAAAAGAGAATGAGTGAAGTGATAAGATAGATCTCTAACATGTGATATCTATTTATACTAAGATTTAAAGCTCTGTTTTTGATAGGCTAACATCACCCTGATAGTGACATCTAACATTCCTAAGATTCCAAAGATGTTGCAAACATCTGTGCAAATTTAACATTTGATCTAACTACGCTAAACACCGATATAAACAAGTATTGTTACATTGGGAAACATCTGTTTAGTCTATCCTCTGTTGTTGTAATCTAAACATCTGTTTGGCCAAACAGTTGTTTGGTCTTCTTCATCAGACCTTTACTTCAACAGTTATTAGGCTTCAACAAACTTTGTTTCTTCATGAACTGCGGTTCCAAGGCTTTGATCTGATGTTTGCTTGTCTTCAACAAATACTCTGATAGGTGTTCAAGATTCACTATCTTTGGGGAGAGAATTGCTTCATCAACTGTTTATTTCATGATATCATTGTCATGCTTTGGCTTTTGGATATCATTTGTTCTTTTGTAGGTCCAACAATCTCCCCCTAGAATAGATGATGCCAAACATATGTTTGTTTGATCAATTTTTATTTCTCATCAATTGTTCTCTTATTTGACCTTTGAATTGTAATTCAAAGTTCAGAGAAACAGTGTCTTCTGGGTCCCTCACCAGTGGAACACTTATCAAGTCTTGCAGATCTTGAATTTTTAGTCTAGGGGCACGTTTTATTAAGATCTTCTTTACCTCCGCACTAGCCCTGAGCAAATTCAATTCATGGGTGTCTTTTTTGACTTTCATTTTATAATTTTGAGGCCATGGGGATTTGCTAGAACCAGAGTTATTGCTGATGAGTTTGAAGACACTGGTCTTCCCATGATAGTGTCAACTAGATCTTCTTACATGGTTTCCATCTTCTTTTCAAATTTTCTTTTTAGAAATTCCATTGCAGCTTTTGATATGTTTCTTGCTGATGGAAGTTTAGAAGGTTCAACCAAAGTTTTTATGGGAATGTCTAGTTGCTCATACTCTAGTTTTTTGGTAATGAGGGATCATTTTCTCTTAAAATTTCCAACTGTTTGTAGTCTTCATGGTGCCCATCTTTGTAGTAGCCAATTCTTTTTTTATTATTCTCATCTTTAGAGCCCTCTTGTCATTTGGCTTTTTACCATCTTTCCAATTTGGGGTGAATGAGTAATATCACGAAATAACTTCAACTTTACAATGCTTACTATTTCATCAAACAAGGATTCAGTTGGCCATCATGTGAACTGCACCTTATCAACATCATATGGTTTCTTTTCCATGATGTGATAAAGGTAATCTTCCCTGAGCAGCTTTTTAAGATTTGCATCAGTTACGGGATCATGGGATAGTGTTCTACAAATCACGTTGGCATAGTCTTGTAAAGCTTCTACCTTTTTTGTATTCTTCTGATAGAATCTGTTTGTCATTCTTCCCTTGGTTTCTTTCCAAAACCATTCTTTTAGCCCGCCTTTTCTTTAGTTCCAAGTATTCATTAAAACTAGCTGGCATTGGAAGGTTTACAGATGGAAGAGATGATGATGATGATGGTGGTGATAATGTGGGAAGTGATGATGTTGTGTTTTTGATGGAAGGTGTTTTAATGGGTGAGGTTATCATTTTTCTTTTTCTAGTTTGAGGGATAGGTGGTAGTGATGCGGTTAGTGGTGTTGTTGTAATATCTGTTGGTAGTTTTGAAATACTAACATTGTTTGAGGTGTAGTTGTTTGGGATGGTTGGGCAATGGTTTATTTGATTGAGCTGTTGTGTGTGAACTTTGGCTTTTTGCTGGGTTTGCAGGTGGAAGCTTCTAAAGGTTATCACTACTCTTCCCCTTTTTGGTATCATCTACAAGATACTTGGGAATTGGAGTAGTACTAGTAGCTTGAAGAAGATAATCTTTTATGGCTTGAATTTCTCCTTGTGTATCATTGAATCTTGCTTTAACCATATTTCTGATCATTTCCATGTAGATATTGTGGGTGGCATATGCATATTGCTTTTGTAATTGAAGATAAGATTGGGCATGGAACCAAAGTTTTTCAACAAGTTCTTCGTTTGTTGGAGGAGGCTTAGAGTTTTATACCAATATCTTCATAATGTCTTATATCTCAGCCAATAAAGATTCTAATTTGGACACTCCACCCGTCAATTTTTGTACCTTAATTCATCACCTAAGCTACTAGGATCAACTGAATTTCCACCAGAAGTGGTTGTACTTGGTTTGAACCAGGTGCCCCTTTTCTTGGTACTGGGGACCTCCACCTGTTATAGATTGTACTATTGTAGACTCAACAGTTGTTGCCTTCAAGGAGCTCTTAGGAATGTAACTACTGTCCAACTGTGAAACTGTTGATTCTACGGTTGTTAGTAGCTGCCTCTCTTGAAAAAACTTCAAGTTCTCAAGAGACATAAGAGATATTACCTCCTCTCCTTGTGGGCTTGTACTGATTCTTGGACTTGCCCTGTTACTTGTTGAAGTATACTCTCCATGACCTGTTGTAGAGAGGAATTAGGTATATGCAAACCAGGGTTGTCAAGTTCATCAAGCAATGGTTTTATGGTAGATAGAACAAGTGTAGTGAGTAGTAGTGGTGTAAGAAGAGAAATAGCCATGGGAGAGGGGCTAGAGAAGAAATGCTCAATTGAGTCATCTCCCTCTTGATGTGGGATCCCCTTTGCTTACAACATAATCCTTTTGTGAGGAGTTTGGATAGGTTGAGATGTTTCCATCTGTTATGAGGAAGTAACAACAGATGTTGCTTCTTTTGTGATACAGCAGGGACCTCTGCCACCTCATTTTCCAGAGTTACCTTTTTGTTATTTTCTTTTTGGATTTCGGCATGTGGATGGAGGTTGTCTTTTTGGAAATGGCTGGTGTGTGTTCCACAGTACTAGGTTGTGCAGTGGGCTCAGCAACAGATGTTGTAGCATCTGTTGCTTGGTTTTCTAAAACATTTTCTTCACCCACATTTTCTTGACCCTTGGTCATCATGCGAGTGAATGTTTTATTTGAAAGAATTTTATTTTGAAGAGCTTCTACCATTGCATAAATGTTTTGTGGTTTTGTAGAAGACAACTTAAAAGTCTAGGATGCACGATAAAAGCTTTAGGTTTGCCTTCTTTCTTTGCTTTTACATTTGCAGCCATATAAAGAAAAAAGTTTTGGATACCTTGTAATTTGCTTTTGTCAAAATAGCATATCGTAAATACTGTGCTTTTAAAGGAATTTCATTGTAAGCAGTTGTTTTTGGTGATAAACATATGACTAGGGTATAGAAGAAAAATTTCATGGCAGGTGGGATGTTTGGTTTAAAAATTGTTGCCCCTACCCCTTGTGCATCATACCATTCATTATCTGTCTCATCTTTTCAAAGCGAAGGTTGTTTAGATCAACTCTTGTGTGATCTAGATATCAACATCGCTGATTTTTGAAATGAAGGTGAAGGGCTTCTTATCATGAAGCAACTCATATGAATTTGCCCAAAAGTCTTGAAGATTTTCTAGATGGATGGGTGCATTAGTGATGAGGATGTTGTGATATTTTGATGAATTAATAATGTCGATGATTGAATGAAACTTTGTGTTTACAGAAGATTTCACAAGATATGGGAGGTAGTTATGAGTGGTTTCAAGTTTAGAGCCATTGTGAAATTAGATCAAATATTTTGAGAATCTTTTGATTTAAGAGTGAAAATCTATTAGAAGATCTTTAAGTCCATGATCTTTTTGATTGTTGTTGGACCTATAAAAGAATACATGATATCCAAAAGCCAAGACATGACTCGAAAATCAAGAAATAAATAGTAGATGAAGCAATTCTCTCTCCAAAGATAGTGAATCTTGAACACCTATTTAGAACATCTGTTCAAGAGCATGACAAACATCTGATCAAGACTTGCAACCGTGTTCATGAGGATACAACATCTGTTGAAGACCAAAGCCCTGATCAAGCCAAAGGTCTTATGAAGAAGACCAAGCATCTGTATGGCTAAACAGATGTTTGGACAACTACAACAGAGCATAGCTTAGAAGTGGATTCTCAATGTAGAGTACTTATTTATCAGTGTTTAGAATTAACCTAGATCATAAGTTTAGGATTTGAAAAGATGTTGTAACATCTGTGGAATATTTTCTTGTTAGAAATGTTATATGTCACTATCAGGGTAATGTCAGTTTATCACGAACAGAGTTTTAGTACTTAGTATAAATAGATCTCACTTGTTAGAGATTTATTTCATCACTTCACATTTTCTCTTTTGTACGAATAGTTCTAATGAGTGATTGGCTAAGGGGGAGATTATAGAATCATTTGTGTAAAACTTTTTGAATCATTTGAATAAATTGAAAAACAGTTTTTGATAATATCTCTCTATTTGTAAATTAAATTGTGTTTGTCATATTTATATGCAAATAACAAACTCAGATCTTAACAACTATTTTGTAGAGAGAAAAGTTGGAGATTTTAGAGTTTATCGCACTGGTAAGGAAAACTCTGTTTGGTTAGGATTTTTCAATAGTGGTGATGACATGGCTAATGGTTACCTTTTTAAGTGACATGGCAGACAGTTATTGGATAAGGAAAAGCTCTAATTATCAAAGCTCGGTCAACAAAACCCTTTGGTGAAGAAAGTAAAGGCATGTTTTGAAAATATCTGTTTGAAACCTCTAATAAGTCTCAATAGATGTTTGGATGGAAAAATCAGTGCTTGACACATATGATTGACTTTTGGTTAACAGATGGATGGAAACCTATGTTTGAAACATCTGTTGGGTTAAACAGAGTTTTGAAATGAGAACGGTGGTTGATTTCGTAAGAACAATGGTTCTGTTTGACTTTTATAGTCAAACAATGGATAACGAATCAGTGGTCTTTGCTTGAAAAAGTGGTTAACAATGGTTAAACAGTGTTTTGAACCAGTAAAATAGATGTTTCACTCCTTTGAACAAAGTTTTTGTTTTTGTTGATTTTGTTAGTCTTTTCTTTATCTTTTTAGAATACAATTTTAATTTTTCAGAATAACATTTTAATGTTTTATTCAGGAGAACTGAAAAATAATTTCAGTCTCTATTTAACATCCCAATTCTAGAGATCAACTTTCAAAAGTAGATGTGTCCAATGCTTTAGTGAACACACTACTAATTGATCTTTATGGGAATATGATGAAGTAAATCGATCCCTTTTCGTAACAATCTCTTACAAAGTGATGACAATTGAATGTGCTTTGTTTTTTAATGACACATTGGGTTCTCGATAGTGTTTTTTGCTTCTTGGCTATCCAGTATTAGGGTGGCTTCAAAACAGTTATACCAAAATCAAGTATTTGATTTGAAGCCACATGAGTTGTGTAGTGAAACTTGTAGTAGCTATATACTCTGCCTCTGCTGTAGAGTTAGAGACTACTGTTTGCTTTTTGCTTCACCATGAGACCAAGGCATTTCCTAGTAATTGGCAGCCTCCTGATGTTGAGTTCCTTTTTTGTGACAACAAAGTCACTATCTGAGAAACTTGAAAGATCAATATTTCCATTAGATGTACTAAATACCAAGTGTGGGAGCACCTTTAAGGTATCTGAATATCCTTTTTAACAGCTACTAAATTTGACTTTCTAGGTAATGCTTGATATCTTGCACAGACACAGGTTATAAACATCTGGTCTTGATGCAGTTAAGTACATCAATGACCTAATCATACATCTGTAAAGTGTCTGATGTATCAAATCATTTTTTCAATGGATATGAATGGTTTAATTGTACTCATGGGGTTGCACATGGTTCACAATCGTTCATGTCCAACTTTTTCAAGAGTGTTTTGACATATTTGTTTTGATGAACCATTTTCAACTTGTTGTACTTAAAGACCAAGGAAACATTGTAACTCCCCCATGACACTCACCTCAAATTGAGCTGTCATCAATTTTATAAACATCACCCAATTTATCACATGTGGATCCAAAAATGATATCATTTTAGAAATAGAGTTTATCTTTCCATTTTAGAAATAGAGTTTTATCAATTTTACCTCTTTTGAATTTATTGGATAAGAAAAAAGTGGATAGAGTATCATATCAGGCTCTTGGTGCGTGTTTTAGTCCATACAAAGCTTTGTTTCGCTTATAAACATAATTAGGATGAATTGTGTCTTCAAGTCCTAGTCGTTGACACACATAGACCTCTTCTTGGATCTTCCTATAGAGAAAAGCACACTTTATGTCCATCTGATACACCTTCATGTTGTGGTTGACATCAAAGGCCAAGAAGAGTCTTATAGCTTCCAACCTTGTTACAGGAGCAAAGGTTTCATCATAGTCAATTTCTTCTTCTTGTTTGTACCCTTGAACCACAAGCCTGACTTTATTTTTTTATAACAATGCCTCTTTTATCAATTTTATTTTTAAAGACCCATTTTGTACCAATTGGATATATGTTGTCCTTTAAGCTAAATAAGCTTTTATTGCATGGCTTCTACCAAATGTTGACTTTTCATGCCTCTTGGTATTTGACAGGTATGATTAATGATAGAAAATGAGCAAAAAGGCAGACATTTGAGGTTTGGCTTCTTGTGAGCACTCCTGCATAGATGTCTCCTATGACTTGTTCTGTTGGATGAGATCTGTGAAAGATAGTGTTTCTAGTGTATGGAATGATGGAATTTTGTGGTGAGGGAAAAAGTTTGGAATTTTCTTGTGAAACCTCCGTTGTCGTTGTGGTATGATCAACAGTTGTTTGAAATAGTGGTGGTGGGATTGGTCCAAGTGGTGAATTAGATGTGGAGGATAGATTAATGGTTTGACTACAAACATAATCAGTGGTTTGAGGTTTGAATGTTCCAGATCAGGCGGGTTTCGATGGATGTTTGGATAAGATAAAGCTAGTTCGGTAGAAATCTCGTAAGAATATTCAAAAGTAAAAACCTTCTATAAATACCGAAGAGCATACATCGTTGATATGCTGGAGAGAGCATCAGGTAATATGTCCAGCCAAATTCCCAAAAGTTATCAACTATGAACACATGAGCTCTATTTATAGACATGGTGATTTGGTGAGGATGAGCTTGTCCGTGCGGAGCAGCTTGTCTGTACAGATGAGCTTCATCTGTGCGGATGAGTTCATCCATATGAACCACTCTCATCCTCTCCAAAATGTCATGTGTTCGTATCTCAACTATCAACTATACAATATTCACACATGCTCTATCTAGCCTATTCGCACAGTGGCAAACATACGTAATATGCACCAACAAATTTACCATTGGTCGTCATCGTCGAATCTTGATCTTTAAATATGAGAGCCGAGTTTGAATATTTTCAACTTCAATCAAGCATTTGATATCTTCAATTAATTCCCCTTGATTGATGATTCGGGCTTGCATTTGCAATAGCATATTCCCCCTGGAATGACTCAGTTCTTTGTTTGCACGGCTGCCGGACATCCTCTGATTTGCTTAACTGCAATCTTCACGTACAATCACGAACTTGAAACTAATCAATGCAACAGCTCTGTTGCAACGTTAATCACATCCGCGTTTCGTTTTTGAATTACCACTTTAGCTCAAACTCTTAATCTTCAAAAACCCAACCGGCAACTGATAGAAACTTCGAACACCACACTGGTAAAATTCAAATCTGTGAAAACCCACGAAAATCTGAAATCCCGTCTTTCGTAACCCTCGTTATGCATAACCAATCTTCAATACTAGTCAGTGTAAATGGTAATCTCCACAATCAGCAAATCTTCATCGAATAACAAATCATCTGGTATCACATTTTGATCTAAGATCATTCTTTCATGATCATATTCTCATTATTCCTCTCCAATCACGATAACAAATGTATAGCCGTTAGTCCCTGTAGCAACTTAATTAACAAATATCATCATTCCCCAACGATTAACCAGAAAACAACTCAATTTGCTCGAAGATTAACCATTTTGAAAGCTCTTGATATCTTTTAAGTATCGACAATACTGATGTATCCTCCTTTGACGCTAATCCTTCTAACCGACTTGTACGAACACAAAGACATCAATTTGATCACGAACTTAAGAATCCGAACTTCCAATGATCATCAGACTAAAGAATCAAGATACTCGCGTCACCAACCAGAATTTGCGTCTAAACCATCCAAATACTGTTGCATTTTTTTCCCGTCTAAGTTTCCAAAAATGTTCTAATATTCGAAAAAATTTATTCGCCCTCATTTTTGGAAAATTCTAACATCTATACACTCTTCATTGAATTTCCCCCTCAAAGTTGGCAAATTCAGTCCTCTGTGTACTCTGAAAAACTCAACTATGTGAAATACGTGGCATTTTGCTCCAGAAAAGTCAACTTTTCATGAAATGCGGATTTTACGTTTTGGCCCATTGTAATCACTACATCAATGATAATCATTCTACATAGGTATCCATGACTACCCCCACTAACTTCAACACTATGTGATCTCATCATCATAACTATTCTCCGAAGCCTCCGACGGTGTCCCCGAATAGCTTGTATTTGACTTTAAAATCTCGAAAAAAATTTCAATCACCAAACTTTTTCTGGACACCGTCTCGTCACCACGATCAAAAAATGCCTTTTTTTAACTCATTCGCGTGGATAAGAAATGTTCATTCATGCGAATGTATCCTTCATGCGAATGTATCCTTATGCGAATGTATCCTTATGATTTGGAACAAATTTATCTTGTTCGTGCGGATAAGGTATGGTTCATACGGATGAATGCCTTCCATGCGGATGAAGGTGATACGGGCGGATGAAAGACTGGTTCGTGCGAATGAACACGATTTTATCAAAGGATCAAGATTCATTCATGCGGATGAATGACTCCTTCGCACGAATAAGCACTCCTACGCACGCAACTATCTCGTCCGTTCGAAAGCTACTATTTCAATATTTTCGATCTAAAATCTGTATTTCTTCGAATTTTATGATGATTCTTGCACAAACATTGTCGAAATTCATTACTGGTCAATCATATGGTTTCAATTTTACTTTTTATCTGTGAATTGATCATTAATTTGATTATTTACGTTTAAAAAACCCATAATTCAGGAGTGTAGGTGATTCAATCAACTATAGGATCGTTTGAATTGGTACCGTAGCTCTAATACCAATTAAAAGTTCTAGATCGGGCGGGTTTATATGGAAGTGTAGATAAGATAAAGCTAGTTCGGTAGAAATATCGTAAGAATGGTAAAAGTAGAAAGCTTACATTAATACCGAAAGAGGATACATCATTGACAAGATGGAGAGAGCATCAGACAATCTGAAGTCCAGGAAACAACGGGATTAGTCGAAAGTTTAGACGGAATAGAGCTAATTTGGTAGAATGTTATTAAGAACAGAGTAGAAGTGGAAGTCGAATGATCCCATTCATACTGAAAGAGCATACATCTTTACAAGCTTTAGAAATTAGAAATTTCTCCAGCATTTCCCCTCTTGGAACTCCAAAACTTATCAAACATGAACACACAACACTATATATAGACACAACATTTCCTTGCTTATCTTCGTACGAATGTGTTACATCCTCACCAACGTGTCATGTGTTAGCTAAACTATACAATATTGAACACACGGTCTATCTACCTATTCGCGCAATGGTGGACATACATAATATGCACCAACACGATCTCTCCAGCCAAACTGCCAAAACTTATCAACTATGAACATATGAGCTCTATTTATAGACATGGTGATTTGGTGAGGATGATCTTGTCCGTGCGGATGAGCTTCATCCGTGCGGATGAGTCTCATCTGCACGAACCACTTTCATCCTCTCCAAATTTCATGTGTTTGTATCTCAACTATCAACTATACAATATTCAACACATGATCTATCTAGCCTATTCGCACAATGGCAGCCATACATAATATGCACTAGCAAGGTTGACAATGGTCAATCGTGGTTTCATTTGTTGTAGATTGACTGTTGTTTTATGTAGTTGAGCTTTGTGGATCGGAATGGACTTTGTATTGAGATGGCATCTCAATGTCAAATCTGAATCTTGTTGTGCTACTTTTGATTTACCTGCATCAACCTCAACCTTTGCAGTTACTTCTTCAATATTGAATTTCTTGATGCACTTTGTCTCCGTCACTGTGCGAATAGACTAGATAGAGCGTGTGTTGAATATTGTATAGATTAGATACGAACACGCGGCCCAAGTACGAACTGAACGGAGCTTATAGTGTCACTTCGTACGAAGTGGTCACTTCGTATGAAGAGTAGTCAATTCGTAAGAAGTGTAGCCACTTCGTACGAAGCCATGCCAGTTCGTACCAGTTGGTCTCAATGTCTATATATATAGAGGGTGTGTGTTCATTGTTTTGTAAGTTTTGGAGCTCCCGGACGGGGAGACGCTGGCGGAATTTCTCCAAGATCTCCGCCAGCTTGTAATGATGTATACTCTTTCGGTATGAATGAACATATGCTTCCGCTGATTCTGTATCTACTCCTTTCTTAATAACATTCTACCGAATCGCTTACGTCATGCCCAAACTTCCATCAAGAACGACAATACACAGACCTTCAATTGGTGTCAGAGCTATAGTTATCACCTACGCTCATAATTTGAACACTTATAGACTTAGGAAGGGTTATAGACGTAAAACATCAACTAAACAAACAATCCACAGACAAAAGTAAAATTGAACTTATAGGATTGTTAGAAAAACATTTTCGACCAGATCTATGGTGGAATCATCTCGAAATTCGATGAAATAAAGATTCTGGATCGAAAAAGGTGTTCAGGCACGTTTGTGCGAGGTGACCAACCCGTACGAAGTGTACCCACGTCGTACAAAGTGTGGCCAGCTCGCACGAGGTGATGACCAATTCGTACAAAGTGTCACCTCCTCATACGAAGTGAGTGTAATGCCTAAAAAAATTGTTGATCGTATTGACGAGACGAGTGTCCAAAAAAAAGTTGGTGATAGAAATTTTTTCAGGATTTTAACGTCTAATTCAGCATGTTCGGGGACACCTTCTAGAGCTTCAGAGTACAGATTTAGTGATACGGTCACAAAATATTGAAGATAACGGGAGAGTCATTGATACATGTGACTAGTAATGGGCCTTAACGTAAAATCTGCATTTGATGAAAACTGATTTTTCAGATTTGAGGGGAATTTCAGTGAAAAATTAGTACGGTCAGAATTTGCAAAAATGAGGGGGAATAAAAATTTCAAATATATATGAAGATTCCGACATTTTTTAAATTCGTGACCGTGCAATTGTATTCGGGTGGTTTTCCGATTGCAGATTTCTGGGGATACTGAAGATCTAGTTTCATGAATTCATGGTCACCGGAAGTTCAGAATTTTCAGATCATGATACAGATTGATGCTTAAGGGTTAGAGTCCTGATCTTTGATGGGGGTCAGGTTTGTAGGATTAGCAGTTCTTGTTGATACCAGAAGAAGATCTGAGGATGTTCAAGTGCCATGTCCTCACGGATGTTCAGTGATGGTCTTAGGTATTAACAAGGCTAGTGGTCTCAAAAATTACCGAGGAAATCTGAGGTTATTCAAGTTATATTGCACACACGGATGATCGATGATATCCTTAGGTGCCATTATTTTTAGTCTTCAAGCAGATGAATTGTTCTTCTTGGACTAACCGTCGTTGAATGACGACGCTTGCTGATTAAGTTGCGCCGATTCAGCGGAGATACCTATATATATGTTATTGTGACTAAAGAGGAAAAATGTGATTTTGATCATGAAAGAATGTTTCTCAGATTGATGTATTACCAGATGATTTGATTCCGGTGATGTTTTGCTGATTGTTCAGATTACCAATTTGCTGATCAATCTTTCAGGAGTGTGCTTAACCGTGATTATGGAAATCGGGATTCGGATTTTCGTGGGTATTCATTGATTTGAAGTTTACCATTGTGGTATTTCGAAGTTTCGATCAATTGTCGGTTGAGTTTTGAAGATCAGAGGATCGAGCATAAAAGAAATGCGCTAAACTGAACGTGGATGTGGTTATCGTTGATACGGAGAAGCTGCATTGAATAGCTTCAAGTTGGTGTTTATACAAGAAAATTTGCCAGTCAAGCAAATAAGAGGAAGTTGGAAACCGTGCAAACGAAGATCTGAACTGGGGATTTCAGGGGAATTTAATGTTGATAATGCAAACTCGAATCATCAATTAAGGGGGAATTTGTTGACACGTTCTACGACATCGACACATACCTTGTTGAAGTTGCAGAATATTCAAACACGGCTATGAGATTTCAAGTTCAAGATTAAACTTCGACAGTAACGGACAAGGGAGAAATTGTTGATGCACTTTGTGTCCGTCACTGTACAAATAATCTAGATAGAGCGTGTGTTGAATATTGTATAGATTAGATACGAACACGCGACCCAAGTACGAACTGAACGGAGCTTATAGTGTCACTTCATACGAAGAGTAGTCAATTCATAAGAAGTGTAGCCACTTCGTACGAAGCCATGCCAGTTCGTACGAGTTGGTCTCAATTTCTATATATAGAGGGTGTGTGTTCGTTGTTTTGTAAGTTTTGGAGCTCCCGGACGGGGAGACGCTGGCGGAATTTCTTCAGGATCTCCATCAACTTATAATGATGTATACTCTTTCGTATGAATGAACATATGCTTCCCCGATTCTATTTCTACTCCTTTCTTAATAACATTCTACCGAATCGGTTATGTCATGCCCAAACTACCATTTAGAACGACAATACATGGACCTTCAGAATTTATCGTGATCAAAAAGTTCTACTGGATTTTGGGATTCTTAGGGATGAGAGTTCATTAAATTTTACATTCAATGTTTCTGACGTGATGCGAGCGTGGTATGATTTTTTATATATTTTTAAGCACTTTTACTCGTTTATCAAGCTTTAAATTGATGATACATGATATAACACTATCACTCTCTACAACATGCTAGGGCAAGTGTACCCATTGTTGGCGTAGTATAGTGATGGTAAGATACTGAGGTCAACCAAGGACACAAGGGCTTTTTAATACCGTAATATCGTCAACGTATCTAACCCAATTTTGATAAAACTTTTTTAATTTTTAGCAATTTAAATAAAGAAAGAAATTAAAATAATAAAAAACAAATAGACAAGACAGAATCACTTGGTTCCGACTCATCTTTTATGTATCCTTTGATGATTTCCCACTTTTGGGTAGAGATTATCTTAGTTATAGTAGCATGTCCCTCTTTTGGAGGAAACTCTACCCTCGGCCATATTTGTCTGAGTAAGCAGGGATACAGTCCCGCAAGGCCGGAATATTGAAAGATATTTAAGTAAGTTATTAATGCAAATTGTGGCATATCCCACTTTCGGAGGCAATGTTCCCATGTTGGTCTGAGTTAGCAGGGATACAGTCCCGCAAGGCCGGTTTAAAGTTTTAATAATAGTTTTATTATAAGGGATTCAAACCATTCTTACTTCCCCTGATTTGATGTTATCTGCCTCAAAGGAAATCCTAATAAGCCTTAATCAAGTCCTCACAGGATCTATACACTGAATGTGGCAAGAACTTTAACCCAAACCACTCTTCTAACACCCTTTTAGGCAGTTAACGTGCTTTATATAGATTGTAAAGACACGAATGAGTGAATCAACAAATCATAAAGAGATGATAAAATAAATTTCACTTTAAATATAAAAAACTAGTTATTAAAGTCATTAATACATACCTAATTAAAAAGTTAACCAAAACTTGGAAAACAAAAGTAATACATAAATGACTTGTCTTCATCAAGTGATGTAAGAGATTAGCCAAGCATGCCTTTGTTTGACAAAAACTCTTACAATCAATCTTGGATCCTGAAACTACTAACATTGTTAAGATGGATGATGGATAATGTGGTGGATCATGAAGGTATTCTGGTGGTGGAGTGGTGGTAGGTGTAAGAGAAGTGGTTTGCCAAGCAATGAATTGCAGTTGAACCAATCACCCTATTTATAGCTGGAAACAGACAATATACACGACCCTGTACCTCCTTCTTACCTGTGTACATTTAATGAGTTGTGTCAGTCTGGATGCTCGCACGGCTCCCTATGTCAGAGGCACGGCCCTGTTGCCCTTATACTTGTTTGTACTATCCAAGATTTTGCATATCTGGGAGTTGACCACAGCCCGTGTCCATGGGATACGGCCCCGTGTCTCTTGTTGCTTTGTTTGTCTTTTCTTTCTAGAATCTTGAGTGCTGCATGACCCTGTGCTTGTCTTTTGACTTGTTGTTTTTGTTCTTGGGGGAAGCTTGGAGGGTCGGTATGAAGTGTCAACTTCTCTTCTTCTGTATTTATGTTGGTTTCTCCGTTAAAATTTTTTCTTTTGTACATTTAAGCTCTTTAAATCCTATACATCAAAAGTACACAAAGAAAGGTGCTTTTACCAACATTATACATAAAATGGTTTATTTTATATCGTATTTGATATAATTTATATGTTGCATTTGGTGCATATCAAATACCCCCACACTTGAATCTTTGCTTGTCCTCAAGTAAAACTCTTTAATATTGCTTACACTCCCAAATGGAATTGGTAGAGAAGTAATTTTCGAGTCTTGTTTTAGAGTGTCGGATTCAAAGTTCTTTTTATTCTTGCTTTTATTTTATTTACAATCTTATTCGTTATGATTTATTTAGAACTCTTTTTAAGAAAAGTAAATATTTTTAGGCATAACGTGCCCTTTAAAATTTCATTAAGCTATATATAAATTCACACACCTCGCAAGTGGTCACTCAATACTCGGCCGAAGATGTGTAAGTGAAACGCTCGATCCCGGTGTGGAACTTACTCCTACCATATGCTTGACGAGTAATCAAACCTCCTCCTTTTTGACACAATCCTTGTAAATATCAAGAGTACTTTTAAAAAGGGTGGGTTTTGGTTTAGGTAGGGTAGTTTTGTTTGAAAAGTGGCTAAAGGCGTAAAATGTCAGTTTTTGGGAATTTACTTAATTGTGACTTAGATATAAACTAAAGGCTAATAAGCAATAGATTTGCTCATTTTATTTCAAGTAACTAGAATATTGACAAGATAGCTAAGTCACATATTTTATACTTTTCAAAAGAATCGAATTTAACTAAAATAAATGGTGTAAAAATAAAAGGTTTTGGATGATGGGTGATTGTTGCAAAATTTGTATTTTACGAGTTTTGATACGAAAGGGTTTTAGGCTCAAAGGAGTTAACTACGGGATTTTTTCTTTTGTTTTTGGTGGGGAGACAAAAAGGGAAAATAAAGTTGAAGTGAAAAGGTGGTTTATAGTCTAATGCCTCAATCATTTACTTACTTAAATTAGTCGATAAGGACCGGGAATGTATTGTCTTGTCAAGTTCTAGATTTGTAAGAATCGTACGGGCTATTCACACAAGAAATGAAAAGTGATATTTAGTAAAGATATATTGAATGCTCTAAAGGCTC
Organism: Scalesia atractyloides; assembly: GCA_947069175.1. Taxonomy (NCBI): domain Eukaryota; kingdom Viridiplantae; phylum Streptophyta; class Magnoliopsida; order Asterales; family Asteraceae; genus Scalesia; species Scalesia atractyloides. The sequence continues at coordinate 35,353,237 of CAMTDV010000025.1, forward strand.
AAACTCACACTTTTTGGGAAAAAGTAAAAAGTGTGAATGTAATATAGAATCAAATTTTAAAAAGATTGCCATGCTTTTTTGTAAATGTTTCTTATATGTTTCTTTTATCACAACGCTATCGGTTGTAAATTTGTAAAAACAAAATTTTTAGAACTTGGTTTTTTTAAACTTAAACTAAAAACAAGACAAAATAAAAAAAAATGTTTTTGAAAAAGATTTGGGTGTTTTAGCAGTTTCAAGTAGAGTTTTGTGTAATGCTTGTGCTTAGGACAAACAAATTCAAGTTCCCCACCTCATTTAAATTACACATTGTCCTCAGTGTGTCCAAATTTGGTTAGATTTGATTAAATGTGTAAATGTGGGTTTAAAAAAACAAATTTTTCAAAAATCAGACATTCTGCATGAGGTGTGGGGGGCACGACCCCGTGTAGAAACTGCCAGTATCATGACTTATGTGAAAATTTTCAGAAGGCAGACACAGGGGAGTGCAAGGTAGACACGGCGCCGTGTAAAAGGTGCCAGTAATGAAAATTTTCCAGAAGACAGGCACGGGGGCGTGCTTAAGAGACATGGCCCTGTGTAATTAGTTCCAAAAACAAAATTGTTTTCTACAGACTTGAGGCATGGGGGCGTGCTTACCTTACGCGGTCCCGTGCTGCACTTACTATTTTGAAGATTCCGAGTCGGGGGACTTCTGTTTACATGCATGGGGTTCTGTTACGTACTTTGGCCATCTCCAACCTTAAGTCTATCTTATTCCTACAAATAGAAAACTCGGAAATAAAAGCATTAATTAAGAGCTAAACTAAGATTTTAAACATAATTATTCTTTTTCAAAAGGAAGCCATACTTTTTTGAAATCAAAAGATTTATGTTTAAGTAAACTACTTTATTATTGGATAGTCCATGGAATGCCCCCATGGTGCCCCCACGTTTATAAGGGTCCTTGGCTAGACCCAAAGTCGGTCACTCACACCCGGGTTGCACCGACTAAGGGCGTAGACCAAGCTCGAGTCTATTGATTTGATGTATTTGACTGGATCATCCTCCACACCCTATCCCACTTCAAATTTCAATTCTTTTTCGCCACCCTCAGTGTTAGTCTTCCGCCACTCATATCCACCATGGTCTGTGAAGTGGCAAGGAAAGGTCTTCCTAATATGAGCGGGATCGATCTCGGTGTCTTCCTCCATATCAAGGATTACAAAGTCGGCTGGGAAAACAAAATTCCCCAACCTTAACCAAAAGATTTTCTACAACACCTTGAGGGTATTTTACCGACCCATCTGCAAGTTGGATGTTCATCCTTGTAGGATGTGGTTTTCCTAGTCCGAGTCGGTTGAACATAGAGGCGGGCATTAGATTAATGCTAGCCCCTAGGTCAGCAAGCGCATTGCTTACTAGTGGTCCCCCAATGGAGCAAGGAATGGTGAAGCTTCTAAGATCAATCTGCTTTTGAGAAAGTTTGTTGAGGAGTGTCATTGGGCATTCTTCATTTAGGTTGACTTGTTGGATTGAATCAATCTTTCTTTTGTGAGTGAGGAAGTCTCTCATGAATTTGGAGTATTTTGGCATTTGCGTTAGGACTTCAACAAAATGAAGGTTGATGTGAAGTTGTTTTAGCAGGCTTATGAAGTTGGTGAATTACTCTTCGGTATTTTGGCGAAGTAAACGACCGGGGTAGGGTACGATGGTGTTTTGGTTAGTTTGGTGTTTTGGGGTTGAGTATTTTCTTGGTTGTTGATTAAGGGTATGTTACCGGGTTGGTTGGTTTGTTTAGTGTTTTGAGGTAAAGTAGTTTCATTATCGGGCCCTATTCTCCGGTTTCTCACATTAATGACGTTTACTTGGGCTTTTGGGTTTGGTTTTAGTGTTGCTATGAAAGGCACCTTATGGTATTTTGAAAAAATCTTGGGCAAGTTGGCTCCCTTGTTTTTCAATGTTTTGTAAACTAGCCCATTGATTCCTAATTTTGGCTTCGGTTTGTAGGAATCTTTATGAGTACCGTTTGTCAGATTCGTAGAAAAGACGAGTGATGAGGTACTCAAGTCTTTCTCTTCCTCCTTGTTGTTGTTGTGTGTACCATTGTTGCTCGTTTCTTGGTGTTTGAAAGTTGGGACGTAGATTTTGATTTTGTGGTTGTTACCCCGTGATTCCTTCCAAATGAAGTTGGTATAATTTCGCCACTCGGGGGTGTAGGAGTTGCTTGGGGCTCCCGGTGGTCGTGGAGGGTTATTGAGGTAGTTGACCACTTCTGTTTGTTTTTCCATATCTTTCATACAACTCCAGTTTTCATGTGTTCTACCACACCCTTCGCAAGCCATAACCGAAGCTGCTTTAGTAATTCAAGTTTCTTTATTTTTGTGGTTAAACTTCAATTTGAGCTTGTAAAGAGGTGGCGTCTTCCTCTTTATGGGCACCCGCGGCTATTGATTTTGAACCCCTAGAAGTGTGCCATTGAAAACTATTTTGAGCAATCTCCTCAATTTGGTTGTCAATTTGTTGGGTCGCCGATATCCAAGGAGTCCTCCGGAGTTAGAATCAAGGATTAGCCTTGTGTGTGCCAAGAGTCCATTGTAAAAAAATGGACACTTGTTTCCAACGTTCTAGACCGTTTTGTGGGCATTTCCTTAATAACTCCTTGAACTTTTCCCAAGTCTCGTACAAAGATTCCCCATCCTCTTAGGAGTATGAATTAATTTCGCTCATAAGTTTGGTGGTTTTAGAGGGAGGAAAATATTTGTAGAGAAAATTTTGGGCAAGCTCATCCTAAGTGTGCACGGATCCACTTGGGAGGGTGTTTAGCCAAGTCTTAGCTCGGTCCTTGAATGAAAAATAGAACATACGGAGTCGGATGGCATCGTTGGAGGCTTTGTTAATTTGGAAGGTGTCACATATTTTCAAACAGTTGGTAACATGTAAATGGGGATCTTCATCGGGTAGACCATGAAAGGTGGCAGTTGGATTAGGTTGGTCGAAGCTCAAAATTGTTAGCATCGACATTTTGTTGGCTAATAGCGGCTCTCAAGATTACCAACCGTGAGCCGTAGGTAATCCATGAGAGTACGTTCATCTGCCATGGGGAGGTTTTGAGACGAGGCTTTTTGTCGGTTTTTAGCTTAAAGTCTTTTTCTTAAATGGAGTAAATTTCTGCAAACAAAAACCAAAAAATGTTGATCAGTTGACAAGCACGGCCCCGTGTCTATATAGGCACGGCCCCATGCTGTTGAGAAAAAGTTTTTGTTTTCTGGTTCCGAGATACTGGATGTTTGACACGGGCCCGTGATCCTGTAAGACGGCCCCATGCTTTATTTCAGTAACCTAGAGAACAGATTCTTTTATGTATTGTAAGTTTGACACGACCCTGTGTTGTTCAAACCCGGCCCCGTGATTTGCCTACAAAGAGTGAGAAAAATGCAGAAAAAAAGAAGAAAAACCTAAAAAGAAAAAAAATAAAGGATAATAAAAATGATTAGGCCATTGAGTTTAAACTATCTTAAAATCCTTGTGTCTCCGGCAACGGCGCCAAAAAACTTAACATGATGCTAACGTGGTATGATTTTTGATATATTTTTAAGCATTTTTACTCATTTATCAGGCTTTAAATTTATAAAACATGATATAACATTATCACTCTCTACAACACGCTAGGGAAAGTTTACCCATCCTTGGCGTAGTATAGTGATGGTAAGATATTGAGGTCATCCAAGGACACGAGAGCTTTTATTACCGGAATATCGTCAACGTCTAATCTAACCAAATTTTGAGAAAAGGTTTTTAATTTTTAGCAATTTAAATAAAGAAAGAAATTAAAATAACAAAAAAATAGACAAGATAGAATCACTTGGTTCCAACTCAGCTTTTATGTATACTTTGATGATTTCCGCACTTTCGGTAGAGATTATCTTAGTCCTAGTGGCATGTCCTTCTTTTGGAGTAAACGCTACCCTCAGCCATATTTGTCTGAGTTAGCAGGGTACAGTGCAGCAAGGCCGGAAATATTGAAAGATATAAGTAAGTTATTAATGTATAATGTGGTATGTCCCTCTTTTGGAGGCACCGCTACCCTCGGCCATGTTGGTCTGAGTAAGCAAGGATACAGTCCCGCAAGGCCGGTTTAAAGTTTTAATAGTAGTTTTATTATAAGGGATTCAAACCATTCTTACTTCCCTCGATTTGATGCTATCTGCCTCAGAGGAAATCCTAATAAGCTTGAATCAAATTCTCGCAGGATCTTTACACTGAACGAGGCAAAAACTTTACCCAAACCACCCTTCTAACCCCCTTCCAGACAATTAACGTGCTTTATATAGACTGTAAAGAAACGAATGAGTGAGCTAACAAAACATGAAAAGATGATAGAATAAAGTTCACTTTGAATATAAAAAATTAGTTATTAATGTCATTAATACATACCTAATAAAAAAGTTAACCAAAGCTTGAAATCAAAAGTAATACATAAATGACTTGTCTTCACCAAGTAATGTAAGAGATTAGCCAAGCATGGCCTTTGTTTGACAAAAACTCTTACAATCAATCTTAGATCCTCTAAAGATGGATGATATATGAATGTGGTGGGTGATGGTGGTATTGTTTTGGTGGGGTGGTGGCATGTGTGAGAGAAGTGGTTTGCCAATGATGTATTGCAATTGAACCAAGCAGCCCTATTTATAACTGGAAATAGACAGTTTACATGGCCTCGTGCCTCCTTCTTCTCTGTCTTCATTTAATGAGTTGTGTCAACGACACGGCCCCAGGCCCTTGTACTTGCTTTACTATCCAAGATTTTGCATATCTGGGAGTTGACCACAGCTCGTGTCCATGGGACACGGACTCCGTGTCTCTTGTCTGCTTCTGTTTGTCTTTTCTTTATGGAATCTTTAGTGTGGCACGACCCCGTGGATTGTTCTCATGGCTCCGTGCTTGTCTTCTGACTTGTATTTTTGGTCTTGGGGTGAAGCTCAGAGGGTCGGTATGGAGTGTCAACTTCTCTTCTTCTGTATTTATGTTGGTTCCTGCCGTTAAATTGTTCATTTTGTACATTTATGCTCTTTTAATTTTGAAAATCAAAAGTATACAAAGAAACGTGCTTTTTCCAACATTAGTACGTAAAAGGGTTGATTTTATACCGTATTTGATATAATTTATATGTTGTATTTGGTGCATATCAGTTTCTTCTATAGTCATGGTCCTTGTGTTAAACACTTTATAGGCCTTGACGGTAGAAGAATATTCCAAAAAGTATCCACAATCCACTTTGGCTACAAATTTTGAGATTGAATTGTAAGATTCAAAATAAAGCATGGGCAGCCAAAGATTTTGAAAAAAATGAAATTAATGGTTTTATTTTGAACAAAATTTCATAGGCAGTCTTTTGATGCCTAGGATTTTTTAAGACCTTGTTTTGAACATAGCATGTAACACTAACAACCACTTCCGAAAAGGACAATGGAAGGCTAGAATCTGCAAGCGTAGTTCTTGCGTGTAACATCCGTCAAAAACGGATTTTACCAAACCCGCTCCGTTTATTAACCGAACAATCAGTTAAAAATTTCGTTGCGAATTTAATGCCCAAAATAAATTTTAAACGATACATAATTAATTATTATATGGGAATATATAATTAGTTTTTGAAAAAACTGTTAAAAATAAGAAAATAAAAATGATTTGGCACTGCCGGGTTTCGAACCCGGGTCAGTCAGCCGGGTCAACAGTCTTAACACACAACTCTCCAACCACTGCGCCACTGATAATTCTTGTTAATTATTAGAATCATTTAATTCATAACATGTTTTCCGAATTCAAAACCGGCGCCCAAATTTTCAGTCGTCGGAAATCCCGACTAACTCGCCAAGAATCGACGGTTACTTCAGTTATAACGTAAATCTTAAACACTACATCGGTTATAACCGATGTTTGAGTCCGCGACACAAACTATAACCGCCGGAGAAATTATAACCGACGAATCAAGTCGGAAATCGGACCAAATCCATCGATGACCTGCCTTATAAATACCCCCTCAAACCTCTGCAAGCTTTTTCGCTCAAAACCGCACCTTTACCCGACGTAATCTCACTCGCCGGAAATCTCCTGCAAATCGCCGGAAAACCGGGTTCTTCACTTCTAAGCCTTACTAAACCCCCTGAGCTTATACCGAAGTCACCCACATCCTTTTCAAGCTTTCTGAAGACTCTCTGCTGCAAGACACACATCGTCGGAAGTGTTTGCTGTCGCCGGAGAAACAGAGGAGTCCAGTCGGTATACCTTACGCCTAATTTCTCTTTCTTTTTATTTATATCTCACATGTAATTAACCATCGGACTCTAACGAACATGATTTAATCATCGAACCAGTCGGACTTCCGATTCTGGTTAAAATCAACGAAGAAGACGAAGTATCTGTAATGTTTAAGTTTATTATAATTCAAGTTATAACTCGGGTTAGACACACAGTCCAGTGGTGGACTGTGTGCACATTAAACACACAAACGTCTCGAGTTCGAATCTTGTCCCACGCACGCTGCCTTAATAAAAATGTCTTTTTTTGTTAATCGAACCGGAGTCACCGCTGATATATGTTAAGTTTAATAATAACCGGAATAATAACCAAGTTAGACACACAGTCCAGTGGTGGACTGTGTGTATGTTTAATCACACGTCACGAGTTCGAGTCCGGTCTACTGCACCGACTCGAACAATTATCTAACTTTTTAAATAAGTCAGAAATGAAAATACTTAGTTTGTATTTAAGTATAATAAAAATCGGTTTATATAACAAGTTAAACACACAGTCCAGCGGTGGACTGTGTGTTAACTCAACCCACAGGTCCCGAGTTCGAGACCTGTGGAGCGCACCGGTCCGATTCAATAAAATCATTTTTAAAAATAAATGATTTTCGGTTTAATCTAATTAGTATATAAATATAATTAAAAACAGAAATATTTCGGGTTAGACACGTAGCTCAGTTGGTAGAGCTGCGTGCACGCGTACGGGAGGTCTCGGGTTCGAGCCTCACTCAGCGCACATATACTCGCATACGAACCGTTCAAAGTCAAAGTCAAAGTCAACGGTCAACGGTCAACTGTAGCAAAAAAATCAAAATTTTTAATTATTTTTATTTATTTATTTTTAATTAAAAATTAATTAAAAATACTTAAAAATAACATTTTTAAGGTTAGAAAATAGCCTTAAACTCACAAAAATACACCCAACAATCCTACTAAAATGGATTAATAAAATCCGTTTACTTACCGAACCATAATGCTATTTAGGTTAATTTCACTTGTGGTTAAAACCACTTCGCGTGCATTCAACATTATCAACCGAACGCACCCACTGTGAGTGAATCTTACAACTCCCCCTTTTTAATTACACGTTTTGGGGTGTGTCATGTGTCACAAAATAATTAACTCGTTTATTTAAACTTGTGCCATACCATATCGTGATCTAAACTTAGATTGTTTATATTGTTGTGATTATGTATTTAATTTGTCAACTTATATGAAATTCATTCATTAAGCCCATCAGTTCCTCGTGGGAGACAAGTGAGCAACGCGTGCCTTAAAACCAATCCATTATTGTCCATGTGTGTATTATTGAGTTTATATTGTTAGTAGTTATGTCTTTCATATTATCATGGTTATGCAATTCATTCATTAGGCCCATCAGTTCCTCGTGAGAGACGAGTTGAGCAACGCGTGCCTCTAAACGATCCTTTATTGTTCATGTGTGTATTGTTTAATATTAAATTGATTTATGAATAAGTTTACATCTATTTTTACTCATGTGTGGTTGTGCACTTTATTTCATAATCAATTAAATAAACTTGTTCAAATGTTTTCCATAGGATTCACTCGCCAACTTTTTGTTGATCCAAAAACCCTTTTACACATGATACAGGTGAACAGGTTGAAGCAAGGAAAACATAGAAAATGCCTTAGAAGAAAACAATGAAGCCTAGATTGATATTTAGGACATGTTGTAATATTGATTGTAATTCTCCATTAAAGTGTATTAATGAATATGAAACGTATAATAAATGTCATGAGCTTTGATGTTAACCCAATCATGCCCCGATCACCTTTTCCGCTGCGGGTCGGGGTGTGACAGATTGGTATCAGAGCCATGACTATAGGGATATAGAATAGGTTATTAGACCCTTAGAGCCTATACTATAGTCTGCCTAAATTTTAATTGATTAGGTGGTTACATACAAACTTATGATATTTATTTGTTTCATATTTGCATATTTACAGTCAAACATACATACTTATATACATATTCATTATACATATATCAATGTTCATATATTCAATTCATTTTCATACTCTCATTATTCAAAGATTTTGTTGCAATTTTCAAATCTCATCAAAGTAAGTTCTACGACGGGCATGTAGTAACTGGAAGGGTACAAGTACCGGTAGTCGGAACGTCCTGTCTAGGTTGGCATTCGTATAAATCCAATATAACGGACCAGTTTGCCTACCTGGGGACTAACGATGAGAGTACGACGGACCTATTAGGCCAAAGCATGCCACACCAAACGTCGTTCGAACTAACCCACTTTGAGGTGTCACCGTGTCTACACCTGGACACATTCCGAATCTCACACGTTGTATACATATTTCTCGATTTTCTCCGGGTTTTAGTGTACGCAACCAGGCAAACCCATGCGAACCATATGAAAAACCCGGTATTCATGGGGCCCACATGATTACGAAGGTGAAGTATGGCGGCATGTAGGCCTAATGGCGAGCAAAGCCCAAGACATCCTATGGATGTAGTAGATTTATTTTTCTATAATTATTTTATGAATGTTCATTCCTAGTGCGACCCATGAACCCAAAAGCATCCAACTCATACTCTTGACATGTATTCCTTGTAGATGTCTTCTAACCACGCCCGTAGGAAGATGAGAGCAGGAAAAGCCCGCGAGCGCATGGCTGCCCTAATCGCTCAACAAATGGCTGCCGTAATACCCAACATTGTCATCCAAGTCCAACAAGCACTTACTGCTAATCCTGTCAATCAAGAAGATCAACACGTTATCAACCCTCCCCCAAATACCACTAAATGCACCTACAAGCATTTCAGATCATGCGACCCTCCGAGATACAAAGGGACTGAAGGTGTCACTGCTCTTCTCCATTGGTTTGAAGAAATGGAGAACACTTTTCTAAATTGCGATTGCCCTGACGATCGCAAAGTGTGATATGCTACCGGTCGTTTATATGGGATAGCACTTACTTGGTGGAATACAGAGAAGGCCAAACGAGGCGTCGACGATGCTATGACCTTAACTTGGGACGAATTGAAGGAAATCATGACCAGACGATTTTGCCCAAGGAGCGAAATCAAGAAATTAGAAGATGAGTTCTATTCGTTGAAGCAAAAGGAAGGCGACCACATCACGTACAACAAAAGATTCCTCGAATTACATCAAATGGTTCCCAACATGTTCACTCCCCTCTACCGTTTGATCGAGCACTACATTCGTGGTCTTCCGTCAAAGATTCAAGACCCTGTAATAAGTACCACGCCTGCAACCTTGGAAGCGGCAATGGAGTTAGCAACAGAGCTCATCGAGAACCGAATCCGAAACAAAGACTTCAAGGAGGAGAAGAAGAAGGATAAAGAATAGACTGAAACCTCCGACTCCACCCAAACCGAATCCCCTTCTCAACCCAATCCTAAGAGAAAAAGAGACGGGCAACTTTTCGCTGCTATCCAACGGAATCAACCAATTTCACACGCCATACCCATCCAAGCTATCCCAATCACCCAAGTGGCACCCAACTCAACCTACCTAAATAAGAAACCATATCTTGGACCTCACCCTCGATGCAACAACTGTTTTTATCACCATCCCCTTACCTTACCTTGTCGACTATGTGCAACTTGTGGACGCTATGATCATTTGAGCAAGGTTTGTCGCACCTTTCAAAACCAAATCTCTTCCCCTACTCAAAACATGGCTCAAACCCATCAACAACCCCAATACCCCGTGTTCCCATATGTTCGAGCTTGTTTCAATTGTGGCGACCCTACCCACTTTAGAAACACGTGCCCTCGATTGGTTAACATCATAAACGCTCAAGCCCAATCAAACCCAGTTAACCAAGTAAATCAAGAAAACCCAACCACTAGGCCACCAGCAAGAGGAAGAGTCTTCAACATCAACGCCAACCCTGTCGAAGATAATGACGGCCCAAACGAAGATACCCAACTAGTCCTCTTCACCGAAGACCCAGATTCAACTCCTATCGTTTAGTTTTATGTTTTTCTTTATGTTTTAGAATCACATCGAACCAATCATAACTTAAGGATAAAGCCAATGAAACTTTGACAAGAATATGGTGGATACGCCGCTGGTACTTCCTATATATAAGTATTCTTGTCAAAGGATCAGAAGCATTATCTGGCGGTTATGAGAGGTTCCATGTGTAGACTGTTTGAGTAATTATTGTTTATTATTTCAGTACATGCAATTTCATAGGCCGCCGCTCCCCATTACATTATGAGCGTTGAGCATGTTCCCCATTTCATTATGAGGTTGAACCTGGCGTGCCCACATACGATCGGCTCCGTTTGATTGAGCCTTGATCGCACAGACATTTTCATTTTCAGTACATGCAATACGATCGGCTCCGTTTGATTGAGCCTTGATCGCACAGACATTTTCATTATCAGTATCTTGTGGTTGTTGTGTTTGTTGTAAAGTCGCATAGAACTAATCATAACTTGCGGATAAAGTCAATGAGAATTTGACAAGAATATGGTGGATACGCCGCTGGTACTTCCTATATATAAGTATTCTTGTCAAATGATCGGAGGCATTATCAGGCGGTTATGAGAGGTTCCATGTATAGGCTGTTTGTGTGATTGTTGTTTAGATTAAGTTTATTATTTTCAGTACATGCAATACGATCGGCTCCGTTTGATTGAGCCTTGATCGCATAGACATTTTTCATTTTCAGTATCTTGTGTTTGTTGTATTGGTTGTAGAGTCACATAGGACTAATCATAATACACTGATAAAACCAATGAAAATTTGACAAGAATATGGTGGATATGCCGCTGGTACTTCCTATATATAAGTATTCTTGTCAAAGGATCAGAGGCATTGTCAGACGGTTATGAGAAGTTCTATGTCGGATTTAGTAGTTTCTTGGTAACTAATCATAGCTTGTGGATAAAACCAATGAAAATTTGGCAAGAATATGGTGGATACGCTGCTGGTACTTCCTATATATAAGTATTCTTGCCAAAGGATCAGAGGCATTATCAGGCGGTTATGAGAAGTTCCATGTAGGATTTAGTATTGCCTTGGGTTAAAATTTGTGTTACATTTATATCATCTCGCTACTTAAAGAAATTGGATTGTGTTCCATTTCTACATAAACTAACCTCTCCATCATAACAAACGAGAGAGGAACTGTCACCATTCAAACATATATGCTATCGGAATGTGGATTCAAATATTAGCTGTTGTGTTTATTTATGTTCTATAGTCATAGAACCAATCATAACTTACTGATAAAACTAATGAAAATTTGACAAGAATATGGTGGATACACTGCTGGTACTTCCTATATATAAGTATTCTTGTCAAAGGATCAGAGGTATTGTTAGATAGTTATGAGAAGTTCCATGTAGGTTGAAGTATTAGAAGTTTTGCCTTAGGATATAACCATATCCTTCCAAACATATCCAAACTCTTATGCATGATATCATATTTAGCGAATCAATTCTGCTTATCAATACTTTTACAGTAGGCAACAAAAAGCGATTCCTGTAATAGGGTACCTAACCCTTACAAGGGACGTTACCGCCTCAAACAAAAACTTAAACCCATACTTTTCTAAGTATGTAACTGTCAAAACTAAACACCACCATTTTTAGTCAAATATATCACTATTTAAATTTCAGGACGAAATTTCTAAAAAGCAGGGGATACTGTAACATCCGTCAAAAACGGATTTTACCAAACCCGCTCCGTTTATTAACCGAACAATCAGTTAAAAATTTCGTTGCGAATTTAATGCCCAAAATAAATTTTAAACGATACATAATTAATTATTATATGGGAATATATAATTAGTTTTTGAAAAACTGTTAAAAATAAGAAAATAAAAATGATTTGGCACTGCCGGGTTTCGAACCCGGGTCAGTCAGCCGGGTCAACAGTCTTAACACACAACTCTCCAACCACTTCGCCACTGATGATTCTTGTTAATTATTAGAATCATTTAATTCAGAACATGTTTTCCGAATTCAAAACCGGCGCCCAAATTTTCAGTCGTCGGAAATCCCGACTAACTCGCCAAGAATCGACGGTTACTTCAGTTATAACGTAAATCTTAAACACTACATCGGTTATAACCGATGTCTGAGTCCGCGAAACAAACTATAACCGCCGGAGAAATTATAACCGACGAATCAAGTCGGAAATCAGACCAAATCCATCGGTGGACTGTGTGCACATTAAACACACAAATGTCTCGAGTTCGAATCTTGTCCCACGCACACTGCCTTAATAAAAATGTCTTTTTTTGTTAATCGAACCGGAGTCACCGCTGATATATGTTAAGTTTAATAATAACCGGAATAATAACCAAGTTAGACACACAGTCCAGTGGTGGACTGTGTGTATGTTGAATCACACGTCACGAGTTCGAGTCCGGTCTACTGCACCGACTCGAACAATTATCTAACTTTTTAAATAAGTCAGAAATGAAAATACTTAGTTTGTATTTAAGTATAATAAAAATCGGTTTATATAACAAGTTAAACACACAGTCCAGCGGTGGACTGTGTGTTAACTCAACCCACAGGTCCCGAGTTCAAGACCTGTGGAGCGCACCGGTCCGATTCAATAAAATCGTTTTTAAAAATAAATGATTTTCGGTTTAATCTAATTAGTATATAAATATAACTAAAAACAGAAATATTTCGGGTTAGACACGTAGCTCAGTTGGTAGAGCTGCGTGCACGCGTACGGGAGGTCTCAGGTTCGAGCCTCACTCAGCGCACATATACTCGCATACGAACCGGTCAAAGTCAAAGTCAAAGTCAACGGTCAACGGTCAACTGTAGCAAAAAAATCAAAATTTTTTATTATTTTTATTTATTTATTTTTAATTAAAAATTAATTAAAAATACTTAAAAATAACATTTTTAAGGTTAGAAAATAGCCTTAAACTCACAAAAATACACCCAACAATCCTACTAAAATGGATTAATAAAATCCGTTTACTTACCGAACCATAATGCTATTTAGGTTAATTTCACTTGTGGTTAAAACCACTTCGCGTGCATTCAAAATCATCAACCGAACGCACCCGCTGTGAGTGAATCTTACAACTCCCCCTTTTTAATTACACGTTTTGGGGTGTGTCATGTGTCACAAAATAATTAACTCGTTTATTTAAACTTGTGCCATACCATATCGTGATCTAAACTTAGATTGTTTATATTGTTGTGATTATGTATTTAATTTTGTCAACTTATGTGAAATTCATTCATTAAGCCCATCAGTTCCTCGTGGGAGACGAGTGAGCAACGCGTGCCTTAAAACCAATCCATTATTGTCCATGTGTGTATTATTGAGTTTATATTGTTAGTAGTTATGTCTTTCATATTATCATGGTTATGCAATTCATTCATTAGGCCCATCAGTTCCTCGTGAGAGACGAGTTGAGCAACGCGTGCCTCTAAACGATCATTTATTGTTCATGTGTGTATTGTTTAATATTAAATTGATTTATGAATAAGTTTACATCTATTTTTACTCATGTGTGGTTGTGCACTTTATTTCATAATCAATTAAATAAACTTGTTCAAATGTTTTCCATAGGATTCACTCGCCAACTTTTTGTTGATCCAAAAACCCTTTTACACATGATACAGGTGAACAGGTGGAAGCAAGGAAAACATAGGAAATGCCTTAGAAGAAAACAATGAAGCCTAGATTGATATTTAGGACATGTTGTAATATTGATTGTAATTCTCCATTAAAGTGTATTAATGAATATGAAACGTATAATAAATGTCATGAGCTTTGATGTTAACCCAATCATGCCCCGATCACCTTTTCCGTTGCGGGTCGGGGTTTGACAGATCGGCCTCAATAAGGTTTCTGTTTTTTCTTTCAACAACCACATTTTGTTATGCAGTTATTGGAATACAGAATTGTCTCACTATTCCTTTTGACTCATAGAAATCATCAAGTTCTTGATTTCTAAATTTTGTCCCGTTGTCACTTCTGTGAGACTTTACAGGCAGATCATATTGTTTTTCAACTTTTATGCTAAATTCATTCAAATACCTACAGTCTCATCTTTTGAGTGTAAGAAATAAGTCCATGTGAACCTAGAACAATCATCAACTTTCAAAATATCTCTTTTTCTGTAAGCTCCTGATTTTTATTGGGCCAAACAAATCCATATGTGACATTTGTAAACATTGGGTTGTTTTGGACTCTTCAATGGGTTTGTATGTTGTTTTATGTTGTTTACCTTTTAAATAGGAAACACAATGTTCATCACACTTGAACTGTTTGATTGGCAAACCTCTGACAAGTTTTTGCTTTGTCAGAGTGTTAATTGTTTTCAAATTAACATGTCTCAACGTCCTATGCTGTAAATCTGTTTCTTTTGTTGAGGCAACAGAGAATAGGCATACATTTGTTTTTGGGTTTTCTTTGGACATGTCAGCTACATAAACATTGCCACTTCGATGAACAAGAAGCTGTGAAATGCTTTCAGCTATAATTTTGTCATTCTTTTCACCAACCTCAGGTCCAACAATTTTACAAGTTGTCTTTGTAAAAAATGAGCTATAGCCTTTGTCACTCATTTGTAAAAAACTGAGTAAATTAAATTTTAAATTGTCTATTAGATTAACATTTTCAAATTTTATCTTCCCAACCTGTACTGTTCCTTGCCCCAACACTTTTCCATTAGAATTATTTCCAAAGGATATGTCACCACCTCCATGAGTATGGAAGTTTGTTAGTAGAACTTTGCATCCTATCATATATTTGGATCCTCCACTAGCTACATACCATAGGCTATCTAGGCATGTAGAGACTCCCATTTTGGTGGCCATGAATGCACATTCATAATTGTTCTCATCTTCAATTGTATTCAAAGGATCATTGTTTTTTACAACACTATCATTGGCCTTTTCACAAGCTGTTGTTCGTACTGGGTTAGATATACTCTCAACATTTTGTATATTAGGAGTTTCTTGTTGTTTTTAACAATTTTTTCAGTTTTACTAAATTTCTCTTTTAACTCATCCCACAACTCTTGAGCACTATTACAGTGTAATAGCTCCACATAGATCTCATTTGGTGAAGCCTTTGCAATTATATTGAGTGCTTTGGCATCTCTCTCAAACTTTCTGAAGTCTAGCGTAGAGTGATCTTCTGGTTTCTTTGGCTCATTCACATCAGGATTTCAACACAAGGTGTCACTGGAATATATGGTCCGTACAATACGGACCTCCAACATCCTGTGTTTTCTTGGGCAAGATAATGCACCATTTGACGTTTCCAGATATTGTAATTTGATATGTCAAGCATCAGTGGTTTTCTATTACAACCAGAGATAAAGGAATCATAGTTATTGAGTGACATTCTCTTTTTATCTTTTGAAGAAGAACAAAGTATGTGTTAGACACTTTTGATTTCTACACTTTTCTACTCTAAGCTACGAATAGTATTGGATCTTTGTGGGTTGATCCTTTTGTGTTAACCTGATTATGAAATCAAGTTTAACTTGACCAAGCTCTGATACCAATTGTTAGGATCTGAGTTTGATACACGTAAATAAATACTGATAGAAAAGCACTAAAATTTACAATTAGAAAGATATTATCAACAACTGTTTTTCATTCATCACAATGATTCAAATGTTTTACAGAATGATTCTACAATCTCCCCCTCAGCCTGATCACTCACAAAATTATTCATACAAAAGAGAATGAGTGAAGTGATAAGCTAGATCTCTAACAGGTGAAATCTATTTATACTACATACTAAAGCTCTGTGTTTGATAGGTTGATATTACCCTGATAGTGACATCTAACATTCCTCACATAAAAGATTCCAAAGATTATGCAAAGATCTGTGCAAATCTAGCATCTAATCTAACTATGTTGAACACTAACATAAAAAAGTACTATTACATTGGGAGACATTTGTTTAGTCTACCCTTTGATGCTAATCTAAACATCTATTTAGCCAGATAGATGTTTGGTCTTCTTCATCAGACCTTTGCTCCAACAGACGTTAGGCTTCAACAGACTTTTGTTTCTTCATGAACAACAGTTCCAAGGCTTTGATCAAATGTTTGCTTGTCTTCAACAAATGCTCTATTTAGATGTTCAAGATTCACTATCTTTGGGGAGATAATTGCTTTATCAACTGCTTATTTCTTGATCACATTGTCATGCTTTGGCTTTTGGATATCATCTGTTTATTTGTAGGTCCAACAACCATGTCTATAAACAGTGTTTGGGATATATTATAATTTGTATTCGTAAGAATAGCATATCCCAAATACTTAGTTTTAAAGGGAACTTTGTTAGTGGTATTTGCAGATAAGCACACCAAGAGTGTATGGAAAAATAATTTCAAATCTGGTGGGAAATGTGGTTTAAACCATCAGTTGAGCATCATATCCCCTTTCTAAGAACTCATGTTGAAAATCATTTTTTAAGAAAATTGCCATACTTGCCTAGTCGTTTAGGTTGAAGGTGGTGAATAGTGATTCTGGTGTGATCTGAATCTCAACACCATCAACCATTGAGAAGATAGGTGCATCCGCAGTCAAAATATTTTATATGAGGCTTGAAGAATATCGATGATGCATGGAATTCGATGTTCTTTTCATGTTTGACAAGACACATAAGGTAATTGTGAGATGATTTGAGTACTAGTTCCATTGGAGATTGTAGAATTGTGATTTCTTAGTTTTTCTCTTTGTAAAATGCTTTGATTTTGAGATTTTTACAAAGATAAACGGAGACTCTGTTTGGCGAGGGTTTTTTATAGGGTTTATGGAACAATGACGATGACGTGTCCAACGGTTACTTTTTGAGTGACGTGGCACCTCTGATTCTTCGGAACAAACCTCTGTTTTCAAAGGTCTGTTTACCAAAGTTCCTCCCGCTAAGAAAGCCCTTTTGTGAAGTAATGAGACATCTATTTTGAGTTTTGAAACCTTTATTTATTTAAATAGAGGTTATAAAAGTTGAGTTTGGTCAAACAGTGGATCTGTGACCTTTTAGTCAAAATAGTGGATGAGAAAACAGCGCTTGACTTTAGTCAAACTGAGTTTTAAACCACAAGAATAGATGATTTGTTTTGAAACAGAGTTTTGGTTTTAATGTTGTTGAACAACATTTTAATGTTGATAGTTAAAAAAATGGTAATTTTTGAAAGAAAAACGGGTTAATGCTTTTATTTTGAGAATTTTTTAAAAGAAACTTTATTTTTAGTTTTTTTGTTGGCTTGTGGTAGGGGCATCCACTGTTTGAAGTGTTTACTTACAGAAATAAAGTATTGGGTTAGTTTGGAAGTGAATCTAAAGCCTTTGTGGCTTTGGTTTTAGTCTTTTCTTTCATTGAATCATCATTTGGGAATGGTCTTTTGTAAGGAGTAGATTTTTAACTATCTCCATTAGTTGTTGTTGGCTTTCTGCAAGTGCTTTAACAATGGGATCAATAGCAGTTTGACCATTTCTAATGAGTTGGGTGTAACCTTGAGGATATTTCTTTATCATTGGCTTTTAGGGCATTTACACCTTTTTTGCATACATGTATGGTACTCTCTTGCAATGTGGTTGCCCATAGCCTCTTGAGTATATGCTTGATGGTGGGCCATTAGTGACTTGAACCTCCTTATAAACATGGTTTTGGTTCAATGCCCTTGTGACAGGTGTTTGAACAGACTCAAATTTCTTAGAAACTGGTTGTGATTCCCTTTTGATAGTACTAGTTTCCTTTTTGACAGATGTTTGCCTTTTGACCTACTATTTAATGTCATAAGGTCGTAAGTAAAAACACTGTTGAGTTAGGTGGATATGTTCCCTCAAATTGAACATTTAGCTTTTGATTCACAAATACTGTTTCCTCTATCAATATCATGTGCTTTTAATCTAAAACAATTTTTAGTCATGTGATTTGTCATGTCACAAAACCTAATAAATAGCTTTGCAGCCTTATCTTTATTATCACTCTTTTCTCCCTCTTTGTTAATAGAGGTTTGACCATCAGTTTGAGAGTGAGCGATAGGAATGATTTTTAGCTTTGGTGCTCTGTCACCAATAGGTGATGTGAAATCCATGGGTTTGAAATTTTCAAGCAGATCACATTCATCAGTTCATGTTGGCTTAAATTCATATTTTCTATTTAAGTCTATGATGAACCTTGTGGTTTTTCAATAGCAATCTTTTTACCACTTGGTTCTATGATCTTGATTTCTTCCCCATTTGCATTGGTTGGTTTCACTTCCACCATTTGCGAGTCAATGTGAGTGCTGGTTTTGGAAGATTGGTCATCGTCATTCTTTCTGAATCAAGTTCCAAACTTTAGATTGCTCTTGATTTGTTTGTTGAGAAGCATTTCAAAACTAGCACATGATTCCACCCATTTTTCACAAGTGATTTGGGTAGTTCAAGCTCCTTTTTTGCATCTTTGATATTTTCTATCATAGTTTTGCGTTAGTATTTGGAAATGATTGCTTCATGTTTGAGACAGTTGATTTCTTGGTCCTTTTTAGTTTGTTTAATTTTGAAATCTTTTGTTAATTTCTAATTATGTATTTCACTAACTAGAAGCTTCTCCCTAAGGTTTTCATTTACCTCTTTAATGTTAGAAAATACAATTATGCAATTGTTTGAACATAATTATTGGAACGAATTTGAGTTGATACCTTGACAGTAGCAGTTTGCACACAATCATTGTTGCAATCAGTGGAACTTTTGGAATGATCTTCTTCCATTCTTTTGCGTGGCCTTCTCCACAAACCATTGTTTGCTCTAGGCTTCCTGCATTTTCACCAACGGAGTTTTCACAAACAGTCTTTTCCTTCTCTTGATCACATTCTAGTGCCATAAAATAGGAACTCATAGGTTCATCATTTTCTTTTGCCATAAGAGAAAATTTATCATAAGTTAAGTCCTCTTGTAAGCTACTCCAGTCAAGAAGGGCTTGAGTGAAAATCTTTGTTGTTTGGCCTCTACTAGGGCAGGCAGGAGGAATTGGAGGTGCGTGAACTTGTGCAATAGACACTTGAACATATTGGAACTGAGGAACAGTTGTTGTTTGAACACATTCCAAGGCATAGGGTTCATGCTTTGTTCAAAATGGGCAGTGTTTTGTAACTTGGTCCAGGGTATTTTGGGTATTTTGAAAAAATTGTTGTTGCTTGTTTGATTGAGATTTAGAATATGTTATCATTGGTGCAGATTTATTTGTTTAACTCCTACACTCTCTGGAAAAATGACCTAATATGTTACATTTAAAGCACTTTATCTTCGATTTATCCAATCCTACTCTTGACCTGCCATTTAACCTTGATATTCCTACCGGTCCTTTTATCGAAGTTGTACGCTCTAAGACTAAGTAGTGACACTTGGTGAAAATATCCATTTCCTCAAGGTCAGTAGGATCAATATGCTTTAGATCAACAATAAGAAAAGACTGATTATTAGAATTATGAATGTCACCATTTGCTATAAAAGCACAATTTGAGAATACTGATTAGAGTTGATCGTTGATATATTAAAAACTATAACTCTCATTTGATATTCCGGATGATGATCCTTCTTGACTCCTAAATGTTGTATTATCGAAGTTATAGTCATCAGACACTTTTCTAGTTTCCCGGAGCGTCTTTTTTTGGACAATCTCTCTTTCAAATCTCAAGAGCTTCCCATGAAGCTGAGTCAAAGTCGTATCCTTAAAATCTGGGGTTGTTCTCATCACAATTGCTATTGTATCCCTTTTTTTAGGACGTGATCTAAAAATATGTTACTTAAAGTTGATATTAAAAATTGTTTGTTTACTAACTTAAGTTCACTTATCAGACAGGATAATCTTTCAAACTGTTGAGTAAGGGTTTCTCCCTTAACATGTGTGAAGGTCTCTATTGCTGGTTACGAATTTCTCTACTTTTCTCGATCACATGCTCTGTTCCACTGTATTGTTCCTTTAGTGCATCCCACAACTCTTTAGTACTGTTATAATGTAACACGCCGGCATAGATTTCGTTTGGCAGAGCCATGACCACAATGCTAAAGGTCTTTGCATCTAGCTCAAACTTTTGAAAATAGTGCTCTGAGTAATTTTCTTGTTTCTTTGGCTCCTGAACATTCAGATTTTCGGCACTAAGTACCATTGGAACATGTGGTCCGAATATAATGGACTTCCAACATCTTTGTTTTGTTGAGCTAGCACATGTGCCATTCGATGTTGCAAGATATTGTATTAACAAGCATCAGAGGCTTGTTACTAAAACTATGTTATGGGATCAAGATTGTTTTGTGCCATTCCTTTTAATCTTTTGTGAAAACAGAGTATGTATAAAAAAATTTAATTAAACACTTTAAACTCTGATTTCAGATATAACGAATGGATTGGATACCTTTCTGAGCTGATCTTTGTATATTAAATTGATTGCGAAATCAAGTTTAATGTGACCAAACTCCAATACCAATTGCTAGGATCTGAGATGCTCGTAGTATGCTTTGATAAAAAATGAATGAATTTTAAATAAACAATGGAAATTACAAAATTAATGAGCATACAAGAGTGGAGAGTTATATCAAGTTGTTTTCCTTTGATAATCCAAATGATTACAAATACAGAAGATTATACTAACTCCCCCTCAGCCTGATCACTCAACTTTGTTGTTCACACAAAAGGAATGTAAGTGATGTGATAAAATAGATCTCTAACAGGTGAGATCTATTAATACAAGTACTAAAGCTCTATTAGCAATCAATTGACATCACCTTGATAGTGAAATATAACATTTCTAACAGAAAAGATTCCACAGATGTTAGCAAGCATCTGCGGGAATCTAAAATCTGATCTATCACATACAAACTCTGTTCTAGGCAAAATATTGTTACATTGAATAAATCTCTATTCCTCAAACCTCTACTGCTTTGTTTCAAACATCAGTTTGGCCAGAATAGATGTTTAGTCTTCATGATCCATGCTTTGCTTCAATAGGGCTTTAGCCATTGATCAAGGGTTTATCTTCTTCAATAGTTGTTCCAAGGCTTTGAACATATCTTTGAATGTTTTCAACAGATGTTCTGATTAGCATTCAAGATTCACTATCCAGGGGGAATACGTTCAATCTACTATTTATTTCTTGATCTGATTTGCATGTTTTGGCTTTCAGAAATCATATGTGTTTTTGTAGGTCCAACACTATTCATAGTTGGCGTGCAGTATTAAGCAAAAAAATAGTCATAAGGGATATATTCCTCCAATCACTATAGACCTCTAGGTTTGATCCTAACTCCGTAAGAGTAGTGAAAATGAAATAAATCAATTCCTAGCACTTAGATTTTGCCATTAGCAATGGTAAGAATTTACCGAACCTGAATTCCTGAACCATAACCTCTAACCTTCTTTCAAACAATTAACATTTTATTCCTACATCAACATAGAAAATATGAATGTTTGACTTAACAAACATAAGGTTGATGATTTCTTTTTAAGAATTTGGAAACTCATTTCAATATGTTTATTAGTACTTAAAGTCATTCTAACACACACTCCCTTTGTTTATCCATAACATGTTTAGTTAATTCTCCATCAAGGGGTCCCCCAACCAACCAAGTAACCAAAACAACTCTTGCCACTTATGGCTTTAAGGATATTCATCTTAGGATTATCAAAAGATTGAAAATTAATTAAACTTGTTCTTACAATCTGGGATTACAAAGCCAATATAGAAAGGGGGTAGAATGAGAATATAATGTTGGGGCAAAGAGAACAATTAAGCAAAGAAAATGAAAAGGAAAGCTTGAAATTTGTAAGCTAAATCTGGCGACCGAGTACGAGCGCACCGCCAGTGCCAAGTTCAATATCTCACAGGATTTTCGGACTGCAGCCGACACAGGGCGTGGTCTACTATTGTGGGTCCCAACAGATATACGCATGTCATATGAAGCTCTTTTTGTTTTTCTGGGAGGGGGCGTGCCTGATTGGCACGACCCGTGCCTGGCCAATTTCACAACAAATCTTTGGTTTTTCGCTTTTTTTGCTTCCTTTGACAGTTTTCGGCCTGATTTGTTCTGAAAATAAAAAATAAATAAATTAAGACTTACATTTTTATGAGACTCCCAACGTCTCAATCAACCGGTTCGTTGACCAGTTAAATGTTTACCGTAACACTTAATTCTTTAACCTTGTGATGTTGAAGCCTAGGAGAGGACAAAGTTTGGATCATAAGTTGTTGATAGGATTTTCTATACAAGGTTTTTTTAATATGTTTTGGAATGCCCTGTGAAGGTGAAAGTAACGGGATGATTTTTAAGCATGTATTCTTGATATGGATACCCCTTAGTTCATTGGTTTAATTTTAAATATTCAAAACATTTAAAAATTTAAATGATAATTTGAGTAAAATGAAAAATCGTTCCTGAGGTATGAATTTTTTTGTCTGTTATATCCAAAATAATTATTTTGATTCTTTGCGGTTGCCGTAACTTTAATATAAATTCATATCCAATGCAAAAAAAAAAAAAAGATAAAGAAACCTCACTAGTTTGAAATCAGCTAAATTATCAATAAATTCCAAAATAGTGAATGTCGCATGTCAGAATGAGAGATCATGACAAATTGACAAAGAGTGACTACGTGACAGGTGATAATAACATTATAAAATCAAAAGAGGATCATACTGCAACACATGTTACATAAATCCTAAATTAAAACATAATATTGTTTACGATGTATTAAGCGGCCAATGTTACTTTAAATCCCTATGCTCTTTTATTTTTTCCTCGAAAAAACATAAACACAGTTGTGCTTGAAGGAAACCACAATTCATTTGATTGTCTAAACGTACTAGCCTACCCTCGATCTTTTACTGATCGTACATCCGTATACCACCTTCTATAAAAAACTTAAATACACATCGTGCTTGTGCTTAACGGAAACCACAATTCATTTGATTGTCTAAACGTACCTGGCTACCCTCACTCTTTTACTGATCGTACATCCATATACTACCTTATATATGTGCGTATATATATGTAACCATCTCATACACGCCCGTATATATAGAATCACGTCTTATGCGTTCATAGAGTATGAGAAGTATATATCACAATTATGATTCATCCAATTCAACAATAATAGATATTGTATTGATTATATATCAATGATAAACGATGGGCCACGAGAGAAGTGCAATGATCACCATAACGAAATACAGTATACAATTTAAACTAAAAATCATCTTAAAGTACACTATATTTATGATTCATTGCACCATAACGAAAATACGGTGTCCAATTTAAACTAACTATTATATTAAATTACCCCATATTTATGAAAATTGGAATCATCCTCACAAACCGTTTACTCATAATATTATTATTATTTTACATTATATTATATTATACGTATCTTTTTTTTGAACAGCATATTATATTATATTATACATATGATTTAAGACTCTTGATGAATAGTGATTCTAAATTTTTAGGTGTTTATTTTTTTAATAATTTTTTAGGCATTTATTGGTTCTATAAAAAAAATTAATTAATTATTTAATTTGATTGTTTTCTGATAACTTGTGTTCGTTAACTTTTTAAGAAAAAGTTAACCTTGCGTTTATTGTTTATCAACAATATATAAGCTTTAATGAAAACTTATATCGTCCACTATGGTACCAAACCGAATCGAACCAAACCTACGTTGAATAGTAATTCTAAATACTAGCATTTCAAATTGTAAACGATGCTAATTACTAATTGGTTCATAATAGCATCTAGGACTTGAGCTTTGCGGCAGGATTTTAAGGCGGACAAAAAATAAAGGTAAAAATGATGAATTATACACACGCTACGGCATGTTA
Source organism: Scalesia atractyloides (assembly GCA_947069175.1). Lineage (NCBI taxonomy): Eukaryota > Viridiplantae > Streptophyta > Magnoliopsida > Asterales > Asteraceae > Scalesia > Scalesia atractyloides. The sequence continues at coordinate 35,377,349 of CAMTDV010000025.1, forward strand.
ACTCGCAAAAAACCAAAAAGTAAAACAAAGAAAAGAATAACTAAGTTGGTTTATTTTAAAGTTACGATGAATAGTGTTTTAATTTTTTAATAATAAATTATGATGATATTCATTAGTTAATTTTAATAGTGATTATAATTTTATAGGCATTTGTTTAACTTAAGTATGTTAACTCTTTTTTTAAATTCAGACTTCACGACTATGTTTATTTTTCTTAGCATTACGATATAAATTTTATTGATAATGGATACCGTGCCACTGTTGTTTCATACTGAATTGAAACCGACAATGAATAGTAATATATTATTTTTGTCTGGTGTCGTACCGATGGTGTAAAAAATGAACCAATTTCGACCGAACAACATCAGTATTAGTATGTGTTTTCATTGTTTTTGATTGATGTATAAAACTTTTTGAAATCCTTTTCGACACATCATTTTTTTTCTCTTTTGATTGCTATAGTGAATACCGATACTATAACATGCCATACTAGTCGAATTCCCGCCGCGCAGCGCGAGAGAGTTACACTAGTTAGAATTATAATCTACTGTTTAAACTTCACATCTATATGTTTTACTAGACTCTAATATGAAGTAAAATTCAATGTTTTAATCTTTACACATTATTTATTCTAAATTTATAATCTTATTACCTTTATTACCAATTTTATCAAGCAATAAATATATCATAAGTTGAATGATTTTTTTAAATTATTACTTTGAAATTTGATAAGAACGAAAAAGAATTCTAGCGCGGTGCTATGGGGATTTTATACATGTATAAGACATAAAACATTATTTATAGTAGTTTTAGATCCAATCACATAAAAGTTTTGTAAACATAAATACAAAGTTGCAAGTTACAAAATTACGTTAATGTGAATATGAGCTTTAAATTTTAGGTAGCAGGAGATTTTATTTTATACGCAAGGTCTACATCGATAAATCGACAAACAAAAGAACATGTGTTGATGGTAAAATGTTGTTATGTATTTTCTAGAAATTATTTCTTTAAGCAAATGTTGAATATTTAATTCATAAACTTACTTAGCGTCGACCCAGATCAGTTTGAATAAAACTTATATCAAAACATAAACAAAAATAAACATATTATAAGAATATATTACAAACTTTATAAAACGTTATAATTTAAAAGTTATAAGAGTAAAACAATATATGTTTAAAAGTAATTATAATATTAAAGCGATCTAATATAAAAAATACAAATTTCATTTAGTGATTATTATTTTTGCTTTTTAAATAGTAAAATAATAGTATTAGCAACCGTTTCAACTATAAATCATATGGCACTCCCATGAGCACAAGCAAAGCATTCATTTCTAAAAGATGACTTGATAGACCATACACTTTACAGATGTATGATTGGGTCATTCATGTATTTAATTGCATCAAGACCCGATATCAAGTTTGCAACATGTGTCTATGCAAGATATCAAGCATCCTCTAGAAAGTCTCATTTAGTAGTAGTAAAAAACAATATTCAGGTATCTTAAAGGTGCTCCCACACTAGGTATCTTGTATCTTGCTAATGAAAATGTTGAGCTATCAAGTACCAGATAGCGATTTTGATGGTTGCCACACAACAAGGAAGTCCACATCTAGAGGTTGTCAATTACTAGGGAATGCCTTAGTTTCATAGTAAAGCAAAAAAGCAAATAGCAATCTCTAATTCTACAGCAGAAGTGGAGTACATAGCTGCTGCAAGTTGCACAGCACAACACATGTGGCTTCAAAACCAATTACTTGATTTTGATATAACTACCCTAAAGGCACCACTAAAGTTGGACAGTCAAACAGCTAAAAACATTATCAGAACCAAGTGTTACACTAAAAAGCAAAGCACATTGACATTTGTTATCACTTTGTAAGAGATTGTTACGAAAATGGATTGGTTTAACTTCATCATGTCCCTACTAAAGATCAATTAGCAGATGTATTCACATAAGCATTGGATACATCTACTTTTGAAAATTTGATATCTAAAATTGGGATGCTAAATATGGACTAGAAGAAAACTTTAGTTCTTTCACTTAAAACATTAAAATGTCATTTTTGAAAATCCAAATTTTGTTTTAAAATCTTGAAAAGATTGTTAAGTATAATAAAAAACGAAATCTCTCTTCAAAGGTGTAAAACATGTGTTTAGGTGGTTCAAAACTTTGTTTAACCTATGTTAACCATTGTTTGCAAAAGAGTACCTGATATGCTAAAACATAGTTTAATAAAAAGAACTAAATTAACCTAAATATGCACTCTAAGTAACACTCTAAACTCACTAAAACGCACTAAACTACTAACCGACAAGTGTACCGATCGACTCTAGTATAACTAAGTAAGTCCGGATATCAAACCCACGAGACTCTACTAATTACATTAACAACTCTACCTAGACTACAATTGACGAAAGCAATTAAATTAAACTAAATTAACTAAGTAAACTAAAGATTACGAATTACTTTTGACTTTTCTCGGACGGTGGAAACACTACCTAGACTCGAATCCTAGTTGCTTTTAGTTATCGATTTTATTTGAAGATTGATTATTATGGACCGGGATCTTAAGATACTAAACCTCTCGAGCTACCAACTAAGACTCCTAACCCTTCTCAAGAGTACGTTAGGGCACCCTAAAGGCTGTTATGGACACCGGTAAATAGACTCCCTTTCAAGACCTCTAATGATTTATGAAAGTACCCTACAAGACTCTCTCCTTTTCGGGACTCAAGTCAAGGATAAATTTGGGTTCTTAACTAGACTTGTTAGACAGCAGCTAATAGGTTTACTTCCTAGGAAGGACCCACCTTACGGTTTAATCGCTTAGACCTAACAATAACCTCGCACCTTTCAGCTATTGAGGGTTATTAGAACACTTGATTTACAATATTACCAAATATTACTTTTAAGGTCTATTACACATTCAACCCTAAAGATTCACGATTTAATATGTGATATAGACACTCACCAAAATCTAGAACCTACATAACTCTATTATGTGATAACGGTGGGAACACTAACTAGACTCGAATCCTGGTTGCTTTTAGTTATGGATTTTATTTGAAGATTGATTATTATGGACCGGGATCGTAAGATACTAAACCTCTCGAGCTACCAACTAAGCCTCCTAACCCTTCTCAAGAGTACGTTAGGGCACCCTAAAGGCTGTTATGGACACCGGTAAATTATACTCCCTTTCAAGACCTCTAATGATTTATGAAAGTACCCTACAAGACTCTCTCCTTTTCGGGACTCAAGTCAAGGATAAATTTGGGTTCTTAACTAGACTTGTTAGACAGCAGCTAATAGGTTTACTTCCTAGGAAGGACCCACCTTACGGTTTAATCGCTTAGACCAACCTCGCACCTTTCAGCTATTGAGGGTTATTAGAACACTTGATTTTATAAGATTACCAAATATTACTTTTAAGGTCTATTACGCATTCAACCCTAAAGATTCACGATTTAATATGTGATATAGACACTCACCAAAATCTAGAACCTAACATAACTCTATTATGTGATAACGGTGGGAACACTACCTAGACTCGAATCCTGGTTGCTTTTAGTTATCGATTTTATTGAAGAGTGATTATTATGGACCGAGATCGTAAGATACTAAACCTCTCGAGCTACCAACTAAGCCTCCTAACCCTTCTCAAGAGTACGTTAGGGCACCCTAAAGGCTGTTATGGACACCGGTAATTAGACTCCCTTTCAAGACCTCTAATGATTTATGAAAGTACCCTACAAGACTCTCTCTCCTTTTCGGGACTCAAGTCAAAGATAAATTTGGGTTCTTAACTAGACTTGTTAGACAGCAGCTAATAGGTTTACTTCCTAGGAAGGACCCACCTTACGGTTTAATCGCTTAGACCTAACAATAACCTCGCACCTTTCAGCTATTGAGGGTTAGTAGAACACTTGATTTTATAAGCTTACCAAATATTACTTTTAGGGTCTATTACGCATTCAACCCTAAAGATTCACGATTTATTATGTGATATAGACACTCACCAAAGTCTAGAACCTAACATAACTCTATTATGTGATAAAGACCATCACCAAGAATTATGCAAAGCAATAACCAATATTCAAACACAATCAAGCATGCATACACATCTAGCTAATAATCAAATCGCCTACAATACATAAATAAATCCATAAATATCATAAATTCATAAAAAAATCCAAACTGGTAGTAAAATAAATCTAGCCAATCAAAGTCATGGAAACAAACATAAACAAAGTATTTTTAAGTAAACAAAACATGGTAAAGAGAAAGAAACACAAGTGAAAACACCCGGATGTTAAGATGACAACCCAAATGATTCTCTGGACATCCAACCTTCAACTAGCAGCTCTGAATGCTCAAAAACGCTTGCAATAATGCTCCAAGTTCGCCCAAAGGATTGGTAATTCGTAAGTTAGGGTTTTTTTAACATTGAGATGCTTAAATACTTTTCAAGCTCAAAATCTGATCCCAGCTCGATACTTTCTGACGACAACACCCTCTCGCGGGTGGCGAGAGGGTTTCTTCACTCCTGTCGTGGCCCGCCACCGCTTAACTGATGTCAGCAATTCTAATGGCCTCTCGCGGGTGGCGAGAGGCATACACTTCCCTTTCGCGGCCCGCCAGGAGCTCCTTTTTCAGCGTTTTTCGATTCGTTTCAGCTCCCGAGCCTTCCAACACATTCCAGGACTTGACTTTTTCATATTTTGACTCGTTTAATGCACTTTCCAGCTATTTTCAATGCCCAAGACCTGCAAAACGTAATTGGAACAGTACGCGAAATCTAAACAAAAACTGTACAAACAGAACACGATAAACTGATGTATTTTGCAATACATCAAATATCCCCACACTTACACTTTTTTCGTCCTCGAAAAAGAATCTATGCAAACGGAGTTAGAGACGAATAAATATTCAGGTCCAAAGTATAAATTACCTATTAGAGTCAAAACTTTTGTTAGCCGCGATTGCAAATATACTTATCCTCTTAAACCCAACCCGGTTCCAAGCCCTTATCATGCAATTTAGGTTCAAGTGCGGCCAATCTACCTAGGGTCTCACGCTAGAAGTCACAGTACATCTAATCCCGCCTCAAGCTTATAGAAAAAAGGGAACGAACAATTTACCCAATTCCTAACCGTTTTATACCAAAATTCAAAGAATTTAAAATAAAATTTCTTTTTTTCTCACTTTGCTTCACCTAACAAAGAGGCTGTCTCAACTAGAGTCACCATCCCCGAGCGCGACAACTTAGGCGTCGGTAATTTTTTTGCATTTTTTTCTTTCTTTCAACCATCCTAGAGGCAATCTAAGTCAGAGTCACCATCCCCAACAAAGATTACATTGGCCTGGCCTACTTTTTTCTCTAATTAAGCTCACTTATTCCATTTTTTCATGATTAAAGATTCTAAAAATTTTAGCTTATAACGCCATTCTTTATACTATTTTTGGCGGTTTCGACATCCCATTTTTCCTAGATGAGTACCCACTAGCAAACTGACAATTAAGTATATTAAAGATCAAATGAACCTAGAACCAAGTCGAGCAACCCGCATATCCCAAACTAGACACAAGCTCGCTACTTATTCTCATATTATTATTATTTGAATCCGAACAAAAATTCATCTTTTCTATCATTTTCTATTCTTTATTTGCAAACTTCTTTATTCAAAAGACATTTTTCAATTTTTTTCAACCCTTTTTTGGATTTTTTGAGTTTTTTAAATTTTTTTTTTGTATTTTTCAAATTTTTATGACTCAACTAAACACTATAATTATGTATCTCATCCCCACACTTAAAGATTGCATTGTCCCTAATGCAAGAACGAGAATACAACTCAACTAACTAAATAAAAACTAAAAAGATAAAACTAAATAAATACGAACTATATACAAGTGAAACGACTTATCTGAATATATGCGAGACTGTCAATGTGCCAGTCAATTCCACATATGCCCTCCATTCCGAATACGCTCAGCAAACAATTCCTAACTCTTGGACACGCAAATGGAAGCGGCAAACCAACACCATACCTATCACAACCAAAATAACATACGATAGATAATGATGTCTCAAGCATCCAACCTAACCATCAACCATCCCAACCCAACCTACCACAATATCCAAGTATTCAAAAATTTGGAGTACATACCAAATCAGACAAAAACAACATAAAATGAAAAATAAAAGATACTAAATAAGCTCCTCCTGCAACCATCAATCACTCCTCATCATCCGACTCCTCTGACTGCTGCTGATAAACCTGATAAGGCTCCACCCCTTGCATACTATTGGGCCCCGCCTGCTGCTGCCTGAAGAAAGGAGGAACACCCAAATGTAAACCCTCCATCATATACCTCATACCATCCTCTAACCTCAGCTGACCCTGCCTAATCCCACCAAACTGCTCATCAACATAACCACGTAAATCCCCAAAATTAGCCTCCATCCTATCATACAAAGAATCCAACATAAGTGGATAGGGTCGTGGCTCTCACAGCGGGTACTGCCTGGCAGGAATCTCCTGACGAGTCGTCTACCTCCGATAACGTGGAGGTACGGCAGACTGCATTGCTGCAGCGGCATCCGAACCTGGTGGAGGCTGAACCTGTGGGCCCTGGCGAATATAACCCCATGCCGGCGGATCGGTATATGTCAAAATACCCGTAGACTGAAGATTCGCAACTCTCATCAAACAAAGCGATGGCCCCTCTCTTATCTTATAAGCAGGATACCGACCAAACACACCCAAACTCTCTGTTAACCACGTAACATACAGCCCACAATAAATCCTAGCCGTCGAACCACCTCTCCACAATCTCCTCATCGACCAAGCAAACACAGTAGCCAAGTTGGCGGGTCGCTGCTCAACCATGCACATCAAACAAAACAAACTCACCTGATTCACCTTGTTATCCCCCTGCCCTCTACCAACTAAAGTGGCTGCCAAGACTTTGTGAATGAACATGTAAACCGGATCGGTAATGTCACTCGCCAGCATGTTCTTCGAATATGGAGCTCGAGAAATCGTACTCCAAAACCTCATAAACTCATCCACTTGAACACTATTCGGACGCCTTTTCTTGAACACCCCTTGCAAACTCTTAAGAAACTCAGGTGTATAGAACTGAGTGGCACGGCGAAACAACGGGCTATCCCGAATCCTAGTACTCTGACCATGAGGAATCCCCGGTCCAGTATACTCTACTACCCTGATATACTCTTGTTGCACTGGTTCTTGTTGGGCTAGTTCTTGTGAACGAGTAGTTGGTCCTCTCATCCTACCTCTTCCGCTCGAAGAACCTTCACCTGACATTCTGCAAAACAATTCAAGTTTGACAAGACAAAGCAAAGCAGATCATTAGTAGTCACAAACTATTTTTTGTATTTTGTATTTTTTTTTTTTATTTTTTTTGGATTTTTATAAAAAAAAATTTTGCAAATGGAACAACCGTATAGCATTTCATTCGCGGTTGAAACCGAAAAAAGAAAGTGAAATCAAAAATTGGGTTACCGTTTACAAAATCACAAGTTATAAACAACCTCGCCCGAATGGAGATTGAGTACGGGCGAAGTGTTTTGTACATGTACGTGCATGTGAGTAAACCCACAACCAAACTAGATCTAAAATCTAAATGACTCATAATACAAGACTCAGTGTACACTACCCCCTTCCGGCATTTAATTGTCTTCAATTAAATCTCGAGTGCCAAAAACAACTAACATTGAGTGTCAAATGTATTAAAGTTATAAACTTTATGATTTAAGTAGCAAAAACGGGTCACAATTCTGATATACAACTCAATGTCATATCATAAATTACCAACCCGCATCCCCACACTCAAGTTTTACCAAACCCTAAAACATGGTAGCACCAAAATATGATTAGTAAACCAAACCGAGCCACCCGCAACCTGCATTCAACTGAACTACCCAAACCAAACCACTCGCAACCTCAAACTACCATTATCCATGGAAAAACACAAGACTAAACCAAGACCCAACACTAAATATAGCTTTAATCTAAGTAAAAATTGAAAGAAACGAACCCAAAGTACAAGAAAATACAAGAAAACATACCTTGAAGACGAGTTAAACAAGAAAACTAGAGAAATCCTGTTAGAAGCTTGAAAACCGTGTAATCCGTGTATGTGGTGAAAGGTGTGAACTTGATGGCGGAAATCGGATTATAGGTGAAATGGGGGTGAAGTTATGGGTGAAAATGGCTGATTTGCGGTGGTAGTAGTGGTGGAGAGGTGGTTTTCGGCGGAATAAAGGTGAAGAAGTAGGGTAAAAGTTGTGAATTTTTGGGTTAAAGTGATATGCGGCTGCAGGTAAGGTCTCCCGTGGGCCGCGAGCGAGTTGGCTATGCCTCTCCGCCCCGCGACCGGGTATATGACGTCATCACCTTTAGGCCTCTGGCGGGCCGCGACAGAGAGGGTAAATCCTCTCGCGCCCCGCTAGAAGCTGTTTTAATAGAAGATTTCGTTTTTTCTCCAGTTTCATGCCTCGTAAATTTTTTTGAAACATTACCAAACCTCCCAAAAACCAACCCCAAAATTTTTCTAACTCTGGGACTTACCTGGAACTTTGTTTTCTCGTCAAATCTAACATCTCCTAGGCTATGAATTCCTGCAATTGACTCAAAAATACAAAACAAAGACCGACATGCTACCAAAAACAACCGTTAGCTATGAAAAATAATCGAAAATAAACGATGTACAACCGGTACAAACTCTACACATGTGCTTTCACTCAAGATTCTAAACGGTGGTGTTTGGCATGTCCTCGAGAGGAGTTACCTCCCTCTTGATCTCCTCTATCGGGCTACCTAAATAGTGCTTCAATCGATGGCCATTCACACCGCCATGACCCTTTAGTAACTTCGTCGTATAACTCAATTGCACCATACAGAAACACCTCGTTCACAACATAAGGTCCCGTCCACTTCGATTTCAACTTTCCGAGAAACAATTTAAACCTTGAATTGTAAAGAAGCACTTTATCACCTATTCTAAACTCCTTCATTCCCTTAAGCCTCCTATCATGCAACGCCCTTGTTTTCTCTTTTATACTCCACGAACGCTCATACGCTGCATCTCTAAGGGCCTCTAACTCATGAATTTGGAAGAACCTTTTCCTAGCCGCTTCGGTCAAATCTTAATTGACGGTTTTAAGAGCCCCAAGCGCTCGGTGCTCCAATTCTACCGGGAGATGCACGCTTTGCCATAAACTATCATATATGGAGTGGTCCCTAAAGGTGTTTTGTAGGCGTACGGAATGCCCACAAACCATCATCGAGTTTATCCGACCAATCTTTACGACTCTTCCCTACCGTTTTTTCCAATATCCTTTTGACTCCCCGATTCACATTCTCAACTTGACGTTTGTTTGTGGATGGTACGCGGTGGACAAACGGTGAGTTACTCCATAACGCTCTAACGCCTTCTCCATCGCGGCGTTGCAAAAATGTGTCCCTCGATCACTAATGATGGCTTTTTGTATACCAAAATGAGTGAACAACTTCTTTAAGAATCTCACCACCACTCGGGCATCGTTTGTAGGCAAATTTTGAGCCTTAACCCACTTCGAAACATAGTCGATAGCCACGAGGATGCACCGATTCCCACTAGAAGGAGGAAAAGGTCCCATGAAGTCGATGCCCCATACATCAAAGATTTCGAGGACTTGAATGGGGTTTTGGGGCATCTCATTCTTGGATGAGATATTGCCAGTACGTCGGCAAGCATCGCATGTCCTAGCGAATTCTAAAGCATCCTCTACTACCGCGGGCCAAAAGAAACCGCAATCAAAGACTTTTGTGCGGTAGTGTGTGCACCATGATGACCACCTGTCAACCCCTCATGGACATGCCTAAGAATCTTTATACCTTTTTCCCTCGCTACACATCTCCTAAGGATTCAATCTACTCCTATCCTAAAAAGGTAAGGGTCGTCCCATATGTACTTTCTCGCATCCCTAAACAACTTCCTCTTTTGTTGGGCATTTATATCCTTCATGACATACCCATTGGCAAGATAGTTCGCTACATCGCTAAACCACGGCAACCCTTCTTTCTCCGCCGCTACAAAATCTATGGACTCGTGAGGGAATCTATCTCCTATCGCCTCCTCACGAATCCCCTCCCTACTCGGATCCTCTAATCGTGAAAGATGGTCCGCCGCTACGTTCTCCGATCCTTTCTTATCCCTAATTTCTATGTCAAACTCAGAAAGAATAAGGATCCAACGTATGAAAATGAGGTGTTGATGTTTTTGTGTTTGTCACTTGTCGAATAGGCTAGATTGAGCATGTATTGAATAATGTATAGGTTAGAATTGAACACACGACCATAATACGGAGCGTATAGTGAAATTGGGAACAAGTTCGCTCGAACTTGTTATGGGATGGACAAGTTCGCCGAACTGTCAGGAGGACATGCCACTTGTCATGGGATGGACAAGTTCGCCCGAACTGTCAGATGGACAGTTCGCAATGTCATGTGATGGACAAGTTCGCCCGAACTCCGGACGAACTTGTGTGCCTATATATAGGTGTGTGTTCATTTGTTGTTTAAGTTTTTGCAATCCCTACGGGGAGGTGCTGCCGGATTCTCTCCAAGAACTCCGGCAGCTGGACTTAAAGATGTATACTCTTTCGGTATGAATGAAGACTTCCGCTGCATTCTGTTTCTACTCCTTTCTGTAATAACATTCTACCGAATTGGTTTACGTTTGCACTAACTTCCGTCTAGAATCGCCTGCTCACGGACCTTCAATTGGTATCAGAGCTACGATTATCACCTACGCTCATGAATTTGGACATTTATGGACATTAGGAGGGGTTTTAGACGTAAATCATCAAATAAACATACACTCCATGGACAAAACGTAAAATTGAACGGATAGGATTGTTAGAAAACCTTTTCGACCAGATCTACGGTGGAATCATCTTGAAATTCGAAGAAATAAGGATTCTAGATCGAAAAATGTAAAAATGGGCTTGCTTCAAGTTCGCCCGAACTTGGTGTTGGCCAACCAAGTTCGCCCGAACTTGTATCTTGGAGATCAAGTTCGCCCGAACTTGTATCATATTGATCAAGTTCGCCCGAACGTGTATCATAGTGGACAAGTTCACCCGAACTTGTCCAGGGAGTCTAAAAAAATAAAAAAATAAAAAGGCATGAAAAATTTTGTTGATCGTATTGATGGGATGAGTGTCAGAAAAAATTTGGCGAAGAAATTTTTTCGAGTTTTCGATGATTGAACCGAGATTTGGTGATACGGTCACAAAATTTTGAAGATAACGGGAGAGTCATTGATACAAGAATGTTGATCATTTGGGTGTCGTGACTGTATGGGCCTAAACGTTAAATCCGCATTTGTTAAATACTGAAAGTTCCGGATTTGAGGGGGAATTTCAGTGAAAATTTCAGTATGGTCAGAATTTGCAAAAATGAGGGGGAATAAAAATTTTACGATATATGAAGATTCCGGCAGTTTTGAAATTCGTGACTGCTGCAACAGTATCCGGGTGGTTACCGATTGCAGATTATTGGGAAATGCAGAGGATCGAGATTCATTGGGTGATCACAGGAAGTTCTGATTTTTCAGATCATGACACAGAGTGATGCTTAAGTGTTAGATTCCTGATCTCCGGTGAAGGAATAGTTAGCTGGATTAGCAGTCGTTAGTACTAGTAAGGAACTGAGGACGTTCAAAACGTTCGGTGATGATCTTAGGAATTAATGACTAGCTCTGAAGACGGATAGTTTCAAAAATTACCGAGGAGATCTGAAGTTATCCAAGAATATAACTGATGATAGCCTTTGGTGGCCTTTATTTTTAGTCTTCAAGCAGATGAATCATTCTTCTCTTTGGACTAACCGCCGTTGGATGATGATGTTTGTTGACTAAGTGGCATTGGTCTACCTGAGATAGCTATATATCTAACATTGTGACTGAAGAAAAAGAATGTGATTTTCGCCACGGACGTATGTATCTCAGATTTGATGCTTACCAGATTATCTGTTTCCGATGACGATTTGCTGATTGAGCAGATTACCGATTTCCTGATCAAATCTTTCTGAAGGGTGCTTAACTTCGATTACGGAAATCGGGATTTCAGATTTTTGAGGGTATTCGTTGACTTGAAGTTTTCCAATGCGTGATTCGAAGTTTCTATCAATTGCCGGTTGAGTTTTTGATATATTAGGAGTATGCGGAATAAACTCTCGATGCTCAATGCTTATTCAAAATCTGAACTCGGATGCGGTTATCGTCAAAACGGAGAAGTTGCTGCATTGATTATCTTTGAGATGATGATTATTCAAGAAAATTTGATTGATCGAGCAAATCAGAGGAAGGTCGGAAACCGTGCAACCAAAGTTCTGAACTGTAGATTTCAGCGGAATTGAAAGTTGATAATGCGAGCCCGGATCATCAATTAAGGGGGATTTGTTGACGCGTCTCGACGACATCGACAGACACCTTGATTGAAGTTGTAGAATATTCAAACACGGCTCAGAGATTTGAAGATCAAGATCAAGCTTCGACAGTAACGAACAAGGGGGAATCTGTTGATGCATTTTGTGTCGTCACTTGTCGAATTGGCTAGATTTAGCGTGTGTTGAATATTGTATAGGTTAGAATTGAACACACGACCAAAATGCGGAGCGTGTAGTGAAATTGGGAACAAGTTCACCCAAACTTGTTATGGAATGGACAAGCTCGCCCGAACTTGTCATGGGATGGACAAGTTCGCCCGAACTTGTCATGTGATGGACAAGTTCGCCCGAACTGACCATCCACATTCCGGGCGAACTTGTGTGCCTATATATAGGTGTGTATTCATTTGTTGTTTAAGTTTTTGCAATCCCTACGGGGAGGTGCTGCGGATTCTCTCCAGGAACTCCGGCAGCTGGACTTAAAGATGTATACTCTTTCGGTATGAATGAAGACTTTCACTGCATTCTGTTTCTACTACTTTCTGTAATAACATTCTACCGAATCGGTTTACGTTTACGCACTAACTTCCGTCTAGAACCGCCTAATCACGAACCTTCACGAGGCTTAGCGTCCTTCTTTTGGAAAAGATAACGCAAAGCCGCATGATCAGTGAACACTATGGTCTTCGAAAGCACGAGATACGAACGAAATTTATCAAAAGCAAAGACGACGGCTAAGAATTCCTTCTCGGTGGTGGTGTAGTTCTCTTGAGCATCGTTGAGGGTTTTACTCGCATAGTAGATGGGTGAAAGTGGTTCTCCCGTCTTTGACCCAAGACTGTCCCAATCGCTAGTCGCTCGCGTCACACATGAGCTCAAATGTTAAGCTCCAATCAGGGGACACTAGAAAGGGTGCACTTACGGGTTTCTCCTTAAGAATTTCGAAAGCTCTAAGACACTCCTTTTCAAAGAAAAAAGGAACGTCCTTTTCAAGGAGTCGAGTCATGGGCGTGTGATTTTTGAGAATCTCTATAGAAGCCCGCATGACCTAGAAAACTACGAATCGATTTCACACTAGTTGGTGGAGGAAGCCTACTAATCGTATCTATTTTCCCTCTCTATACCAACCCTAGAAATTTTATGTCGTAAGACGATCCCCTCCATAACCATGAAGTGACACTTATCCCAATTAAGCAATCAACTTCGTCTCAACACACCTCTTCATCATTCTCTCAAGATTACCTAAACAGTCATCAAACGAATCGCCATAGACCGAAAAATCATCCATAAAGAACTCCATCGAACTCTCAACCATGTCTTGAAAGATGGCTATCATGCACCGTCGAAAAGTAGCCGGAGCGTTACATAATCAAAAGGCATGCGTTGGTACACGTACGTGCCATATGGACATGTAAAGGTCGTCTTCTCTTGGTCTTCCGGCGCAATAGGAATTTGGAAGTAGCCGGAAAAACCATCAAGGAAACAATAGAATTGTCGCCCCGTGAGACGCTCTAGCATTTGGTCAATGAATGGAGTGGGAAGTGGCCTTTCCGGGTGGCGTCATTGAGCTTGCGGTAGTCAATACACACACGCCAACCGGTGACCGTACGAGAAGGGATAAGCTCGTTTTTCTCGTTCACGACAACAGTCATCACCCCCTTCTTAGGGACGACTTGAGTAGGACTCACCCAAGAAGAATCGGATATTGGGTATTCAACACCTCCTTCCTAACTACCTCCTTCACCCTAGAGTTCAAATGCCTTTGGGGTTGCACCACCGGTTTAAATTCATCCTCCATAAGTATCCGGTGTGTGCAAAAAGTGGGGCTAATCCCCTTGATATCGGACAACTTCCAAGCAATGCCTCCTTGTGCTTTCTTATCACCTCAACTAACTTCCCTTCTCCTCCTCCATCAATTTAGAAGAAATAATGATGGGTAAACTTGAATACTCGCCTAGGAAGACGTACTCTAGGTGTGACGGAAGGACCTTAAGCTCTAGGGGTGAAGTATCTACGGGTTTTCTCTCACTCTCCTCCTTAATTCCACAAAGCTCTAAGGTCTTGGGAACCCAAGTGGTATCTAACTCCTCACCAACCTCATCGTCTAACTTCTCCTCAACTACTCCCTTAGCTAGATCGGCTCCGCTAATGAAACCTAGACATTAGTCAACGCACGAGATGAAAGAATCTAGAAAGTAGACGGAGTGACACGGACCACTATAATCATCGCAACCGCTAGGGTGTTGCATGGCTCTATCAATCTCAAAAGTGACAATCTCATCGCCCACTCGAAGCAAAATCTTACCATCGAACACATCTATAACCACCTTTGCAGTTCGAAGGAATGGGCGACCTAAAATAATTGGAACTCTCTCGTCGGCCTCTATGTCTAACACCATAAAATCTACCGGAACCACGAATTTATCTACCTTAACAAGCGAATTATCTACGAGCCCTCTAGGATATTTGACCGAACGGTTGGCCAAGGACAATGACATACGCGTGGGAGTAAGCTCACCTAAACCTAATTTCTCGTAAAGAGAGAAAGGCATCAAATTGATACTTGCACCTAAATCGGCATGGAACAGTGAATGTGCCCGGTTGGTTAATTTCTCCGGTAGCTTATTCAGACCACCGCGGAATAACCTCCGGCCAACGGAATGTTAGAAAGCTCACATATCCTATCCTTACGTTTGAGAAGGTCCTTAAGGAATTTTGCATACTTGGGCATGGACTGTAAGGCTTCGATAAACGAAAGATTGATTTTCAATTGTTTAAAAATCTCAAGAAAGTGCCCGTATTCCTTAGCATATTTTTGATGCTTAAGGTGAGCGGGGTTGGAACGCGGGAATGATCAACTAATGGTGACAACCTAACCCCTGTCGGTTGCTTCTCTACCTTCTTCTCTACCTGAGGCTCCTCGGTGTGTGCAGTACTTACTGGGTCTAGCCTAGAGTGCACCTTACCGGGAGCTTCCATCTCGATCTCATCATCGACCTCTTCCTCGTCCGTCTATCTCTATCTCTACTCTCTCTCTCACTACCTCACCTAAACTCTTCCCACTACAAGTAGTAATAACCTTAGCTGAATGGTTAGCCGGATTTGGGAAAGTATTACCCGAAAACTGACCAGGAGGGTTTTCTTGTAACTGCTTGGTAAGGCCACCTACTGTTCTCTGAAGATCTAGGACCGCAGATTGTTGGTTTTTTTAAGCTCTTGACCTTGTTAATTTGATCCTGATTTTTAGCGAAATTAGTAAACTCGGTTAGGCTTTCTGGGTAACCTTATCTCTAGTTACTAACTGAGCAAGAAGCTCATTGATCCTCCCTAGACTACCCTCTGAACCTTTATCACTAACCTGACCCTCTTGGTTCGAACCCCCACTAATGAACTAACCCCCTGAACCTGAACTACCAAACTGACCCTGGTGACCTGACTCTCACAAGACTTGGGAACAAAGCCGCATGCTACCTCACTCATCAATCGAATCCTAACTAAATTTAACCGATTAATACGCTTAACGCCTTCCTAAAATGCTTAATGTATCTATCTAATACGAACCGAATCGCCAGACGAACGCTTACCGCGAAAATAACAAACAAAACTGGCCAATAGGTCAAGTTCGGCCGAACTTTTGCATCACAAGTTCGCCCGAACTTGCCAGGCCTCTAGAAAACCTCCAAACTCACCAAGTCTGCCCGGACATTGTTCTAATACTCAGGAGAACAAGCAAGTTCGCTTGAACTTTAACAAGTTCGCCCGAACTTGATGTCTCCAGCCTTTTTTTCCACCTCACCTATAAATACTCAGCTCCATTCTTCATTTGCACTTGATGCAAGTTGCCTGGAGCTCCCCAAAACCGAAACCCTTTGTTCTAAGTAAGATTCAACCCGTTTTCAAGATACAACAACGTTTACAATGACTTTGCACAAGGTTTTACCTTCGATTTCACCAAAACTTCCCTGTTTACGAAAATCTTCATCTTTTTATGCAAAACCTCTGTTTTTCACTTAGATCTATGCTTAGATCTAAGTAAAACCTTTAAAACATTGATTTTCACACGAATTTTCGGACCAAATGACGTATGTTTCTTTAACTTTGAAGTGGAACGAGGCGTTGTCGAGCAAGATCTCAGATCCGGAAGTACAAGGACGAAATCGTCACTTTGCACAAACTGGACTAAGCCGTACGAACCTTCAAGTTCGCCTAGATTAGTCCGAGTTTCTGTAAAATGGCTAAACTCGCTCCAAAAGACCTCTTCAGCCTAGGTTTTTGCTCAGTAGCCTAAGGTTGGATGGATGGACACTCGATTTTCTCAGCAAACAACGCGAAAACGCACGATTTGGATGCCAAAACAGTCAAGTTCGGTCGGAAGACATCAAGTTCGCCCGAACTTATCACCAGATTGGTGACAAGTTCGCCCGAACTTGATCAACATTTGACAATTTCCTAGAATCCCAATCAAGTTCGCTCGAACTTGCATGGTTTCCAAGGAAACCAGACAAGTTCACCCGAACTTGTATCAACCTCAAACAATGAGGCAAGTTCGCCCGAACTTGTCCAGTTTCCCAGGAAACCAAACAAGTTCACCCGAACTTGTACTCTCCCCAGGGCAATAGCACAAGTTCGCCCGAACCTGTCTGTTGTCCCATCAACCGTTAACCGTTTCAGCAATTCAGATGACTGATGCACTTCTGTTCGCTTACAGGCTGATCCGGCGCTCTCCTCAACTCACCTCAGATCTCATCTCTCCTTTAATAGCACCAACTGTGAGTATACTTGACACATTTTCGCTTTAATGCACTTTTTAGGTGTAACATACGTTTATATCAAAACACACGAAACACGCTAAACTAATTTATCACACGCGAATATCTGTTTTACATATTTATACGTGATACTAGGGACATGTAAACTAGGACCCATTTTCGTTGACTCCACCCTAGCTAGTATGGTACTATAGTTTGGCTAACACCCGACGGGGTCTAGTTAGAAGTCCACATCGCGCATCGCAGCCTTGTTGAGAGCTTAACATGTGAAATCTGTCTTGTGAGTTTGTATGTTATGTGTATCATGTTTATGTATGTGGAAATTCGCGATACTTTTTACCTACTATGCTATTATATCAAAACCTGTATGCTCGCCAATAGATTTTGTATTGACAATTATTTTAACATATGTTGCAGGTTATTGAGATCTACTTGCTGCAAACTGGATTTAGGATTTATCATTAGAAACGCATTGTAATAGAAAATATAGGGAAGACCGAATTTGATATGTTCTATGAGATGCTATGTTTTGTAATAATTGATTATTAAATATTGGTTGATTATATGGGAAATTGGACTATTTAAATATTGTCATTATTAGTTGTTATGGAATTTCTCGTGAAACAATCTGATTCGCCTAGTGTCGCGCCCTGATGATTCCGCCATCGGTTGGGTGTGACACATGATGCGAACAACGAGAGAGTAGGGTCTGAAATCTCTCCCAGGCCAGGTGGTACGACTCATCAGTTTCCATCCGGAACGAATGGATCTGATCGCGCAGATGAGATGCTTTCGCGGGTGGAAAGTATTTAGCTAAGAAAGCATCTCGTAAACCTGCCCATGTGGTAAAAGTACCTGCTGGCTGCGAATCGAACCCGACGGTTGTGCGGCCAGCAAGCGAGAAAGGAAATACCTGGAGATAGCGAGCATCAAGGTTGACACCTTTAATGGAGAAAGTGCCACACAAGCAGGTGATACGGTTGATGTGAGTCGGCGCATCCTCATCCTCACGACCGTGAAACTGACAAGAGTTGGTAATGGCAGTCATGATGTAGGATAGGATTTGCCAAGATTTTTCATTGGTGATGGCGGGAAAGGTGATGGGGGAGTTAGCACAGTGAAACCGGTGGTGGCTTGTTTGTAAATGGTTCGGTTGGCTATTTGGACAATGGTGGTGGACTTTGGGTACGGGAAAGTGGTGGGGAATTATGGGGTGATGACTTCGGTGTGAAGTCAAAGTTCGATGGTTTAGATTGGTGGGTAGAGTCAGAATGAGTAGAAGATGAATGTGTGGAAGTACGTACCTGGACGTAAGAAGACGAGAAAGAAGGCTTGTCCGTAGGCGGCTTTGGCGGAGGTCCTTGTGGACGCGTATGGGGCATACACTGAAAAATCGAAAACAAAGAAGTAAGATGACTCTAAAACTGACTCGACAAAACAAAAAGAAATCGACACTATTTTAGACTCCTACGACTCAAAACGACAAATAGCACATATGATATCAAGCAAGTCAAAACAAAGAAATTAACGCAATCGCCAAGAGTCCCCGGCAATGGCGCCAAAAACTTGATGTGCTGAAAAAATAGTTTAATAAAAAGAACTAAATTAACCTAATTCTAGACTCTAAGCAATACTCTAAACTCACTAAAACGCACTAAACTACTAACCGGCAAGTGTACCGATCGACCTAGTATAACAAAGTAAGTCCGGATATCAAACCCATGAGGCTCTACTAATTACGATAACAACTCTACCTAGACTACAATTGACACGGACATACTAATTGTTTGATTGTTTGAGGGGGGGGGGGGTTTACAAAAAATTCTATGAAAGCAATTAAATTAAACTAAATTAACTAAGTAAACTAAAGATTACGAATTACTTTTGACTTTTCTCAGACAGTGGAAACACTACCTAGACTCGAATCCTGGTTGCTTTTAGTTATGGATTTTATTTAAAGATTGATTATTATGGACCGGGATCTTAAGATACTAAAGCTCTCGAGCTACCAACTAAGCCTCCTAACCCTTCTCAAGAGTACGTTAGGGCACCCTAAAGGCTATTATGGACACCGGTAAATTAGACTCCCTTTCAAGACCTCTAATGATTTATGAAAGTACCCTACAAGACTCTCTCCTTTTCGGGACTCAAGTCAAAGATAAATTTGGGTTCTTAACAAGACTTGTTAGACAGCAGCTAATAGGTTTACTTCCTAGGAAGGACCCACCTTACGGTTTAATCGCTTAGACCTAACAACAACCTCGCACCTTTCAGCTATTGAGGGTTAGTAGAACACTTGATTTTATAAGATACCAAATATTACTTTTAAGGTTTATTACGCATTCAACCCTAAAGATTCGCTATTTATTATGTGATATAGACACTCACCAAAATCTAGAACCTAACATAACTCTATTATGTGATAACGGTGGGAACACTACCTAGACTCGAATCCTAGTTGCTTTTAGTTACGGATTTTATTTGAATATTGATTATTATGGACAGGGATCGTAAGATATTAACCCTCTCGAGCTACCAACTAAGCCTCCTAACCCTTCTCAAGAGTACATTAGGGAACCCTAAAGGCTGTTATGGACACCGGTAAATTAGACTCCTTTCAAGACCTCTAATGATTTATGAAAGTACCCTACAAGACTCTCTCCTTTTCGGGACTCAAGTCAAAGATAAATTTGGGTTCTTAACTAGACTTGTTAGACAGCAGCTAATAGGTTTACTTCCTAGGAAGGACCCACCTTACGGTTTAATCGCTTAGACCTAACAATAACCTCGCACCTTTCAACTATTAAGGGTTAGTAGAACACTTGAATTTATAAGATTACCAAATATTACTTTTAAGGTCTATTACGCATTCAATCCTAAAGATTCACGATTTATTATGTGATACAGACACTCACAAAAATCTAGAACCTAACATAACTCTATTATGTGATAAAGACCGTCACCAAGAATTACGTAAAGCAATAACCAATATTCAAACACAATCAAGCATGCATACACATCTAGCTAATAATCAAATCGCCTACAATACATAAATAAATCCATAAATATCATAAATTCATAAAAAAAATCCGAACTTTATGCAACCATTCATCTCGTCTAGGTAGTAAAATAAATCTAGCCAATCAAAGTCATGAAAACAAACATAAACAAAGTATTTTTAAGTAAACAAAACATGTTAAAGAGAAAGAAGCACAAGTGAAAACACCTAGATGTTAAGATGACAACACAAATGATTCTCTGGACATCCAACCTTCAACCAGCAGCTCCGAATGCTCAAAAACGCTTGCAATACTGCTCCAAGTTCGCCCAAAGGAATGCTAATTCGTAAGTTAGGGGTTTTTTTAACATTAGAGATGTTTAAATACTTTTCAAGCTCAAAATCTGATCCCAGCTCGATACTTTCTGACGACAACACCCTCTCGCGGGTGGCGAGAGGGTTTCTTCACTCCGGTCGTGGCCCGCCACCGCTTAACTGACGTCACAATTCTAATGGCCTCTCGCGGGTGGCGAGAGGCATACACTTCCCTTTCGCGGCCCACCAGGAGCTCCTTTTTCAGTGTTTTTCGATTCGTTTAAGCTCTCGAGCCTTCCAACACGTTCCAGGACTTGACTTTTTCATATTTTGACTCGTTTAATACACTTTCCAGCTGTTTTCAATGCCAAAGACCTGCAATTGGATCAACAGTACGCGAAATCTAACGAAAACTAAACTATAACTAACGAAAACTGTAAAAACTAAACACGATAAACTGATGTATTCAATACATCAGTACCACTTATCCATTATCCACTATTTTACTAAAAAGGTCAAACATGACCATTGTTTTTGCAAAAGAAACCGATGACTTTTTCAAAACTCTGTTTCTAACCCAACAGAGGTTTCAAACATGGATTCCCATTCATCTGTTGACCAAAAGTCAAATAGATATACCAATCACTGTGTTATACATCTAAACCTCTGTTGGTGATCAGCATAGGCCTCAAAACAGACCTTTCATTTCTTCATCAAAGGGTTTCCTTACTAGTACCCAATCCATGTTAAACAGAGCTTTGATAAACAGAGCTTTACCTCAACAAATGAATGTCTGCCACGTCAATGAAAAGTAATCGTTGGCCACGTCACCACCACAGTTACAAAACCCTGTAAAAATCGTAGCCAAATATAGCTTTCACTTATCAGAGCGATAAACTCAGAAATTACCATTTTCAACCTCCACAAACAATCAAAAAGATCATCTACTCAAATATTTTCAAAAAGATTCATTTCCATTCCCTCCACCCAAAAGATTTATTTATTCAAAAGATCTTTCAAAAGGATTTTCTCAAAATGGATCTCAACTTGAAACCACCCCACACTTATCTTCCATATCTTGTGAAAACTAACGCTAACATATAATTTCATGTGATCATCAATCTTCTCACATCATCAAAATATAATACCATTCTCACCGCCAATGCACCGATACACTTTGACCTTATTCAAGAATTTTGGGCAATGTCAGATTTCTTGCTTCCCGATGAAAAGCCCTTTATCATCACATCAAAAGTGAAAAATGTTGATGTTCAGATCACACTAGAGTTAATCTCAACTAATTTTGCCTTAAATGATGAGACATGTATGGAAACTTTTTCAAAAACTGATCTCCAATCTGAATTCATTAAGAGAGGGTATGATGCCCAAATGACAGGGGCAACAATTTTCCAACCAAATTTCCTACCTGCAACAAAATTTTCCTTTTGTACCTTACTCATATGTTTATCAGTAAAAACCACATCATACAATGAGATTCCATTAAAAACCCAATATTTGGGATATGTTATTTTGATTAACACCAATTATAAGTTATCCAAATCTTTATTTCTGAATATGGTTGCAAATGTAAAAGCCAAGAAAGGAGGTAAAGCCACACAAATCCAAAGTATTTCAAATGAAATATCCACCCGCATGATGACCAAGAATCAAGAAAAAGTGGGGGAAGAAAATGTTTTAGAAAATTAATCAAAAAATGTTACAACATCTGTTGCTGAGCCCATTGCTCTTGGTGACCACAATGCACAACCCAACACTGTGGAACCCTCACTAGCCATTTCCACAAAGACCACTCCTATCCAAAAGCCTAAATCCAAAAGAAAAACCACAAAAAGGGTAACTCTGGAGGTTGAGATGCCAGAGGAACCTGCTGTAACACAAAAGTAGCAAACATCTGTTGCTACTTCCTCACAAAGATGCAAACATCTCCACCTATCTAAACTCCTCACTTGTCCTCACGAAAGAATGGTGGTGTAAGCACAGGGTTACTTCTCTTTTCACCCCACCACCCACAAAAACAATACCACCAACACTTCAATCATTGCTTGATGCAATTAAAAACCCAGACTTGTGCAATCCTAGCTCCTCTAAAAAACAACATTGTGAGTATGCCGCAAAAAGTGACTACGGCAAGTCTAGGAATCATTGCTAGCCCACAAGCTAAGGAGGTTACACTTCTTGTGTCTCAAGAGACACTTGAAGGTTTTTCAAGTCAGGCAGCTACTACAATTGTTGAGACAACATCACACATTTGGATGGTAAGTTACATAACTAAGACCTCCTGAAGGCAACGACTAGTGAATCAACAATAGTTCATTAAAAAATAGTTGGAAGTCCCCAGTACAAGAAAAGGGGGTACTTGGTCCAAAACCAAGTACAACCACCTTTTGTGGGAATTCAGATGATCTGTTGATGCATATTTGGTGTGTTCGCCATTGTGCGAATAGGCTACATAAAGTGTGTATTGAATATTATATGTTTGAGTGTTAAATTGGTAAGGAGGACACTTATACGTATGCATGATTCATACGTGCGTATGAAGATGTGCTCATCCGTGCACATAAGCTCATGCGCATGTGAGCTACCTATATATAGGTGGCTCATGCGCACGGAATCATTAATGTGAAGTTTCAGCTAGAGAGATTGCCTGCTCTCTCCAATTTGTGAATGATGTATGCTCTTTCGGTGTGGAATGGAGGCTTTTACAAATGGTTATTCTAAGGGTTATGCTATCGAAATTTCTACCAAATTAGCTTTATCTTATCCAAACTTTCGTCAAAACGTGTAGGAAGCAACAGTCCTCGTTTTTCAAGTGGTATCAGAGCTACGACACCAATTTAATCGATCTAACAGTTGGAGATATATTCTTGATCAGAATTGATTTTCGCACATATCTGTGTAAGATTCATCATCAAATTTGAAGAAATAAATATTTTGGATAGAAAAATTGTAAACAACAGCTTCGAGCGCATGAGCCATATGCACGCATGAGCTCATACATGTGCATGAGAGCAAAACATATAACTCATACATGGGGGTCTTAGTTATGTAACTATCGTCCAACTGTGAGATGTTGTCTCAACAGTTGTAGTAGCTGCCTCACTTGAAAAACCTTCAAGTGCCTCATGCGCATGTGAGTGCCTATATATAGGTGTCTCATCGCACGGATCAACTGGAGCGATTGCCTGCTCTCTCCAGCTTGTCAATGATGTATGTTCTTTTGGTATGGAATGGAAGCTTTTACAAATGGTTATTCTAAGCGTTATGCTACCAAAATTTCTACCGAATTAGCTTTATCTTATCCAAACTTCCGTCAAAACGCGTAGGACGCAACGGTCCTTGTTCTTTCAAGTAGTATCAGAGCTATGGTACCAATTCAACCGATCTAATAGTTAAAGATATATTCTTGATCAGAATTGATTTTCGCACCTATCTGTGTAAGATTCATCATCAAATTTGAAGAAATAAATATTTTGGATCAAAAAATTGGAAACAACAACTTTGAGCGCATGAGCCATATCGTGCATGAGTCTCACGCATGAGCTCATACGTGTGCATGAGAGAAAAACGTATAACTGATTCATGCGCATGAGTCATACACACGCAAGAGTGAAATGTGTTAAATAAATTTGGTGATAGAATTTTTTTTAAAAATTTTAACAAAAATACGGCTTTTCGGGGTCACGTCAGAGGATTCAGAGAATGAGATAAGATGATGAAATCACAGAGTATTGAAGATAGTGGGGTAGTCATGGAGACCGGTGCATAACATTTACCATTTAGTGAAATGATTATTATTGGGCCAGAACTTAAATTCCGCATTTGATGAAAAACTGACTTTTGTGGAACAAAATGTCAAATATTCCATAAAGTTGAGATTTCAGCGATAAGCAAGACCATAATTTGTCAAGATTGAGGGAGAAATACCTCGAAATTTATAGGTGGGGTTAAAGAGGTTAGGATTTAATAAAATGAGGGGTAATAAAAATTTCATATGAAATTCTGACGTTTTTTGAAAATTCAGACAGAGATGCAACAGTATTCAGGTAGTTCTAATTTGAACTAGATGGTAATGTATAAGTATCTCGGATTCGTTATTCCTTGGTCATAAGAAGTTTGGAAACTTTAGTTCGTGATCAAATTGATGTCTTTGTTCGTACAAGCGATTATCAGGATTAGCGTCAGAGGAGGATGCATCAGATTGTCGATAGTTAAAAGATATCAAAGAGTTTTTAAGATACATGAAAGCTTTGTGATGAATCTAAAGTGTCTAACTAGTTAATTTTCGAGCAAATGAGTTGTTTTCTAGACTAACCGCCAGGGAATTATGATGTTTGTTGATTAAGTTGCCGTTGGGACTAACGGAGAAGACTATATATTTGCTATCGTGTCTAAAGAGGAAGAATATGAATTTGATCGATGGAAGAATGTTTCTCGAAGGTCATAATGTGTTATCAGATGATTTGTGATCTGATGAAAATGTGCTGATTATGGAGATTACCGTTTACACTGATCAGTCATTCAAGTTAGGCATAAAGTTGATTATGAAAATTGGGATTTTAGATTTTCGTGGGTATTCACTGACTTGAAGTGTGCCAGTGAGGTGTTCAAAGTTTCTATTAATTTTTAGTTGGGTTTTTAAATATCAAGGGTTTGAGCAAGAAAGTATATCAAAAACCGAACACGGATGTGGTCAGTGACAAAATGGAGAAGTTGCATTGATTAATTTCAAATTGGTTACTTTTTGTGAATATTGCAGTTTAGCAAATCAGAGGATTAGGTCTGGAACATTGCAAATATTTATTCCAGAGGAAATCATTTCAGGGAGAAGCTGTCAAGATAAATGCAAACCGAATCATTAATCAAGGGGGAATTAATTGATGACATCAACATATGATGCTTAATTAAAGTTACAGAATATTCAAAACACGACTCTCATATTTGAAGATCAAGATTCGACAGTGATGTACAAGGGGGAAATTGTTGATGCATATTTGGTGTGTCTGCCACTGTGCGCATAGGCTAGATAGAGTGTGTATTGAATATTGTGTGTCGGAGTGTTAAATTGGTAAGGAGAACACTCATATGCACGCATGAGTCATGCGTGCGTATGAGGATGTGCTCATTTATGCGTATGAGGCCATGCGCATGTGAGCTACCTATATATAGGTGGCTCATGGCACAGAATCATTATGTTTGTCATGTGAAGTTTCAATGGAGAGATTGCTTGATGCTCTCTCCAGCTTGTCAATGCTCTTTCAAGTATCTCTTATCCAAACTTCCGTCTAAAACGCATATGACACAACGGTCCACTTTCATGATCCTATTAATTTTTGTGATGAAATAAGATACAAGGATTTGATGGATAAAGTATCCAAGCTAGAGTGTTATGTTGTTGAGATTAAAGATATGTTGAAGACCTTGGTACAAAACTCTAAGCCTCCTCCAAAAATGCAGAATTTGCAGAAAAGATTTGGTTTCATGTCCAATCCTATCTTTAACTCTAAAAGCAGCTTACAGATGCCATACATAACATACACATGGAAATGATCAGGAACATGATTAAAGCCAAGTACGATGATACTCAAGTTGAGATCAAAGCCATCAAAGATCATATTCTTCAAGCAACAGGCACCACTCCAACACCTAGGAAACCTGAAGATGATGCCAAAAGAAGGGAGAGTGATAGCCTAAGAAAGCTTCCTCCACCAAAACCTACATCTCCAGCTAAAAAGGCCAAAACTTCCCAAACCACTAAATCATCCACGCTAAAACATCCATTAGCATTTCAAAAGTGTTAACAGATGTTTCAACAACAACTACCACATATATAACCCAACCTATCCCATAAACAAGAAAAAACAAAGCAATAACATCACCCATCAAATCTTCATCAAAACCACATCATCCTTGTTTTGGTGAAAAATCTGATTAAGGATAATGTAACCAAATCTGAAATGTGAGCTAGAGTGCTTAGATGATTAACAATGATGGAAATGAATGTAAGGCTGTAAATGCAATTGAACACAGAGATTTATATGAGGAAAAGCCCTTGATCTCTAGAAGATCATCGGCATAAAACCCTCGGGTGGTGAAAACTATCAACCACCAACTATATTAACAAGTAAAATCTAGTACAACTTCAGGACTTGATCAAGCTCGATACAATGTGTGTTAGCAATAAGCTGGTATGGTAATTGAGAGTAGTGCAGTATCAGAGAATGTCATGTGTAGTTATGTGTATGAAATGAACTTTGATCAACCCCTTTAAATGGAAAGATAACAAGCTAACAAACTATGTAATAAACTAGTTATGCCCACGTTTACATCCCACGACCGTTGGCCAATAAGCACGCACCATTTTCCAACTATTTCCAACGAGATTCCTGCTTGACTTGGTCATCAGGCATTTACCAGCATTAAAATACGACAACATACCACGAACAATCATTAGAGACCATAGCAAGTGTTAAGGTTCCTTGATCCTTTAAGTATCTGTAATACATATCAAGGAAAATGTATCAAGAACATGCATCAGGATCATTGATTCATCATCAAAATAAACTATGCCCTAACAATCATCGCTTCCAGCATCATTGTAACAACTCGAAAATTCGTTGTTATCTTTTTATTTGTCTTTCTGATGTACCTACGTTTGTAATCCCGAGATTCGGTTTATAATAAAGTTTATGTTAATTAAATATTGCTGTTTACGTTATTATCGCATCAAATCGCTTATTAAATTGCATCGCTAATCTCATCGCATCGCAAATCGCAGTTAATATTATACGGTTTTATGTTACTTTTGTGTTATGTGTGTTTGTGGTTATGATTACGCTCGCTATCGCATCACTCTCGCGCACTCGAATCGCTAAATCGCACTATTATATCAAGTATAACGCTTAACGCTTTACTAAAAAGCTTAATATAATTATCTAATACGAACCGAATCGCCAAACGAGCACTTAACGCGAAATAAACGAAGAAAACCCAACTTTTAGGTCAAGTTCGCTCGAACTTGGTAATACCAAGTTCGCCGAACTTGACTGGCCAAACTTGGATTTCCTTTCTCCCACTAAGTTCGCTCGCACTTGGCTAAGTCTTTAAGAACTCAGCAAGTTCGACCGAACTTGCATAACTCCTTAGAATATCTAGCAAGTTCGCCCGAACTTGCATGAAAACATGCAAGTTCGACCGAACTTGGCCTCTCCAGCCCTCATTCTTGCCTTCTCCTATAAATACCCAGCTCCATTCTCTCATTTGAACTTGCTGCAACTTTGCTCTAAGCTCCCGAAACCCGAAACCCTCTGTTTTCTAAGTAAGAATCAACCCAATTTCAACCACAATGATGTTCAACAACGTTTTACAAACGTTTACAATGATTTTGCACAAGGCATTGCCTTCGTTTTCATCAAATCTCTTCTATTTTATGAAAATCTTCATCTTTTTCCATAAAACTTATGTTTTCCACTCAGATCTATGTTTTGATCTGAGTAAAACCCTTGTAAACCTTGATTTTGACACAAAATACGGACTTTTGATGATGTTTTGTTCATTTTCTGATATGAAACGAAGCATTTATCATTCAAGATCCCAGATCTGGAAGCACAAGGACGTTTATGTTGGTTTACATGAGCCGGACTAATCCGAACGAACCCCGAGTTCGTCCGGATTAGCCCACTCTTTTGTAAAACGGCTAAAACAGCTCTAAAAGACCTCTCCGACCTAAGTTTGCTTAGTAGCACAGGGTTGGAGGGATGAACACTCGATTTTCCTCACAAACGACGCAAAAACGCAAGATTTTGGACTCGAAAACATCAAGTTCGCTCAAGAATCACCAGTTCACCAAGTCAAGTTCGACCGAACTTGTACCCAAATGGGTCAAGTTCGACCGAACTTGGTTTATTTCTCACAAAAGTCTGACAAGTTTGCCCGAACTTGCCTAATTTCTTAAGAAACTATGCAAGTTCGCCCGAACTTGTCCTTTCAGTAAGATTTCCACACAAGTTCGCCAGAACTTGACAAGATCCCTAAGGATCTTACCAAGTTCGACCGAACTTGTCCCGAATCTCACAAAAACCATGCAAGTTCGCTCGAACTTGTATGATTACATACAAGTTCGGCCGAACTTATCTACTGCCCAACCAAAACTTAACTGTTTCAACTTTTCGGAGACTGATGCACTTCCGTTCGCGTATGCAGGCTAATCTGGCGATCTTCACGACTCTCCTCAGATCCTCTAATCTTACTTAAACGCACCCACAGTGAGTATACTTGACCCATTTTTGCTTTAATGCAGTTTTTGGGTGTTACATATGTTCCTATATCAAAATCACTTTACAAATCAAAACTGTTTATCACACGCGAATTATCTGATTGCATATGCTCGATACGTGATACTAGAAACATGTGACTAGGACTTATTTTCGTTAACTTGCCCCCTTAGCTATATGGTACTATAGTTTGGCTAACACCCGACGGGGTCTAGTTCGGATGGTCACGCAAGCCTTTTCACGGTAGTTGGCATGAGAAATGAGCCTATGTTATGTTAAGTGTTTTGGTGTATCATGATATGTAATTAGATTGTTTTGCAAAACGCTTTCTCGACTATGCTAGTATTATTCAAACTCGTATGCTCACATTTACTTAATTGTATGACTTTTTTTTTAACGTATGTAACAGGTTGAGGATTTTAGCATTGGATGCATGGAGTTATGCTTAGATTAGTTTACTTAGTTAGTTTGTTGATGTATTTTCTGATTTGGAACTCATGTATGAAATCTAGGGGAAATCGAACCGTGTTGTTTTTATGAGAAAATCAGAATTTCTGTAATGGTTGTTTGAAATATTATGTTTAATAGTATGGGATGTTAAACGTTAAGTAATGTTGTTGGATAATTGTTACGAAATTTCTCGTGAGACAATATGGTCGCCTAGTGGGCCCCTAACCCCAATGTTTCCGCTATCAGTTGGGGTGTGACAGATTGGTATCAGAGCTAATTCCTTAGGATAATAGGTAGAATTGCCATGTTTTACCTAGTAGCATGTTTAAGTACCCGATTGACCAATCCTTGAATTAAATGCTAATCTACTTGCCATAAATGCTTAAATATGCCTTTCCTAAGGTTAATACAAAATACACGATTATGAAACTCTCATATCCCACAAACGAGGATCAAGTTGAGATTAGGTGTGATAACCAAGAACTCTCAATAAGATCGCTCATTCCGCGTATTACGCATCACGAGATATCTTCGTTGAGTTCGAAGTGACATCCAAACCTCGACGAACATCTCCCTTTCTATCTAGTGGAATGATGTGATCGATGAGCGTGGCCACAATTAGGAATGATGTTGTTAAGTTAGGGGTGAAACCCGCATCTTAATAACTAATTCCGTGCTTCGATTTTCAATCTCACCAAAGTCTCAGTATGCCGATAGTTTGGAACACGTATTAACTGGAAGGGTAAACATCGTTAGCCGCTTGCGGTGAGAAAGTTTATCTATTAGGCCAAAGCGTGGGTCCAAATGCAAAGGGTAGTCGAACCACTTTGGGTAGTTAACGTCTCAAAACCCTAGACACTCCCAATTGATTTAAGCCTATATCGTCGAATTACCCATCATCGAGTTTATTATTATTTATATGTTTAAAATTTTTAGAATTTCACTTTATTCCATTTCTCGTTAATTGTTTGTTTCTCGCATTATCGATTTCTCGCTTTATCGCATTTACGCTCCATCAAATATATGCACAACTCGCACAGCTCTCGTAATCTAAAACGCTAATTAATACACCAACCAAACTAATCGCTTAACTCGCTTACGCCTATGAGGTCATGTGAACCTCATACGCAGTACTATCTCACCTTTCTCGCTATTATAATCGCTTATATCTCGCTATTATATCGCATCTCATAACGCACTACGCATGATGGTTAATTAGAAGGTGAATACGTGCAAAATGTGTGCTTACGTGGATTATGTGCTTACGTGCTTATGTGCCTACGTGTTTATGTGAATTTGTGCCTTGTATGAATAATAATAATAATAATAATAATAATAATAATAATAATAATAATAATAATAATAATATAATAATAAATAATAATAAATATATAATAAATAACATAAGTCTATTATAATTGAATCTCATCTAATCTAAATCCTTCGTGTAGATGTCTTCATGGGATCGCACACCCGAAGGAATCTCCAGCGCAGCAACGCCGACAAGCGTATCGCTACAATGGTAGCCAAGGAGATAGCAAAAGTCATTCCGCAAATCGTCTCGGAAATCCATGCTGTGAGCAGCAACTCCTGGTCGACTCGAAAACTAAGAATCCCGAGCCGCGATTCAGCTTCAAGAACTTCAAGGCTTGTGCACCTCTCGCCTTCACGGGCAATGAGGACCGACTTCTATGTTTCACTGGTTCGATGCTAGTGAGGTCACTTTTAGGCAAAGTGGATGCCCCGATGACCTCCGCATCGTGAACGCTACCGGAGTCTTCGAGTCCCGTGCTCTTGACTGGTGGACAGTTGAAAGAAACAAGCGTGGAAATGATGAAGCCTACAATTATCTTGGGAGGAACTCAAGGAAGTAATGATGAAGGAGTTCTGTCCTCCGCATGAAATGCAAAGCTCGAGGATGAGTTTATCAAACAAGATGGTCCCGACAATGCTGGTTTTACTGCTCGGTTTAAGATTTGAGCATCATCTGTCCCAGCCAGGTTGATACGACTAAGAAAGCTATCAACAAGTACATCCGTGGTTTACCAGAGTGTGTTGCAAGTTTCATGAAAGTTGCTCGTACTACAACCATCAAGGAAACCTACATGCTCGCCGCTGAGATCAACGATTAGCGAGTTCAGGATGGTTATTTCAAGAACTCTGCTAAAGTCGCTAATCAAGTCGTCGTCGAACCAACCGCTGCTACCGAATCATCCAGTGAGCCAAAGGGAAAGCGTCAGGGACGCAAAAAAGGAAACCCGAGTAAGAACTATGCTCTCGTCGCTCCAGCAAACCCTCAGCCGCTTCAGTCAGCCGCTCCGAACGCACCTCCAGCTAAGCGTGCGTATACCGACCTCACCCACTATGCCCTAAGTGCACTTGTCATCATGTGGTGGGTGGAAACTGCCATTTTTGCACCAACTGCAATATATACGGCCATTTTACTGTGAGTTGTCGTACCGGCCCTCGCCAGCCAGCTCCTAGGCTCCAGCTTTACCCGCTCCTCCTCAAGCCAATCAGCAGCAAGCTCCAAAAGCACGTGTGTGCTATGTGTGTGGTGATCCGAATCATTTCGCCAATGCATGTCCGAATCGTCATGTCAAGCAAGAGCAGCCAGCACCACAGCCTCAGCCGCCGCCGCAGCAGCAGCAGCAACCACAAGCTGCGCGTGGCAGAGCCTTCAATCTCAACCATCGCAGGCCCAGAATGACAACAATATTGTCAATGGTACGTTTCTCGTTAATGGTATTTATGCTTCATGTTTATTTGATATTGGTGCCGATAATTGTTTGTATCGTTAGAATTCGAAAAGGTTTTAAAATGTAAGCGCGCTAAATTCCCAAAGGCTTTCGATGTGGAAGTCGCCACCGGAAGAACCGTTACCGTTAATTCCGTCTTACGTGATTGTTCCCTCGATCTCAACAACCATGTCTTCTCGATCAACCTCATACCTATGCAGTTAGGGAGTTTCGATATCATAGTAGGCATGGATTTTCTTCGTGAGAATCATGCTGAAGTGGTATGCTTCGATAAAATGATTCGTTTCCCTCTTCCTAACGGTGATCAACTTCATGTTTACGGTGAAACTCCCTCAAAGAAGTTGATGCTTTTGTCATGTACTCGAGCACAAAAATGCTTGCAAAAGCGATGTGTTGCTTTCCTCGCTCACATCATGAACCCGGAGAAAGAAAAGAAGACTTATAAAGATGTTCCCATTGTTTATGAATTTCCTAAAGTCTTTCCCGACGATTTACCCGGTGTTACCCCCTACCCGAGATGTTAATTCCGTATCGATTTAGTTCCCAGAGCTACTCCCGTTGCTAAAGCTCCTTATCGTCTCGCACCATCCGAAAGCGCAAGCTATCAAGCTAACTTCAAGAGCTTCTTGAATAAAGGTTTCATACGCCCGAGCACTTCGCCTTGGGGCGCACCCGTCCTTTTCGTGAAAAAGAAGGATAGATCGTTCCGAATGTGCATCGATTATCGTGAACTTAACAAACTCACGATAAAGAACCGCTACCCTCTTCCTCGTATCGACGACTTATTTGATCAGCTTCAAGGTGCTACTTTTTTTCTAAGATCGACCTTCGTTCCGGTTATCATCAGTTACGGTGTTGGAAGAAGACATTCCAAAAACAGCCTTTCGTACTCGCTATGGCCATTTTGAATTCGTGGTCATGCCTTTTGGTCTTACAAATGCACCTGCGGTCTTCATGGATTTGATGAACCATGTGTGTAAAGCTTTCTTCGATCGTTTCGTCATTTTTTTCATCGATGATATCCTTATCTATTCGAAGTCGAGAGACGAACACGCGCGTCATCTCTGTTTAGTCCTCGAACTTCTTCAAGGAAATCGCCTTTATGCTAAGTTCTCCAAATGTGAATTCTGGCTCAAAGAAGTCCAATTTCTCGGCCACATCGTTAATAGTCAACGAATTCAGTCGACCCTGCAAAGATTGAAGCTGTCAAGAGTTGGATTACACCGAAGAATGCTTCCGAAATCCGTTCATTTCTTGGATTAGCGGGTTACTACGTCAATTCATCGCCGACTTCTCGAAAATCGTCGTTCAACTTACTGCTTTAACTCATAAGGACAGGCCTTTCGTTTGGGAAACCAAAGAAGAGGAAGCCTTTCAAACTCTCAAGCGCATGCTATGCAACGCTCCCGTTCTCGCTTTACCCGACGGAAATGACGATTTTTTCGTTTACTGCGATGCCTCGAACCTTGGTCTTGGTTGTGTGCTTATGCAACGAGACAAGGTTATCACGTATGCGTCTCGACAACTCAGGATCCACGAGAAGAACTACACAACCCATGATCTCGAACTCGGTGCAGTTGTTTTTGCATTGAAGATATGGCAACACTACCTTTACGGTACAAAGTGTACGGTCTTCACCGACCATAAGAGCTTACAACATATCTTCAACCAAAAGGAACTAAATATGCGCCAACGCCGATGGGTTGAACTTCTCAACGATTACGATTACGAGATACGCTACCATCCCGGTAAAGCAAATGTTGTCGCTGATGCTCTAAGTCGACGAAGCTATATGTATAGTGTTCGTGACTCTCAAGCTTTGAATGATCTCGAAATCAATATTCGCTCCGCTCAATTTGCTTGTTTTAACGAGAATACTCTAGAAGATGAAATGAAATGTGGTGCCGAAACTCAGCTCGTATCTAAGCCTAATGGTATTTACTACTATCTCGATCGTATTTGGATTCCTACTCGTGATAATCTCCGTGAATTGCTAATGACCGAAGCTCATAAATCTCGATATTCCATTCACCCCGGTGCCGACAAGATGTACCAGGACCTTCGTCCTAAGTATTGGTAGCCGGGCATGAAGAAGGATATCGCCTTGTACGTCTCAAAGTGCTTAACTTGTTCGAAGGTTAAAGCCGAACATCAAAGGCCCTCTGGCTTGCTCGAACAACACGAAATCCCGATGTGGAAGCGGGAGAGTATAGCTATGGACTTCGTTACCAAACTCCCGCGTACTTCATCCGGTCACGATAGCATTTGGGTTATCGTTGATCGTCTTACTAAATCTGCGCACTTTATTGCTATACGAGAAGACTTTAAGGTCGAACGGTTAGCCCGAATCTATACCGACGAAGTTATATGTCGACACGGGATGCCTCATGACATCATCTCGGACCGAGACGGTCGCTTTACTTCGCGTCTCTGGGAGACTTTTCAATCCGTTCTCGGTACTACTCTCAATCTCAGTACCGCTTTCCACCCTCAAACCGACGGTCAGACTAAGCGCACGATCCGCACCCTTGAAGACATGCTTCGTGCGTGCATCATAGATTTTGGTGGTAACTGGGATACACATTTACCTTTAATAGAATTCTCGTACAATAATAGTTATCATACCAGCATTCAAATGGCTCCTTTTGTGGCACTGAATGTAAGAAAATGTCGATCGCCTATTGCATGGCACGAGATCGGAGAAGCATAAATCACCGGTCCCGAGCTAATTCAAGAAACGACAGAAAAGATCCTCCAGATCAGAGACAATCTCTTGAAAGCTCGGAGTCGCCAAAAGAGTTACGCCGACAAACGCCGCAGCCCCTGCAATTCGAAGTGGGAGATCACATACTCCTAAAGGTTGCACCTTGGAAGGGAGTGGTCTGCTTCGGAAAGAAAGGAAGCTAGCGCCACGATACGTAGGACCCTTTAAGATTCTGCAAAGGATCGGCAAAGTGGCTTACCGACTCGAACTGCCGGAGTAACTTAATAATGAACATCCGACTTTCCACGTGTCTAATCTCAAAAGTGCTTAGCCGAAGAAAATCTGCATGTCCCTCTCGAAGATCTGCAAATCAACGAGACTCTCCATTTCGTAGAAAAGCCTGTGGAAATCATGGACCGAGAGGCCAAGAAACTTCGACGCTCTCGCATCCCTATCGTGAAGGTCTGATGGGAAGACAAACGCGGCGCCGAGTTCTCTTGGGAATTGGAAAGTGACATGAAGTCCAAGTACCCGCATCTATTTGTTACAACTACTACTTGAATTTCGGGACGAAATTCCCTAAAGTAGGGGAGACTGTAACAACTCGAAAATTCGTTGTTATCTTTTTATTTGTCTTTCCGATGTACCTACCTTTGTAATCCCGATATTTCGTTTATAATAAAGTTTATGTTAATTAAATATTGGTGTTATACGTTATTATCGCATCTAATCGCCTATTAAATCGCATCGCTAATCTCATCCCATCGCAAATCGCAGTTAATCTTATATGGTTTTATGTTATTTATGTGTTATGTGTGTTTGTGGTTATGATTACGCTCGCTATCGCATCTATCTCGCGCACTCGAATCGCTAAATCGCACTATTATATCAAGTATAACGCTTAACGCTTTACTAAAAAGCTTAATATAATTCCTAATACGAAACGAATCGCCAAACGAGCACTTAACGCGAAATAAACGAAGAAAACCCAACTTTTGGGTCAAGTTCGCTCGAACTTGGTAATACCAAGTTTGGCCGAACTTGACTGGCCAAACTTGGATTTCCTTTCTCCCACTAAGTTTGCTCGAACTTGGCTGAGTCTTTAAGAACTCAGCAAGTTCGACCGAACTTGGCATAACTCCTTAGAATATCTAGCAATTCGCCGAACTTGCATGAAAACATGCAAGTTCGACCGAACTTGGCCTCTCAAGCCCTCATTCTTGCATTCTCCTATCAATACCCAGCTCCATTCTCTCATTTGAACTTGCTGCAACTTCGCTCTGAGCTCCCGAAACCCTCTGTTTTCTAAGTAAGAATCAACCCGATTTCAACTACAATGATGTTCAACAACGTTTTACAAACGTTTACAACGATTTTGCACAAGGCATTGCCTTCGTTTTCATCAAATATCTTCTATTTTACGAAAATCTTCATCTTTTTCCACAAAACTTATGTTTTCCACTAGATCTATGTTTTGATCTGAGTAAAACCCTTGTAAACCTTGATTTTGACACAAAATACGGACTCTTGATGATTTTTGTTCATTTTCTGATATGAAACAAAGCATTTATCATTCAAGATCCCAAATCTGGAAGCACAAGGACGTTTATGTTGGTTTACACGAGCCGGACTAATCCGAACGAACCCCGAGTTCACCCGGATTAGCCCACGCTTTTGTAAAACTGCTAAAACATGTCTAAAAGACCTCTTCGACCTAAGTTTGCTCAGTAGCACAGGGTTGGAGGGATGAACACTCGATTTTCCTCAGCAAACGACGGGAAATGCAAGATTTTGGACTCGAAAACATCAAGTTCGCTCAAGAATCACCAGTTCACCAGGTCAAGTTCGACCAACTTGTACCCAAATGGGTCAAGTTCGACCGAACTTGGGTTATTTCTCACAAAAGTCTGACAAGTTCGTCCGAACTTGCCTAATTTCTTAAGAAACTATGCAAGTTCGCCCGAACTTGTCCTTTCAGTAAGATTCAACACAAGTTCGCCCGAACATGACAAGATCCCTAAGGATCTTACCAAGTTCGACCGAACTTGCCCCAAATCTCACCAAAACCATGCAAGTTCGCTCGAACTTGTATGATTACATACAAGTTCGGCCGAACTTGTCTACTGCCCAACCAAAACTTAACCGTTTTAGCTTTTCGGAGACTGATGCACTCTCCTCAGTCCTCTAATCTTACTTCAACGCACCCACAGTGAGTATACTTGACCCATTTTCGCTTTAATGCACTTTTTGGGTGTTACATACGTTCCTATATCAAAATCACTTCACAAATCAAAATTGATTATCGCACGCAAGTAATCTGATTGTATATGCTCGATACGTGATACTAGAAACATGTGACTAGGACTTATTTTCGTTAACTTGCCTCCTTAGCTAGTATGGTACTATAGTTTGGCTAACACCCGACGAGGTCTAGTTAGGATGGTCGCGTAAGCCTTTTCACAGTAGTTAGCATGAGAAATGAGCCTATGTTATGTTAAGTATTTTGGTGTATCATGATATGTAATTAGATTGTTTCGCAAAACGCTTTCTCGACTATGCTAGTATTATTCAAACTCATATGCTCACATTTACTTAATTGTATTTACTTGTATTTTAACGTATGTAACAGGTTGGGAATTTTAGCATTGGATGCATGGAGTTATGCTTAGATTAGTTTGCTTAGTTAGTTTGTTGATGTATTTTCTGATTTGGAACTCATGTATGAAATCTAGGGGGAATCGAACCATGTTGTTTTATGAGAAAATCAGAATTTCTGTAATGGTTGTTTGAAATATTATGTTTAATAGTATGGGATGTTAAACGTTAAGTAATGTTGTTGGATAATTGTTACGGAATTTCTCGTGAGACAATCTGGTCGCCTAGTGCCACTAACCCGATGTATCCGCCATCGGTTGGGGTGTGACAATCATCACTTCCATCTGCAAACCCTCCAAGGCCATCTAGTGTCAAAGAGTATCTAGAGCTCAAAAAGAGGCACGCTAAGAGGATGGTTTTGGAAAGAAACCAAGGGAAGGATGACTAACAAATACAACAAATCTTAGTAGAAAAATACAAGAGAGTAGATGCCTTACAAGGTTATTCCACAATGATTTGTTGAAATCTCTCTCATGATCCAATTACTAATGCAGATCTCAGAAAGCTGCTAAGGGAAGATTTTTTAAACCATGTCATGGAGAAGAAGCCATATAATGCAAACAAAGATCAATTAACAGGATGGCCAACTGAATCCCTGCTATGAAATAGTAAGGATAGAAAAGGTGAAGCTCTTTCCTGATATCAAACCTACTCCTCCTGACTGGAAAATGGGAAAAAGACAAATGATAAAAAAGACTTAAAGATAAGGAGGATGAAGGAAGAAATGGATGCAAGTAACATGGGCACCATAAAAACAATGGCAAAACAGGATGAGTCAACAACCTTTGAAAATTACAAAAAGCTTGAAATCAAAAGAGAAAAGGATCCCTCAACACTGAAACAGCCAGAATATAATCAACTACACTTCCCTATAAAACCTTGGTTGAACCTTTTGAGTTTCCATCAGCAGGAAATATCTCAATAGCTGCAAGGAACTTCCTCAGACAAATTGAAAAGAAGGACGAAGCCAGAAAAGAAGATCTTGCTGACATAATCATGGGAAGGCCTGTGTCCCCAAACTCATCTGCAATAACTTTGGTCCCAACAAACCCTCCTGATCTTAAAATTATGAAGTGGAAATGAGATATAGAGACCCATGAATTTACATTGCTCAGGGCCAGTGGGAAGGTGCAAAAGATCTCAATGAAAAGTGTCTCATGACTAAAAGTTGAAGATCTGCAAGACCTGATAAGTCTTCCACTAGAAAGGGATTCAGAATGAAAGTTTGTTCATGGCCAAAGCTCTTTTTAAGACAAAGGTTTGCTCATGAAGACCAAACATCTGTTTTCGCCAAACAGATGTTTGGAACAAAGCAATAGAGGTTTAGAACATATGTTTCCTAATGTATAAGTATTAGCTTATTAACAGTTTTTAGCTTAGTTAGATCAGAGGTTTGATTACACTGATGTTTGCAACATCGGTGGAATCTTTTCTGTTAGGAATGTTAGATATCACTATCAGGGTGATGTCAGCCAATCACAAACAGACCTTTGTACGTAGTATAAATAGATCTCACCTGTTAGAGATCTGCCCATCACTTTACCCACCTTCTTTTTATACGAACGGATTTGTGAGTGATCAGGCTGACGGGGAGTTTTTAGAATCATAATATTGTAATTTGAAATCATATGATTCAATGGAAAACAATTATTGATAATATCTTTCTATTTGTGTGTTTACATTTATTTGTCTTTCAATTTATAAATTGTTTGTTCATATTTTTCTTAAAAACCACAAATGTCAAACTCAGATCCTAACAAATACACTAAACAAACAAAATATATTTGGAATGTAAATAAGCAACATCCATCTTTATTCTTTTAGATCCCTTCGGTTCATCCTAGAACCATGCTAACATCAACAATTGACGAAAACACTATTTTTGACCAATCTAGTATCGAGACTATGGTAGTATTTTGTGTCTTGGGACCCTTGAGCTTTCGTCCACTTGTGTCAACTTGTGAAGTCAGGTCCCTATTGTATAACTAATTATGATGATGCCATGTTGGTGTTCGTATACCACTATGTCTTGTGATCGTAAAAATCTTTTTTTTTTCAGTCGAGTCGAATAATTTACCATGTTACATTGTGTTTAGTATTATAGTCCCCATATTGGTCATGATAAATGTTAAATATATTCGTTTAAGTTTGAGCTCGGTTTGTTTATTAATTATTTATTTATTTATATACATCTATACATAGTTTTATACAAATATTTTTTATTTATTTAACATAGAGTAAATTGCCATTTTCGTCCCTGAGGTTTGGGCACATTTGCCATTTTCGGCCAAAATGACACTTTGGTACCATTTTGCCCCTCATGTTTGTAACTTTTTGCCATTTTCGTCCAAATGCCTAACCTAGTTACTTTATAACGTTAGATGGGTTATTTTTGAAAGAGTAAATTGCCATTTTCGTCCCTGAGGTTTGAGCACATTTGCCATTTTCATCTAAAATGACACTTGTAACTCCGGCACCGTCTCCGGCACAACCTGCAACTCCGGCACAACCTGCAACTCCGGCACAACTGCTACTCCGGTACCACCTACAACTCTGGCACAACCTGCAACTCCGGCACAAACCTGCAAGTCAGGCATTGTCTCCGGCACAACTGCAACTCCGACACAAACCTGCAACTGCCGGAGTTGCAGGTGGCGCCGGAGTTGCAGGTTGTGCCGGAGATGGTGCCGGACTTGCAGGTTTGTGCCGGAGTTGCATGTTGTGCCGGAGTTGTAGGTGGTGCCGTAGTAGCCGGATGTGCCGGAGACGGTGCCGGAGTTGCAAGTTGTGCCGGAGACGATGCCGGAGTTACAAGTGTCATTTTGGATGAAAATGGCAAATGTGCCCAAACCTCAGGGACGAAAATGGCAATTTACTCTTTCAAAAATAACTCATCTAACGTTATAAAGTAACTAGGTTAGGCATTTGGACGAAAATGGCAAAAAGTTACAAACGTGAGGGGCAAAATAGTACCAAAGTGTCATTTTAAACGAAAATAGCAAATGTGCCCAAACCTCAGGGACGAAAAATGCAATTTACTTTTTAACATTTTATAAATAGTTTAGTTACATAATCAGGTAAATTATGCCCCCCCCACCCCCCCCTTCAGTTCAGAAGAAATTTTTCTAAGCTTTCAAGCCTTTGAGTTTTGCAATTTGAAACCAAAAATGGTAACTCTTTACAAAAATGTTTATTACAAAAATGTTTATTCCCTTCACTTGAGATATTTTAGTCATTTCATGTGAATATAATATATGTAAATTCATGCTTATACATTATATATATATATATATATATATATATATATATAAATAAAAATAACTATGAAATAGTAAATGTGATAATATAACATACTTAATGTATAACTAGTTCATTATTTGTGTGTTATATATTACTTATCCCCCATTCATGTTATTCCTTTTCTATGCATTTCACATTCACATTCATGTTTTTATTTTTAGATGTTTTTTACAAAAAAAAAAAACTTATCCCTCCTTCTCCATGTCCTCTTTTCTATCCTATAGTGTCACCTAAAAACATCCAAGAACACCCTAATTATCGGTGCTCTTACTAAGTTGCAAACTTTCAATTTATTTTAAAATTATTAACCTAATTAATGTGAAATATGTGTATAGAGTGTCACACCTCAACCCGTGGCAGATTATCGATCAGAGCGTATTGATTGTCCGTAACTCATGAAACTATTTAATATTTCATAATTATTCATGTCATTTATTAAACTGTCACACCAAAGCATACAAAGTTCAAATAATCCAAACATAACTCAAAATAAAATAAATAGAATATCCATTGTTTAATTCTAAGGCTATTCCTATGTGACTTAGTTTATAGTCTTCAAACCTCATTTCTTTTACCACATACAAAATATTTGGCTCAACTACGAAAACTAGTGAGTAAATCTGGTTTTGAATGAAAATTAAGTTATTTTGAAAATAGTCATGCAATCATGTGCTAATTGAATATTCACAAAAATAAAACAATAAATAAAATGAACCAATCCTTGATTGTGTCCCAAATTCCGAGGAGTTAGACTAAATGATGACAGTTCTAACCACCCATAACCATGGGTAAAAGGTCCACCTACGGATCCTAATTATGACTGACTTAACTACCACATACAATTCCAATGAACAAGTAGACACATAACACATAATTTACACAATCAATATGCATACTTGACTTAATAGTTAAAATGAATATGAGATTTTGTGACATGATGATAGAACCCAAAATGTATTAAAGTAAAACAGGAAAGATCAACTCATTGTTTGTGAAAATGATCAACAAATGATAACAAACGAGAAAATGAATAATCCAAATAAAATTATCCTAAAATATATAAATAACAAATTCTAAACAAACAGAACGACATAAACGAGACTAAGAAATTGGGTTCTCTTATACGAGGACCCTTGTATGAAAAAATATTTGATATATATAAATTCCTAACAAAAGATATATAAATAATTTAAGTGGTTACCTAAATAAATATGATTGTAATTAGGATTATTGTTTCAAGATATAATAACATAAAGTTTATTATGCTGTTATATTTTTGTGAGTGTTGTATGTTGATAAATAATTTCTCAAAAAACCAATAAATAAATGTACAAATCCCTAAAAATAATTAAATATATAAGTCAATACATGAATAAATAAATATGAATTTTTGATTGGAAATATTATTCAGAAATAATAACATAAATTTTACATATGTTACAAGCATTAAATTTAAGTATTTATAAATAATCCATCTACTAAATTTTACTAACTAGAAATTATAGTCATTTTATATGAAATACTATTCTATCCAACATGGTTATATTTGTACAATAAAATTAGTTATTCTTATAAAAAAAGGAAAACAGTTTTATAATTTATGTGATCTTCTCATTATAAACAAATTACAATTTAAATGTGAAACTTGCTATAAAAATTTTATAACTTTATTATTTTCAGGAAAAATTAGAATATATCATTGGTATATAATATTTTGATTAATTTGTATTTTATTATGATTTTCTAGCTTAACATAAAAAAAACCGTCATCGCCGCCACCGCCATCTCCTTCTGGTGGGCGGACCTCGTCTCCTTGTCTTCGTATTTCACTGGCACCTGAACCGAAAATGCTATCACTATCGTCTTCATCCCCCCGCCTTGCCACCGTCCGAAAAGAGACAACCACCATTTCTGGATTTGGAAATCGGCTACCATCATCGTTCTATCGTTCGTTTTTCCGGTGACCCGACCTCACCAGTAACCCCCTTGTCTTTGTCTGAAACTGAAGCCTGGGGAGATTATGGAAGTTGCGGTTGTTAAGGTCGTGAAGGACGAACTTCGATCCATAATTAGGGTTTCTTGC
Source organism: Scalesia atractyloides (assembly GCA_947069175.1). Taxonomy (NCBI): domain Eukaryota; kingdom Viridiplantae; phylum Streptophyta; class Magnoliopsida; order Asterales; family Asteraceae; genus Scalesia; species Scalesia atractyloides. Next base: position 35,420,144 of record CAMTDV010000025.1, read on the forward strand.
AGCATTGAGAAAGCTGTGTAGTTAATGAGAATTATACCGTATTCGTATTCGAGTGAGGTGGAGGGAAAGGTTTCCTTTTCATACCCTGGGTTGCCAACTTGCCAAAAGCAGGATGCGCATTGGATGGCAGTACATGAGCAATAGATGTTTGTATAAAATTAAACAGTACTTTAGTAAGGAAGAAAAAATTGTTAACTAATATAGGGTGAATGTATAGTGATTTAAAAAAAAAAAAAAAAACATGATATCTTATAACTTTAAAAAGAGATATTAATACACCTACAAATTTTGATCTTTTTTCTATCATATTCACTAGACTATAAAAATCAGCATAAAAAAATTGCAGTTTCTGTACTAGCAAAAGCGAATGTTATTCTACTGAATAAAACAGACTTCAAAACCATTTTAAGTGGTTATTTATGCTTTCAACAATTGCATTTCCCCCAAAATCTACAAAGGGAATTCATAAATTGTACATAGTAACTAATATACAACGATTGCTTAACTCGAAATTCTAAAATTACAGGATTTTAACTTTAGAATGAAGCCAGAACACATAGCCACCCAGATTCATTCTACCGATGCGTTATTTACCTATATCTTGATCATCTGAAGATAGAACAGTTAAGGAGCCGCTTAGATGAAAAATAACGCATATTATAAAAGTCCTAAAACCGGCGAGTTATTGAAAATGGGCTTCTCTTTGACACCAACATCGTCACACACGCTTTTCCTTCGTGGTTTCGCCTCTCCAAGCATTGTTATCACATCCCTCATTGAAGGTCTCTCTTTTGGTAGCTTGTTAGTACATAAAAGTGCAATTCTTAGCACCAAAAGCATTTCTTCTTGCACATATTTGCATTCCCCTCCTATTTCTAGATCCATTGTACCTTCCAATTCTCTTTTGTTCATTTTATTCCGAACCCATTCAACAATATCTACGGAGTTGCCAAATGACGGGTCCAACGGTTGTTTCCCTGTTAACAACTCTAAAAGCACAACTCCAAAGCTGTATATGTCACTTTTTTCATCCACCTTCAATGTGTAACCGTATTCTGTAATATATTATATATTTCAAAAATTTCAGCCCTTAAACTTCAGTTACACTTCGTTTAAAATTTATATCGAGATAGATTGTAAACGGGCAAAAAGCTGCGCCGCTACCCTTTTTGAATAACAAAGCTAAGTCTTTTAAAAACAACGTTCATAGATCTCGGGGTCATAACATCACTATGCGTGACCCTTTGAACTCGACTAAGTAAGTCCATAATCTCTGACGCCAGAAAACCAAAGTATCAAAACAAATGGGATTCATGAGAATGAGGATAAAAGGACATGTTTCACAACAGATGGGTTCAGTAATATATTCAATAAAAAGCCAAAACCAGTAATATTTCATGTCAAGTTTTAACCTAAAATAATTCTTTATCTAAAGTTGTATTAAATTATTACAGTGAAATTTATTAGAAAACTATATTGTTAAGATATCACTTTAGTTTTTAAAATAAAGATATTTCGAAGTCGTTGCCTTTAAACTTTTAAATATTTTGAAACCATTTAAAGTCACTTGACTTTAAAACTAAATTCCTAATTGTACATCCTTAATTAATATGTTATTAATTTATACCCTATAAATAAGTACGTTGAAATTGACCTTAAGGGCTTAATGTTCAAACAAAGGGACTCACCTGGGGCTATATATCCGTAAGATCCAGCCACCATTGAGACGGTCTCGTTCTTCCGAACCATGGTCCGTGCCAAACCAAAGTCCGCAATCCGCGCCTCGAAGTCGGCATCAAGAAGAATATTGTTAGATTTTACGTCACGATGAATAACCGGCGGATGGCAGTCATGGTGAAGGTAAGCCAAACCGTGCGCGACACCTAGCGCGACATTATACCTCGAGACCCAATCGACCAACATTCTTCCCGACTTTTTCATGTGTAACGCCTCGGCAAGGTTCCCGTTTGGCATGTACTCGTAAACCATCATAACATCGGCTTCGTTATGGAGATAGCCTAACAATCTAACAATGTTTCGATGTCGCAATCGCCCTAGAAGGTTCACTTCTACAAATAAGTCATCCCCGTTTTCGATATCCGGCTCCGACCGCCACAGTTTCTTCACGGCCACCACAGAATGCGACGGGTGGTGGATCGTGGCCTTGTAAACGATCCCACTTCCTCCCATTCCGATCACATTCGACTCCTTGATGCTCGCCATGATATCCGCACTAGTGAAACCAAGTCTTTGAAACGCTATAAGTCGCCACGGCCATTCCATACCGCGCTTTATAAGCCATCCATCTAAAAACCCGTAAAGAAACCATCTTCCGTACAACCACCGCCCCGTGAACGCTGCGATCCCGATCGTTAAAATCACACAAACCCCAAAAAGGAAACCGAAAATGATGTGACGGACGTGAACTTTCTTTCGCGCAGAACTAGTGGCTCGACCATTTGAACACGGCTTGAGCACGCCCCCGCAAAGCCCGTCATTTCCGACTAAATCATTCGCGTTTATCGTCCGTAACATCCCATTATCCGGAACCGGTCCTTCTAACTTGTTGTACGAAAGATTGACCGTTTCTAAAGCCGGTGAGCTTCCGAAACTGTCCGGAATCTTTCCGACGAATGAGTTATTCGACAGATCAAGAACCGATAACATCGACATTCTTGCTACGGATTTCGGGATTTCTCCCGTCAACTGATTGTGACTTAGATTCAAATTCACAAGCTTCTGGCATGAAGCGATGCTCTCCGGTAGTTGACCGGAGAAACTATTGAACGATAAATCTAGCACCGATAACGCCGGCGAATCCTGAAACCGAGTCGGGATGTCGCCGGAGAAATCGTTGTCGGAAACAACTAATGTTTGCAGATTTGGCATTGAAAATATATCAAACGGCAGATTTGAAACAAGATGATTTGAAGAAACATCAATGAACGAAAGCGAACCCGACAAAGTGAGATCATGAGGAATTTTGCCACTTAAATTGTTATGTGACAATTCTAACCGTTGCAGATCCGGCAAGCTTCCAAGCCCACCCGGAATTTGACACGAAATTCGGTTGTTCTGCAAACGAACTCGAACTAATGAAGAACAAGTTGAAAGACCAATGGGGATAGAACCTGAAAACGAATTGTTGAACAGAATGAGTTTAGTGAGGTTGCCGGAATCACACAACCCCGCCGGAATCTCGCCGGATAATGAGTTTGAAGAAACATCCAACCACTGTAACGGCGAATTCATTCCAAGATTAGCTGGTAATGATCCTGTCAATGAATTCTTCCATAATTCAAGTATTTCCAAATCTGGTAACTCCCCGATGGTAGTCGGAATCGAACCGGTGAGCTGATTGCACATCAGATTTAGTAGCTTTAAGTTCTTCAAGTTGCCTATTTCTTTCGGGATCTCTCCGGTAAACTGGTTATCGGAGAGATCCAGATAAACCAGCGAGTAGAGATTCCCGATTTCGGCAGGAATCTCTCCGTCAAAACTGTTCTGGTAAATGTAAATTGTGGTGAGTTTTTTTAACTCACCCAGTTCGGTCGGGATACTTCCACTGAGTGTCCCAACGGCCAAATCTAGATACTCTAGATTTGTAAGGTTCCCAATCTCTTTCGGGATTGGGCCTTCGAACTCATTGTAACCAATGATCATAACCTCTAGAGACGAAAGCTGACCGATCTCTGACGGGATCGGCCCGGTGAGATTGTTCCCGGAGAGTCCAAGAAACTTCAAATTCTGAAGGTTCTTAAAACTCTTCGGGATTGATCCCACAAAGAAACTCCCTCGGAAATCAATCGTCTGGAGTGACGTGGCATTTCCAAGGGACTCCGGGAGGTACCCGGCAAAATTGTTACCGGAAGCATTAACAGATTTCAGCCGGGTAGCTCCCGTTCCAAACCCTGCTGGGAACTCCCCGACGAACTCGTTTTGACTGACGTCAATCGTTTCGATTGACGTCAGATTCGCAAACGACTTCGGCAGCGTCGACGAAAACCCGTTCGACGAAATGTTTAGAAAGGAAAGATGATAGAAGTTTTGAAAGTCGTCGGAGATATTTCCGGTGAGATTCATGTTTGATAGATCAAGCTTTTCAACAAACCCATGTTCATTGCATGTAACACCTCTCCAGTTGCAATGTGACACAGACGACGTCGTGTTCCAGTCATTCAAATAGTTTAAAGAATCAACAATGGCGGATTTGATAGACATGAGTGACGAAATTTCGTCACTGGAAACAATAGGAAGGAGGATAGCAAGAATTATGAACATATGGGCTTCCATTTCTGCAAACAAAAAGCTTGATGATAATGGTGAATATTAATTGAAAATGAAAAGGTTCATGTTATTTTAGATTTCCAAGAAAGTGAGGATGATAATCTCATGGGTGGGAGTGGTGAATGATTAATAAGAAGGATTGAATTATTTAGAAAGTAGGTCTATCTCTCCAGGGTGTTCTTGTATTATGCTCGGTGTTGTATGTATGTTGGTAATTTTTATTAGATAATAAGGCAAATTATTGAAATCATGATGGTTTGATTGAAGAGGTAATATTTAAAAAATTAAAAATAATGGAAGTTCGTGAAGTCTTGCAAATGGCAATTACTCTGTAAACTCATAATTGACTTTGATTTTACTTGAGGTTTTCCCGACATTCAAACATGGAAGGAATGTGTTTCCAAGTGGCTCCTAACATGCTTTTATGCCACCAATTTCTTATTTAAAAATAATAATAATTAATCAAAAAAAATATTTTAACGAGTTAAATACCTGGTTGGTCCCTGTGGTTTGCGAAAATTACAGACATGATCCCAGTTGTTCACTAATTACAGAGTTGGTCCTAATAGTTGTAATTTTTGCATTCGGGTGGTCCTTATCACTAACTTATGTTAGATTTCCAAGTTAAGTATATGATAAATGTCAATTTTACCCCTTATCTTCTTCCTTATCTCTCTCTCTATAAACAACCCTACCAAACCACACACCTACACCTCCCATTTACAATTGTTAACCACCATTCTAAACAGCCATTTATGTTCATTCACCATCTTCAACACTCACCTCCACTTTTTGAACCACCATGGAACAACCCGACCACCACTTGCTCACCTCGTCATCACTGGAAATCACAACCACCCACCCCCATAAACCCCCTCCATCTTCAACACCATCCATCATAACCGGCGTCAACCTCTGACCACCAAATTCATCACACCAGCGTCAACTTTCAGCATCCATCACAATCAGCGTCAACCTGCTTACCTCATCACCACCGACGTCAACCTCCAACCACCAATATCATCACCCCACCACGCTAACCACCACCCTCCTCCGATATAACTACCATAAACAACCACCAATAACCTATTGCTTGTGTTTTTCAAAGAAATGCAGAAAGCTTGTGTTTGAATTTTAAAAGGAAAGAGCGGGTGCAGGTGGAGATTTTGTGTCACACCCCGATCCGCAGCGGAATAAGAGTCGGGGCATAATTGGGTTATCACCAAAGCTCATGATATTTACTAATATGTTTCATATTTATTTAAGTCAAAATTACATCCTCAATAATCCAAACATGTTCATACAAATACAAAGAAAAATAATCAACTAAACAATCCAAGCTCTAAACCAGTTTATTCTTCTAAGCCAATCCTATGTGTTTCTTGCTGCAGCTGGATCACCTGTATCATGTGTAAAAATGGAGGTTTTTGGGTCAACATAAGTTGGCGAGTGAACCTTGTTAGATAAACATTTATTATTGATTTCTTGTTATCTTTATCATGGAAAAATTGTGCAATAGTCATATGTGAGCAAATGTAAATAATCAAACAATAACAATAACAACCACATACAATAACATACAATAACATATCAACTTGCATGAATATATAACATGAATGAAACTGTATATGTTGGCAACGTCACGTTCACGCTCATAATGTAATGGGGAACGGACGGCCTATGATGAATGTCTGTGCGATCAAGGCTCAATCAAACGGAGCCGATCGTACGTTGGCAACGCCCGGTTCACGCTCATAATGTAATGGGGAACAGCTCAACGCTCATAATGTAATGGGGAGCGGCGGCATATGATAATGTATGTACTGAAAATGATAAATTAAATCTAAACAATAACCACACAAACAGTTGATACAAGTTGAATACACATTTGTTCATGGATATGATGTATGCACAATGATTTAAATATAATAAATGGTAAGACACATGATACACCCCAAAAACGTGATTAAAACGGGGAATTTGTAGAGATTCACTCATATTGGGTGCGTTCGGTTGATGATGATGAAATGCGCACGAGTTTGGAGGATTGATCGACGAGACTTAACTAACCTAAATAATAACGGGAAGTATGGTAATGAGTGGATTTTATTAATAATTTTAATAAGATTTTTATATATATTTTTGTGAGTTTAAGGCTATTATCTATCTTTAAAAACATTATTTTTAAGCATTTTTAATTGATTTTTAAACTAAATAAATAAATAAAAATATAAAAAAATGTTGACTTTTGCGTTGACCATTGACCGGTGACCGGGACTGTTGACCGTTTGACCGGTTTGCTAAAGTGTAAGTGTGCGCCGGGTAAGGCTTGAACCCGAGACATCCCGTACGCGTGCACGCAGCTCTACCAACTGAGCTACGTGTCTAACCCGAAATAATTCTGTTTTTAATTATATTTATATACTATTTTAGTTTATTCAAAATTCTTTTATTTTCAAAAAGGGTTTTAATCATCGAACCGGAGTGTGCAACAGGTCTCGAACCCGGGACCTGTGGGTTAGTGTTGCACACAGTCCACCGCTGGACTGTGTGTCTAACCTGGTTAATATACCGATTTTTATTATACTTAACAACTTCAGTGAGTTAATCCGGTTCAGTTAGAAAAAGAAAACATCTTTGTTACGGAGCATACGTGTGTGTCAAGGATCGAACTCGCGGCGTGTGATATATGTGCGCACACAGTCCACCGCTGGACTGTGTGTCTAACCCGAGATAATATCCAATTTATATTAAACTTATAAACAACTAACTTCATCTTCTTCGTTACAATATCACAGACTACGATTACTCTACTGTTTCTTGTTTAATTCGATTGACAAACATTCAAATGACTAAAATGAAATGGCAGAGAAGATTTCGGAAGTAAACATACCGGAGAAACGATCTATCTCAGAATTCCGGCGAAGTCGTCGGCTCTGTTTTTACGGGTTTCGTCTGAGCGGACAGATTAACAATTTTGATTAGCTAGATGCGGAATTGAAGCACTGAACAAGAATTACCAGAAGGTTTAAAAGGCTATACCGTTTCACAGCGAGAATTGGGAACTTTCAGAAGTTTTCCGGCGAGTGTTAATTATCCGATATCGTCGTCTGAAACTGATTCTGATTGAAGGGTTTGAGTTAGCAAAAGCTTAACAACTGATAGACGATGAAAGAATTGAGAGACTTACTGATTTGATGGAAGACACGGTTTTCCGGCGAAAGTCCGGCGAGTTCAAAAAGTTTTTCCGACGAACTGAAAGTAAAGCGAAAGTGAAATTGAAGGTTCTGCGGATGAGTTTGAGTCGCGAGAGGGGGCTATGGTTGGAGTAATTCAGGAAGTGCAGATTTTCGGTTATTAAAACCGATCACCACATGAATTCAAGTCCATTCAAGACTAAATTGATTGAAGGTGTCGGTGTATCGGTTATTTTCAGAAAACCGCGAACACTCAAACGTTTTTGGACGTTTAGAAACCGATTACGGTTACAGTTGGCGTAAACCGGTTGATTCCTGAGTGAAGTTATCATTTAATTGTTTCCTAGAACTCACAGAAAACATCAAGTGGCGGAGTGGTTATATGTGTGCGAGTTAAGTCGTTGAGCCTTTCCGGCTGACCCGGGTTCGAGTCCCGGCAGCCTGTTTTTCATTTTATTTATTTTATTTTTACTTTTTATCAATTATAGCTTTTATATTCTAGTTTGTTTATTAATTATGCATCGTTCAAAATTAAAATCAACATAAATACGCAACGAAACATTTATAACTTGATATTCGATTACAAACGAAGCGGGTTTGGAAAACCCGTTTTTGACAAATGTTACAGTATCCCCTACTTTTAGGAATTTCGTCCCGAAATTTAAGTAGTAGTAGTAGGAAAAAGATGCGGGTATTTTTTGCGCATTGAGTCTTCACGTTCCCAAGTAAACTCAGGTCCCCGTTTCGATTCCCAGCGTACCCTAACAATTGGAATGCGACTCCGTCTTAAACGTTTTTCTCCGAAGTCCATGATCTCTACTGGTCTTTCAATAAAATGCATAGATTCATCAATCTGAATATCTTCCAGAGGAATATGGAGGTTCTCATTAGCGAGGCACTTCTTCAAGTTTGATACGTGGAACGTGGGGTGAATTCTGTTGAGTTCTTCTGGTAGATCAAGCTTGTATGCTACAGGTCCTACTCTTTCGAGTATCTTGAAAGGTCCTACGTAGCGTGGTGCTAGCTTGCCTTTTTGGCCAAAACGAACTACTCCCTTCCAAGGTGATACTTTTAAAAGTACATGATCCCCAATGTTAAACTCCAAAGGCTTTCGTCGTTTATCTGCATAACTCTTTTGACGACTTTGAGCCGCTAGGAGATTGTTTCGAATTTGATGGATCTTGTCTGTGGTTTCTTGAATCAATTCTGGACCGGTGATTTGAGCTTCCCCAATTTCGTGCCAACATACTGGAGATCGGCACTTACGACCATATAAAGCTTCAAAAGGTGCCATGCCGATGCTTGAATGATAGCTGTTGTTGTACGAAAATTCAACTAATGGTAGATGAGCGTCCCAATTTCCCTTGAAGTCTATGACACATGCTCGAAGCATATCTTCAAGAGTTTGAATGGTGTGTTCAGATTGTCCATCAGTTTGAGGATGATAAGTGGTACTGAGGTCTAATCGTGTACCCAAAGCGGTTTGTACGGCCTGCCATGTTCGTGAAGTGAAACGACCATTACGATCCGAAATAATGCTTAACGGTACACCATGTCGGCTTACGATTTCGCTGATGTAGATACGAGCTAGCTTCTCGTTCTTGAAATCTTCGCGGATTGGAATAAAGTGAGCTGATTTTGTAAGACGATCAATGATTACCCATATAGTGTCATACCCACCAGAAGTGCGAGGTAACCCGGTAATGAAGTCCATGGTTATGTTTTCCCACTTCCATACAGGTATTTCAGGTTGGACCAGAAGTCCTGAGGGTCTTTGATGTTCAGCTTTTACCTTGGAACATGTAAGGCACTTGGAAACAAAAACAGCAATATCCTTTTTCATTCCAGGCCACCAGTAGGTGTATCGAAGGTCTTGATACATCTTGTCGGCTCCTGGGTGTATAGAGTATCGTGTTTTGTGTGCCTCATTAATAAGGAATTCACGAAGGTTGTTGTGGTCAGGAATCCATATGCGATCTAGATAGTACAGAATACTGTCAGATTTAGTTTCAATTTTAAGTTCAGCTCCACAGGACAGCTCCTTTCGTACGTCGTCTTCTGTTATTGAAACATGTTGGGCTTCTCGAATTTGATCTTTGATGTCGGTTATGATTTGCGAACATAGAAGACGAATGGAGTTCGCATAACCCTTTCGACTGAGTGCATCGGCCACCACATTTGCCTTGCCAGGGTGATATCGAATTTCACAGTCGTAGTCATTAAGGAGTTCGACCCATCTTCGTTGCCTTATGTTTAACTCCTTTTGGTTGAAGATATGTTGAAGACTCTTGTGGTCAGTGTATATTTCACACTTAGTACCGTAGAGATAATGTCTCCATATCTTAAGAGCGAACACAACGGCTCCAAGTTCTAGGTCGTGGGTGGTGTAGTTCTTCTCATGAATTTTGAGTTGTCTAGAAGCATAAGCTATCACCTTTCCTCTTTGCATTAGAACACAGCCTAGTCCTTGCCCTAACGCGTCGCAATAAACCACGAAGTCATCACAACCTTCAGGAAGAGTGAGAATTGGTGCATCACAGAGTTTTTGTTTAAGGGTTTGGAAGGCTTCTTCTTGTTTGGGTCCCCATATGAAGGGTTTTCCTTTATGAGTTAAAGCCGTGAGTGGTACAGCAATGCGGGAGAAATTTGAAATGAAACGGCGATAATAACCAACCAAACCAAGGAATGATCTTACTTCGGTTGGTGTACGTGGCGCTTGCCATTCTTGTACTGCTTTGATCTTTGAGGGGTCGACATGTATTCCCTTGTCATTAACAACATGTCCAAGGAATTGTACCTCTTTTAACCAGAATTCGCATTTGGAGAATTTGGCGTAAAGCTTTTCATTCTCTAAGAGTGTAAGGATGAGTCGAAGGTGCCGTTCATGATCAGACTTAGACTTTGAATAAATGAGGATGTCGTCGATGAAGACTATAACAAAACGATCAAGATAGGGTTTGCAGACTCTGTTCATTAGATCCATGAAGACAACTGGAGCGTTGGTTAAACCAAATGGCATGACCATGAATTCATAATGACCATAACGAGTTCGGAAGGCGGTCTTTGGGATGTCTTCTTCATGTACTCTAAGTTGATGATAACCAGAACGAAGGTCGATTTTGAAAAACAGCTGGCGCCTTGAAGTTGGTCAAGAAGATCATCAATGCGAGGTAATGGATAGCGATTCTTGATCGTTAACTTGTTGAGTTCTCTGTAGTCGATGCACATGCGAAACGTTCCATCTTTCTTCTTCACAAAAAAGACAGGTGCACCCCAAGGCGAGGAGCTAGGACGTATGAATCCTTTGTCATCAACTCTTGCAATTGACTGGCTAGCTCTGGCATTTCGGATGGGGCTAACCTATAAGGAGACTTTGCAACTGGTGTAGCACCAGGTATAAGATCAATGCGGAATTCGACTTCTCTCAAGGGAGGAAGTCCTGAAATGTCGTCAGGAAAAACTTGCGAGAAATCTTTTACTACTGGGATGTCTTCAAGTTTCTTCTCCATGGTTCCCTTTTTGACGACATGAGTTAAAATGCGACATAATTCTTGCGGAGATATTTTCGAGCTTGAAGACAGGACATTAATCTGAGCCCTTTCGATGCGGTTTCTCCAAAGATTCGTAGAGTCTGACCGTTTGAAAGAGGAATGCGTATAAACTTTTCGTGGCATACAACTTCAGCCTGATGTTGGCTGAGCCAGTCCATACCAATTATAATGTCAAAGCTTCCAAACTTCATAGGAATGAGGTCAACTGGAAAATCGTGATCGTTTAAGGTGAGAGTACAATTGCGTATAATAGAGTTTAATGAGACCGGTTTTCCGTCAGCAACTTCTACTGTTATGGATTCCATGAGCTTATCACGAATTTGGTTTAGGATGGGTTCAAACTCTAAGGACACAAAACTTTTATCCGCGCCAGTATCAAACAACATGGATGCATAACTACCATTGATAAGAAACGTACCGTTAACCACATTGTTGTCAGCTCTAGCCTGGTTAGCGTTGATGTTGAAAGCTCTTCCTCTTGCAGGTGGAGGAGCTTGGTTAGCTTGATTCACCGGATTTGCTTGGGCTTGAGCATGTATAATGTTCACCAAACGTGGACAAGTGTTTCTAAAGTGGTTTGGGTCTCCACAATTGTAGCAAGCCCGCATAGGTTGCACCATGGGATAGTTGGGTTGGTAGTATGATTGGGCTAAATGTTGGGTAGGTGGTAGTAGTAGGGGTTGTTGGGCTTGACCCATTATTTGATGGTGGGTTTGGGTTGAGGGCTGGTGGCGGTTCGTTCGTTGAGGTATGCGACAGGTTTGAACAGTGTGACCTGCGCGACCACAGCCGGTGCAATGTTGACAGGGATGATCAGGAAAGTGATGGTATTGGCAACGGTTGCATTTTGGTAATGGGCCAGAGTATGGCCTTTTATATGGTGCAGGTGAGGGGGCAACTTGGGTAATGGGTGCAGCAGGGATAGGGTAATTGGTTTGTGTGACAGCGAAGTTTCTGGTGTTACGTTTCCTCTTGTTAGCAAACTTAGAGGAGGAGGTGGAATGGTTTGAAGTTTGGCCCTCCACGGGGGCTTTCTTTTTCTCCTCTTTAAATTTACCGTTGCGAATTCGATTCTCGGTCAGTTCAGTAGCTAGTTCCATAGCAGCTTCAAGTGTTGCTGGCGAAGTGCTGAGAACTGAATCTTGAATTTTCGAGGGAAGACCTCGAATATAATGCTCGACTAAACGGTAAATTGGGGTGAACAAGTTAGGGACCATCTGGTTCAACTCTAAAAACCTTTTGTTGTAGGAAGTATGATCTCCCTCCTTTTGCTTCAATGAATGAAATTCGTCCTCTAACTTTTTAATCTCACTTCTAGGACAGAATCGTCTCGTCATGATTTCCCTTAACTCCTCCCACGTTAAGGCCATTGCATCTTCGATTCCTCTCTTACCCTTTTCAGTATTCCACCAGGTAAGAGCTACCCCAAATAGTCTCCCGGTTGCGTATCGTACCTTGCGATCCTCGGGACAATCGCAGTTGAGGAAGGTGTTTTCCATTTCCTCAAACCAGTGGAGGAGAGCAGTGACACCTTCGGTCCCTTCAAATTTCGGAGGATCGCAAGACTTGAAATGTTTATATGAGCACTTGTTGGTAGGAGGGTTGCCGATGTTCTGGTCTTCTTGCTGGGGAGGATTGGTGAGATTTGTGGCGAGAGCTTGTTGTACTTGAACCACAATGTCAGGAAGTACCGCGGCCATTTGTTTTGCGATTTGAGTGGCCAAGCGTTCGTGTGACCTTCCTGATTTTCTACCCCCTCGTTGTTGCCTAGCCGACATCTACAGGAACATATATAAGAAGATTGTGAGTTTATGGAGTCTTTTTAGGTGTCATGTGTCTTAAAGAAAATGAAAATAACATAAATATCAATAATGCAACTACATCCATAGGATGTCTTGGGTTTGCTCATGTTGGGCCTCAAATGTCCCCCATACCTTCACCTGTATAGTCATGTGGGCCCCCATGACTATTGGCTTGGTAGGATTCACATTAGTATTGGCGGTTTAACACTCGCATCACCCGAATGAAAACCATGAAATATGTTTACGAGATGTATGGTCGGAATATGTCCAGGTGTAGACACAATGACAACTCAAAGTGGGGTAGCTCACACGATGTTTGGTATAGCATGCTTTGGCATAATAGGTACTTCGTACTCTCATCGTTAGTCCCCAGGTAGGCAAACTGGTCCTTTATTTTGGATTGATACGAATGCCAAGCCTAGACAGGACGTTCCGACTACCGGTACTTGTACCCTTCCAGTTACTACATGCCCGTCATGAGAACTCACTTTGATGTGATTTGAAAATACAAAAATCATTGTAAAAACAATCATGAAAATGATGTGATGTGTGCTCTCATGGATATGATATGTTATGAGAATATGATTCATGATAGGCATTATATAATAATATGTACTTATGAACATGCTTGCATAACGTTGAATGTAACATTAAACATAAAACATATAAACATCATGAATTTTGCATGTAACACACAAAAAATCTTAAAAATTTCTAATCAACTATAGTATAGGCTCTAAGGGTCTAATAACCTATCCTATATCCCTATAGTCATGGCTCTGATACCAATCTGTCACACCCCGACCCGCAGCGGAATAAGAGTCGGGGCATAATTGGGTTATCACCAAAGCTCATGATATTTACTAATATGTTTCATATTTATTTAAGTCAAAATTACATCCTCAATAATCCAAACATGTTCATACAAATACAAAGAAAAATAATCAACTAAACAATCCAAGCTCTAAACCAGTTTATTCTTCTAAGCCAATCCTATGTGTTTCTTGCTGCAGCTGGATCACCTATATCATGTGTAAAAATGGGGGTTTTTGGGTCAACATAAGTTGGTGAGTGAACCTTGTTAGATAAACATTTATTATTGATTTCTTGTTATCTTTATCATGGAAAAATTGTGCAATAGTCATATGTGAGCAAATGTAAATAATCAAACAATAACAATAACAACCACATACAATAACATACAATAACATATCAACTTGCATGAATATATAACATGAATGAAACTGTATATGTTGGCAACGTCACGTTCACGCTCATAATGTAATGGGGAACGGACGGCCTATGATGAATGTCTGTGCGATCAAGGCTCAATCAAACGTAGCCGATCGTATGTTGGCAATGCCCGGTTCACGCTCATAATGTAATGGGGAACAGCTCAACGCTCATAATGTAATGGGGAGCGGCGGCCTATGATAATGTATGTACTGAAAATGATAAATTAAATCTAAACAATAACCACACAAACAGTTGATACAAGTTGAATACACATTTGTTCATGGATATGATGTATGCACAATGATTTAAATATAATAAATGGTAAGACACATGATACACCCCAAAAACGTGATTAAAACGGGGAATTTGTAGAGATTCACTCATATTGGGTGCGTTCGGTTGATGATGATGAAATGCGCACGAGTTTGGAGGATTGATCGACGAGACTTAACTAACCTAAATAATAACGGGAAGTATGGTAATGAGTGGATTTTATTAATAATTTTAATAAGATTTTTATATATATTTTTGTGAGTTTAAGGCTATTATCTATCTTTAAAAACATTATTTTTAAGCATTTTTAATTGATTTTTAAACTAAATAAATAAATAAAAATATAAAAAAATGTTGACTTTTGCGTTGACCATTGACCGGTGACCGGGACTGTTGACCGTTTGACCGGTTTGCTAAAGTGTAAGTGTGCGCCGGGTAAGGCTTGAACCCGAGACATCCCGTACGCGTGCACGCAGCTCTACCAACTGAGCTACGTGTCTAACCCGAAATAATTCTGTTTTTTAATTATATTTATATACTATTTTAGTTTATTCAAAATTCTTTTATTTTCAAAAAGGGTTTTAATCATCGAACCGGAGTGTGCAACAGGTCTCGAACCCGGGACCTGTGGGTTAGTGTTGCACACAGTCCACCGCTGGACTGTGTGTCAAACCTGGTTAATATACCGATTTTTATTATACTTAACAACTTCAGTGAGTTAATCCGATTCAGTTAGAAAAAGAAAACATCTTTGTTACGGAGCATACGTGTGTGTCAAGGATCGAACTCGCGGCGTGTGATATATGTGCGCACACAGTCCACCGCTGGACTGTGTGTCTAACCCGAGATAATATCCAATTTATATTAAACTTATAAACAACTAACTTCATCTTCTTCGTTACAATATCACAGACTACGATTACTCTACTGTTTCTTGTTTAATTCGATTGACAAACATTCAAATGACTAAAATGAAATGGCAGAGAAGATTTCGGAAGTAAACATACCGGAGAAACGATCTATCTCAGAATTCCGGCGAAGTCGTCGGCTCTGTTTTTACGGGTTTCGTCTGAGCGGACAGATTAACAATTTTGATTAGCTAGATGCGGAATTGAAGCACTGAACAAGAATTACCAAAGGTTTAAAAGGCTATACCGTTTCCAAGCGAGAATTGGGAACTTTCAGAAGTTTTCCGGCGAGAGTTAATTATCCGATATCGTCGTCTGAAACTGATTCTGATTGAAGGGTTTGAGTTAGCAAAAGCTTAACAACTGATAGACGATGAAAGAATTGAGAGACTTACTGATTTGATGGAAGACACGGTTTTCCGGCGAAAGTCCGGCGAGTTCAAAAAGCTTTTCCGACGAACTGAAAGTAAAGCGAAAGTGAAATTGAAGGTTCTGCGGATGAGTTTGAGTCGCGAGAGGGGGCTATGGTTGGAGTAATTCAGGAAGTGCAGATTTTCGGTTATTAAAACCGATCACCACATGAATTCAAGTCCATTCAAGACTAAATTGATTGAAGGTGTCGGTGTATCGGTTATTGTCAGAAAACCGCGAACACTCAAACGTTTTTGGACGTTTGGAAACGATTACGGTTACAGTTGGCGTAAACCGGTTGATTCCTGAGTGAAGTTATCATTTAATTGTTTCCTAGAACTCACAGAAAACATCAAGTGGCGGAGTGGTTATATGTGTGCGAGTTAAGTCGTTGAGTCTTTCCGGCTGACCCGGGTTCGAGTCCCGGCAGCCTGTTTTTCATTTTATTTATTTTATTTTTACTTTTTATCAATTATAGCTTTTATATTCTAGTTTGTTTATTAATTATGCATCGTTCAAAATTAAAATCAACATAAATACGCAACGAAACATTATAAGTTAATATTCGATTACAAACGAAGCGGGTTTGGAAAACCGTTTTTGACAAATGTTACATTTTGATAGTGACGGAGATGGACATTTTGATGGGCCGGTGGTGGAGATTGATGGCGGTGGTGGTGGAGATTGATGGTGGTGGTGGTGGATGGTGGTTGTTATGTAGAAAGAGAAGATGAGTGTGGGCCATCTTTTTTAATTTTTTATTGTTCATGGGCAATCTCGTTATTTCAACACACTTAACTGGAAAACTTAACATGAGTTAGTGATAAGGACCACCCGAGTGCAAAAATTACAACTTTTAGGACCAACTCTGTAATTAGTAAACTATATGGACAAGTCTGCAATCTTCGTAAACCACAGAGACCAACCAAACATTTAACTCTATTTTAACAAAACAAAAATTCAATGATATTTAAAGACATCATAAAGTATCGTTAAAAAGATAAAGATAGGAAGATAGGGTAAACACTTGCGATTTTTGTTTTTGTTTTTTGTTTTCACTTTCTTAGTACTTAGAAATTTAAAAAGATAAAGATAAAGATAAGGTAATAAACACTTACTATTTTTGTTTATGTTTTTTGTTTTCACTTTCTTAATTAGTACATAGAAATTAGAATGTTATATTTTAAAAAAAAATTGGAAAATGAAAACGACACAAATCTAACATTCATTTTGCGAGATTGAGTGTCATTTAATTGGCAAACCAATAAACACGTTAAACTTAACGGGCTTACTGATTTAACGTTATTTTATAACTTTTGTTATGTGTTTTACGTCACCTTTAAGAATTTTGTGCCAAAGACGCATAAGAAATATACATAAATTAATTTTTTTAGTTTCTACCTAGCTTCTTTTAACATTTTATAAATTTATAATTATAATTGTAGTGTCAATCTATTTATTATCGGTAGTTTTTTACTATTGATATAATTAGTAGTTAACTATTTTTCTAATTATTTGTTGTAGTTTTTAGTGTTATTAGGTAGAAATGTATATTCAATGGTAAATATTCTAGTTCCAACCAATTTAAGATCCATCATCTCAAATTTGATTCAAATGATCTATTAACTAGTGAACACTGGCAGCATTTATCCATACCATAAATCAGTTTTTTTTTTAAATTAAATAAATTCATTTGTTTTATAAAAAGATAAACTTCTTTGAAATAAAAGTATACTAAATGAAACACCGAAATAAAAACGGCAATTTTAGAAATAAAGAGCATTCTAGAAATTCGGTAAATGGCTTGTCAGCCAACCCTATTTTTCTGCAAGTTCTCGTTTGCGGGCTACAAAGACTTTTTGCACTTCGACGTCAAGATTTCCGTAAGGCATAATATACGTTTGGAAATCTCTATCTCTCAACGCTGGAGAGACACTTTCACGTTGTTCATTAATCAATGTCGTAGAGGCGAGGATATTTTCCTGTCTTACATCGAACAACGCTTGAATGTAAAGGCTGGTGAACTAATTAATTTTAGTCAACATAGGACCCCATTTTGAGTTTAGTTGATCGTGTGTTCGGTCACTATTACCCCCAAGCGCAACAAAGTGTTTATGGACCGCTTTCCAAAAACCATCTCTTCTTTGTCTGTTCCTTTTATCCAGTCTACCGATACATGGATGAATGCTTTAGCCCAATTTCTTCCTCCTTGGGAGTTCATTCCACTCGGGTGGCCCGTTTCGCGAATCTTCCCTTTTCTTGCCTTTAGCGTTTTTCACATCCTCCTCTACATGCTCTTCTGTTCTAACTTGCATTTCTTTTAAGTTAGGATCAAATTGCGTTTCTTGGACATATTCCTCGCCAGGGTCATCTTCATCATCATAATGTAGTGGTAGCTCTAGTTCCACATTTTCTTCTTCAAAATGAGATGGGTTTCTATACGTCCCAAATGGTTCGAAGTTTTGCATCGCTTCCGGCGAGAAATTGAGCCGAACCGATGGAACCATATGTTGTGGAAAAAACAGTTTGGTTGTTGCCCGAACATATAGGGTGGTGGAAGGGGTTGCGTAGCAATATGTGGCATAGGAGGTTGTGGCATATACCCTTCCCACCAATAGCACCACCTCGGCTCAAACCGGTTTCTGGGTTACTTGACCCGGTGCCTCTTTTGCTAGTACCAGTCCCTCGTTTGCTCGAACTGACACCTTGGGGTTTTCTTAAATCCATTGTAGAGAGTTAAAAGGGTTTTGGTAACGAAGAATTTTGAGAGTGTTTGTGTTTAAAATATGTGGGTGAAAGTTAAATATATAAAGTGTATAAATTATTTTTTTATTTTTTTATATAATGGTGAATGGACTGTTGTCCAACGATCAGAATTATTGAATAAATCAAAATTTCGAGCGGGTACTCGTGCTAGCTAGCCTAACCCGCCAGCCAGAGTGACAATTTTTTTCTGGCGTTGGTTTAAAGCAGGAGCCTATCCATGGAATGCCTCGGGTCCCTTAATAATCTTAGTGATTTTGTTTCTTTTTTTTCTTTCCACTATTCTATTTTTCTTTTTCGAATTTTATAAAAAGCTAGGCACAAAACTGAAACGCTACGCAAAAAGAAGCGGCTTTTATGCCTAATCTATTCCGGTAAAATTATTTTTTCTACTTTTACCCACTATCTAAAGTAGAAAAACACAACAATGTTATAAAAAATGCTTCCTTTTTCTTCTTAGCGTTAAACACCATATCATTATGAAATATCCAAAAACGCTATATGCTATTTATATTGTTAATGTTTGTAGTTAAAATAAAAAATTAAAAGAAAATCCATTACAGTAGAGAAAATTTTGCTCCTATTTTACCCTCTCCACAACACCATGCTAATTCTTGAGATTTTTATAGGTGCGTTTGTTTAGAAATTAAAAATTAAGAATATATTATACAAAATTACTTGTTTTCGCAACATAATTATTAATAATTAATAATAATAATAATAATAATAATAAATAATAAGTAGTGGGGTAAAGGAGCTAAGCTCAGCCGAGTCTGAACTCGATATATTTAACTTATGAGAGCTAAGGCTCGCTCGTTATGAGCTCTTTCTGAAGCAAAAGCTCAGGCCACGGATAGTTTTTTGAACACGAGTTTGGCTACAGCTTCGCACATTTTTTATTTATCAATCTATATACATTTATAATATTTTTCCATAGATATTTATAATTTTTGTTAAGATTCATGCGAGAAGCACCTTTATTGTGAGAACCGCGAGAACCACCTTTATTGCAAAATAAAATCTAAAAAAATCAAAAAAGCACTCAAAATTTTTTATTTTTATTTTTAATAATTTTTTAAAAAAATCGTTATAATTCGTTACAAAAAAAAACAAAAAAAAAACTTTTTTTTTCAAGTAACAGTTATCCATGCACATGTGAATATGTATCTTAACTTTGACAAATTCAATAATACGTTATCCTAGTAGACAATTACACTTTAATTTACAATACCATCCATAATACACTCAATTTTACATTATGTATAACAGTTATATACGGTGTTTGGTACAAAAAGTTTGTGATTTTGAATGATAAAGTAGGCTCATATATATGTTTTTTGGTTAGTTATTTCTAGTGGGTTAATTATAGTTGTTACTTTATGATGTAATATGTTGATTGGATGGTATAAACGGTGTTAATATACATGTAATAAAGTGAAAATATTGGTATTGGTATTGTATTATATATGGTAGGAGGTAATGGTATTGTATTATGGATGGTAGGCGGTAATGGTATTGTATTATGGATGGTAGGAGGTAATGGAAGTGTATTATGGATGATATGATAGATGAAAGAGAAAGTGTATTCAAAGTAGTGTACCAAAACACTTTATTTCATGTTGATACATATAGATGCACATGTGCATTTCTTATATTGGTAACGTAAAAAGTATGTATTACACATGGTAGTGTGAAATGAAAGTACAATTGTCTATGTTTGTAATGTATTACGGAATTTGTCAAAGAAATGATGAAAATGCACATGTGCATGGTAGTGTATTATGGATGGTATAATAGATGAAAGAGAAAATGTATTCAACTTAGTGTACCAAAACACCTTATTTCATGTTATATATATAGATGCACATGTGCATTGCTAATATTGGTAACGTAAAAAGTAGTGTGTTACACATGGTAGTGTAAATGAAAGTACAATTGCTAATGTTTGTAATGTATTACGGAATTTGTCAAAGAAATGACAAAAATGCAATGTGCATGGATAGTTGGTACTAAAAAAAATTTGAAATTTTTTTTATTGTTGAGTAAATATAGCGACTTTTTTAAAAAAAATATTAAAAAAACAAAAAAAAATTGGTATTTTTTTGGACTTTTGTAGGTATTACTGTTTGTGTTTACACTGGTTCTTGCGGTTCTCGCAATAAAGGTGGTTCCTAACGGATCCTTGTCCTATCTGAATAATAATTATCATTATATAGTATTTGATATAACCACGGGCTGTCAGCCCAGTGGCCAGCCTCACCCATTCCAAACGGGAGGACGCGGGTTCGAGTCCAGCTCGGCCCGAATAATCCTGCTGGGTAGTAACCGCCAGGCAGCTATGGGGCGCTAGCTTGGGGAGGGAGAACCCTCCCGCGGTCAGGGGTACCGTGCATTTACCCTTTTTTTTCAGTATTTGATATGTTGATTAATTTATAAATAAGTAGACTTGCAAGATAGCTTAACTCGATAAGTGAACTTGGACCCAAACTCATTTATTAAAAAGTTTATTTTTAGGCTTGAGCTCGTTTAAGATCGTCTTGATTAAAGTTTCTTTTTGTTAGCCGGTCTTAAATAACGTACGAACCACTTGGCTCATTTAATCCTTGCTTATAAACTTAAAATGAGAATTGTTTTAATATGTAATTTATTAAAAAAATAATTTTAATTTTAACTGTTTTAATATGTAATTTATTAAAAATAATAATTCTAATTTTAACTTGGGTGTGTTATCTATATGGTACATTTTACAATCCCCGTACAATGATTATACCTTTGGAATAGTTACATTTTATGTTTGGACTTATTATGGAATTATTTGTTAGGCCCAAGGATAAAACTGACCGTTGATGGAACTTAAAGATCATGGAGCAATTTGAAGAAGATTAAAAGAATCTAAGCTTAAAACGTTATGTAAGAAACGGCCTAAATGAAAATTTCACTGGGTGAAAAACATTCCCAATTATTTTTGTTTGTGAGAAATCGTTGCTTATTCTATCGGTTGCTTCGGACAAATAATAGCTAACTAGGTTTATTTAACCATGTGTTTCAGCGATACATTATTGTTGGCATTCAATCGGTATTGTTAAAGTAACAGGATAATACATACACTTAGCATAGTAAATTAATCCATGTTTTACATCGACCGAAAATGAAGAAAACCGGTAAAAACGAATATCAGTACTGTTATGGGTGGAATTCTGAGCTCATATTCTGAAGTTATATCTTTATTTTATGACATCTGATCACGATCGGGATACGGGCCATGATATTGGTAACATCCTGATGTGGTATCCTGGCGGTTACTAATTATTTGCTTGCAGGTCATGGCTGCAGGATCGTAACGTTTATATGGATCATTTCTCCTGAAGACTCGTTCCATTCTGTTGGGAAGAGGACATTGAAGCCGGAAGAACAGGTCTCCAACGTTCAAAAGGGTATATTCCGGAGCATCCCTAGTTTATAGGAGAAATTTTTTGTTAACACTAGATTTTTATTGCTTAAGAATCAGTGATCCTTCAGTACATCGAGGATATATTATCCATGTACTGAGTACTGAATACTGGGAGGATCAATGATCCTTAGTGACTGTAACAGTTTCTAACAATTGACTTCAATGTTTTATTTGATTGTAGTGCAGGTATCGATAGTGGACTTGGTCAAGCAAAATATTCGTGGAAAATTCGGAGGATTAAGCACGTGCTGAAGGTTAAATGGACGTTATGCATGAACGTGGAGGATCACGGATATTTCGGATAGTTAGTTATAAGTTATAAACGCTAATATTTTAGGGAGTATTGAGCTCACTAGATAACGAATTCATTCGCAAACACTGATATCTCAAGATCACTTGGAAACTCTCGAGAAACACACACACATTACACTATAGATCAACTGTAAAAGCTCAATATCTTCCGAAGTTGTAACCTTACTTGTGAAATACACTTGGTGATCGGTAGTTTCCATCACCCGAGGTTTTTTATGCCGGAGATCATACATTGATCAAGGGCTTTTTCCTCGTAAAAATCTCGGTGTCCATTGTTCATTACATTTCAGATTGTTCACATCATTGTTCAACACATAAGCACTCAACTTAACATACAAAGTTTGGTCACTATCCTTAGTGTGATTTTTGACCAAAACAGTTTGGCGCCCACCGTGGGGCAATCAGTGCTCCAATTCTAAAAATTCCGTTCATTTCATTCATTTTCATCCATTCTTTTCAACTGCATGGCTTCTCATGGAAAATCTGCTTCAAGTGCCATGCTGACGGTTACCTCATCTTAGGCTTGTGCATCATTGCCTCCCATTCCCCCTGCACCGGCGAGGAGTGCTGATAATGCTCAGAAGAAGCCAACACCAGTTTTCTCGAAGGCTTCCACGCTTCATCCTCTACACCTACTAATAATGATCTGTCTACTTTGATTTTGCAGATGAAAGGATACATGGAACAACAGGACAAAACTAACCAGAGGATCCTTCGTGAAATTGATGAAATCAAGAAACAGAAGAGATCAGCGGAGGATCACTCTCCATCGATGCCCAGATTGTTGGATTTCGCCACTCCAGCTGTGACATCCCGGCTTTTCAGCTATCTTAAACGTGCTATTTCACGGTTATTCATTCCTACGCTGATTTAATTCGGAGAATTAAATTACACGCTCGCAATAACTACGCTAACTTTGTGAATTTATTGGGTGAATTACGTGCTATGTGTTATTAAACGTTTGTATATATTGTAGATTATTGTATCACGCCTTAATTTCGCGATTATTAGTTATAAAAAAAATAATAAATAAATAGCCGAACCGAACTGAGCCGCAAAACGTGTCGACCTCACCTCCTTGCGGCCCAAGGAACTAACCTAAACTTGAGGCCCAAGCCACTTACCCAAACCGCCCCCCCCCCCTTTGCGGTCGCGCCCCCCACCCCCTCCCCTTCTTTTCCCTTGTGCTATATAATTGTATGTATGCATGTTATGGTTTAAAAAAAAGGAGAAACCCTAACCCCTAGGAGAACCGACGGCAGCCCCCCCCCTCTCTCACGATCGCAAGTCTCCAACTTCCGGATTGATTCCAATCTTGTCCCGGTTCGCTAATCATCATCGTTTCAAGGTTAGGATTTAATTGTTTTGCGATTCACATTAGGGTTTGTATAATCTTGATCATGATTGTGTGTAATGGTAGGATTATTAGTATGAAAAGTGTTGTGATTTATGATTTGTTCGGATGATTATGCGAATCTTTGTGATTTTGATGTTATGTTGAATACTAAAATCATAAGCTGCGTTTTGCCGATAAAGATCATGTTATATAATTAGGGTTTGCATGAATATTGATATACATGATGATATTTGACAAACCTGTTGTTAATCATTGTTATTAAGAGTCATGATCGTTTAAGCATGTTCTAATGCGATAAAAGTCGAAAACTGTTTGCTGAATGACATTTACAGCCAACTTCAATTGGCTGTAACCTGATCATTATTTATCGAAAAGTGGATTTTCTGAAGCTTAAAACGTGTATTTTTGAAAAACGCTTCTAATGGCGCTAGATTCATATTTTTCTTAGGTCGTTTTCTATTTTTAAGGTTGTCATTTAGTGCAGCAGCTGAAACAGCGTAAATTCTGCAAAAGTTGCTAGTTGTTTATCGAGTCGGATCTCATAGTCTAGGGGTTGGGTCACGAAATATGTACAGTAACGGACGACGGGAATTTCCGGAAAACTCCCACTGAAATTTTGTTAATTGGATGAACGATGATTTTTAAATAATTTTTCCCGTGGACTGCAGTTAGAAAGCGACGAATCTGACTGCAGCCTAGTATATAAATGTTTATAAATAATTGGTAAAGCGTTAGGACTTGAAAAGTTTACATAAAATTCTAAAGTTTAGTTGACACCTCCTGTAAAAAAATTGGAATTTTGGAACGTTGGAACTATTTTATAAAAATCCTGAAAATAGCCCAGTTATGAGCGTACAAGCTGATACATGATAACTTGTGTTTGTGTGTACCAAAGTGTTGTATGAGTTAATCTGTGTTTATGACAAGTTGGTTTGATTATTATTTTGGTATGATGATACTTTGCATGCATGATTGTGTTTTCGAATTGGTTATTACGTGTGTCGCACTGTGTGTTAGTTATGCGTAGGGTTTTGTATCAGTGTGTTCACACACTAACTTTAAATCAGTTGACATGTTAGGACGCGATTAGTGGTCCCATCATTTGCTACTTTTGGGTTACTCTAACCGAGCAATTTAAGGTGAGTTCACGGCCCCTATTTTATCCGGTTTTAAACAACAGGGGGAGAAACATGTATACACTCAATAACTCTATCTTTTACGTTATGCGAAATTAACGTCGTTAAACTACTCGGTAACTAAGTTAATGTTAATGTACGTTATGGTCACTAAGTAGCTATATCACGGAAGTCCTCAACAAACTCTCGGATGTTAGTATTGGGTTAGATAGCGGGGAAATTATAAGTAGTACTACTGGGCCCGACAAGCCCCACCCGAGCTAGTCGCGCTAGCCGACCGGGTATGGTCAACGGGTGATTAATTTGGCCTAACTTTCGCCATGGTCAGTGATAGGCCTGGCAACACTGAGGCAACAACAGTCAGCTTCGATCGCGAACTCTTATGTGACGTAACTTTAGGCTCGCTACCTACATGTTAACATTGAACTTAATTACGAACCAACATTATTATTCCGGGTTAGGAATAATGGAACTATATCGTTATCCCGGGTTAGGGATAACGGGGGAAAACAAACTTTTAACCGAACTTGTGAACTTATAAAAACCTGTGAACTCACTTTTCTTTAATGTTGACACTTGTTTCTTTACATGTTTCTCAGGACGCTAGGAGCGCTAGGTGCACTCACTTGCATTTGATCAAGACATTTTTATCGAGTCTTATTTACGAATATTGTTTGGGATTTTTGGTTTTGGCGTTTATGTTGGCGCCCGTTACTTTACTTTACTCTAATGCTTCGCTAAACTTTGAAACTAATGCTTTGGCTAAACTTTGAAACTAAGACAATTTGAAAATAACTATGAATGGTTAAACAAATGTTTTTGGAAAACGTTTAAATAAATCATACACAATCGTTCGATATTACTAGTGTCTCAGATTCTGGTTTGATCACACGCCTCGCGGTAAAACTCAGCAAGTGGAAATTGAGGGTGTGACAGATTGGTATCAGAGCCTCTAGCTATAGAGAACCAGGTTTGCATTAAAAGTAGACCTAAACTATAGCTGTTACACGACACTAGACTTAGTTGGCACCAAACTGTGATATTTTGTTATGTGTTATACTACAACTGTTTTATGTAAGATATATATGTATATTGTGATGCACGCAACTCGTAACTAACTACACCAACCCATCAGGCAATGTCATCATCATCATCCGACAAATCTCGACAATCAAGGGCGCCGGGGAAGGCACCCATGGTCGAACCCTCACCACCTCATGGCGTGGAGACATGCTCAGCTGCTAGGAAAAGACTCGCTCTAGGAGGGGAGTCGTCCTCCCGTCCGACCACCGCTATACCGGTCGAACCGGTCAACTCGTTAGGAGTAGGGGACGATCTACTTAGGGATATGTTAAGGAAACAACAGGAACAGCTAGAGAGAATGCAGGAGACTATCGAAGCACAAGGATGGATGATACGTCAACTAACTGGTAAAACTGGAAGGCTCGAGGAAGAGCAACATGAGAATAGGAAAGTTCGAAACATTTTAGCTAAGGATCTTCGTGCTGAGCAGCTGAGGGCTAACTGGCTCGAAGACAGAGTTCTTGAGTCCAGTTGGAGGATTCAAGAACTGGAGCAGAATCAAGCACCTGTCCCAGTACCCGCACCAGCACTGCCCCCCCCCAGCGCCGGTAGAGGAAGAAAAGGAGGACCAGAGGAAGACCCAGAGGAAGACCCAGAGGAGGACCCAGAGGAAGACCCGGAGGAGGATCCAGAGGAAGAAGAGCCGGAACAGGACTCGGCTGTTTTTTCATGGGAAAATCTAATAGTTGGGCTAGTAGACTTTATCGCTGACTACCTATCCTCTGTCTTCAGGAGGGGGTCTTAACCCCTACAAGATGTTCCTCGATGCGAAACCGAGCAAGTTCACGGGTGTTGAAGGACCCATAGGACTGGTCCGTTGGATTGAAAAGTCTGAATCGGTGTTCGAGATGTGCAATTGCCTTGAAGTCAATAAGGTCAAGTATGTTGCCTCAACGTTGGAAGATGGGGCATTAACCTGGTGGAACGCACAAGTCCAAACGCGTGGACTTTTTGCGGCGAACGCAATGGCCTGGACCGAGTTTAAGGCCCTAATCAAGGAGGAATACTGTCCGCGGGACAGAGTTCAGCAGTTGGAGCAAGTGTTATGGAACCACAAGATGGTAGGGTCTGAAATTGAAGCGTATACGGCCAAACATCATGATCTGGTGTTCCTATGTCCCGATCTGGCTAACACCGTCGAAAAACGACTTGAGTTTTATCTTGGGGGTCTGGTCCCTGAGATCCAGGGCATGGTAATGTCTAGCAACCCTACGACGGAGCATCAAGCGATTAGGCTGGCGCATAAACTCACTGATAAGGCGGTGGAGCAAAGGAAGTTGCCACCTCGGGGTGCAACTGAAGTTGTCCCTGATAACAAAAGAATATTTGAAGACTCACCTGCTCGACAGTCTTCGTCAGCCCAGCCACAACAAGGAAACCAGAAGCGGTCCAACAATTTCAACAACAATCGGGATCACAATAATCAGTCTGCCAACAACACCCAGAACTCAAGCGGCTATGTGGGTCGAAAGCCGCAATGTAATCGTTGTAACCTCCATCATCACGGCCTTGAGCCGGAAATCGCTGCCAACGATGTGGCAAAGCGGGACACGCGGCAAAGGATTTTCGCAGGGAAATCATGTCTCGACAAAATCAGAATCAGCACCAGGGTCAACAGCAAGGTAATAACTGGGGATGCTATCAGTGCGGTAGCACTGCCCATTTCAAGCGAGACTGCCCGCAGCTTCGCAACAACAATGGTGGGAACAACAACAACAACAACCACAACAAACAACAACAACAACAAAACAACAACAACAATGGCAACAATGGAAATGGTGGCACAGGAGGTGCCAAAGGTCGTGCATTCACGCTGGGCCGCGGAGAGGCCAGAAACGACTCGAATGTGGTCACGAAGTTTCCCCTTAACGATCATTTTGCTACTGTACTTTCTGATACGGGTGCGGATAAGAGTTTTATATCTGAGTCTTTTAGGAAGAACCTAAATCTCACGCCTAAACCCCTAGAGACCCCTTACGTAATAGAACTAGCCGATGGTAAATCTGTAGATGTGACCCATTTAGTAACCGGCTGTCAACTTAAACTCGCGGGTCACACCTTTACCATTGATCTGATGACAACTACCTTGGGTAGTTTTGACATGGTAGCCTGAATGGACTGGCTATCCGACGTCCGAGCTGAAGTTCTCTATTTTCATAAAGCTATCCGTATTCCGCTCTCTAACGACGAAGTCTTGATGGTGCAAGGCGAGAAGGCAGGCGCCGTCACAAACATCATCTCTTACATGCAAGCATAGAAGTATCTTCGGAGAAAGAACTCCTTCTCTTTGCTCGCACTGGTCACCGAGCAGCCTAAGGACGAGAAGCGGATTGAAGATATCCCCGTCGTCCGTGACTTTCCCGATGTGTTTCCAGAGGAGTTACCTGGTCTTCCACCACATCGACAAGTGGAGTTTGAAATCGAATTGGCGAACCATGCGAATCCTATCGCCAAGGCCCCGTACCGCCTAGCTCCAGCAGAGCTGCAAGAGCTGTCTACCCAACTTCATAAATTGTTGGAAAAAGGATTTATCCGACCCAGTACTTCGCCATGGGGAGCTCCGGTCCTTTTTGTCAAGAAAAAGGACGGGACCTTCCGCATGTGCATCGACTACAGGGAACTCAATAAGGTTACCGTCAAGAACCGATACCCATTACCTCGCATCGACGATCTCTTCGACCAGCTTCAAGGGTCAAGCTACTACTCCAAGATTGATCTACGGTCCGGTTATCACCAGTTACGCGTCAGGGATGAGGATATCTCCAAGACGGCATTTCGTACTGGGTATGGCCATTATGAGTTCTTGGTCATGCCCTTCGGTCTCACCAACGTACCCGCGGTGTTCATGGACCTCATGAACCGGTGTGTAAGTCGTATCTCGAAAAGTTTGTCATCGTGTTCATCGATGATATACTCGTCTACTCTAAGGGTGAAGAAGAACATGCTGAGCATCTACGATTATTGCTGGAACTACTTCAACAGGAGAAACTATATGCCAAGCTTTCGAAGTGTGATTTCTGGATTCGGGAAGTTCAGTTCCTCGGGCATATCGTGAATGAAAAGGGTATACACGTTGATCCCGCCAAGATCGATGCTATCAAGAACTGGCAAGCACCCAGGACACCGACATAGATCCGCCAATTTTTGGGTTTGGCTGGTTACTACAGACGCTTCATTCGAGGGATTTTCCAAGATCGCACAACCGCTTACCACTCTCACCCAGAAGGGCACCAAGTATGCTTGGGGTGACAAGCAGGAAGCAGATTTCAATTGCTGAAGCAGAAACTTTGCAGTGCACCCATTTTGTCCATGCCAGAAGGGACAGATGATTTTGTGGTATATTGTGACGCTTCCATTCAGGGATTGGGATGCGTACTCATGCAACGTGATAAGGTCATCGCGTATGCATCCCGATAGTTGAAGGTTCACGAGAAAAACTACACAACACATGACCTGGAATTGGGAGCAGTTGTGTTTGCATTTAAGATTTGGAGACACTATGTATATGGAACAAAGTGCACAATCTACACAGATCACAAGAGCCTCCAACATATCTTTGACCAGAAGAAGTTGAACATGCGACAGCGTCGCTGGATCGAACTCCTGAACGATTATGAATGTGCCATTCGGTATCACCCGGTAAGGCTAACATGGTAGCTGATGCCCTCAGTAGAAAGGAGCACTTGAAACCTCGTCGGGTACGAGCACTACAGTTCACAATTCATTCTGGGTTACCCGAACAGATACGCGACGCGCAGCTAGAAGCAGTTAAGGAAGAAAACATCAAGGCCGAATCTGTGGGAAAGATGGAGCGCGATTGGGAAGTGAAACCCAATGGTGCCCGGTATTTTCTGAATCGTATATGGGTACCTCTCTACGGAGACCTCAGGAAGCTAGTTATGAACGAAGCTCACAAATCCGATACTCTATCCATCCTGGTTCAGATAAGATGTATCAAGACCTTAAAGCCGCGTACTGGTGGCCCAACATGAAAGCGGATATAGCCACCTACATGAGCAAGTGTTTGACTTGTGCGAAAGTCAAGGTGGAATACCAGAAGCCATCAGGGCTACTTCAACAACCTGAGATCCCAGTGTGGAAATGGGATCATATCTCGATGGACTTTATCACTAAACTCCCACGAACTCCGGGTGGTTGCGATACCATCTAGGTAATCGTGGATCGTCTAACTAAGTCCGCACACTTCCTAGCGATCAAAGAAATAGATAAGATGGATAAGTTAACTCGCATCTACATTAAGGAAGTAGTTTCTCGGCACGGGGTGCCAACGTCCATCATCTCAGACAGAGATGCTCGTTTCACGTCCAACTTTTGGCAGTCACTTCAGAAAGCGTTGGGTACACGCTTAGATATGAGCATAGCTTATCACCCTCAGACGAATGGTCAAAGTGAAAGGACCATTCACACCTTGGAAGACATGCTTAGGGCATGTGTGGTAGACTTCGGGAACAATTGGGAAATCCATCTGCCTTTAGTGAAATTCTCGTATAACAACAGTTACCATACGAGTATTCAGGCAGCACCGTTTGAAGCATTATACGGTCGCAAATGTAGATCACCGGTCTATTGGGCAGAAGTCGGTGACAGTCAACCCACAGGTCCTGAGTTGATACTTGAGGCTACTGAAAAGATTGTGCAAATCAGAAACCGCATGGCAGCGGCACGAGATCGACAGAAAAGCTACGCTGATCAACGACACAAACCGCTCGAATTTCAAGTAGGCGACCGCGTCCTACTGAAGGTGTCACCCTGGAAGGGTGTAATCCGTTTTGGGAAACGAGGCAAACTAAACCACTGGTACGTAGGCCCATTTGTGATCTCGAAGCATATCGGGCCCGTAGCTTATCAATTAGACCTTCCTGCCGAACTCAGTGGAGTTCCAACGTTTTTCACGTGTCCAATCTGAAGAAGTGTCTATCAGATGAGACCCTAGTTATTCCATTGGATGAGATTCAAGTGGATGAGCAACTGCATTTTGTGGAACAACCTATCGAGATCATGGATCGTGAGAGTAAGACTCGAAGGCACAGCAAGATACCGATTGTCAAGGTTCGTTGGGACTCTAAGCGTGGACCGGAGTTCACGTGGGAAAGAGAGGACCAAATGAAAAGCAAATACCCACACCTTTTTGCAGCTGAGCAGCAATCTGACGTTACCACCAACTAAATTTCGAAACGAAATTCTTTCAACATGGGGATGATGTGACAGCCTGGGAATTTCTTGTACCATTGCTAACAAACTGAATCTTTGTGCGTTGCATTCTAAACCGCGTTTACTCAATTTTCGGGACGAAAATTCTTTCAACATGGGGATAATGTGACATCCCGGCTTTTCAGGTATCTTAAACGCACTACTTCACGGTTATTCATTCCTATGCTGATTTAATTCGGAGAATTAATCGCAATAACTACGCTAACTTTGTGAATTTATTGGGTGAATTACGTGCTATGTGTTATTAAACGTTTGTATATTTTGTAGATTATTGTATTACGCATTGATTTCGCGATTATTATTTATAAAAAAATAATAAATAAATAGCCGAACCGAAACCGAGCCGCAAAACGTGTCGACCTCACCTCCTTGCGGCCCAAGGAACTAACCTAAACTTGAGGCCCAAGCCACTTACCCAAACCGCCCCCCCCCCTTTGCGGTCGCGCCCCCCACCCACCCCCTTTTTTCCCTTGTGCTATATAATTGTATGTATGCATGTTATAGTTTTTAAAAAAAGGAGAAACCCTAACCCCTAGGAGAACCGACGGCAGCCCCCCCCCCCTCTCTCACGATAGCAAGTCTCCAACTTCCGGATTGATTCCAATCTTGTCCCGGTTCGCTTATCATCATCGTTTCAAGGTTAGGGTTTAATTGTTTTGCGATTCACATTAGGGTTTGTATAATCTTGATCATGATTGTGTGTAATGGTAGGACTATTAGTATGAAAAGTGTTGTGATTTATGATTAGTTCGGATGATTGTGCGAATCTTTGCGATTTTGATGTTATGTTGAATACTAAAATCATAAGCTGCGTTTTGCCGATAAAGATCATGTTATATAATTAGGGTTTGCATGAATATTGATATACATGATGATATTTGACAAATAAACCTGTTGTTAATCATTGTTATTAAGAGTCATGATCGTTTAAGCATGTTCTAATGCGATAAAAGTCGAAAACTGTTTGCTGAATGACATTTACAGCCAACTTCAATTGGCTGTAACCTGATCATTATTTATCGAAAAGTGGATTTTCTGAAGCTTAAAACGTGTTTTTTGAAAAACGCTTCTAATGGCGCCAGATTAATATTTTTCTTAGGTCGTTTTCTATTTTTAAGGTGGTCATTTAGTGCAGCAGCTGAAGCTGCGTAAATTCTGCAAAAGTTGCTAGTTGTTTATCGAGTTCGGATCTCATAGTCTGTAGGGGGTTGGGTCACAAATATGTACAATAACTGAAGACGGGAATTTCCGAAAACTCCCACTGAAATTTTGTTAATGGATGAATGATAATTTTTAAATAATTTTTCCCATGGACTGCAGTCAGAAAGCGACGAATCTGACTGCAACCTAGTATATAAATGTTTATAAATAATTGGTAAAGCGTTAGGACTTGAAAGTTTACATACAATTCTACAGTTTATTTGACACCTCCTGTAAAAAAATTGGAAATTTTGGAACGTTGGAACTATTTTATAAAAATCCTCGAAAACAGCCCAGTTATGAGCGTACAAGCTGAAACATGATAACTTGTGTTTGTGTGTGCCAAAGTGTTGTATGAGTTAATCTGTGTTTATGACAAGTTGGTTTGATCATTATTTTGGTATGATGATACTTTGCATGCATGATTGTGTTTTCGAATTGGTTATTACGTGTGCCGCACTGTGTGTTAGTTATGCGTAGGGTTTTGTATCAGTGTGTTCACACACTAACTTTAAATCGGTTGACATGTTAGGACGCGATTAGCGGTCCCATCATTTGCTACTTTTGGGTTACTCTAACCGAGCAATTTAAGGTGAGTTCACGGCCCCTATTTTATCCGGTTTTAAACAACAGGGGGAGAAACATGTATACACTCAATAACTCTATCTTTTACGTTATGCGAAATTAACGTCGTTAAACTACTCGGTAACTAAGTTAATGTTAATGTACGTTATGGTCACTAAGTAGCTATATCACGGAAGTCCTCAACAAACTCTCGGATCGTTAGTATTGGGTTAGATAGCGGGGAAATTATAAGTAGTACTACTGGGCCCGACAAGCCCCACCCGAGCTAGTCGAGCTAGCCGACCGGGTATGGTCAACAGGTGATTAATTTGGCCTAACTTTCGCCATGGTCAGTGATAGGCCTGGCAACACTGAGGCAACAACAGTCAGCTACGATCGCGAACTCTTATGTGACGTAACTTTAGGCTCGCTACCTACATGTAATTGAACTTAATTAGAACCAACATTATTATTCCGGGTTAGGAATAATGGAACTATATCGTTATCCCGGGTTAGGGATAACGGGGGAAAACAAACTTTTAACCAAACTTGTGGACTTATAAAAACCTGTGAACTCACTCTTCTTTAATGTTGACACTTGTTTCTTTACATGTTTCTCAGGACGCTAGGAGCGCTAGGTGCACTCACTTGCATTTGATCAAGACATTTTTATCGAGTCTTATTTACGAATATTGTTTGGGATTTTTGGTTTGGCGTTTATGTTGGCGCCCATTACTTTATTTACTCTAATGCTTCCGCTAAACTTTGAAACTAATGCTTCGCTAACTTTGAAACTAAGACAATTTGAAAATAACTATGAATGGTTAAAAAATGTTTTTGGAAAACGTTTAAATAAATCATACAGAGTCGTTCGATATTACTAGTGTCTCAGATTCTGGTTTGATCACACGCCTCGCGGTAAAACTCCGCAAGTGGAAATTGAGGGTGTGACACCAGCAACAACCATTCAGCATTCCAAGGCTTCTGGTATTCAGCATCAAGGATCCTCAGGATTGCAGCATGGATCATTGGCAATGACGCAGCCACAAGCGTCTCATTACCTACCTTATGGATCCTCAAATCAACATCAAGGAGACTATCTCAGCTCAGGAGGATATTTGGAGACAGTTGCACCAAAGGAATCCTATTTCCAGCATCAAGGATCCTTTTTCTAAGGATCAAGGATCCTATGCTTGGGATAAGGTTCAAGGATCCTCCTCTCAAGTTCAAGGATCCATGCAGTATCCTTCAAGACCTTCAGCACCCATGTATCCTGGACCCAATGTCTTTCAGGATCAAGGATCTTCAGGGAGTCAGATATTCAAGGATTCTGAAGTTTACAAAGGGGACTTCATCCCTATGCAGACTATTGCTTCATCTGGTCCAACTATTGCACCTGAAGTGTCTACTTTTGGATATACACTTCTGCGATACCGGTTCCAAACCAATCAGGAGGTAACAATTTCAATACATCTTTTGGTACTAATTGTGGTTCCATGCAGGATACAGGTATCAATCAGGCTATGGCACGGGAACTTCAGAAGCTTAAGGATATGATATCTAGCGTCCCAGGAGTGGTTAAGCCCATCACTGACATCCCAGATGGAAGTCACAGGGTGTCTCGCTTCTCACCTCCTATATGCAATGCTAGATACCAAAACGCTTTCAAACCCCAACATGAAGCTATACGATGGCACAACTGATCCGGAGGAGCATGTGGCACAATACCGGGAAAGAATGGAGACAACCCCATTCCAGAAAGGTTAAAGGAAGCCTGCCTTTGTAAGGGCTTCGGATCCACACTCACTGGATCAGCACTCAAATGGCTACTAAGTCTTCTCCTTACTCAATTACTTCGTTTTCTCACCTAGTTAATTTCTTCAATAACCAATTTTCATGTAGTAGAACTCTTGAACGATTAACTAGTGATCTATATAGGGTAACTCAGGGTCGTGATGAATCCTTAAGAGATTACATCACTAAGTTTAGTAGAGAATCCGTAGAAATCCCTAATTTGGATATTGCCACTGCTGTAGAAGCGTTCAAAATGGGCTTACTTAAGGATTCCTCATTCTATGATGACCTTGTTATGACCCTTGCAGGAATTTAGATGAAGTGAGGAATAGGGCATTGAGATTTATTCGTTTAGACGGTGACAAAAGGATCCAGGAGAGACTCTCAGGATCCTCAAAACAGGAAAAACAAGGATCATTCTTTAAGAATAATCGATCCAGACCATATTCTAAACATGACAATCACAATCTGAACGTAGTTGAACAAGACGAAGACGATGAGGATTATCCTCCAATATCTGAATATTGTTTTTCTGCTGATAATAATGAACTAATTCTTGCTATGCAGAATTTAGGTGACAACGCTAGATGGCCAAGGAAAACTGATAAACCTGGAGCTACTAAGGATAAATCCAAATGGTGCGCTTATCATGAGGATTTTGGCCACCTTACTGATGAGTGTATAGCGTTGAGGAAGGAAATTGGCTATCTTCTTAGCAAAGGGTATTTGAAGGAACTGTTAGGAAGGAAACGTTCAAGGACTCAGGATACTAAGAAAGTGCCTGAGAGAGCTCCTCCACCGCCAGCAGATGCTCAGATTATTAACTTTATTTCCGGTGGTTCTGATATCTGTGGAACTTCGTTTTCAGCAGCTAAAAGGTATGCTAAGGAGACGAAGATGGAAAATGGGGAGAGACCAGTTCGAACGTCTACCCTTACACAGCAAAAAGTGATATCCTTTGATGAGGAGGATCGCGTAGACATTCAGGATCCTCATCATGATGGTCTTGTCATTACTTTGTTTATCTCTAATCATTTTGTTCGCAGGATTCTTACTGATGGAGGGAGTTCGGTGAACATAATGCAGTTGGATGTCCTCAAAAAGATGAACATCCTGAATCTGAGATCATACCAAGATCATCGGTGCTCGTGGGATTCAATGGGGAAACCAAGAATACATTGGGGGACATCAAACTGCCAATTTACATAGAGGGAGTGAATTCTGTCAAAAAAATTTGTGCAATAGATAGCTTATTTTGCTGTAATGTTATCCTTGGCAGGCCATGGATACATGACATGAAGGCGGTCCCATCAACATACCACCAGTGTGTCAAGCTTCTAAGTCCGTGGGGAATAGTCAAGATAGAAAGTGATCAGCAGGAGGCGAAGAATTGCTACACTTCCTTGATGAAACCTGCTTTCAAGTATAGGGAAGCATAGCAATTAAAGCATCCTCCAAAAGACGTCATGGAGACAAGAGAACAGGACGTCAAGGATATACTTTTAGATCCTAAGGATCCTGAATCCAAGGTGTATTTAGGATCCGGGATCCAGAAGAGCATAGAGTAGGATCTAGCATCCCTTCCTTAAACGAAGAAAATCTACCTTCGCCTGGAAGCACGAAGATATGACATGTATATAAGGATGTTATTACTCATAAACTTGGCATTGACAGGTCTTTCAGGCCAATTCACCAAAAGAGAAGAAAGTTTGCTCCTGAAAGAAATGTAATCATCCAAGAGGAGGTAGATAAATTGCCAAGAGCAGGTATGATTAGAGAAGTCAAGTATCCAAGATGGTTAGCCAATGTGGTTGTTGTTCAAAAGAAAAATGGAAAGTGGAGGGTATGTGCCGATTTTACTGACTTAAACAAGGCATGCCCCAAGGATCCTTTCCCTTTACCCCACATTGACTCCATGGTGGATGCCACAGCGGTCATGAGTTGTTAACTTTTATGGATGCTTCGTCTGGATTTCAGCAAATTCAGATGGAACCATCTGATCAAGAGGATACTGCATTCATGACACCCACCGGCATATATTGTTATATTGTTATGCCCTTTGGTTTAAGAAATGCAGGTGCTACATACCAAAGATTGGTGAATATGATGTTTAAGGAGCAACTTGGACATACAATGGAAGTATACGTAGATGATATGGTGGTCAAGTCTAAAAGAGCTGAAAATCACCTTAAGGATCTCGAAGAAGCATTCAATATCCTTGACCGATACAATATGAAACTAAATTCTTCCAAATGCCATTTCGGAGTTAAAGCTGGAAAGTTCTTAGGATATATGGTGACCAAGAGAGGGATCGAAGCAAGTCCGGAGCAGATAAAGGCAATAATCAACATCAAATCTCCTGCAAACGCTAAGGATGTGAAAGATTGTCAGGAAGAATCGCCCCCTGAACATATTCATTTCAAAATCCTCAGAAAGATGCAAGGATTTCTATGATATTCTGAGGAAGAATAAGAAGTTCGAGTGGATGGAGAAGCATGAAGCTGCTCTACAGGCTCTCAAGGATTACCTATGCTCAGCACCGGCTTTAATGAAACCTGAAAATGGGGAACCACTATCCTTATACCTAGCTTGTTTCAGGTAAAGCAGTAAGTGCGGTCCTTGTTAAGGATCATGAAGGCCAACAACATCCGGTATACTATGTAAGTAAAAGTTTACTTGATGCTGAGGCCATGTATTCTCATTAGGAAAACTTATTCTTGCTCTAATCATGGCTTCGACTAAGTTAAGACATTATTTTGAAACTCATACTATTGTTGTTAAAACTAATTTTCCCATCAAGAATGTTCTCAGGAAACCAGAGATGTCGGGGAAAATGGCAAAATGGGCTGTTAAACATAGTGCATATGACATTAAGTATGAGCCTAGAACAACTATTATATCCCAAACTTTGGCTGACTTTGTGGCTGATTTCAGTAGTGATCTACAAAGAGAAGCTGAGTTGGAGGTACAACAACTTGAGGAGACCAAGGATCCTTGGACACTCTTCATAGATGGAGCCTCGAATGTCAAAGGAACTGGACTAGGCTTACTACTAAAATCGCCACATGGGGACATTATACCCCAATCAATAGCATGTGAATTCTAAACCACTAATAACGAGGCAGAGTATGAGGCATTAATAGCAGGTTTGCAATTAGATAAGTACATGAGGATCAGGTATTTTCAAGTATTTGTAGATTCTTTATTGATTACTAATCACTATAACTGGTTCTTATGCTGTTAAAGGTGAGAAGCTAATCAAATATTTGGAGATAGTCAAGAAATTGGCGGATTCTTTTGCTCTTTTTAGTCTAACACAGGTAACCAGGGAGGAAAATGCAGAAGCAGATGCCTTAGCTAATCTTGGATCCTCATTGAAGATGTCTGATGATGTGAAGATACCCATTATCCATGTTCTAACTCCCGCAATCGAGAAGAGTGAGATAATGGAAATAGTGGATGATGCCGCAATCGTACCTAGGGATGATGCACAATCAACTCCAGCATCATGGATCCTTCCAATCCTGAATTATATCCAAAATGGGAAGTTCCCATTGGAGAAAACCCTAGAACCTAGGATAAAGGTATCCCAATTCACTATCATTAATGACATGTTATAAAAGAGATCTCTTGCAGGACCTTATCTACGATGTGTTGAGGATCCTGAGATCCAAGAAGTCTTGAAGGATTTTCATGAAGGAGATTGTGGAAATCATACTGGGGGCAGAGCACTATTTTGAAGGATCCTCAGAACAGTATATTATTGGCCTACAATGAAGAAGGATGTTGTGGAGTATGCAAGGAAATGTGATGCTTGCCAAAGACACAGTAATATCCTTCATCAGCCCACAAAACCTCTGCATCCTATATCCTCCTCTTGGCCATTTATGAGATGGGGAATGGATATAGTAGGCAAGCTTCCCAAGGCGCCAGGAGGAAAAGTGTTGATGTTATCTCTGACTGATTATTTCTCCAAGTGGATAGAAGCTGAAGCCTTTGCTCAAGCAGAGAAAAGGAAGTTATATCCTTTATTAAAAGAAATATCATTGTAGATTTGGTATTCCTTCTGAGATTGTTTGTGATAACAGATCCCAGTTTATTGGGAACCGTACTACTAACTTTTGTGACAGCTGGGGGATTAGGATGATAACATCAACACCAGTCCACCCACAAGCTAATGGCTAGGCAGAATCATCCAACAAGATCATCATCAACAATTTGAAGAAAAAGCTTGGATCAAAGAAAGGAAAGTGGGCTGAAGAACTACCATATGTATTATGGGCAGATAGAACAACTCCCAAGAATGCTACGGGTCAAACTCCTTTTTCTTTAGTCTTTGGAACTAGGCACTGATTCCTACAGAAATGGTAGTCCCTACAGCCAAAACAGCATCCGTGATCCTGAAGCCAATGCTGAGACTCTGGCTCAAGACCTAGATACCGTCGAAGAATTAAGAACTTAGCAAGGATAAGGCTAGCTAGTTATCAACGAAGGATGGCTGGCGCCTATAATAAGAATATCAGGATAAGAAGATTTCAAGTCGGTGACATGGTGCTGAGGAAAGCATTTAAGAATACCACGAATCCTACTGATGGCAAATTGGCACCAAAATGGGAAGACCCCTATCTAATTGAAGCCGAGGCAGGAAATGGGGCATATCGATTACTGACTATGGATGGTGACCTTCTTCCAAGAGCTTGGAATGCTATCCACCTAATAAAGTATTTTATGTAAAGGATCAAGGATCCTTAAGTATCCTAATGATCAATTCAGATTGAAGGATCCTCAGAGGATATGAGATTCTTGATTCGGTAACGTTTTACTAATGCTTTCATTCTTATTGTACTTCTTATTATTTATTTTTGAGTAAGGATGTTGAATTTTCAACATTCAACCTTATCAAGTTTTAAGTTTTGCAAAGTTATTACAAAGGATAAAGAGGTTGGCCACCTCTCCAAGACTTTGGGCATGTCCCCAGCTAAGGTATCTATTACCTCCTACGGGTCTTACCATTCACACGAATTGGGTTCCGACACCCTCGCCAGTTGTGCACATTATCCACGTATAGTTCGAGGCAATGGGACCAGTACCCGTTTAGGGGCTGACAATTTCATTGTTGTTGGCTATATGGAGGATCCTAAGTATATTGGTAGATGTACCATACATCCGTTCCTAAGGTTTCTAATGTTTTCACGTTAGCTAAGGTTTCGACATTTTCATGTCGCTTACGATTGGATAGATGGCAGTTTGGGCCATACTCCAGTTTACACCAGTTATTTGGGCTTGTCCCCAGTTATTTGGGCTAGTCCCCAGTTATTTGGGCTTGTCCCCAGTTGTTTGGGCTTGTCCCCAGTTACTAATGATTCTTTCATTAGATATTTGGCTTAGTCCTAAGCTATATACTGTCACAGGTCTATGAAATTGACCAGCTAAGGATCCTGAATCCTAAGATTGAATCAGTTGTTATACTTTGACTTACACGACTGTAAGTGTTAAGGATATAGAATCCTAACTTGGATTCCCTGTATGTCTTATTCTTATTATAATGATTCGACCCTTAACCATGGAATTAGAGATAAGTTGTTCAAGATTATATGGCGTTTTATGTCTAGTAGTTGTTACGATTGCAGACTTAAAATCTTTTTATAAAGTCGAAATTTTAGGAATTTTACACAATATGATTTTCCATACACGAACATGTAAAGGTAGTAATTCAAAAGCAAAATTGTAACACCAAACATAGTCAAAAATCTAATATTATTAGGCCCGTCAATGTTTATCAAAAGTATCCAGCCTAGATTTCACCAGCAAAACGTGGACCATCCATCCAGGCCGGATCGGGTTCATATAATGGTTAATGTTTATGTAGAAAATTAAAATGCAGGAAATTAAAAGCGAAGGGTGTCAAAGGCTTCATCCTCCACAAACAGAAGGATCCATCCACCTTTATCATCCCCCATTGTTTCAAGGATCCATGATCCTTAACCTGCGGAAACTATTGTTCAAAATACAAACCATGAATTGTTCAAATAAAACAACCAACCTAAGGACCTAAAAATGTGGGCTTTGGCCGCGTCTAGAAATATCCATCATCGCCCACATAGGCAGCCTACACCGTGGCCGCCTCACCACCTTCACCTTCACCGGCTTTACCTCCAGCACCTTCAACCGCCATGTCGTCTGCTTCCATCTGCACTCCACTAGGACCTGCTTCATCCGCCGCTGCCGATTTCTCCAGCTCATCGTCGTTTAGGTTGCTCAATGCTACCTCCCAAGAGGCTAGGTCCCATGAAGATCTATCAAATCCAGGATCGTTAGCTTCTTTGGCCATCTTGATCATGGACTGCAGAACCGTCTTAACAGCGCAGACCTTGGCCGCTTCAGTAGCATTCTTGGCAGCCTCATGAACCCCCACTTCAGCATTCAGCAGCAGCTCCTCAAGGCTCTCCTTCTCCTTTTTCCAGCACTTTGTTTTGCTTTTCAAGCCTCGAGAGATCCTTATCCTTGGTAGCAGCAATGGCCTGCATCCCAGCTACAGTCTCTTCGTGTTCAGCCAACTTCTTCTCATAAAAGACCTCATGCGACTGAATTCCTAGTAATAAACAAGACAAAGAAATATCATGATCAAGGATCCTAACAAACGGGTAAAGTAAAACCTAAGGATCAAGGATCCTTACTTCGGTCAGAGCATCATGGAGATATTTCTCGATAGAGACAAGATCACTCTCAGGATCGGAAGGCTTCTTCCTTTTTGAAGCAGATTTGACTCTGGTGGTAGCAACGGGAGGAAGCTTCTTCATTGTCTCCTTTTTCCAAGCCTTGGAGATGATGATGTTGTTGATGTCATCAAGAGCGAAGTCTGCAGACTTGGAAGTAGATTTTGAACACCTACCAACAGACATCAAAAAGATAAGTTTCTAATTTAAATTAGAAATTTCTTTTAAAGATTTACTATACCATACAATTACTTAATTGATATATTGTAGGAGGAAGATGCCTGTACTTCTTTGCTAGGATCCTGGATCCTCACTTTGAATGTTCTGTCTATTGGGTCAAGGCTCAAGAAGGCTTTCACTCGATCAACAGTTCTTGGATCCTCCGATAAGTTGCAAAGTTCTTCACTGCAAGAAAATAGAAAGATCAAAAGACAGTTACAACAAGGATATAACACATATGAGACCTCTAAATCCTACCCTGGAGTATCCATTTATGAGGCAACGAATCCCCTTCTGGCAGAGAATCTCGTTTAACAAAGAAAACCTGATTTTTCCAAACAGAATCGTTTTGAGTTGTTTTGAAGACAGGAGCTGGTTGGTGGGCTTTTACTTTGAACAAAAATCGGTTAGAGCCATGGGTAGTCAAAGAGTACATGAAAGCTAGGTCTGAAAGGTTTAGTTGGAGCCCTTTCTTTTCAATGATTTTTTCAATGATGAAACAATGTTCTCCACAACATCGCATGACCTGACTAAAGCTAATGCCGGTTAGCTTAAAAAAGCTTTGGGTTAGGGTCAGAAAAGGATATGAGAACCCAAGGTGAAACGGTAAGGTAGGAAAGCAAATCCAGGTGTCGGATACCGCATCGCTCCGAGCAGAAGGATCGAAAGGTTTGAAAATGGCCTCCGATGGAAAACAGGACTTTAGGTTCTCGATTTCTGGATCTGTAAACTTACAGATCTCAGAGGAGGGGTCCTTAGTATGTTTTGTGATTGAAGGAGATCGCCGGATTTTTTGGAGGCCGGATTCGGAGAAGATCGTGTATTCATGGTGTCGGAACTTAAGAATAATCGAGAAGGGAAGAGAGAAGAATACCTGGTTCACAATGCTTGGTATGGATTTATGATGGATTTGTGCAGATTTTAAAGGGAGTTATCTCTTCCCCATAAATAGTGATGATGGTTGTGAAGGCTATGCGAGTCCCATCAGTCACCCTAACGGCTTGAATTAAAGATAATATGACAGCTGTGATCTACTATCACAACCGCCATATTGCGGGCAATTGTTAGGACTAGAATTTTATTGCTTAAGAATCAGTGATCCTTCAGTATATCGAGGATATATTATCCATGTACTGAGTACTGAATACTAGGAGGATCAAGGATCCTTAGTGACTATAACGGTTTCTAACAATTGACTTCAATGTTTTATTTGATTGTAGTGCAGGTATCGATAGTGGACTTGGTCAAGCAAAATATTCGTGGAATATTCGGAGGATTAAGCACGTGCTGAAGGTTAAATGGACGTTATGCATGAACGTGGAGGATCCCGGATATTTCGGAGAGTTAGTTATAAGTTATAAACGCTAATATCTTAGGGGGTATTGAGCTCACTAGATAACGAATTCATTCGCAAACACTAATATCACAAGATCACTTGGAAACTCTCGAGAAACCCACACACATTACACTATAGATCGATTGTAAAAGCTCAATATCTTCCGAAGTTGTAATCTTACTTGTGAAATACACTTGGTGATCGGTAGTTTCCATCACCCGAGGTTTTTTATGCCGGAGATCATACATTGATCAAGGGCTTTTTCCTCGTATAAATCTCGGTGTCCATTGTTCATTACATTTCACGATTGTTCACATCATTGTTCAACACATAAGCACTCAACCTCACATACAAAGTTTGGTCACATTATCCTTAGTGTGATTTTTGACCAAAACAGTTCAAAAGGGAATATTCCGGAGCATCCCTAGTTTATAGGAGAAATTTTTTGTTATTTGTAACTATAAATAGAAGTGCCAGATCGTAGGAACACACACTTCACACTCTGCTCTCTTACTCTCACACGTTTCTCTTGCAATTACGCACTAACATTCTTCACTAGCAATCTTTGTAACACTTACTAGTGATCTGAGCATTATCCTGCAATGTATCCTGAATATTCAAGCAATAAGAAGAACAAGGCAGCCGATGATTGTAGCTCCCGAGGTTTTATGCCGGAGATCTGAACTGATCAAGGGCTTTCCTCGTATATCCTGTGTCTACTTTTATTTTTTCAGCTCATTGTTTGATTACTGGCATAGTTTTGTATCCTGAGGCTATATCCTAAAAACTGTTTTGAAAACAAATAAACCAACATATCACAAGAATTGCTAGTACACTACCTCACAAAACTAATTTGATCACTTAATTTCTTCGGTAATTTTTGACCAAAACAATTTGGCGCCCACCGTGGGGCAAGTGGTGCTATTTCT
Organism: Scalesia atractyloides; assembly: GCA_947069175.1. Lineage (NCBI taxonomy): Eukaryota > Viridiplantae > Streptophyta > Magnoliopsida > Asterales > Asteraceae > Scalesia > Scalesia atractyloides. Next base: position 35,463,901 of record CAMTDV010000025.1, read on the forward strand.
ACTAAGAGCTTTGTTAAAATCACTACTTGGCTTTTTATTTTCAAAAATTTTTCACAACTATTTTCAATGGCTTCGAAATCAAACATGAGCTCCTCATCCATGCCTCACAACCTGTGCTACAACCAGTTCGGTGCGTCCACCACCTCCATAAGTTCAAGCTCCTCCAAGGAGGGTTGAAACTCAAACATCCCGAGACACTCCCTCTGCTCAAAATGTCTTCGGATCTGGTGTCCCAGGGAGAACTCCTATTATGGCCTCAAATGATGAAATTTTAACTTTGTTTGGTTGTATACAGGATCAGATGAAGCAAAAGCAGGAGACTAACCAGATAATAATGAGAGAAATACAACTCTTGAAGTCCAACTCCAAGAGACCTGCTGAGGATGTTGTCACCCTCTTGCAGCATAGAAATCTGAACTTTAGTTCAGCGGTGTATACTGAAGATAATCAGGGCAATGTCATACCGAGCCGTTCCCAGAGCAATACTCCTGAGATACCCTCAACAGCCAGAATATCGACTGTGAGGGGCCCAGGATATGCTCCAGGATATGGCCAGAATCATCAAACTCGTAACTTGTCTAATAATGTTGACACCCTTGCTACTGACAATCTTGGATCTTCGCAGGATACAGGTGTGATGTCGGCACTCTCCAGAGAACTTCAGAAGTTGAAGGATATGATATCAAGTGTGCCTGGGGTGGTGCAACCTATACCGGAGGTATCCCAGGATAGTCACAACATATCCCACTTCGCTCGCCATATTTGTGATGCTGAAATCCCGAAGAGATTCCAAACTCCTAACATGAAGCTTTATGATGGGACGACGGATCTTGAAGAACATGTTGCTCAGTACAGGAAGATAATAAAAGTAAACCCTATCCCACCAGATTTTAAGGAAGCATGCATGTGCAAAGGCTTCTGTTCCACCTTAACAGGAATAGCCTTGAAAGGGCTTTTAATCGTTCCACGTTATTCAATTACATCATTTGCTCATTTGGTTAATCTGTTTAACAGTATGTCTTCTTGCAGTAGAAGCTTTGAAAAACTAACAAGTGACCTCTACAGGATAACGCAGGGTCCTCAAGAATCCTTAAGGGATTACGTGAACAAGTTTGAAGGGAACCCTTGGATATCCTACACCTTGACGTTGCTACAGCTGTGCAAACATTCAAGATAGGATTGCAGAAGGATTCCTAAGTTTATTAGGATCTTGTGATGAATCCTTGCAGGAACTTAGATGAAGCTCGGAACAGGGCTTTGAGATATATCAGGCTTGAAGACGACAAGAAAATGCAAGAGATGATGAATTCATCCTCGACATACGAATTAACAAACAGGAAATCAGAATCCTCGTACAAACCGTACCGCTCTAGGCCGTATGGTAAAAACAACAACAAGAAAGTGAACGCTGTTGAGGATGAAGATGGCGAAGAATATCCTGAATTGTCATAATACTGTTTTTCTGTTAATATTCCTGAACTGATGTATGCCATGCAGGGTTAAGGAGATAAAGCGAGGTGGCCAAGGAAGAACCAGCACAAGGCCGATTGGAAGGATAAATCCAAGTGGTGTGCCTTCCATGAAGATTTTGGACATGTAATGGAAGATTTCATAGCCCTGAGGAAGGAGATAAGCTACTTGCTGAGCAAATGCTACTTGAAAGATCTTCTTGGCAAAAAGAAGAATAAGGGTTAGGATACTGAGAAGGATCCTGAACGAGCAGCATCACCTCCTCTAGACGCCAACATAATCAATTTCATATCCGGAGGATCCGATATGCGAAACCTCATACTCTGTCGCTAAGAGACATGCCAAGAAGGCTAAGGCAGAAAGAGTGGACAAGCCAACGAGGATGGCAACACTTACAATTGACAAAATGATAACGTTCGATACTAATGACCGGGATAGCATTCAGGATCCTCATCATGATGGTCTGGTAATCACTTTATATATTGCTAATCATTTTGTACGCAGGATACTGGTGGACAACGACAGCTCGGTCAACATCATCCAGTTGGAAACCCTGAAGAGAGTGAACATCCCGCAAATGGAGATCCCTCAAAGTCCACTGTGCTTGTAGGGTTCAGTGGAGAGGCAAAGAACACGGTTGGAGAGATAAAACTGCCCGTATATGTTGAAGGAGTGAATTCGATGCAGCGATTCTGTGTTATGGATTCAGTGTCCTGCTATAATATTATATTAGGCAGGCCATAGATTCACGATATGAAAGTTGTGCCTTCAACCTATCATAAGTGTATCAAGATCCCTACTCCTTGGGGGGTAGTCAAAGTGGAGAGCGATCAAAAAGAGTCCAAGGAGTGTTATTCCTCTTTAATGAAGGCCTCGACAAAATCCAGAGCAGGATAACGATTAAAGATGCAAGCCCAAGATATCGTGGAAGCCTCGAACACGATGTTAAAAAAGTTATACTGGATCAGGTTAATCCAGATATCTCAGTGCTTGTAGGGGCCAATATCCCTCAGAATATTGAGAACCAGCTCACTAACTTTTTGAAAAGCAGGATGTCCACGTTTGAATGGAAACATGAAGACATGACAGGTATATCAAAAGATATTATAACTCACAAGCTTGAAATTGACAGGTCTTTCAAGCCGTTAAGAAAAAGAGGAAATTTGCTCCTGAAAAAATGCAATTAGACAAGAGGAGGTTGAAATATTATTGAAGTCTAAGATGATAAGGGAAGTCAAATTCCCCAAGTGGTTAGCGAACGTGGTGGTGGTTCAAAATAAAAATGGGAAATATATAGTTTGTGTAGACTACAAAGACCTCAATAAAGCTTGTCCTAAAGACCCATTCCCGTTGCCTCATATAGATTCAATGGTTGATGCAACCGTCGGTCATGAAATTCTGAACTTTATGGATGCATCCTCAGGATTCCAGCAAATCCAAATGGAGCCATCCGATCAGGAAGACACAGCTTTCATGACACCCAAAGGTATATACTGTTATATTGCCATGCCTTTTGGTTTAAAAAATGCAGGTACAACATATCAGAGACTGGTGAATATGATGTTTAAAGACAAACTGGGGGACACAATGGAGGTGTATATTGATGATATGGTGGTGAAGTCCAAGAAAGCGGAGGACAATCTCCAGGATCTTGAATGTGCCTTCAATATCATCCTAGATCAGTTTAATATGAAGCTGAATCCTGCTAAGTGCCACTTTGGAGTGGGGGCAGGAAAATTTTTACTATACATGGTGACTAAGATGGGAATAGAAGCAAGTCCAGAACAAATTAAAGTTATCCTGGATCTTAAATCACCATCCAACATGAAAGATGTGCAAAGGTTAACAGGACGAGTAGCGGCGCTGAACAGGTTCATATAAAGATCCTCAGAAAATGCAAGGAATTCTACGATACCTGAAGAAGAACAAAAATTTCGAATGGGGAGAAAGACATGAAGTCGCTCTAAAATAATTGAAGCAATATCTTTCAAGTGCACCTCTGCTTATGAAGCCTGAAGATGGTGAACCTATGTCCCTATATCTTGCAGTATCAGGGAATGTAGTAAGTGCTGTCTTGGTAAAGGATCATGAAGGTCAGTAGTATCCTGTCTATTATGTTAGTAAAAGTTTATTAGATGCTGAGACTAGATACCCCTATCTAGAAAAAACTAATATTAGCTTTAGTTATGGCACAACTAAGCTTAGACATTATTTTGAAACACATAGGATACATGTTAAAACCAATTATCCTATTAAAAACGTGCTACGAAAACCTGAAATGTCAGGTAGGATGGTAAGTGGTCCGTTAAACTAAGTGCTTATGATTTAGTATATGAACCTAGAAATGTTATAAAGCCTCAGGCTTTAGCAGACTTTGTGGCTGATTTTAGTAGTGATATCCGAGAAGAGGTCGATCTAGAAGTTCAGCAACTAGGTGAAAGCTCGGATAGTTGGACACTATATACTGATAGTACATCCAATATTAGAGGTGTAGGATTAGGAATTCTACTAAAATCTCCACGGGGAGACATATTACCCTAGGCTATTAGATGTGAATTTCCTGCTACTAATAATGAAGCTGAGTATGAAGCTCTGATAGCAGGATTAGAATTGGCTAAGAATATGAATATTAAATGTTTACAAGTATATGCTGATTCCCTGTTGATTACTAACTATTTTAATGGATCTTATGCAGTCAAAGGTGAAAAGTTATCTGAATACCTTGACATTGTTAAAAAATTAGTAGGATATTTCGAGAATTTTACACTTGAACAGGTACCAAGAGAAGAAAATGTTGCAGCAGACGCTCTAGCGAATTTAGGATCTACTGTCAGGATACCAGAAGGAACTCTGATACCAATACTACATATCATGTATCCTGCAATGGAACTTCTCAAGCCTCAGGATATGTAAGTAGCGAGTATCCAGGATTCTGGTGATCGGTGTCTTGAGGAGGATCCTGAATCTTGGATGACTCCAATTATGAAGTATCTTGAAAAAGGAGACATCCCAAAGGATGAAAATCCTAAGGCTTTCAGAATGAAGGTATCCCGTTTTACTATTATAAATAATATTTTGTATAAGAAATCCCTTGCAGGTCCGTACCTTAAGGTGCTTGGAGGATCCTGAAACTACGGTGGTACTTCAGGATATACATGAAGGAGATTGTGGCAACCATACTGGGGCAGATCTATATTTTCAAAGGTATTGAGAACAGGATATTACTGGCCAACCATGAGGAAAGGATGCTATGGAGTATGCTCAGAAGTATGATGCATGCCGGAGACACAGCAACATATGCATCAGCCTGCAGAACCATTATATCCTATCATATCCCCTTGGCAGTTTATGAAATGGGGAATGGATATAGTGCGAAAACTCCCGAAGGCTCCTGGTGGAAAGGTTTTCATGTTAGCAATGACGGATTATTTCTCCAAGTGGGTTGAAGCTGAGGCATTTGTCCAAGTTAGGGATCAGGAAGTGGTATCCTTCATCAAGAGGAATATCCTCACAAGATTCGGGATACCGGCTGAGATAATCTATGACAATGGCTCCCAGTTCATCAGCAAGAGAACCACAGATTTTTGTAATAGTTGGGGAATCAAGATGATCACATCAACACCGGTGCATCCTCAAGCAAATGGGCAGGCAGAATCCTCGAACAAGATAATTGTCAACAATTTGAAAAAAGAGATTAGGTGCTAAAAAGGGAAAATGGGTAGAAGAATTACCATTCGTCATGTGGGCAGATCGAACTACACTGAAGAATTCTACAGGGCAAACTCCGTTCTCATTGGTGTTCGGGGCAGAAACAGTAATTCCAACAGAAATGGTGATACCTACAGCCAGATCAAGCCTACGGAATCCTGAAACGGATCCTGAAGTCTTATGTCAAGAGTTGGATATTGTTGACGAAACAAGGGACACAACAAAGCTAAGGATGACAGCATACCAGCAGAGGATAGTAAATCATACAACAAGAACTTAAGGACTAGGAGATTTCAAGTTGGAGATTGGGTTTTGCGGAAAGCTTTTCAAAATACAACCAATCATGCTGACGGGAAGTTAGCCCCAAATGGGAAGGACCTTATGAAATTGAATCAGAATCTGGATAGGGAGCATACTGATGTGCGGATGCATACATGTCTTAGTTTGTATAGTTTTGGGTCGGTTTTAAGTGTTTTTATGTGTTTATTCGTATTGGTATTTGTGCTTATTTGGCGTTAGGTTTTTCAGGCTTAATGGAGCTTAAATGATGCATAAAGAGTATACAAGCTGGAAAACGGGTTTGACGAATGTGTTTCGGGGTCAGAAAACAAAGTGGCTGGAAACTGGTTACCCTCGCGCCACGCGAGTGATGAGATAGAGGCTGGCTCGCCACGCGGGAGCTCAAGGTCAATGAAAGTCAAGATTGGCTACCGTCGCACCACGCGAGGGTGTGTATGGTTTCAGGCGCATGGCGCGACGGTAGGTGTTCGGCAGATTTTTAGGTTTTTAACCTATTTTCACATAGAAACATGCCATTCTATTCCCAGCCGTCAGCAACGATTCCAGAGCAGAGTTTTGGCGAGTTTCCCACTGTTTTGCTGTTTCGGAAGCCGTTTCTTCATGTCAGATCAATCCCGAACAATTACTAAAGCTATGATGACTACCATGCGCGGCTAAGCTCCTTGTGGCTTCTACCCGGATGAACTTTTGCTTGGTTTTCCATTGAACTTTGTTTATTTATTCATTGTAACATGGTACAGCTTGACCATTTATGTTGAATTGGTAACAAAGTCCCAGGAATACCCGCAAGAACCAGTAAAGAGACCTCCTACTCCAGCAGCATGATTCGGTTCCATTGAACACTTACTGGTAAATGCTTCTTTTGTTTGAATTATTTGTCGTTTATTAAGCGTATTGGCAACTTACTTGCATTGTTAGCGGGTTGGTAAATTGGTGGTTAATTGATACAAACAAACGGGTTATTAGGTGGCATAGTGAATCTTAAAAACTATCCCTAATACCTAATCAAATTCATTAATTCCAAGACCATGTCTATGTGGTGTTTAGAATGGGTAAACAAGTATTGATGTTAAACGGGTAATTGGGATTCCAGGTGGAAGTTGCTTTTTCTCTAATTGATCACAACTCTTTTAGTTAGTTGTAGCGTTTTTAGAATCAATTAATCAAAACTCCCCAAGTTAGGTAGTTTAGTCTTTAGTTAAAATCTTTACACTGACCACAAATTCCCCGTGGATTCGATACCCAACTTACGCTATCTACGTAGTTTAATTAGGTTTTTGATTAGCCCACGACAGCTACATCAAAATGGCGCCATTGTCGGGGAATTCGTGCGCTTAGTGTTAGTTTAGATTAGTTGTTTTCTTGTTTTCTAAAAATCATAAAAATCTAAAAATATTTCTTTTTTTTGGTTTTGTTTCTTTCAGTATTACGTGAGTTTTCTTGTTTGCTTGTGCAGGTGATTATTAATTGCATGCATACAGGTTTTCAGGAAAAACCTCACACTTCTTTTTGACCCCAAAATCGAGAAGTCCGCCAGACAGAATCTGCTTCATCATTCAGCTTTGAAAGGAAAATCGATTTTGTCAAGCATGAATACTCTTGAAAATCATCAGCATCAGAACAACAAACACCACAGCAAGAACCCTTTACTGAGGTGCCACCAATGCCACCTCCCTGTACCCAATTCAAACCCAACCACAACAAACTACACCCATGGCACCACTATCCAGCTCAACCACCCAACCAACATCTGCTCCAACTGGAGACTTTCACATTATTAGGGCACCACTTTACCCATTAGAGAGTCAGTTACCACCATAGCCATATCCATTACAGGCAGTGACTCAGCCAAATGTAGTTCCACATCCAAACCGATCGGATGTGATGTATGAGCCGATGGAAAACAGGGCAAGAACGGAGACATGGGATTATGGGTATAGATATGAAGAGTGGGGGATGAACGAGGGTTATATGGGATATCAGGTTGGCATGCAAAATCCGGCAATGAACCGAAATCAGCCAGCTTTTCAGCCGAGACAGCCACGTGGGGGAGACGGATACCACACCCCACCACCAGTTCAGCGAGCACCAGTGGCCCCTCGTCATTGGAAAAGGGATCCTAGGTTTCCGAATCCTAACATTAGGGGGGTAGAGAGTCACTTTCGCCCTTAAATAGCGGAACATTCGTCTCCAATTGTTTTGCCAGTCACACAGGGACATGCAAATAGATCTTTTGAGGAGAAACCCATATTCTGAACATGCTACCTACTTTTCACGAGAAAAGTATTGAGGTGCCATATGCACATATTGTGGAATTTGAAGAGGTGTGTAGTTTGATTGGGGGACATAGGTTCACGCCGGATCAGGTGAAGTTAGTTTTATTTCAGTTTTCGTTGAAAGATTCAGCACGAGACTGGTTTGTATCCTTGCCCTATGCAAGTATTCACACGAGGCAAGAGATGGAACAGCAATTCTTAGAGGAATACTATACTCCACAAAGAACCAAGATGGGAAGAGTGGCCATAAGGGAATTCCAGCAACTTCTGGGTGAGTTGTTGTATGAGTCGTGGAAGCGGTTTAACCAGTTGCTTCGAAATTGCCCTCATCATGGTATTCCACGATGGGAGTTAATTACTGCTTTTCATAATGGGTTGTCTAATGAAGATAGACGTGATATAAAGGCCACAACCGGTGGTACTTTCTTAAGGAACCATGTAGATGTGGATTGGGATTACTTAGATATTGTAGCGGCTGACTCAAAAAGACAAGCACAAGCCGATCGTACAAAGAAATACCCATCTCCTTCGTCGACAAATTTGGGGTCTTCTTCTACATCTAGAGTTGCTCAGTTGGAAAGGGAAAAAGAGGAGTTGGAAAAGCAGCTAGAGAAGTTTAAGGGTCTAGACGGTGGTAGAGATGCATTACATGCGGTGCAAACCATCCCGGTTTGTGGTAGTTGTATCGAATTGGGCCATACTTCGAATGAGTGCCCGGGTCAATTTTTACGGCCGAGGATGATGTTAATATGGTTTATGGCGAGCAAAAGAACTATGATATGAATTCAAATACAATCATCCAGGTTTACGTTATCATCCAAATTTTAGATACGGTAATACTACTAATCAGTCAAATCCTAACTTTCAGGTACCGAACCAAGGAAGTCAACCGTATCAGAGCCGTCAAGCAAATTAAACTCAACCTACAATCAAGGGAACTACAATCGGGGAAATCAAAGGAATTTTTCACAAGGCCAAGAGCAAGGCAACGCAAACAACAATGAAGGATCGAATGGGGAAATTATGGAGTTATTAAAGCAAATCAAGCAAGATCAAGAGCTGAATCTAAGTCGCATCAAGCTTTGAAAAGCAAGTAGCTCAATGGCGGCCGAAATGGCGAATGGAAGGAAGGATACGACCCGGTTGCCTAGTGACACCATGAAGAACCCACAGCATCAAGGGAGCCCATCTAACCAGAATTAATCAGGTAAGTGTTCTTCGTTCAGGGAAAGGTTTATGATAACAAGGTTGGGACTCCTCCACCGTTTGTTGAGGGTATTGTGGAGGAGCTTGATGAGGACCAAGAGTTCGATGCAGAAACGGAACCTGTTAGCCCTCTTAAAACTCAAATTTTCAAGAAAAGGAAAATAGGGTGCTAGAAAATGAACTGACTCATACGAAGGAAAAGGGTACGGAGGGTAATACCTCCCGTTTCCTAAGGCTTTAATCAATCCGGAAACAAAAGTGGTAAATAAACGAGACCCACAACAAGATGAGATGTGGGAAGTTTTTAAACAAGTGAAAATAAATCTCCCGCTTTTAGATGCCATTAAACAAGTTCCGGCATATGCAAAGTATTCGGCACAATAAATTTCCAAAGAAAATAACTTTAACCAAAAAAGTTAGTGCCGTTTTGTCGGGTGACCTCCCACCAAAGCTTCAAGATCCCGGTGCCCCTTTAATCCCCATTCAGGTGGGTGAATTTAAAATGAGCCGGGCATTGTTGGATTTAGGAGCTAGTGTTATCATCTTACCGGAGAGTTTATACGATCAATACGATTTCGGGCCCTTGAAACAAGCCGACACCACAGTAGTGTTGGCCGATTTTACGGTAAAACTACCCGGGGGATTTTGCGTGATGTCATAGTTAAAGTTGAAGAATTTTATTACCCGGTTGACTTTTGGTTCTAGATTATATGTAAATTGAAAACACTAAACAACCTAATCTCATACTTGGTAGACCGTTTTTAGCGACCGCTAACGCATTAATTGATTGTAGAAATGGTACGGTCGACATCACGTTTGGTAATCATAAGGTCCGTTTAAATGCTTTTTATCTGCATCTGATTCTCTAGTCAATGATGAATGCTTCATGGCGGACATTATTGACGAGTGTCACTCCCACGAACGTGGGGATGGCGCTATAGAGATGTGTTTTGTGTGTGACAGGGAATTGGCAGAAGTGGAGCTAGAGTTGGAATATGCGGAAGAAGAGTTGGAAGTGATGGCGGCTAGAGAATTGAAGCTGACTTGGACACATCAAGTCAAGAATTTGCCAGACCATATTGACACTCAACTAAAGTCGTCACTTGAATCACCTCCACAAGTCGAGTTGAAGAAATTGCCAAAATATCTGAAATATGCTTTCGTAGGTGATAACAATACTTTACCGGTAATTATTGCTTCTAACTTAACACCTAAACAGGAAAAAGCATTGATGGAAGTGTTGATAGCCAACCGCGCGACAATTGGGTGGACGATTGCAGATCTTAAGGGGATTAGTCTATCTATTTTCATGCACAAGATTATTACCGAAGAGGGAGCAAAACCAGCTCGAGATGCACAAAGACGATTGAACCCGAACATGAGGGAAATCGTGAAGAAGGAAGTATTGAAGTGGTTGGATGCCGGGATCATCTATCCCATATCTGACAGTACTTGGGTGAGTCCGACCCAGACGGTACCGAAAATGGCGGGCATCCAGATTGTTTTAGAGTGATGATGGTAAGGAAGTCGCCACCCGGCCGGTAACTGGGTGGAGAATGTATTGATTATAGAAAGTTAAATGATGCAACTTCAAAGGACCACTTCCCATTGCCATTTATTGATCAGATTGTGGAAAAGCTCGCAGGTCAGAAATTTTACTGTTTTCTTGATGGCTATTCAAGTTATAATCAGATTGCTATTCATCCTGATGATCAACAAAACGTCTACCTGTCCTTACGGCACCTTCGCATTTAGGCAAAATGCCATTCGGATTGTGTAATGCCCCAGCCACCTTCCAAAGGTGTATGATGAGTATCTTTTCAGATATGGCCGGGGAGTCTTTGGATATTTTCATGGATGATTTCTCAATCTTTGGCACATCTTTTGAGGCTTGTTTGGAACAATTGACCCGTGTACTAAAAAGATGTGTCGAAACAAACCTGGTATTAAGTTGGGAAAATTGTCATTTTATGGTCTAGGAGGGCATCGTGTTGGGACACGTTGTCTCAAGCAAGGGGATTGAGGTAGACCACTCTAAAATTAAAGTGATTTCCACTTTACCACTGCCCACGAGTGTCAAAAGCGTTCGATCCTTTCTTGGACAGTGGTTTTTACAGACGGTTCATTAAAAATTTTCAGTAACCACTAAACCGTTATGTAATATGTTGTTAAAAGATGTCCCGTTTGTGTTTGATAAACATTATAAAAAATCATTTGAAACGCTTAAAGAAAAGTTAGTTGAGGCACCCATACTACAATCCCCTGATTGGTCACTTCCGTTTGAAATAATGTGTGATGCTAGTGACTATGCAGTTGGTGCAGTTTTGGGGCAGAGAGTTGACAAGAAACCGGTGGCAATATACTATGTGAGCAAGACGCTTGCGGATGCTCAATTGAATTACACCACCACGGAAAAGGAGCTTCTAGATGTTGTATATGCTTTAGACAAATTTCGTTCTTATATTTATGGTAGTAAAGTAATTGTGTTTTCTGACCATTCTGCAATCAGGTACCTCATGGAGAAAAAGGATGCGAAGCCAAGGCTTATTAGATGGGTACTTCTTTTGCAAGAATTCAATCTGGAGATTCGAGATAAGAAGGGGAGTGAGAATGTGGTAGCGGACCATCTATCACGAGTAGTGAACGAGATTGAAGGACCTGAGCATGATATTCTTGATACTTTCCCTGATGAACATTTATTAGCTATTGATACTCAACGTTGGTTTGCTAACTTTGCTAATTATGCTCATTCAAGTATCATTCCGGAACATTGGTTGAGACAAAGGAAGGCACCTTTCTTGGCGCAAGCAAAGTAATAATATGGGACGAGCCCGATATGTTTAAAGTTGGTGCGGATCAGATTATTCGCAAGTGCGTGGAAGATGAAGAGATTCCATCAGTTCTGTCCTTGGTGCATGAGTCTGCATGTGGAGGGCACTTTAGCGGATAGAAAACAACACGAAAAGGGCTATCATGTGGGTATATTGGCCTACGGTGTTTCGGGACCCTTTTGAATATCCGAAAAATTGTTTGTGATGTCAACAAATGGGTATTTTAACGAAGTGTGATGAGATGCCCATGCAGCCAATCCTGTTGTCGATATTTTCGAAGTATGGGGCATTGACTTTATGGGCTCATTCCCGAATTTGTTTGGTAATTTATACATCTTGGTGGCCGTAGATTATGTGTCTAAATGGGTTGAGGCCATTGCCACCAAGACCAATGACCATAAGGTAGTTTGCAAGTTCGTTCAATCGAACATCTTTTCGAGATTTGGTGTCCCTCGTGTGATCATAAGTGATGGGGATCTCATTTCAAAAATTTAACTACTGCAAACTCCTTAAGAGATATGGTGTCAATCATCGAACTGCCACTCCGTACCATCCTCAAACGAGTGGGCAAGTCGAAGTTTCTAATCGGCAGATTAAAGAAATTTTACAAAAAACTGTACGAGCTGACCGCAAGGATTGGTCCAACAAATTGGATGATGCTTTGTGGGCATATCGTACGGCATACAAAACGCCGATTGGAACAACACCCTATCGCTCGGTCTCTGGGAAAGGCTGTCATTTACTGGTAGAACAGGTTAATACTGATAGAGATACTGCAGGTAAGGAGAGACAGTTGATGCTGAGCGAACTTGAAGAGATTAGGAACGAGGCTTATGACTGTGTTGCTGCATATAAGGACAAGATGAAGAAGGTGCACGATGCGTGTGCAAGTTTGGTCAGATGGTCTGGTTGTATAACTCCAGGTTGAAGCTGTTCCCTGGGAAGTTAAAGAGCAAGTCGACATGTACCTATCGTGTAACTAAAGTGGGAACACACGGAGATGATGAGATCGAGGACTATGATGATCACATTCGGAAAATGGTGAAAGGGCATAGACTGAAGCCATATTATAATGCAAGATAGATCAATAGTCTTGGTAAGAATGTGGATGTGCTATTTGTCAGCATCGTTCGTGCGTACAAGGAATAACTCAAAGGTACGATCTGGCTGAAGATCTAAAACTTAGCGCTCTTAGGAGGCAGCCTAAGGTGTGTATCTTTGTTATTTTTATAGTTCGTATTTTTATGAGTTATTGTAGTTCACCGTGCTTTCATTCAAGTGTGGGGAAGTTTGAGGAGGCTGGTTAAGTTCTAAGTGCAATTGAGGGCAATGCACATTTATTTGGGGGGTAGAACCATGAATTTTAGGCTCGAAAACTTGTTTTTCGATGAATTATGCATGTTTTTGGTTGTTTTCGGTATGTTTTCGGAGTGTTTCAGGGATATGAGATGGTTCGGAGAATAAAATTCATGTAAAAAGGAGCCCAGGTATGTGGTTTTTGAGAATTTATCATAGAAATTCGTTTGGAAAGGTTTGGGAGTTGAAAAAAATTGAAAACTCAAAATTTTTCTAAGGTATTGAACCCTTGAAATTGAGCAAACTTACTGGAAAAGGGCCTCCACCGCGTCACGCGACAGGATCAATAGTCCCTGGCACGCCACCGATGGTTCAGAGTCAAGAAGTCAACATTTTAATGCCCACGCGCCACCAACAACTCCAATCTTTCATGCGCGCCACGCGGGGGGTGACCTGCGACAGATCTGGGCTAAAAGGGGACGGTTTCGTTTCTATTCTCACTTTTCTTTCTTTTCTCTTATCTTCTTCTTCTTCGACACAAACCCTTGTCTAAAACCGAACACCACCACTTCCCTTCATCGATTCATCACCCTCTTCTCTAGCATTGTTCCACCCAAATCACCACATCATCTTCAACCAATCAAACCGCCGACCTCAACCACCAAAACCCACCGTCGCCGGTCACCATCTCTGGCCAGGACTGGAGTTTTGTCGGAATTGTTGATAATTTGCAAGTGTTCGTCGTGATTCAGGTACAAAAGCTTTGATTTTTATATGTGTTATACAATTATTCGTGGGCATTCCTTGATTTGTGATGAACATTAGATTGGGAGTTTTTGTGGGTATTGAAGGTAGCCAAAAAAGGGGGTATTTTAGGTAGTATGAGATGACATAAACATAGCTCTAGGGTATTTCCGCTAGCGTGAGGTTTTAGTCAGTAGCATTGCGAGTTGTGGGAAGGATGCTAGTTGTGGTTTGTGAACATGTGTGTAGGAGGAATGGAGAGGACATTGAGGTGAAAAGTGAGTTTAGACGTAGGTTGTCAAGGCGAAGTGCTCATATTGATGGTTACTAGGAGGTCAAGCAAGTAGCAAAAGTGGTCATTCGGTGATGAAGGGCTGAGCGTGAATTAGAGGTAAGAGATGGGAAGGCGTCTTAACTTAGGTGTAAAGGATGTCGGGTGAAGGTTCTTCACGAGCGGGAGTAAAGCGAGGGCGTAAGTCAATGAAGAAAAATCATGCGCCCGAGTATAGGATGCCCGAGGAGCGTCCGGAACCGAATGCAGTCGCAGTACCACTCGATCAACGGGTGTTACGTGATCATACACTTTTGTAGTTTATGCGGGTACGAACGAGTATGATAGATGTGAAAAGTTTCAGAAAATGGAGTTGTTTCAGCATCGGACTGTAAACTGGGGTATGATTGAGGCGATGAATCAGAGGGCTAGGTTAGAGAATTTTCGGAGGCCGAGGTGGTTAGAGGCCATTCGTGGTGCTGAGCCGCAACATGCGCAGTTTATAGTTGAATTTCACTCTACATTTCAGTATTCAGCACAGTGGTTTATGCAGCCGTATACGGTGAGGTTTGTGTTGGGACGTAGAGGATTCCGTATGCGTGTTCCTCAGTTTGCGGAGGCGATTGGTTGTACACGAATGAGGAGATGGCTTTAGCAGGGTTTAAGAATTTGTTACGTGGATACTCAACGAAGAAGAAGGATCAGTATATAATAGTGTTAGATTTAGCGGATTTTTGGATGACGATAGCTGATTTCGCATGGTCTACACGAGCAGTGGCATCTTCTATCTGTGACCCGTTTATCAGATATATTCATAGGATTATTACGTGTACGGTCATGGGGCGGAAGGGAGGTGAAGACAAGGTGAACACTAATGATCTGTTTTGTTTATATTGTATTGTGAACCAGGTGGCGGTGAATTTGGCTACGGTTTTGTTGACATCGTTTGCTAGAGGACGTAGAGAGGGTGATCAGGCGAGGTTACCGTTGGGTACGTATGTGACGAGGTTGGCAGGTTTGTAGGGGCCACTGATGTGTATGAGGAGCGGTTATTGACTTCGGGACCGGCCACGGTGGAGTTTGGGGTTGAAGAGCTACATAGAGCTCCGATGATATGTTTGGATGAGCCACTCTGCTGGGAGCCGGTTAGACAGCATCCTCAGGTACCCCCACTGGTGGGTTCTTTAGCAGATGTGGGTATGCAGGCTGGTTTCCCTACCGATAGACAGAGGGTTCGTCTACAGTCTCAGAGGCCTCGGATTCAGTATGAGGTACGTGCTCCTCCGCCAGCACCGGTGACATTAGAGTCACGTAGAGACATGTTGATGCAAAACGATGTTTTGAGATATATTATGGAGAGGCAGCAGATTGAGGTGTCGAATTAGTTTATGCCACCAAGCAGGGTCACGCTGCTGGGGGTGCTCATAAGGCTGGGGGTGCTAAGGTTGTGGAGGAGACGAATAGATGGAGGATGTAGGTGCAGGGACCGAGGAGGAGTCCGAGGAGGATGATGAGTAGATGGGTTAGCAGCATCAGCAATCAGTGATTTTGGTTATCTTTTGTATTTTCCCTGTTATTTTGTTTTTAGCTTATGATGGTCTGTACTTAAACTTAATACTTGACGTATTTGGGGGAAATTAACCGGTGGGGTGATTTTTATATATATATATATATATGACATGTTTATATTTGGTGATGTTGCTAGAATGTGTTAATGGTCCGTGTTTAGCGTGGGAGTGCAATTGGAGAGCTGGAGAGTTCGGATTGTATGGAACTAGATGTATGCAAAGCATCGAGACAAATCAGGGGAGTCTGTTCCAGTTTTGTTGTATTTTTATTTTTATTTTGTGTTAGTTTCTCACTCCATTGAGGACAATGCAGGAAATAAGTGTGGGGAGGGGAAACTAGTGTCTAGTTTAGTGTCGTATTTGTCATAGTTAGTTTAGTTGTGTTTTTAGTGTGTTTGAAAAAAAATAGAAAATAGAAAACGTTTCGTAAAAGTTTTTGCATAAAATGGAAGATGATAGGTATAATTGGATAGTTGGCATTTGATTACTATATATGAGATAATAAATAGTCGGTCATGCGTATAATTTGGGATGTGTGGGTAGGCCCAGCCAGTTGAAGGGTTTCTTTGAAACGATATAATATACTTAAAAGTAGGAGTCTAGTGGGTACCCGCCTTAGGAGTTGTGACAAAGCTGCAGCTATGGAAAGCATAAGAGGTACGTCATAAGTAAAAAAATTTATAAAATTTTCCGATTAAATTGGCACACCTGTTTCTTTTTGTGAAAACAAATCCGAAACAGTGTGGCGCCCAAAAAAACATTCCATCAATCCATTTGAGCTATACGTTGAAAAAGGAAAAACAAGGCCTATGGTATTGCCGTGGGGATGGCGACTCATGCGGTACATACCCTCTAGGTGGAGTTGTAAAAATATGTGAAGTTTATGGCATTAATCGCGGGGATGGTGACTCCTGCGAGGTATGTTCGCTAAACTGATTGTATACAAAAGCACGTAAAGCTCACAATATCATCCATCTATCCATCTTAAATTTAATCGGAATAATATAAGGGTTTTTTATATAAGACGATAAATTATTATCTTTTAGCCTTATAAGCTTGAAATGGGAGTAGGTGGCTTCGTAGTCTAGTGTGGGATCCATTGATAACTATTAATTACTTGAACATTAATTGAATTGTGAGTAAGGGCTTGGAAGCTAGAGGTTGGGTTTAAGTGGATCATATACCTACAATCGTGGTTAGCGTGTGGTTAGATTCGCGTTAATAAAACAATTGAATATATTGAATGCCGATGTTCTGATTTTGATTCCATTGCGAATAATTTTTTGGGACGAAAAAAGATAAGTGTGAGGATGTGATGTGCGGATGCATACAGGTCTTAGTTTGTCTAGTTTTGGGTCGGTTTTAAGTGTTTTTATGTGTTTATTCGTATTGGTATTTGTGCTTATTTAGCGTTGGGTTTTTCAGGCTTAATGGAGCTTAAATGATGCATAAAGAGTATACATGCTGGAAAACGGGTTTGAGATGTGTTTCCGGGTCAGAAACTAAGTGGCAGGAAACTGGTTACCCTCGCACCACGTGAGGGATGAGATAATGGCTGGCACGCGACGCGGAGGCTCAAGGTCAAAGAAAGTCAAGATTGGCTATAATCGCACCACGCGAGGGTGTGTATGGTTTCTGGCGCGTGCCCGGACGGTAGGTGTCGGCAGATTTTTGGGTTTATAACCTATTTTCGCATAGAAACGTCATTCTATTCCCAGCCGTCAGGAACGATTCCAGAGCAGAGTTTTGGCGATTTTCCCACTGTTTTGCTGTTTCGGAAGCCGCTTCTTCATGTCAGATCAATCCCGAACAATTACTGAAGCTATGATGACTACCATGTGGGGCTAAGCTCCTCGTGACTTCTACCCGGATGAACTTTTGCTTGGTTTTCCATTGAACTTTGTTTATTTATTCATTGTAACTGGTATATCTTGACCACTTGTGTTGAATTACTGGTAAACGTTTCTTGTGTTTGAATTATTTTCGTTTATTAAGCGTATTGGCAACTTACTCGCGTTGTTAGCGGGTTGGTAAATTGGTGGGTAATTGATAAAACAAACGGGTTATTAGGTGGCATAGTGAATCTTAAAAACTATCCCTAATAGCTAATCAAATTCATTAATTCTGAGGCCATGTCTATGTGGTGTTCAGAATGGGTAAACAAGTTTCGATGTTAAACGGGTAATTGGGATTCCAGGTGAAAGTTGCTTTTTCTCTCATTGATCACAACTCTTTTAGTTAGTTTTAGTGTTTTTAGAATCAATCAATCAAAACCCCCCAAGTTAGGTAGTTTAGTCTTTAGTTAAAATCTTTACACTACCACAAATACCCATGGATTCGATACCCTACTTACGCTATCTATGTAGTTTAATTAGGTTTTTTATTAACCCACGACAACTACATCACATACCGACTCAAGACTGTGCAAGGGGATATATTGCCAAGATCCGGAATGTTATACACCTTAAGGCTTATTTCAAATGAGTTTAGAATTTAATTTCTAACTCAGGATGGTATGAATTCTATCTCTTTTAAATATATTTAATTTAATATTGTTTGAAACCCAATACTGACTTAAGCATCAGAGGGGTGTTAGCTAATGTTTAAAGGTGATTTGCAGGATATAACTCCATGATGTATACTCAAGATGAATCGAAAGATTAGAGGATTGGCCCCCTCTCTCACGTTTAAGGGATTCATATCCCTTCAAAGGTTTAAAGGTATTCACCTTTCTCCCGAACTGGGTTTAAACACCCCGCTTGGAGCGCAAGTTATCTGGGTATACTTCAAGATGGTGGGACCAGTTCATGTAACATGGCTGACAATTTCGTTATTATTGGCTATATCATGGATCCTTACGGTATATGAGAATTGATCACCCTATCTCACGATAAGGGTATTTTCATACTCTCTTAAGGTTTAAAGGTTTTCACATTTCTAAGTCTTGGATTTTATGCACTCCCGCCTGTAGCGCACGAAAATAAAGGTTTATCCCCAGTATGCTAAGGGTTTATCCCCAGGATGTTAAGGGTTTATCCCTAGTAAAACTAAAGTTTTTGACAAGATTGCA
Organism: Scalesia atractyloides; assembly: GCA_947069175.1. NCBI lineage: Eukaryota > Viridiplantae > Streptophyta > Magnoliopsida > Asterales > Asteraceae > Scalesia > Scalesia atractyloides. The sequence continues at coordinate 35,482,641 of CAMTDV010000025.1, forward strand.
AAGATATGACAAACTGTAACTACACACATTCTTTTGTGAATAAAGAGCTTTGAAGTTTAATCACTAAGTGAAGAAATACTCAAGTATGTCATACAGTGATGCAATATGCTGCACAGATAGGGGACATCCATGCTGGGGACATTGCAAAGGATTCAAAGGTTTGAGTTGGAAATTGTTGCCTAAGTGTTCCTAGTATGATTTCTTATTTTTCAAGTCTTGAAGGCCCTATATGAATGATCTAAGTTTTCTATAAAGTTATATTCAACCAAATTTTTGTCTAACATTTAGATTGAAGATGTCAAAAATTTTGAACATTTCATCACTATCCTGACCATGATATTGATCAGGATATTCAAAACATATCTTTCAAAATATAAACATAACAACAACAGATAAGGCAAAAGGTTAGTTTATTATTGACGGACCAAAAGGTTGTACTCTTGGCTTCATCTCAAAGTGAGACCTATCCACCAAAAGTACAACTAGTTTCAAACATATTTGCATAAACAGTTGAAGGCTTCGTCCTGAAAACACAGGATCCCTCCACCTCCAACAGTTATATTGTTCAAAATCATGCAGGAAATATAAATTGTTCAAGTGCGGGAAAAGTAAACTATTCAGGGGTTACAGACCATTCAAATTTAAAAAGTGGGATCCGGCCTAGGCATAAACATCCATCATCGCCCACTTTACTGCTATCAAGCAGCAGCAATCACCACCAACACCTTCAACCACCACAGCCTCACCATCGCCACCAGCATCCTCTCCAGCATCAGCCCCAGGATACTCTTCAGCCTTGCCCTCTGCTTCCACCGCCGTTTCAACCACCTTGGAAGACACCCAGCCTCTGGTTTAGCAGGATACTCAACGGGATTTCCTCCATGATACTTTAACTTTGCATCCCAAGCACTGATATTCCAAGTAGGGCATTCAAAGCTCGCGACCTTGGCTTCATAAGCCATCTTCAATCTAGCTTGGAAGAGGGAAATTACCATCGGATCCTTTGAGGGTGCCGCGATAGGAGACCATATCCTGCTCGTGTTGGGCTTGTGTGGCATCCAGTTTGACCTATGCATCTAAAGTGGCCTTCCTACAGCTTCTTGAGCCTCCTGGATGACCGCTTTGTATTTGTCCTTGTAACCTTTAGACTTGGCGGCGGCTATCTTCCCTTCATCCACAATAGTGGTCTCAGCCTTCTTCAACCTGGTTTCCAGCATCTCGGCGGTCCCACAGGCCTCCTCGTAGAGACTTGTCAGGCGTTCAAGACCCTGTAATCCAAAAATTCAGGTATCAATCTACTTAGTCTAACCAGGATACCTATTCAGTATATATGTGTAGGATACATGATAAGGATAATTACCTGGTTGAGGAAAGAGGTCATAAAACCAATGGATTCAGTGAACCCATGGTTCTCGTAGGAAAAAGCCTCAGGGTAGCAAGGGAGTCTGTTTCTTTCCTTTTGCGGGAGCCGGAAGCTCGTGGCTTAGTAGAAGGAGAAGGCTTAGGCATCGCCGTTGGTTTGGGACCGGCTGAGGGCTTGGATGCAGTAGAAGGCTTGTTGGGCTCCTTCTTTATCTGGACAGGGCCAGAATAATTGTCAACTTCATCAAGATCGAAAACTTGAGGCGTCTTGGCTGGATCTGCAATAAAGGGAAAAATTCTAAATTTTTTACTTTAATTTCATAATTAACTAAACAAATGCAAAAAAAAGGTGATCCTTACCAGAACTGTTGGATGAAGAATACTGACTTGAACTTGGATGATGCGATGAGAAACTTTTGTCGCTTTCTGGCAACTGATAGACTACTTTGATTCTTTCCTTGGACTCTTCAGTGGGGGAGCTAGTTCTCTAAAGTTTGCTGCATAAAAAAGGAGGATATCAGTTCAGGATACAATTTCAAGAAACATTTGGGGATATTCCTAAAACCCTAAATCCTACCAGTGGTCAACCACTTCTCCGGAAGGCTATCACCTTCAGTGATGGTATCTCGCCTAACAAAGAAAGACTTCCGTTTCCACTCATCCTCATTTTTTGTAACTTTGAGGATCAGGGGACTGTTGGAAACGGAAAAAAGCAGAAGGATGGAACCATGTGACCGGAGACGGTAAGCTATGGGAATGTCCTCGATGCAGAGTTTAGGAACGTGGAAAGTTTTGATTTACTTGAGCACTATCAGCACCCTCCAAACCATGGGCATTGTTTGAGCGAAGCTAAGACCGGTTTTGCGGAAAAACTGCATCATCAACTCAGGAAAAGGGTATCGAAGACCAAGAGAGAAAGGGTATGCTGGAAAACAGATCCATTCGTTGGACGACACGTCTGACTGGGGTTTATATAAGTGCTATTTGGAGATTTTTTTGTGTATTTGCTCTATTTTGTTTATGTCTATAGTGTGTACATACATCATGATGCATTCCGCACATCATAATGTATTAGTTTTGTGATTCGATCCATATCGTTGGATGTTAGGTGACCTTACAAATTGCCTAGCTCCGATTATATTAAAATCGTAAAAATCATTACAATGATGAGAAACAGATCTTAAGCTAAGTGTTATAATTGAGAATTCGAGTGTGTTGTGTGTTCTAAGTCAATCTAGCTACTATATTTATACTAAAAATATCCTAACTATCTCTCTGAAATATCCAGGATTCTCTAAAGTCTTGGTCAGTCTTCATTATTGCTGTTGTGGGTCTTCTCCATGTTTGTAACACATTCCTAGCATCCTCTTATGCGATTTCTCAGGAAGATTTATTCAAAGAGACGTTACATCTTTAGACATGTGAATTAAAATAAAAATATAAGCATTGCAAAGGTTAGTAACACTAGAGCTCAAGATACTTAATACTATAGGGATATCGAAATATATAAAGATCCAAGGAACCCGAGCCATAAAAAAGACCCCTAACAATTGTCCCCAAAGTTTATAGTTGTAATGTTTTCAAAACTCAAATGACAATAAAGAGATGAGGTAATTAATAAGACGTGATCCGGTAACCCATCATAAGACTGTTATCTCTTGCCATTATAATCATTGTCCTTCTCTCCTCTTTTCATTATAATAATCCGAGTAAGTGGATTTTGTAGGTTAGTTTCTCTTATTACTCACTTTCTTTTCATTTACTCAATTCTCTTTAGATGGGAAAAAGGATGACACAGTTTGCTTCCACCATTGCCTCTGATATACCCCCTGAGTTCACCGAAGAAGGATACTGGAACCCTGTGAAAAAGAACTATGTTCTTTTGATGATTAGGGCATCATATCCTTAAATCATCTTCTGTGTTTTCCCACAAAACACCGAAATTAGCGCTTTCAAGTCCAAACTTAGAGCTGACTTCGTCTCTGAAAGATGAGTTTGTTTCCTTGCTTATCCCTTCACCCTAGGCCTGACTTATCCATTTCCACCTTTTATTACCGAGTTCTTTGAAATCACCACGCTTTGCTATTCCTAAGTCATGCAAAAAGGAATAAATATAGTGATAATTTAATTCTTCATCGCCATAAATCCTATCAACTTGTTCCGACCTAAGATAATAATCTCATGAGCTTGGTCTTACTTCACTGGCGAGAAACTAAAGAAGACATTCATTTCCAAGTTTAACTCAGACGTAGCTCCCTTCTTTTTTTGGTGTGAAGCAGTGTCAAACCAAAAGACCCAACAAGCATTAGCTTTCCCTGAAAAGGAGGTGATACGGTTGCACCTTCCAGTACGGCTACCTTGTTACGACTTCAAATATATATATATATATATATATATATATATATATATAGGATTCAGTATAAATGAGAACCACTGCGAGAACTAGGCCATCCATAAGAACTCCTTTCATCCAATAGAATTTTAACACAACACCTATAATCAATTTAATTTAAAAGGGTATTCTAGTCTTTTTATCATTATGTCACATCTCCTGTCTCTTATCTTTAAAATACATCACATCATCATTTATATGTCTAATATAACAATATATATCTCCTTTCATCTCTTTTATACTTTTTATATTTCTCAATTCAAAATACCACCCAAATTTTAGAGAGATAAATTCAACGTCCAATCCACCATCCAGCCCTCATCTCCGGCGACTTTCATAACTCTAATCGCTTTAACTCTCACCGGTTTGATGGTATGGAGATCATGTTTAAAGCCAAAGTCGAGTCAAGCCGAGCTCGAGCTTCGGTTATTCTATGTTTCGATCGTAATTTCTATCATAATTTTTATGTGAAAAAACATTCGACAACGTGCGTAAACTGTTTGACAACGTGAGTAAAAAACGTTTTTACGTAATACACCACTATGTAAAAAAAATAAACAAAACACGTTTATTTCGACAAAGACAACGTGGGTAAAAATACATTCGACAACATGCGTAAAAAAAATTTTAACAACATGCATAAAAAAAGTTTTGAAAAAGTGCGTAAAAAGTTTGACAACGTGCGTAAAAGAAGTTTTTTTATGCCTCTGATCGCTGACCCAAGCTCTTCTAAACATCATGCATAAATCTAATTTTCAACGTCTGTAAAAAGGAAGGCGTAAAATAGTTTTTATGTACGTTTGAAAAATGTTTTTACGTAAGTTGTAGAATGTAAAAAAAAATTGCCGGTGTCGAATGAAATAAAATGTTTTTTCTACGCCCCTGATCATCGATCTGAACTCCTCTAAACGTCACGCGTAAATCTTATTTTCAAACTATGTAAAACGGTACGCATAAATGTTTAATAATTACATATGTTTGAAAAACTGCTTCCCGTACGTTGTCAAATGTAAAAAAAAATCGTGCACGGTGTCGAATGTAAAAAAATTCACGCACGGTGTCGAATGTAATAAAAATTCACGCACGATGTCGAGTATATATACATACAATGTATTTTTTGTATAAAAATCATGTATTATAGTTAATTCTTTTATTAAATAGAAAAACGTAATTAATATTGACATGAAAAGTGATGTAGATGATTGATTGTCAGTTTGACAAGTAGACATGAATAGTACATAAGTCAAAATTTCCAAAATACCCTTCTTATACTATTTATTATTTTTTAATCAATAAAATCACTACAAGACAAATGAAACCTAGACAATTTAATCTCAACCCACTCATACATGAGAGTTCTAGAGTGGATAATGGTTCCTACAGTTTCTCAACTCAAGGTGGTTCCTATTTTACCCAACCCCTATATATATATATATAATATATTGTGTGTGTGTGTGTGTGTGTGTGTGTGTGTGTGTGTGTGTGTGAGGGTTTAAATGAGAACGCTAAATATTATGAGAACCGTGAGAACGATTGAAAAAACCGCAAGAACTTGGTCAAAAACAGTTCAAATTCAAAATTTTCTTTTACACTTATCATTATTATTCGAAAACAATGTTAGAAATTTGATTTACACATTTAAATTTACGTGAATTCGTAAATAAATAAAATTTACACATGTGTAAGTTTGCCATTAAACATGTGTAAATTTAATATATTTACACATGTGTAAAAAATCTAATAAGAGTGATTTTGAGAGGAGAAATGTATTATTTGATGTTGTATTTTAATTAGATTGAGGTTTGTATTAAAAAAATTTGGTTTTGATTGGGTTTCTCATTCGTTCTCACGGTTCTCGCAATATTTAGCTTCTCAAGATAACCCTCACCTATATATATATATATATATAGGGGAGGGTTTAAATGAGAATGCTAAATATCGCGAGAACCGTGAGAACGAATAAAAAAACCACAAAAACTTGGTCAAATACAATTCAAATTCAAAATTTCTTGTTACACTTATCATTATTATTCGAATACAATGTTAAAAATTTAATTTACAGTTTAAATTTACGTGAATTCGTAAATAATTTTTTACACATGTTTAAGTTTGTCATTTACACATATGTAAATTTGTTATATTTACACATGGTAAAAAATCTAATAAAAGTGATTTTGAGGGGAGAAATAAAGTATTTGATGTTGTAAATTCTTATTTTGATGTTGTATTTTAATTATGATGAGGTTTTATTAAAAAAATTGATTTTGATTGGTTTTTTCATTTGTTCTCAAGGTTCTCGCAATATTTAGCGTTCTCAAGGTACCTCCTATATATATAATATAGATATATAGGGTTCGGTTCAAGCAGAAACCACTACCAGTTGCGAGAACCATGAGAACTCCTCTCATCTAATAGAATTTTTACACATCACCTATAACTAATTTAATTCAAATAGGTATTTTAGTCTTTTTCTATCAAAGTCATATCACATCTCTCTTATGTCTAAAACACATCACATCACATCATCATTAATATGTCTAATTATATCTCTCACCTTTAATCTTTTTTATATACTTTTTATATTTAAAATTGAGAAAAATATCTTAGGTTTTAAATTAAAACACCAAAAGTATTACATAATTTAGAAAATACAAAATATCGAAAAGGATATCTGTTTCTATTTGCTTTATTTTCACTGACTATGACATAATGTTCTTTATAAAATGCAATCTATATTTGTCTTATATGTTTATTAGAAAATACAAAATTATCGAAAACGATATCTATTTCTTTTTTCTATATTTTCCCTAATTATGACATAATGTTCTTTATAATACGCAAGCTCTATTTGTCTTATATGTTTATTGAGAATTTCTATTTCATCCGTTAACGTTTGATGACTTTGCACTACAAGTTTTATAAAAAAAACGTTAGACAACGTACATAAGAAAAGTTTTGAAAACGTGCGTAAAAAAAGTTTGACAACATGCGTAAACATTTACACGAACTGAGTATGAGAACACTATTATGTAAAAAGAATAAATAAAAAAATGTTTTGACAACGTGAGTAAAAAAAGGTTTTTTACGCCCCTGATCGCCGACTGAACTCCTCTAAACGTCGCCCGTAAATCTAATTTTCAAACGTATGTAAAAACGGAAGGCGTAAAATAGTTTTTAGGTACGTTTAAATAAATGTTTTTACGTAAGTAGTCAAATGTAAAATATTTTTTTTGCGCACTGTGTTGAATGAAAAAAAAATTATTCTCAAAATTTTTTTACACCCCTCCGTAAAAAGTTTAAAAAACCCCTAGCTAAACAATCGACTATGGGCGAAAAAAAGTTACAACTGAATGCGTAAAAAAAGTTTAAAATGTTTTAATATGGCGTAAAAAAATACAACCGAGACGGAAATAAAAATTTGCAACCAGGGTGTAAAAATAATTTACATCCGGGGCTGGGGTAAAAATAAAAGATTTACGTGTCGGCGGCATAAAAACAATTATATAAAATGTTTTGTAAATTCACGTTTGTAAATTTGTAGTTTTTACATACGTTTAAAAAATGTTTTTATATTCATTGCCGAATGTAAAAAAATATGCGCACAGTGTCGAAAGTAAAAAAATGTTTTTTTACATGTGGCAGAAAATATTTTTTACTCCCCTGAATGTCCGCTCGAGCTCCTCTAAACGTCACTTTTTTGGAATGTAAACGCTATATTTTAGAATAAATGATATTTAATCGTTTGTAAAGTGATAATTTGAGATTTTTACATGTTTTGTGTGGTGTTCGCGCAGATCTCAGACGATGGAGGTGCAAACTATCATTTAGTAACGACGACTTTGCTTTATTTATTTTAGTTTATTTTTTTCATTTTCTGGTGATTTATTTGCATTGTAAAACATTTACCTCATTTTTTAATTTTTTATTAAAGAACAATTTATTAATTAAAACAAAATCAATAATCCTACCAATCATTAAAGCTATAGTAAAAGACCAATATGCCACTTTGTCACTAAAAATCAAAATGACATTAATAAAAACACAATCAATTACTCTGCTTTATTGTCTTTTAATCTCATCCATCAAAACCAACTTGATCAATGGCTAATATTGATTCCTACGGTTCTCACAACTCAAGTGGTTCTTATTTTACCAATCCCCTATATATATAAAACCATGACTCGTATAAGTACGCATCGTAAATGTGTGTCGTAAATGTGTTTCATAAATGTGTGTCAAAAAAGATGACACACAAACGCACATCAGTTTCATATGACTGGCGCTTCGATAAATGTATGTGTGTCACATGTACCTTTCAGTGGCGTTGCTTGACCAAAGTTCCGGCGGGTATTTAGGCAAAATAATGGGGGGATCCTTTATAATTTTAAATTTTCGGATGAAGAATCGAAAATTTTACACTTCTAACAGAAACGTTGGAGGGGGTGGATGCACCCCTCGGTCTCCACTAAGCTCCTCCCCTGGTATCTTTTAATGAACCTCTCGGTCTCCACTAAGCTCCTCCCCTAGTACCTTATAATGACACGGGGTAAGTATGATGTTATACTATTTATCATTATGAAACTTGGACTTTAAAGTGTTTTAGGACATATAGACATAATCATTATCAATCATAAATCGTGTAATAGAAGACGATATTTAAAAGAGGATTATATTTGATCAGTTACTCGGTTTTTTTTTCTCATCGCCCATGTGAATTGAATGTAGGGTCTTGGTTATATGTTCGTTCATATAGTAAATGTAGGAGTAATTTGAATTATTTTCTTGCATATTCAGATTTAAGGTTTGGTTACAGTGGCATTTAGTTATAATATTCCATTATAGCTTTCACACACAAGCTCTTTTCTTTTCAACATAGATAATACTATGATATATCGGTAGATTAATAATTTATTATTAACATTTACAACACAATAAGAAAAAGACCGTTATATTATGGGGGAAATTGTATAGTTTTTATATGAATATACGCAATAATATTGTGACAATTAAAAAAACAGTTGTATATTTAAGAAAACGTTTTAAGATTAAAAGAAATATATTATTGATGTGAGACATCGAAATAATTGGTAATGTGATTGTAGAACATGGTACAAATTGGCAATAAATATTATTAAGAATCTTGGCATGTTAGGGTTGATGTGGATCCCATGATATTAGATCTATCAGTCACTTATTGAATCCCTGCTAGTGGAGGCTTCTCAATATTCCTATCAACATACATTTCATCCTTATTAATTCATGATTGGGTTAATATTGGTATTTATGTTTAATTTATTGAGTTTAATAGATTAAAAGTATCAATTTGTACGACACATATGATTATATTACGTAAAAGATATTTTATTTATAAACTTTAACAAATTACTCCTGCATTTTACTTATTTATACGTGATGCACCATGAACTTGTTTATACGTGATGCACTATGACACCTGTTTATAAAACTTGTTGAACAAAAAAAAAATAGGAGAGGAATGATACTAATTAACTTAGTGGATTCTAAACGAGCAAACTGAAAATCTTTCACAAACGGAAAATCTAAAAACTATAATTGTGCGTTTGTATTCCCTTTATGATTGATTAATTGCAGATTGCAGATTAGTGATTAGTAGTGTAAACAATAGAAAGGATTTTTACCGACGAATATTCTGTCTTTCTGACTTTTAGTTTGTTGGGTTTGTTTGTTAATGATGTTACCGGAGTTAGGTTTTGTGTGACGATTTAGTTAGTGTCAACTTTGTCTGTAAGGTAGACGTATTTTAGGTTTTTCTATAGTCGGTGATGTTTTGGCTTTATCGATTGTTTTTGACGGTTCATGTCTGATGTTGTTTGGTGATGTTTTGGGTTTATCGATTACTCTCTATACTTTGTGGAGACTGTTTAGATTGTTCGATTGGTTCGATGATGCTTTGTGCAAACATACTTTTTTGGGTCTTGCTTTGTTAATGTTTAATCGGTCTATGAGGATGGTTATTTAGTTGTCCGGTACTATTTTAATTAAGTTTGTGTGTGGGTTTATGATGGTATGCCTTGAGATTGTGTTTGGAAGGTTGTGTATTGCTTTTATTGGACCTATATATTCATGTGTAACCTATACCTTTTTTTGGCATGTGCACAATAGGTTGTTACAACGTATGCAGAAGTTTGTTTGTTTCGTTATTGCCTTCCGACTTGAATGTGTATTTCAGATTCAGAGGTCCATTAATGATGTGTGTGCCATAGTCAATCTATCATGGTAAGCATATATCGTTTTAATTGTTCCTTTCTTTAGTTATTTAACGGATAATTAATTATTATTTTTGTAGCTCAACAGACACACACATGGATTATTGCCAGTGAATATGTGCTTCTATCAGGCACAAAAGGAGACTGTGAGAATCCTAATGTTTGTGTTGTAGAAAATAGTCTGGTAGCGGTAGCTGAAACTTCAATGATCAACTATAACACATATGGATTTACTGCTGGTGCATATGTGGTTTCAAAGATATATTTTTATCACGAACAAAGAAAGCTTATTGTCTTCACTTGTGCCTCATAGTATATCTTTAACAACCACTATATCAAACTCCGTATGTTCTTCATCTCACTCATATATGTCATGGATGATATATTAATTGGCACGGATTACATAGTTGCTTGTAATACAGGCCAACATGTATAGATGCAAGGACATACAATAGCATCATTGGCCCACAATGCAGAGCCAAGTGATAACGCGATAGCATCACTAACCCAAGATAAGATTCACATTTTCCAGCTCAAGCAGAAGTCGAAGGAAGACGTTTCAGAGCTAGTTATGAAAGTATGGTGTATTTGGAAGTAACATTTTTTGTATAATACAAATTTTCGGTTAGTTTGCTTATCTTCGTAAAAGTATAGTCCTTCTTGTTGTAATAGGCTTTTCTTTTAGGTTGAATTCCTGTATCAAAGCTTTATGTGAGAAAGACGTTTCAGAGTTGGTTATCAAATTGTTATGTATTCGAAAGTAATAGTTTTGTATTACCAAAAAATTCGGTTGGTTTTCTTATTCAAAAGTGATAGTGACAGTATGTAACAACCGTAATGGTACATTTATGATTTAAATGCTATGGATTCACCGTGTCTGCAGTGCAACGCAAAAGAAAAAATACATCAACTTTTGTGCAAATTTTGTAATGGTTTTGTAGATGGTTAATTATCATTATCATACGCCCCCACATCGCGGGGGCTTTAACACTGGTTAATTTTACTTTAGCTAAAAACTCTCCCAAAATTACAATGGTGAAATTCTTAAAAGAAGGTAACAAATGAGATTTTAGAAAAAAATAATTTTATTGTTTTCTTAGGAGTTAATTATGTGGTTTATGCATTTTATTTATTAATTATTCATTTATGCACTTTTTTAAGTACTTTTATTCTAGAGTTTTATAAAACTAAAGTTAGTTTAATTAACTTTTGTGTCTTAAAAATATATTCTTCAAACCATAAATTAATTTTAGTTTGATTTAAACCCACCCCCCTAAAAAAATACATGGCGGGATTCCAAAAAAAAATACAACGCTAATAATTGAGTCTTTAGAAAGATCTTGAATTAAAAAGTTCCCAAAAACTCCCGACTGCATTCATTAGAAGCTCATTTTTGGAAATTTCATTCACAACATTCATGAAACTCATGAACGGTGAACTTAAATTAATGGATGGGCAATACAATTTCGACGAAGGAGATGATAACTTTTCAACGGGAGAAAGTGAAAGTGTGATACATCGGATCTCAAGTTACCAAAAACAAAAAAAAAGATGTGGTGGTTGATCAGGTTACCAAAGCTACGTACAACATTTACAAACTTTGGTGGTAGAAAACACAAAATTACGTTTGATGAACTGGTAGGTCTTCTAGGGAATGCATATCTAAATTTCCAAGTTTTTTAGGAGACCTGGTAGGGGAACATGTTGGATTCAGGTTTCTAGCATGGAAGGCGGTGCCACTAGAAGTAAATGATAAGTTGTGGGAAGAAATAACGATTAACATAAACTTTTGTTTTAATTATAGATACATTTTTACAGTTTTATAAGTTTATTCTATGTGATTGGTGATTTTTCATAACTTAGATATAGCTTGTACAATATACAGTAGCTTTTTATGACACTGATGAATGTCGTAGGCATTTTATAATGAATCGGTTGGGTAACCATAATGAACTCCTGAAAACTTGTCTTGAAGGATGTGTTCAAATCAGAAAAGAAGCATGCTCCAAGTACGTTTATGATCATCACTTAGGCCGCGAATAGAGTTATCTCAGAGAAAAATTGGCAACCTCATAATTCTCTAGTTCAAGTGTGTTTTTATGTGTCGAATAGTGATTTCTTGGTTCCATGTCTGATGTGTGTGTATGTCTGCTATTTTTAGTTGTATATATTACAAGGTACAAAATAACAAAATTGGAAGTGATGCAATCCCCCCCCCCCCCGGATCTTTCATGTGGAGGAAGCAAGCGTAGACACTAAGGGTGTTAGGATCTAAGTTTGAATTAATTGTAATTGTTTTAAAGATGGTAAATTGGAGAAGATAAAACCGAGTGAATTTGCAACAGAAATAGAAAACTTTGTATTACAATCAATGGAAAATTGTTTTGATCATCATGCTTCCAAACTTATAGTTTTGCATGTGAATCACAAACTCCCCCTCAGCCTTTTATAACTAAGTTTGATAGTACAGAAATGCAAAGAAGATGATTGGTGAATGATCTTTTCAATAGATGGATGGAACGGTACAATGTACTGTTCTATTTATACAAGATTTCAAACCTCTGAGCATCTTTGATGACGTCAGGGTTGATAGTGACTGCTAACAACTAAATAACTAACCCTTACCACTAATTAACCTATCATCTGCTTGTTACAAATATTGTTACACTAAAACACTGATAAAACACTAAACACTGATATCTCTAAATTATTGTCTTCATCAGACCTTAGCTTTATTCTTATCATAGCTTGGTGTCATCAGACCTTAGCTTCAACAATACTTGTTTAGCAGACTTTAGCTTCATCAGAGGGTTGGGTCAGAGCTTATAAACTCTGTTGTAATGGATCGATCATCTGATGAATATTTGGCTTTATATCATATGTTCCTTTTTAGGGTTCAATCCCAACAATCTCCCCCGAACAGATGATGCCAAAACCCATATTTATTGTTGATCTTTATTTCTCAACATGAACTCTTTTATTTGGCCTTTGAACTGCAATTCAAAGTTAACAGATTCAATACATCATCATCCTTTTCGAGCTCGAGATTCATAAGATCTTGGAAGTCTTCTTCACAGAGCCCATATGCATCCTCCTTGCTTATCTTGGTAGCATCGCCATTCAATTTAAGCAGAGTCAATTCTGGGTGCTTTTATCAACCTTCCACTTTAAAATTTTTAGATCAGGTGGCTTTCTAGGATGGTTCTTTATTGTTGAGAATGATGGTTGAATTTGATGAGCAATTTTGGATAGAGTCTCTCTTAGCATGTCACTTGCAACATCAGTTGGAATTGGGATTGATTCATGATGCCCTCTTTAATAAAGGTGTGTTCTAACCTTTTCTGATCTTCCTCAAACATCTCCCTTTGCCTTTTTCTTTGATTTAAGGTAAGGATGGATGGGGTAGATGTTGGTTATTTTTGAGAAGGTTGGGTCTGATGAACTATAACCTCTGATGCTGAGTAGTTTGGCTTCTTTGCCACTGTTGGATCTTTCTTTCTCAGTTGTTCCAAACCTTTGTAAGCTTCCACAATCTTAACCTCTGACCATCTTGTAATCTGATTCTTTGTCCCATAATTTTCAGCAATTAACTCTTCTTTCATTCTTCTGAGCTTTAAAGCTTTATCATGCACATTCTTCTTGAATTTGTTCCAGTATGGAGGAGTAGGCTTTTTGTTGGGATCTTTCAGCATTTCTTGCATCCTTTCTACCTCTTGTTTCAGATCACTCACAAACCAGTCTTTGAATAGGGCTCTGGTTGCTTTGTACTGCTTGTTTTCCATGATGTGATCCATGTAGTCATTTCTCAAACTTTCATCATCCTTTCCAGATAACCTTTTGCAAAGGTCTTTTGAGAAATCTTCAAGTCTTCTGACCTTGCTATGTTGATACTGCATGTAATTCTGAACTTCTCTATAACTTCTCCCCTTTGTATCCCTTTTTGTGATATCCTCTGCTTGTCTGGCCTTCAAATGAAGGTATTCATCAATATTCTTTGGTTTAGGATAACCTTGCATAGATGGGAAATTTCTCTTTTCTGGATCTTCTTCAGGATAAAAGGATTTGATTTCTTCCTTGACAACAGGTAGATCCAGTGGGAACTGAGTGGTAAGAGGAAGCACTGATCTCACAGTGGTTTGAGATGATGTGGATTTTTGAAGATTAGCACTGATCAACAATTGTTGACACAACAGGTGTTAGAACATCTGCTGGTGGTAATGATGATGTTGTTGTGCTTTCAGACTTGGTTTTGGAAGGGGTGGATGCTGGTTGGTTAACCTTTCTGGTTGACTTTCTTCTTTGCTTTGAAGTACCAAGCTCTTCCTTTTCCATCTGAGCAATCTTTTCTTTTTCAAATCTATCTGCACCTTTAGTCTCCAACCTCTCTTTTATCTTTTGCTTTTCTTTAGCAAAGAAGTTGAGGGTCTCATCAATTTTCTTTGACCCATTTGGCTTTGGGATTTCAACAACTGGTTTGGCCTTAGGATCAGGCTTTAGCTTTATCCCTTCAGTATCTTTATCCCCCTTTTTGGCATCAGCTGTATCAACAAGTATCCCAGTAGGAGGAGAAGTGCCAGTGGTTTGAATCAAATGAGCTTTGATGGCTTTAATGTCTGCAAGTGTTTCTTGATATCTTGCATCAACCATATTTCTAAATTGATGCATATGCTGCTCATGTTGAAGATCAGCATGTTGTCTTTATTGTTGAAACAGAGGATACAAGAGTTGCCTAGCTCAGCAATGGTTTGTGTTAGAACAGAGGATTGACTCTTCGAAGATTATAACATCTGTTGCATCATATTTTTTATATCAGCCACATATGATTCAATATTTGATACTCTCTCTGTCAATTCTTTGTATCTTAGCTCATCACCTAACTTAATAGGATCATCTGAACTCTTACCTGTGGTAGTTTTATCTGTGTTATCATTAGCAGAAGTTGCCTTCATAGCTTCAGACACAGATGCCCCTTTTTCTTGGAACTGGGGACTTCCCACATGAACAGAGGTTACCTTGGTAGCCTCAACAGTGGTTGCCTCAAGAGAGTCTTATAGATGTAACCACTGTCCAACTGAGAACATGGGAGTTCTGCAATTGTAGTGATTGCTCCACTTGAAATATCACCAAAGGTTACATGTAACCCAAAGGATGTAGCCTCCTCAGCTGTTGATGAGATAGCAAAGATAGAGGCATCAGACTCAGTCACTTGTTGGAGTATATTCTCAGTGATAGGTTGGTGAGAAGAACTGATTTGTGTCTGATCCATATCTATTGCTTTCAACAGAGGTATAACAGTTGATGGAAGATTTGTTGGTGAGAGTTGTCGTGTAGAAAGCGAAATTGCCCTGGGAGAGGGGCTGCGGAAGATAGAGCCAAGTGGAACTAGAGCTTCATAGATAGGTGTCCCTGTGCTTACAACTTGTTCCTTTTGTGAGGAATCAATAGGAGTTTGGCTTGTGGGTTGAGATCTTTCTAACATCTGTTGTCAGGAAGTAGCAGGAGTGTTTTCAGGTGACTTTTGTGTTGTCACTGGGTTAACCTCTGGAATCTCATCTTCTAGAGGACCCTTTTGGTTTTAGGTTTGGTGGGCTTTTTGGATTTTGTTTTTGGTTTCTTTTTGGAGATGGCTGGTGTGGGTTTCAAAGCACTGGTTGTATTACTTTGATCACCAGGAGCAGTGGGCTCAGTAGCAGTGGGTTGAGCTTGTGTTGTTTGTTCTAAATTTGCTCAACCCTCTCTACTTGTGTTTTTGAAACATTTGATTGATTAGTGATGCGAGTAAAAAGTTTCATGTGTTAGGCTACCATAAGGAGTCACAACACCTTGTTTAACAACATCACCAACTTTCTTTTGAAGATAAACACTTAAAAATCTAGGGTTCATAAGAAAAGCAGAGCGACCCTTTTTGATGTTGTCAATGTTTGTCACCAAGTCATTAAACAATACTTGAGAAAAGTTAAAATCATATTTTGTCAAAATTGCATATCCCAAGTATTGCATGTTTAAAGGTATCTCATTAAAAGCAGTTGACTTGGCCGACACACATGTCAACAATGTGTGAAAGAAAAATTTCATTTCAGCGGGAAATTTAGGTTTGTAGATGGTTTTACCTGTAAGTTGACTTTCATACCCTCTTTCAATGAATTCATTGTGTAGATCAGGGATCAGAAAATAAGTAGCATGATTTAGGTCATTTAAACCAAAGACCTCTGAAATGGAAGCAGGGGTTACTTCAAGAAGTGATTTTCGCACAGTGGAAACAATGCCATAAGGTTTTTTCTTTGTGTAATGAACCTCAGCATTTGCCCAGAACTGACGTAGTGACTCTTGATAGATTGGGGCAGTGATTTCCATGATTTCTTTGTATTTGGACTCTTTTAACGCTTTGATCATAGCATGATATTGCCTATTTGAGTTAGTTTATTCAAAGATGGTTGTGTAATTGTGGGGTGTTTTGATGATAAGCGTCTTGATGAATGTTTCGACTGAAGAACAATTGTGAAGAATAAGAGAAAACCGCTTTTGGAATTTTGAATTCGATACGGCAGAGTAAAAACCTTTGATTGGGATAAAACATGGTTTTATAAAGTGAAAACGTGATGATGACGTGGCAAAGATCTGACGGCTATCATCTTTCCACGTGTATCCTCTGATAGTGAATGGAAGACAGGTGTTATAGAGAAACACTGTTGGGTGTCAACAGTGGATGGAACAGTGCTTTGATTTTACACTATCATGTGGATAGCTTATCAGTGGATAAGGTCAACACATTGGTTTGACCTAACAGAGGATACACTTTTGACAGTGGATAGATTTTCAAGCCCATCAGTGGTTTGAAGAGAACAGTGGATGTAACAGACTTTTGAGATTTATTGAAAACTTCAATTTTGAACTAATTTTTAAGGATGAATTTTTGATTTTCTGAAAACGTTTTCTTGCTATTTACACATGGAACACACAACCTTGCTTTTAATCCATGTTTAGCATTCCAATCCTAGAGATCAGACTTTCAAAGGTTGATCTATCTAATGCTTTGGTTAGAACATCTGTCAGTTGATCTTTAGTATGGATATGTTTTAATGAAATCAAACCTTTTTCGTAGCAATCTCTCACAAAGTGATGTCTGATGTCAATATGCTTTGTTGTGGAGTGAGAAACTGGATTTTTAATGATGTTTTCAGCTGCTTGAATAACTATCTTGAGAGGAGTCTTTAAGGCAGTTACACCAAAATCCTGTAGTTGGTTCTGAAGCCATAAAAGTTGAGCAGTGCAACCTGCAGCAGCATTGTATTCTGCCTCAACAGTGGATGTGGATACTGCAACTTGCTTTTTACTTTGCCAAGACACTAGGAAATCACCTAGGAACTGAACTCCTCTTGATGTGGACTTCCTTGTTGTGTGGCAACCAGCAAAATCACCGACTGAATAACCTGAAAGCTCAATATTTCCATTAGCAGGATACCAGATACCAAGTGTGGGAGCACCTTTTATGTATCTGAATATCCTTTTCACAGCAATTAAGTTTGACTTTCTAGGTGTTGACTGGGATTTGGCACAAACACATGTTGCAAACATGATGTCTAGCCTAGAAGCAGTTAGGTACAATAAGGACCCAATCATACTTCTATAGAGAGTTTGATCAACCAAGTCATCTTTGTCATCAACAGTGACAACCTTTGTGGTTGCCATGGGTGTGCTACAAGGTTTACAATCATTCATATCAAATTTGTTAAGTAGTTCTTTGACATACTTTTTGATGAATGAAAGTGCCATTGTGCTTTTGTTTACTTGAAGACCAAGAAAACATTGTAACTAACCGATTACACTCATTTCAAACTCTACTGCCATGAGTTTTCTAAACTCTTCACACATGGATGTGCATGTGGATCCAAAAATGATGTCATCCACATAAATTTGGACAAGCATCAGATCTTTTCCTTTCCATTTCAAAAATAGAGTTTATCAATTTTACCTCTTGAAAATCCAAAGGATAAGATAAACTGGATAAAGTTTCATACCAGGATCTGGGTGCTTGTTTTAGACCATACAATGCTTTGTTGAGCTTGTATACATGATCAGGATGAAATGCATCTTCAAATCCAGGAGGTTGACACACATACACTTCTTCCTTGATCTTTCCATACAGGAATGCACTTTTGATGTCCATTAGAAACACTTTGATATTGTGGTGACTAAGTTCGCCCGAACATGGTCTCCCACGTCAAATCTTCAAAAATGGCACAAGTTCGCCCGAACTCTGTCCAATTCTCAAGAGAATTAGACAAGTTCGCCCGAACTTGTCTTCCCCAGTTACCGGACCTTACAAGTTCGCCCGAACTTGTATAATTTCTTTGGAAATTAGACAAGTTCGCCGGAACTTGCCTCATCTCAACAGGTTTTCACAAGTTCGCCCGAACTTGTATGGAAACATACAAGCTCGCCCGAACTTGTCCTCTGCCCAATCCAAACTTAACCGTTTCACCATTTCGGAAGACTGATGCACTTCTGTTCGCTTATAGGCTGATCTGGCACTCTCCACAACTCACCTCAGATCCTGAATCTCTCCTAAAACGCACGCACTATGAGTATACTTGAACCTTTTTACGCTTAAATGCACTTTTGGGTGTCACATATGTTCCTATATCAAATCACATCACCAACTCTCAAATGCTTATTCGCAACCCACTGTTACATGATTATACGTGAAATCTGTTGAATTGTATGTATTGCTTGATTCCTTGTATGCCACCCTTAACATGATAGTATACTAGAGGTTGACCCGCCACCCGGAGGCCCGGGGTTGTTAAGGCTCGCATTTTTATTTCTCATTTATTTCTCTTTTAGGATGTGAACGCTTGTTCGCATGCCTCGATCAATCGCGGTTTGTTGGTTTACTTGAATCTAGTAGTTACATAGTTCACATCTCTTACGTATGTCATGCGGTGTATGCTAAACGGTTTTATATCTATTATATACGCAAACATGTATGCTCGCCTTTACTTAATTGTATTGCCGTTTTATTTTAACATATGTGGCAGGTCGAGGACTTTAGCTATGGATGTTTAGTTTAGGTTTTGCTTAGAAGATCATGTAATAAATCTAGGAAAGATCGAATCGGATGTTATGTTTAAGAGATTGTTTGATATGTAATGGTTCTTTTGAAGATTTTATGAGTTTGATAGTATTGGATGTTGAATGTTGATTAATGTCTTTTAAATAATCGTTATGGAATCTCCTGATCAATCTGATTCGCCTAGTGCCACTACCCCGATGTTTCCGCCATCGGTTGGGGTGTGACAAATTGGTATCATAGCCCATAACTATAGAAAATTAGGTAGAACTCCCATGTTTAGCCTAGTCTATAGTTAGAATACTAAATTTGACTGTTACGCATCGATTAACGCTGAAAACTCATACGAACAGACAAGTCCGCCCGAACTTGGGGTGACAAGTTCGCTCGAAATTGATCAAGTTCGCCCGGACTTGACCAAGTTCGCTCGAACTTCCCTGTCCCCTCTCAACAACAAACAAGTTCGCTAGGAATTGATCAAGTCCGCTCAAACTTGACATCAGGCAGATGCCAAGTTCGCCTGAACTTGATCAGAAATCCTTGAGCTGAACTTTTAAACATAGCTTTACCTGAAGCTACCACAATACACGCTTGGAAAACGCTCGTATCACATAAAACGAGTGATCAAGTCGAGATTAGGTGTGAAAACCAAGAACTCTCGATGAGATCATTCACTCCACGCAATCTCTATCGCACGAGATACCTTCGTCGAGTTAGGAGTGATATCCAAACCTCGACGGAAATCTTCATTTCTATCTAGTGGAACTCCCGACTCGATCGGTGAGTGTATCCACAACTAGGAATGAAGTTGTTAAGTTAGGGGTGAAACCCGCATCTTAATAACTAGTTCCGCTCCTTGATTTTCAATCTCACCAAAGTCTCGACTAATTCGATGACTCGGGACATGACGTAACTGGAAGGATAAATGTCGTTAACCATAGTACGGCGAGAGCATTTGTCTATTAGGCCAAATCGTGTGTCCGAACTCGGAGAATTTTCGAACCACTTTGGGTAGTCACTGTCTCAAAACCCAGGACGCTCCCAATTGATTTAAGGCTATATCGTCGATTTTATGCATCATCTAGTTTATCATTATTTATGTGTTTGAATTCTGAGAATTTTCGCTTATTCGATTTCTCGCTTTATAGATTTCTCATATTATCGATTTCTCGCTTTATCGCTCTTCGCTTTATAAAGTATGCACAACTCGCACAGCTCTCGTAATCTAAAACACTAATTAATTCACCAACAAAACTAATCGCTCAACTCGCTTACGCCTATGAGGACATGTGTGCCTCATGCGCGGTATTACTCGCTTATCTCGCTTATATACCGCATCTCGAACGCGCTATGCTTTACTTATAAGAAGGTGAGTACGTGCAAAGTGTATGCTTACGTGAATTATGTGACTACGTGCTTATGTGCCTACGTATTTGCCTGCCTACGTGCTTACTTGCCTACATGTTTATGTGATTTTGTGCCTTGTATGAATAATAATAATAATAATAATAATAAATACTTTAAACATAAACCTATTATAATCAAATCTCATCCAATCGAATCCTTCAACGTAGATGTCTTCAATGGGATCGCACACCAGAAGGAACCATCAGTGCAGCCAAGCTGACAAGCGTATCACATCACTAGTGGCCAAGGAAATGGCCAAAGTGATCCCTCAAATCGTCAACGAGATTCAAGCTGCCAGCAGCAACACTTCTGTGGACTCCAAAGCCGACCCACCATTACATCCTTCAGTTTTAAACAGTTCAAAGCCTGTGGACCCCTTACTTTCTCAGGCACCGAAGGACCAAGTGCCATGTTTCACTGGTTTGATGCCATTGAGGTCACATTTCGCCAGAGTGGGTGTCCCGAACCCCTTCGCACTATTAACGCTACCGGCGTTTTCCAGTCCAGGGCTCTCGACTGGTGGACTGCGGAGCGTAACAGGAGGGGAAACAATGAAGCCTACGGACTCGCATGGGAAGAACTAAAGGAACTAATGGTCAAAGAGTTCTGCCCACCTCATGAGATCCAGAAGTTGGAAAAAGAATTTTGGGGAATCAAGCAAGACGGACCCGACAATGCTGGTCTGACAGTTAGTTTCAAACAGCTGAGCATTATCTGTCCCGGTCAAGTGGACACGACCAAGAAAGCAATCAAGATGTACCTCATGCCCGATTGCGTCACTGACTTTGTTCAAGCAGCACGCCTCGCTACTATTGAGGAGACCTACCCGTTAGCCGTAGAGATCAATGACAAATGGGTTCAGTCTGGTTATTTCAAGACCAGCAAGGTTGCAAACCAGGCCATCACCAAAACAGCAGCTCCTCCCGATCAGCCTCGAGAGTCAAAGAACAGTCGCGGTGGTCGCAAACGAGAAAACCCGAGCAAGAACTTTGCCCTTACTGCTCCAGCAAACCCTCAGCCATTTCAGTCAGCTGCACTGAACGCACCGCCAGCAAAGCGTGCGTATACTGGTTCTCATCCGCTGTGCTCAAAGTACACCTATCACCATGTGGTTGGAGGCAATTGTCGTTTCTGTACCAACTGCAACATTTACGGCCACTTTACTGTCAGTTGCCGTTCAGGCCCTCGTCAGTTAGCTCCTCAAGCTCCAGCAGCACCAGCTTTACCAGCTCCTCCCCAGGCCAATCAGCAGCAAGCGCCAAGGGTACGTGCTTGTTACACGTACGGAGACCCGAATCACTTCAGTAATGTCTGCCCAAACAAACCTGTGAAGTAGGAACAGCAGCAGCAACAGCCACAGCCACCACAGCCTCAACAACAGCAACCAGAGGCTGCACATGGACAAGCCTTTAACCTCAATCATCGCCAGGCTCAGAACGACAACAATGTTGTCAATGGTACGTTCCTTGATAATGGTATTTATGCTTCATGTTTATTTGATACTGGTGCTGATAATTGTTTTGTATCGTTAGAATTCGAAAAGGTTTTAAATTGTAAACGCGCAAAACTCCCAAAGACTTTCGATGTGGAAGTCCCCACCGGAGGAACCGTTACCGTAAATTCCGTCCTACGTGGTTGTACTCTCGATCTCAACAACCATGCCTTCTCGATCAATCTCATACCTATGCAATTAGGTAGCTTCGATATCATAGTAGGCATGGATTTTCTTCGTGAAAATCATGCTGAAGTTGTATGCTTTGATAAAATGATTCGTTTTTCTCTCTCGAACGGTGATCAACTCCATGTCTATGGTGAAACTCCCTTAAAGAAGTTGATGCTTTTGTCATGTACTCGAGCACACAAATGTTTGCGAAAGCATGTGTTGGTTTCCTCGCCCAAATCGTGAACCCAAAGAAAGAAAAGAAAACCTTTAAAGACGTCCCCATTGTTCGTGAATTTCCTAAGGTCTTTCCCGATGATTTACCCGGTTTACCCCCTACTCGTGATGTTGAATTCTGTATCGATTTAGTTCCCGGTGCTACGCCCGTCGCTAAAGCTCCTTATCGTCTTGCCCATCAGAAATGCGTGACCTATCTAGCCAACTTCAAGAGCTTCTTGATAAAGGTTTCATACGCCCGAGCACTTCACCTTGGGGCGCACCCGTTCTTTTGGTGAAAAAGAAAGATGGGACGTTCCGAATGTGCATCGATTATCGTGAACTTAATAAGCTTACGATAAAGAACCGCTACCCTCTTCCTCGTATCGACGACTTATTGATCAGCTTCAAGGCGCTACTTGCTTTTCTAAGATCGATTTACGTTCCGGTTATCATCAGTTACGCGTATTGGAAGAAGATATTCCGAAAACCGCCTTTCGTACTCGTTATGGCCATTTCGAATTCGTGGTCATGCCTTTTGGTCTTACCAATGCACCCGCGGTCTTCATGGATTTGATGAACCGTGTATGCAAAGCTTTCTTAGATCGTTTCATCATTGTTTTCATCGATGATATCCTTATCTACTCGAAGTCGAGAGACGAACACGCGCGCCATCTCCGTTTAGTCCTCGAACTTCTCCAAGGTAATCGCCTTTATGCTAAGTTCTCTAAATGTGAATTCTGGCTTGAAGAAGTCCAATTTCTCAGCCACATCGTTAATAGTCAAGGAATTCACGTCAACCCTGCAAAGATTGAAGCTGTCAAGAGTTGGATTACGCCGAAGAATGCATCCGAAATCCGTTCATTTCTTGGATTGGGGGTTACTACCATCGATTCATCACCGACTTTTCGAAAATCGATGCTCCGCTTACCGCTTTAACTCATAAAGACAAGCCTTTCGTTTGGGATTCCAAACAAGAGGAAGCTTTTCAAACTCTCAAGCGTATGCTATGCAACGCTCCCGTACTCGCTCTACCCGACGGAAACGACGATTTCGTTGTTTATTGCGATGCCTCTAATCTAGGTCTTGGTTGTGTTCTTATGCAACGAGACAAGGTTATCGCGTATGCGTCTCGGCAACTCAAAATCCACTAGAAGAACTACACAACCCATGATCTCGAACTCGGTGCAGTTGTTTTTGCATTGAAGATATGGCAACACTACCTTTACGGTACTAAGTGTACGGTCTTCACCGACCATAAGAGCTTACAACATATCTTTGATCAAAAGGAACTGAATATGCGCCAACGACGGTGGGGTGAACTTCTCAACGATTACGATTGTGAGATACACTACCATCATGTCAAAGCAAATATCATAGCCAATGCTTTAAGTCGACGAAGCTATGTGTATAGTGTTCGTGACTCTCAAGCTTTGAATAATCTCAAAATTCTTATTCGCTCCGCCCAGTTTGCTTGTTTTAACGAGAATACCCTGCAGGAAGAAATGAAATCTGGTGCCGAAACTCAGCTTGTTGTTAAACCTAATGGTATTTATTATTACCTCGACCGTGTTTGGATTCCTAGCCGTGAAAATCTTCGTGAATTGCTAATGGCCGAAGCTCGTAAATCTCGATTCCATTCACCCCGGAGCCGACAAGATGTACCAGGACCTTCGTCCAAAGTATTGGTGGCCGGGCATGAAAAAGGACCTTCGTCCAAAGTATACGTCTCAAAGTGCTTAACTTGTTCGAATGTTAAAGCCGAACATCAAAGGCCCCCTGGCTTGCTCGAACAACCCGAAATCCCGATGTGGAAGTGGGAGAGCATAGCTATGGACTTTTTACGAAACTCCCTCGCACTTCCTCTGGTCACGATAGCATTTGGGTTATCGTTGATCGTCTTACCAAATCTGCACACTTTATTGCCATACGAGAAGATTATAAGGTCGAACGGTTAGCCCGAATCTATACCGACGAAGTCAAATGTCGACACGGGACGCCTCGTGACATCATCTCTGACCGTGACGGTCGCTTTACCTCACGTCTTTGGGAGACTTTCAATCCGCTCTCGGTACTAAGCTTAATCTCAGTACCGCTTTTCACCCTTAGACCGATGGTCAGACTGAGCGCACGATCCGCACCCTCGAAGACATGCTTCGTGCATGCATCATAGATTTTGGTGGTAACTGGGATACGCATTTACCTTTAATTGAATTCTCTTACAATAATAGTTATCACACCAGCATTCAAATGGCTCCTTTTGAGGCGTTGTATGGAAGAAAATGTCGATCGCTAATCGCATGGCACGAGATCTGAGAAGCACAAATCACTGGTCCCGAGCTGATTCAAGAAATGACAGACAAAATCCTCCAGATCAGAGACAATCTCTTGAAAGCTCGGAGTTGCCAAAAGAGTTACGCCGATAAATGCAGCAAGCCCCTACAGTTCGAAGTGGGAGATCATGTACTCCTTAAGGGTGCACCTTGGAAGGGAGTGATCCGCTTAAGGAAAGCTAGCGCCACGATACGTAGGACCCTTTAAGATTCTGGAAAGGATCGGCAAAGTGGCCTATCGACTCGAACTACCAGCGGAACTTAATAACGTACATCCGACTTTCCACGTGTCAAACCTCAAGAAATGCCTAGCTGAAGAGAATCTCCATGTACCTCTCGAAGATCTTCAAATCAACGAGACTATCCATTTCGTGGAAAAGCCTGTCGAAATCATGGACCGAGAAACCAATAGATTACGGCGCTCACGCATCCATATCGTGAAGGTCCGATGGGAAGGCAAACGCGGTGCCGAATTCACTTGGGAATTGGAAAGTGACATGAAGGCTAAGTATCCGCACCTCTTTGTTACGGCCGCTACTTAAATTTCGAGACGAAATTTCCTAAAGTAGGGGAGATTGTAACAACTCGTAATTTCATTGTTAATTTGTTTTTCTTTTGTTTCGTTTATATCTATCAATTGTACTCCGAGATTCGATTATGGAGAGATTTATGTTAATTAAATTATGTTGAATTATAGTTATATCGCATCTAATCGATTATTAAAACGTATCGCTAATCTAATCGCAATCGCAAGTAGTTATGCTACTATACGAGCCGAGTGTGTTATTGTTTAATAAACACTTGTGCCATCGAATCGCTTATCTCATCGCATCGCAAATCGCAGTTATTTATGTGGAATTATGTTTTATTTGTGTTATGTTTGTTCATGATATGGTTATAACCGCTATCAAAACGCTCTCACACGCACGAATCGCTAAATCGCACTATTACATCACTTATAACGCTAAATATAACTATCTAATACGAACCGAATCGCCGAACGAACTCGTAACGCGAAATAATCAAACAAAACTTGGCCATTAGGTCAAGTTCGGCCGAACTTGTATATAACAAGTTCGCCCGAACTTGCCTAACCCTCATAACTCTTCCAAAACTGACAAGTCTGCCGGACTTATCTGGAAAGTCAAGAGAAACAACAGTTCGCTCGAACTTGTAACAAGTTCGCTGTCTGATCACCCATTCTCACCTCCACCTATAAATACTCAACTCCATTCTCTCATTTGAACTTGCTGCAAGTTTGCCCGGAGCTCCCCAAACCCGAAACCCTTTGTTTTCTAAGTAAGATTCAACCCGTTTTCAACTACAACGTTTTACGATGATTTTTGCACAAGGCTTTGCCTTCGTTTCATCAAATCTCTTCTGTTTACGAAAATCTTCATCTTTTTCTACAAAACTTCTATTTTTCACTCATATCTATACTAGCTCTGAGTAAAACCTTTAAAAACATTGATTTTACACAATTCGTTTGACGTATGTTTCGTTCACTTTTGAGTGGAACGAGGCGTTGTCAAGCAAGATCTCAGATCCGGAAGCACAAGACGAAATCGTCACTTTACACAAGCTGGACTAACCCGTACGAACCATCAAGTTCGTCTGGATTAGCCCGAGTTTCTGTAAAATGGCTAAACTCGCTCCAAAAGACCTCTCCAGCCTAAGTTTTACTCAGTGGCTTAAGGTTGGAGGGATGAACACTTGATTTCCTCAGCAAACGGCGCAAAAACGCACGATTTGGATGCCAAAACCATCAAGTTCGCTCGGATACACCAAGTTCGCTCGAACTTGTCACCAGATTGGTGACTAAGTTCGCCCGAACTTGGTCTCCCACGTCAAATCTTCAAAATGGCACAAGTTCGCCCGAACTCTGTCCAATTCTCAAGAGAATTAGACTAGTTCGCCCGAACTTGTCTTCCCCAGTTAGCGGACCTTACAAGTTCGCCCGAACTTGTATAATTTCTTTGGAAATTAGACAAGTTTGCCCGAACTTGCTTCATCTCAACAGGTTTTCACAAGTTCGCCCGAACTTGTCCTCTGCCCAATCCAAACTTAACCGTTTCACCATTTCGGAAGACTGATGCACTTCTGTTCCCTTACAGGCTGATCCGGCAATGTCCGCAACTCACCTCAGATCCCGAATCTCTCCTAAAACGCACCCACTACGAGTATACTTGAACCCTTTTACACTTAAATGCACTTTTGTGTGTCACATATGTTCCTATATCAAATCACATCACCAACTCTCAAATGCTTATTCGTAACCCGCCGTTACATGATTATACGTGAAATCTGCTGAATTGTATGTATTGCTTGATTGCTTGTACGCCACCCTTAACATGATAGTATACTAGAGGTTGACCCGCCACCCGGAGGCCCGGGGTTGTTACGGCTCGCATTTTTATTTCTCATTTATTTTCTCTTTTAGGATGTGAACGCTTGTTCGCATGCCTCGATCAATCGCGGTTTGTTGGTTTACTTGAATCTAGTAGTTACATAGTTCACATCTCTTACGTATGTCATGCGGTGTATGCTAAACGCTTTTATATCTATTATGTACGCAAACCTGTATGCTCACCTTTACATAATTTTATTGTCGTTTCATTTTAACATATGTGGCAGGTCGAGGACTTTAGCTATGGATGCTTAGTTTAGGTTTTGGCTTAGAAAATCATGTAATAAATCTAGGGAAGATCGAATCAGATGTTATGTTTAAGAGATTGTTTGATATGTAATGGTTGTTTTGAAGATTTTATGAGTTTGATAGTATGGGATGTTGAATGTTGATTAATGTCTTTTAAATAATCGTTATGGAATCTCTTGATCAATCTGATTCGCCTAGTGCCACTACCCCGATGTTTCCGCCATCGGTTGGGGTGTGACATGTCATGTGCCTGGAGCCTCCACTATCTACATACCATAAATTGTCAAGCCAAGTAAAAGCTCCCTGCACATAAGTAAACAATTAGTTTAGGTGGGTCTCCAAAGCCAAAATGGCTTTGGATGGAGTCACAGAATGTCCAAACTCAAATTCAGGAAGATGGACAGTGGTTAGTTTGTTCTTTGTGACCACTATTGTGAACCATTCCTATCAGATGTTGGTACCCATAAGGATGCCTATTTACTCTTGGCTTTAAGGGTTTTTTGTAACCCTCATAACTAAGAGGAACCTTTTGATAAATTGGTTGGCCATATCCTCTTGGATACCTGTTTGTAGGTGGTGCATCTGTCACATGTACCTCTCTGGAATAGAGGTTTTGTTCAGTGCTTTTGTAACAGATGTTTCAACAGGTTCAAAAGTCTGCTTAGATTTATTTCTAGCAGAGCTTGAACTTTGACTCTCAAGAGCTTTTGATTTAATCACTTTTACCTTTGTGTCATAGGTTTGAAGATAAACACACTCTTGGGTCATGTGGTTTGTTCTTCCACAGATGATGCACTTTGAAGAATTTGGGATCACACAAGTTTTGTTTATGTCATAAGCTTTTAACAGAAAACAGTTTTCAATGACATGATTTCTTTTCTCACAAAAGTTACAAAACAAGTTTTTAACATTTTCTTTCTTCTTCCCTTTTTCAGACTTCCTTTCAGCAGAAGTTATATATCTGCTGGAAGATCCTTTATAGGGATTATCCTTGCTTTTGGTGCCTTGACACCATCAATGGTTGAGAAGTCCATTGGCTTGAAGTTTTCTAAAATGTCACACTCATCTGACCCTGTGGGTTTAAGTTGATATTTCTCAACTTCCTCAAATGTTGAGGATCCCTCATGTTTTTCCAAAATAATTTTGTTTCCATTTTTATCAGTGACTTTTATTTCTTCACCAGCCAAATATTTTGGGACAATTTCAACCATCTCAGATTTAATTTTAGCAAAACTTTCAGAAACTTGGTCAATTTTCTTGAAACCAATGCCAAATTTTATGTTACTTTTGATCTGATTTTTTAACATGATTTCATAACCTTTGCAAGATTCTACCCATTTTTCACAACTGATCTGGGTAGATTCTTACTCCTTTTTGCAAACTTGATATTTCTCTATCATAGTTTGGAGTTGGTCTTTGGTTATGCTTGCCTCATGCTTTAGACTGCTGATTTCAGAATCTTTGTTAACCAACTTTGTTTTCAACTCTTTTGTGAGTTTTTCAAAATTTAGTTCATCTTCTAAAATTTTGTTTCTAAGATTTTCATTCACCTTTTTTTATGTTTGTAAAAGCTATTATGCATTTTTTAGAACATAGATCTTTGAGGATCTGAGGTGATACCTTAGAAACAGCCATAAGAGCACAATCACAATCATCTTCACACACCTTGGTATCCCATGGATCAGATAGAGAGTCTTTTCTTCATCAACAATTTTTTTTGAAACCACTGTTTCATCATGCACTTTAAACTCATCAGATTTAGACACTAATTCCACAGATTCATCACCTTCAACAATTTTCTCTAAAGCCATTAAGCAAAATGCATTTTCAGAATCATTTTTGGCTATAAGAGCAAAGTTTCCATCAGTTAAATCCTCAGGAAAACTACTCCAATCAACAAAGCCTTGTATGTAAAAGCTCTGTCGGTTAACCTCTGTCGGAGCAATGGTTTGAGTAGTTTGATTGACATGAGGTGCAGGTTGCACATGCACTTGAGGATGTGGTGCTTGAACATACTGAATTTGTGGAACAGAGGTTTGAACATAATGCACTGGAACAGTGGCAGCAGGGTGTGCAAAATGAGCAATGTTTTGCATTTGATGAGTAGGGGTATATTGGGAATACTGAGCAGTGCTTTGTGTGTGCTGAGGTCTGGAACTAGGGTGTGTAACAATGGGTCCAGAATTTTGAGATCTACACTCCCTAGCAAAGTGTCCTAACCTTTTATACTTATAACACTTGATCTTTGATTTATCCAGCCCAACCTTCAACCCCACATGCAACCCTTGGAATTTTCTACCAGTTCTCTTGTAAAATTTACTAGCTCTAACACTTAAGAGAGCCAGTTGGTGCAAAATGTCCATTTCTTCTAAATTAGTTGGTTCAAAGTGTTAAAGATCATTCAACTCAAAGGAGAGGTTGTCATAGGTTTGGCCTTCCCCACTTGCAGTAAATGCATAGTTGGGTGAGTAAGAATCAGAGTTAAAATTTCCTCCAGAAGTTATGTCAATAAAATGATCATAACCCTGATCCTTTCCACTGTCAGATCCCTCTTCTCGGCCTAAGAGTGTTGTGTTACCAAAAGTATAACCATCAGCAACTTTGCTTGATTCTTGCAACTTCTCTTTCTGGTTTAACTCTCTCTCATATGTGAGGAGTCTACCATGAAGTTGGGTAAGATTCATTTATTTAAACCCGACAGATGTTCGTGTCACGAAAGCTTTGGTGTCCCACTTATCTGGTAACGATCTTAAGAAATGACTATTGACAGTCGAATTAGGAAATTCCACGTTAACCAGCTTAAGCTCGCTTATGAGACAGCTAAATCGCTCGAACTGTTGGGTTAGAGACTCACCTTTAACATGACAGAAAGTTTCATATTGTTGATTCAAAACTTCTCTATCGTTTTCGATCACTTCCTCAGTTCCACCGAATTGCTCTTTTAGTGCATCCCACAACTACTTTGCACTATTACAGTGGAGCAGTCCAGCATAAATTTCGTTAGGTAAGGCTGAAGCAACAATGCTAAACGCCTTAGCATCTAACTCTATTTTCTGGAAATCCTGCTCGGGGTAGTTTTCAGGATTTTTTGGCACTTGTTTATCAGGGTCCTCTGTACTTGGAACCAATGGAACATGTGGTCCAAATACAACGGACCTCCAGCAACCGGCGTTTGCTGAGCTAAAATGTGACTCATCCGACGCTGCCATATGTAATACTCGTTTCTAACCAGCACTGGAGGCTTAAACATAAATCCAGTATTGGAATCCGGTGTGTTTTGAGACATTTCTGAATTGTTTTAAACAGATTTTGTTTTAAAAACTTTAAACTTAATAAAACTTTGTTTTCCAATGAAAACAATCAAACTAATTAGCAGGGAGAGTTGATCTTTCAAATCAAATTGATAGTTAAATCAAATTTGATTGACCAAGCTCTTATACCAATTGTTAGGATCTGAGTTTGAATTGATTGTAATTCTTTTAAAGATGGTAAATGGAAGAAGATAAAACATAGTGAATTTGCAGCGGAAATAGAAAACTTTGTATTAAAATCAATGGAAAATTGTTTTTATCATCATGCTTTCAAACTTATAGTTTTGCATGTGAATCACAAACTCCCTCTCAGCCTTTTATAACTAAGTTTGATAGTACATAAATGCAAAGAAGATGATTGGTGAATGATCTTTTCAATAGATGGATGGAACAATACAATGTACTATTCTATTTATACAAGATTTCAAACGTCTGAGCATCTTTGATGACGTCAGGATTGATAGTGATTGCTAACAACTAAATAACAAACCCTAATCACTGATTAACCTATCATCTGCTTGTTACAAATACTGTTACATTAAAACACTAATATCTCTAAATTATGTTGTCTTCATCAGACCTTAGCTTTATTCTTTATCATAGCTTGGTGTCATTAGACCTTAGCTTCAACAATACTTGTTTAGCAGACTTTAGCTTCATCAGAGGGTTGGGTCAGAGTTTAGAAACTCTGTTGTCACTGGATCGATCATCTGATGAAATTTTGGCTTTATATCATATGTTCCGTTAATAGGGTTCAATCCCAACAATCTCCCCCTGGAACAGATGATGCCAAAACCCATATTTATTGTTGATCTTTATTTCTCAACATGAACTCTCTTATTTGGCCTTTGAACTGCAATTCAAAGTTAAGAGATTCAATAGCATCATCATCCTTTTCGAGCTCCAGATTCATAAGATCTTGGAGGTCTTCTTCACAGAGCCCATATGCATCCTCCTTACTTATCTTGGTAGTATCGCTATTCGATTAGAGCAGAGTCAATTCATGGGTGTTTTTATCAACCTTCCACTTTAGAATTTTTGGATCAGATGGCTTTCTAGGATGGTTCTTTATTGTTGAGAATGATGGTTAAGTTTGATGAGCAATTTTGGATAGAGTCTCTCTTAGAATGTCACTTGCATCATCAGTGTGGAATTGGGCATGATTCATGATGCCTTCTTTAAAAGGTGTGTTCAAACCTTTTCTTATCTTCCTCAGACATCTCCCTTTGCCTTTTTCTTTGATTTAAGGTAAGGATGGATGCGGTAGATGTTGAAGTTGATTTTTGAGAAGGTTGGGTCTGATGAACTATAACCTTTGATGCTAAGTAGTTTGGCTTCTTTGCCACTGTTGGATCTTTCTTTCTCAGTTGTTCCAAACCTTTGTAAGCTTCCACAACTTTAACCTCTGACCATATTGTAATCTGATTCTTTGGCCCATGATTTGCAGCAATTAACTCTTCTTTCATCCTTCTGAGCTTTAAAGCTTATTCAGGCACATTCTTCTTGAATTTGTTCCAGTATGGAGGAGTAGGCTTTTTGTTGGGATCTTTCAGCATTTCTTGCATCCTTTCTACCTCTTCTTTCAGATCACTCACAGACCAGTCTTTGAATAGGGCTCTGGTTGCTTTGTACTGCTTGTTTTCCATGATGTGATCTATGTAGTCCTTTCTCAAACTTTCATCATCCTTTCAGATAACCTTTTGCAAAGGTCTTTTGAGAAGTCTTCAAGTCTTCTGACCTTGCTAAGTTGATACTGCATGTAATTCTGAACTTCTCTATAACTTCTCCCCTTTGTATCCCTTTTTATGATATCCTCTGCTTGTCTGGCCTTCAAATAAAGGTATTCATCAATATTCTTTGGTTTAGGATAACCTTGCATAGATGGGAAATTTCTCTTTTCTGGATCTTCTTCAGGATAAAAGGATTTGATTTCTTCCTTGACAACAGGTAGATCCAGTGGGAACTGAGTGGTAAGAGGAAGCACTAATCTCACAGTGGTTTGAGATGATGTGGATTTTTGAAGATTAGCAGAGGTTTTGGTCAATGGTTGTGAGGATAATGGTAGTGGAGAAGGAATGATATTTTCATCATTTATAACATTTGTTGTTTTCCTTCTTTTGAAAATGAGTTTGGATGATGGTGGTTGGTTCGGAATTCTTGTGGGAGTAGGTATTTGATAAGCGGTGGTTGGAAAAGTTATTAGGGCAGTGGATGGTGTAACGTCTGTTGTAACCACTGCTGTATCAACAATTGTTGACACAACAGGTGTTATAACATCTGCTGGTGGTAATGATGATGTTGTTGTGCTTTCAGACTTGTTAGTGGTTTTGGAAGGGGTGGATGCTGGTTGGTTAACCTTTCTGGTTGACTTTCTTCTTTGCTTTGAAGTACCAAGCTCTTCCTTTTCCATCTGAGCAATCTTTTCTTTTTCAAATCTATCTGCACCTTTGGTCTCCAACCTCTCTTTTATCTTTTGTTTTTCTTTAGCAAAGAAGTTGAGGGTCTCATCAATTTTTTTTGACCCATTTGGCTTTGGGATTTCAACAACTGGTTTGGCCTTAGGATCAGGCTTTAGCTTTATCCCTTCAGTATCTTTCTCCCCCTTTTTGGCATCAGCTGTATCAACAAGTATCACAGTAGGAGGAGAAGTGCCAGTGGTTTGAATCAAATGAGCTTTGATGGCTTTAATGTCTGCAAGTGCATCTTGATATCTTGCATCAACCATATTTCTAAATTGAGGCATATGCTGCTCATGTTGAAGATCAGCATGTTGTCTTTATTGTTGAAACAGAGGATACAAGAGTTGCCATAGCTCAGCAGTGGTTTGTGTTGGAACAGAGGATTGACTCTTTGAAGATTGTAACATCTGTTGCAACATATTTTTTATATCAGCAACAGATGGTTTTGGGAAACTGTTGGTGAACTACCTCGACAGCATTTCCACCACACATTTCCATGCATGGAGGGAATCAGTAGTTTGCACCTTGTCAAGTCAAAGCATTATTCTTCTGTAATGTGTTGGTTAACTCCAGGAGTTTTGGCTTTCGGAATCAGCAATTCCTTTCAGGATACAAGAATATACCATAATTCATGTTTACTTTGTTAAAAAAACATGTCATTACATTCTTTTCGCATTTTTTAGATCAAAAGTGAACCAATAATCAACGATGGAGGCCTAGACCTTGAACGGGCACGGATTCCATCACAGTAGTATTTGGGAAGGAAAGAGGTGGATTTTAAAACTAGCTATGGAGTAACTTGTAGGGGATATTGGCATGTTCCTATAACAGAAGGATCAACAAAGGAATGAATTGCAAAAGTTGAGTTTGAAATTCAAAATGAGAGTTGAGGCTGAGAAAAAAAGAACAATTTTAGGCATTATTTAAGCAGATGGCACACACCAAGGAAACACTTAATAAAGTTGTAGCTCATTTGGCTGCACAAGGACTACAACCACCAAACTCCCAATCTTCGACAAATGAAATGTCACCAACACAAGTAAGTGAGTTATTTATTGACAAGTTCATGCTTTAACATTTAACCCTTTGCCGATACATTTTGTAGGTTAAATCTGTAGACAATCATGTTGGATCTAATGATAGTACTAGTGCTACCAAATATAAAATGGTGCCTAAGGAAATGGTAATTCTTTTTTACATAATTTCCATGTGATTGCTGATTTTTCATAACCTTTTGTATTGAATTGTAGGTCAATTAAGTGGATGACAATCTTGGACCTCAGGACAAAACTAATGCGTCATGTAAACAGTGCAAACAGAAGTAGTGCAGAAAGAGAAGCTAACAATGGTAAGTATTTGACGATTTTATTATTTTAACATCTATATAATTTTCCATAACCTCCTTAATTGAATGTTTTTTAGGTATGTCTGAGCCTCAAATACTTGATAGTCCATCTTATTTGGAACTAAAAGAAGATGTCCCACATGTATGTATTGCACGAAATGTACATAAATACATTGACTTTGACTTTATCATGTTAAGACAGCTATTCATATATTTGTCTCCATGATTTGTTGCTCCACGTACTAGATCAACCAACCAATGTACCAGATCCACCAACCAATCAAAGAGAAAACACCTCAACTACACTTGCTAAGAAACAAAAGAAATATTTAAAACACTAGATATGTTGATAAAAGACGCATTGAAGAAGAAGGTAAAACCCAACAAAGAATTGGATTTTTAGTATTTAAGTTGGAAACTTATGTAAAGATTTTGATTTATTATTCTGAATATCATTTGTATTTTAGGTTATCTCGTGTTTAATGTTGTTTTTAATTATTTATAAAATATATAAATTGAAATTAAGATGGCTAATTACACATAAATGGTCACACATAACCACACCAAATATGTGTGATCAAAGTTTAAACAATAGCCACACTTAAAATTAGAAAATTTTATGTGACTTTACATAACCATTAGCCATAGTATCGTTCCTTTATTTTTTGTTTGTGTGACTAAATAATAGTAAACGTCTGAAGTAAAGAAAAAATATATGTGACCAAAGATTAAGCATTAGCCACACATAAAACTACAAAATTTTATGTGGCTTCACATAGCTTATCTACACTATTCTACTTTCTTTTTTGTTTGTGTGGTAGAATGATGGCGCACATCTTGGATAACAAGGATATGTGTCACCAAAGATTAAGCAATAGCCATTCCTAAAACTACAAAATTTCATGTGGCTTTACATAACGATTAGCCACACTATGATACTTTGTTTTTAGTTTGTGTGACAGAATGACAACAAATGTCATGGGTAAAAAAATTATGTATCAGCAAACGTTAAGCAACAGCCACACATAAAACTACAAAAGTTCCTATGGATTTAAATGCACATTAGCCACACCAAATGTCACTTTGTTTTTATCTGTATGACGGAATGATAACAAACATCATGGGCAAAATACAATCAGTGTGACCAAAAGTTACACTATAGCCACACTAAAAGTAATCAAATTTCTTGTGGCTTTACATAACCATTAGCCACTCTATCATTACTTTGTTTTATATTGCATAATAGATTGATAGAAATTGTCATGGGAAATATGTATATATATATATATATATATATGTATGTGTGTGTGTGTAACAAAAGGATAGATAGTAGCCACACTAAATATATGTGTGTGTGTGTAACAAAAGGATAGATAGTAGCCACACTAAGTGATACAAAATTGATTTGTGGGTCTAAAAACAGTTTTCTGTCACACGTAGATTGCATTCATGTGACTATAATAAAGAATCAATCAAAAATAAAGTGGATTCATATGGTCCTTGCTTCTCGTTAGCCATACTTGATGGATGGAATACTAGATTAGAACAACCTTTTTTGTCACATAGTTTTAAATTTTATGTGGCTAAAACAAACTTATAAGTGACTCCATAATATTGGCCCCTACACTTAGTGTAAATGAATGTAACCTTTGTTACTCTTTTAAACACACTTAATGGACAAAATGTTTGATTCCAACAAAAAGATTTGGTACCCTTTAGCCACAGTTTAAAGGTGTTACGGCCACTAAATGTCTAATATGGCCGTATCATATCTATGATGACTCGACCTTTGGTGACACTTGACCTGAAAAAATAAATGTAGCCAAAGGTGAATGGTCATAGTTTTTTTTTGTATGACCGAAGCATGTTTTTGACGTTGTGCATGGCTTTAAATATAGACAGTAACAAACTTGATTGGTTTAGATTAAACATTACAAGATTGAAAATGCATTTAAGTGTTCTTACAATCTTGAATTACTTAAATTACAAAAGTAAAGTAGAAAGCGGTAGAACTAGAGTGTAATCTAGAGATGGTGAAGAATTGAGCAAGTAAAATTGAAATAGGAGGCTGAATTTATAGGTTGCATCCGGAGACTGGGCACGGCCCATAGTCAACGCCCTAGTCTTTCCGGATCTTTGCAAGTTGTCATCCATGTGTTATCCTTTTGTCGTGTTGGGCCACGCCCGTGCCTTTCAAGTGTAACCATTTTTTTAGTTTCGTCTCGTTGAGATTCTCAAGATTCAAATTGTATGGTCCTGTGTGACTCATTTTCTAGCCCGAGATATGCTTATGTGAAGTTTCGGACTTTTTCTTAGGGGACGACCACTTAGTCTTGACTTGAGAAGTTCTTTATTTTGTCTTGACATAAAAAGACCTTTATTTTTTCTTGACTTGAGGATCAGCTACGGGGCGTGCCTTGTATGCACGACCCGTGTCTTGAGCTGCAAGTTGACATGTTCTTGTTTTACTATGTTTGTTTGCTTGTTTTGTCATTTTGCAACCCAGTTGTACTGAAAATCAAAAGTAAAAAAGTTTAGATAAAATCAACCGAGATTTACAAGAAAACAATCTAAATGGTTATAAATGATGTGAAAAATATGTTTAATTGTATGCACATCAAATATCATTTAATAATAATAATAATAAAATGTATTAATTTTTTTACCATGCTCTAGATTAAAAAAACTTAGGTAAAACGTAGAGATTAATAGCTCATCTTAATGGTATATTCGTTAGTCTATAAAACTCTATATTTTAAAAGTTATAAAAGGAAAAACTATATAAACAGTCGACGACGCCCCTCACTAAATTCTTGACGATTAATTACAACGATGACGTTTGAATATTCCGGAAATCGAGAAATGTCAATTGACAAATCTAGGTCACCATGTACAAAGAAGATGATAATGTTTATTTGGATTAATATTTATCTTCTTAAACTATGTAATACTTATGGTTTAGAATTACATAAGACTTACCGTCATCAAAAACTATGTAATACTTATTGTTTGGAACTACATAAGAGCTCGAGTATAAATACAAGCTTTGAGACTTCATTTGGACAAGACATCTTGACAAATTTCCTCTATGATATTATACCCCGTACTCTCGAGTACCGACATGTAGTTGTAAACGGAGTTTAGATTTTAAGATTCTAGGGTGTTAATTCAGTGTATACTAGCTTAAGATGGTTTCGAGTACAAGACATTGTTGGAATTTTGAGGACCATAATAACTTTAAGATGTGATTATTTTTCATACATAGTTTTCAGGACCTAGGGACATTAACTAATTGTGCTACCACTATTATACAGGCGAGTTATCATGTTTATTTATAAAAGTGTGATTGTATACTCTGCCTATACCGGTAATTATACAAGAATGCTACAAATATGGAATTATTGATATGGGTATATTGGGATCGTAATATGTTTAATGGGATGTGTCTGAACTGGTTGAAAAGAGGATAGGGTCCCTCGTATGCATCACAACACTACCATACCTATGCGATGGCATGGGGGTCTGATAAATCCACCGCTGGTGGTTGTGGAAAGGTCATGAAGGGTACGTATGTAGTGCCCCTGACCTAAAACATCATAACCCATGTTTCATACATGTCAATTGTATTTATTAAAATGTATAACATGAGTTCACCAGCATATATATGACGTGTTTTAAGTATACATGTCACAGGTAATTCGTGTGACAGTCATAGGAACAAATGCTCAGACTATTATACGCTTTAATAAAATTTTAGTTTACTTTCGCTTAAAGTGTACCAGTGGTGCATAATCACCCAATTTACGGGTGGGACGTTATATCTATGATAACACGTGTCTTGACATTTCAAATGCTTACAAGCCAAATACCCAAACCTAAAAATGTCTTGACATTTCAAATGCTTACAAGACAAAGACCCAAACCTAAAATGTATGGAAAACATAAAAGATGGGTAGAATGCCAATACACATGATGGAGATAGCCTTCACTCTGATGCCCAAGATGTCCACAAGCCCACAAGTGGTCCTACACATTAACATGATGTGCATACTTAAAGTCAACTATACTAAGCAAGTTCTAGTTTAAATAAACATCATTTACTTACATAACAACATTATATCATTTTAATTATATCATAAATTTATGTAAATATACATTGTACACACATTAAACATTCATTAGCCAAACATTCTTGTATCTAATTTCTATGCATAAACATTTCATCGTCAGTCGCCACCACAGGATGCCTTTACATAGTTGTACAACTGATTACTTGGCAAGCCACAAAGGCATTGCCCCCTTTAACATGCTCATGATGTGATCCCATGTGACACATTTTTCATTCATCATCGTGATTAGGATATAAAAGATTTCGATAACGTATTGACTTGGAAGAATATTATGTGTTAACCTTTGCTTTATTCTTTACCTTTAACATTCATTACACATGTGAGGTTTATTATTCAATGACACGTTAACTTTATACATTCGTCTAAATGTTGGCCATGCTCAGGCTTAATAGCCTAAAACTGTTTCTTTAGTAAAAACCTTCAATTTCATAAAAAAATTCCATTACTTTCAAAACATTTGTCCAGAATGCACATCACCCTAAAATTTTCTAGAAACACACATATGTTACTATCCTCATCTCTGATCAGTGTGCATAAATGAAATCTTAACATTTTGCCTCTACACAAACACAAACGAAAAGTGGCCTAACTTGAAAAGTCCTATGGAGCGAGAAGTAGGGTTTCACGCTAGGTCATACGAAAAGCTAATCTACCCGAAAAGTACCTCACCTTCTTCACGAAAACACTTAACGACCTCCAATGGCGGCAATAATGTTGCAAGGCTGAAAACGCCTCAAGGTGCTAACTTTAGGTATCCAAATGCGTCGAAATCAACATCTAACATGTTCCCATGAATAACTTATAGTGAATAAACAAGCTTTATGTTAAATCTATACCTTGAAACTGAGCTTGAACAACTTGTTAATACCTTTTTTTCCCAAACAACAACCTTGCAAGAACTTGTGAATGTTAGGAGCACAACCCCAAGGTTCTCCTTGCACAACTGTGAACAATTTGAGGCTTTGAGCTAGAAAATGAAGTTCTCTGCCTATATATTCTTTCAATTTGTAACTCTCTCAACTTGGTAAGGATGCAAATAAGGGTGGTAGCTAGAAATCTCTCTTTATATTAAGTTTTGACGACAAATTACCATAATGCCCCACATGAGGTTTTGCAAGTATTGTAGCATAATGGGCCTTTTTTGTTAATCTTTCGATTACCATTTTGACCTTCCTAAAACCATATTCTTTAAATTCTGGATGTTACAATGTGCATGCCCTAATTTTTTTTTTGAAAAAAAAAACGGTTTGTTACATTTGTTTCACAAAGGGTTTTCGTAGTTTTCGTAACTCAAGTAGGTTTACGTCTATACTTCCCCTACACACACACACATGTATGTATCTGGGCTAGATCATATATGAAGCATTGACTTACATATTCAATGGTTAAGATTTGGTGGTCTAAAAATCTTAAAATTACATAGCATACAAAAGGACTGAAAGGGCAAAAAAGAAATAGCCACTATGGTTGTCTATTTTTAAGGTAATACCCACTTTCCACACTTTTTTTAAACGTCCATAACTTTTGCAAATATTAATATATATCTTTGAAAAAATTACACAACGAAAACAATATTTTATTATCTTTAATGTAACGTGATTACATACCATTACGTGATTACGTAATTATGTACTATCATATGATTACGTAATATGTCTTACTTATCTAATTGATTTAAATAGTATTTTGTAGCTATAAGTTTATCTAATTGGCTAATTGCTATATGCTTAATCTGGACATTTCAACAATTTTTTTAGAACTAATAAATTGAAATCACTATGATTTAAGTAAAACTTGGGTTACTAAATGTACGTTCACATGACTGTTAAAACTCGTAAGTCGATGATACAGTTTGTTTTTTACTAGATGGTTCAAATGCTTTCATATTTATAAACTTGACAAACATTACAAGTTTTGATCATACATGACACAAAATTTTGTTTGGAGATCAGAAAAACTATTAAAAATATCGTTTTATAATTGTTAAATCTTCGTTATTAACTATTTGATTTTTTGTTTACTTAACCGTGTAATACACGGGATTATAACCTAGTATAATATAATACTCGCCAATTTGAATGTCATGATTTAGTGTTTTGTTTACATTTGTACAGAACATAAACTACTAAATTTTCAACAACCAACGACCAAACAGCGTATTTCATCCCAGCTAGAAACCGTATATACAACGCAGGATCTTCGATTCTAACCAAAACCACTTCCTTCTACATGCTCTCTTTGTTTCATGACTAGTCCAAGCCACAAAGGCATGAACGAAACGCCAAAATGGTCCCCGACTTTTCTAATGCTTGAGCTTGAGCCGATCACAATGCCTGTCTGCTTCTACAAGGCAAAGTAAGTCGCCAATCGAATCACCAATGTAGATCGTTATATTTCTTTGGTCACATCGATCATGTTCTTTCAAAACGTCATTGAAAATGTGAAGCTTGTCGAGAGGGGACTCTACTTTTTTCACGATTTCACCAGTCGACAGAAGGCCTTCATAGATAAACTCATTTGCATGTAGTTCCAGATTGTGTATACCCCCTGAAACATGGTACACTAAAGACAACGTATCTTAAAACACTCGTCAAATTAGAGGGGTGAATTTTTGACACAACACGAACCTAACATGAAATTCACGGGTTTGATGTTGGAATAAAGTGGACCATGTCATTTTAAGGGAAGACAAGTGAACATGTATAGCTAAACGAGTCGTATTCGGGTCAACCTGAGTGGTTTCCGGGTTGATCCGTTTATTTAAAAAAAATGTGTTTTATTTCACAACTTCAACTCATCAACAATTTTATGCTAAAGTTAAAAAGATATATGAACATCTAGTTTCATAGTTTAAATGTAAAATTAATTTTTTATTATATTTGTTTTTTTTAGTTGTAAATTTGCAAATACTAGAGTACTAATACGCAAAAAATAAATAAATAAATAAAATTTCGGGTGACACAAGTCTATTTTTTGTCAACCGTTAAACCTCGTGTCGTGTTCGGGGTCATGTGTCTGACACAACTTCCGGGTTTTTATCGGTTCGACCCATAAACACGACCTATTTAACACCCCACTTAATATTATTGGCATTATATCGATTAAGATGGAAAGCAGATTGCTTGTGAACAATTTATGAGCAATTAAAGTGGTACCTGATTCAAATGTAGACCTGATAAGATCACCACACCAGCAATAAGACACAACATGGATACTTGCATTCAAATTTTGGTCTTTCATAACACTCTGAAAGAAATCCATGCAACCATCTTGAAGAACAAGATGTTGACCCGCGTGTTTTATGTCATCAAGATTTAAACCTTTAAGTATCTTAGATTCAGTCACTCTCGTATTTGCCTTTTTCTCAACTCTGATAGTGTTCAAGTGCTTTCCGTAAACCCTCGTAGTCAAATTTCTCCCCTTCTAAAACAAAAAAAAGGAAATTTTTATTTTTTTATATTCATAACTCAAGTCCTTAATGCATTGTTCATGGTTAACAAGTAACATGACCTTTCTGATTGACCAACATAGTTTCCATTAAATGTTCATATTCTTCTGCATATTGCTTAACTAATGCTTCCCATGTGTTTTTCAATTTGGTCAAGGGCATCTTGGTAATTTGACTTTGAATTTCGGGTTGGGCTTGACCGGAGTTTGTGATGTAGCCATAGCAATATCAGCGAAAACAGTACATGAATCAACTACTGTGCATGTCAAATCAAAATCAGAGAAAACCGTAACGCGATTGTGCTCCTTTGATGATGGAACAACGGTCTGCTGATCAACAGGTTGGGCTAAAAAGAACTCCTTCTCGAGTTTCATAGCTTGCTGATAAAGTTTTTGCAAAATATCAAGTTCTACACCAGTCAAAGTGACACTTAATTTGTCAAGCAAGTTCTCACCTTGGAGCGCTGCCGCCTAATATTTTAAAAAATGCCAATGAGCCCGAGTCATAAAGGTGTCATGCCAGAAAGTAGAGGTTGCAATTTCAACCCATTTACTTATAAATGGGCCCACTCAAGTAATGAGATATATCTAACGGGTCAGACAGGTAAATAGCTAAAAATGGAAATGCGTCAACCAGGTCGAACATTGTACAAAGTGTATTCAAAAACTTAGATTCTTGCGGAACAAAAATAATTTTACTAATAACAATTAGCACATTAAATGTTTTAAAAAATGGGTCAAAAAATATTTTGGGCCAACCCGCCCATAATGCAACCTCTACAGAGAAAAGGAAAGGAAAATTGTACAAAATATTAATCAGAACCTGAAAGGAGTCACATGAATAATTATCGATCCATTTCTTGTATGGGTGATGATTACCATTAATATCAACCAACGACTCGAGCTTTTTACCAATAAAAGCATAAAGCCTCATACAAGGGACCATTGCACAAATAGTATATGCTGCAACTTTTGTTTTTTCATATGGAGTTGTGATGGTTTAGGGGCTTTTTAAGCCATCAATCTTCCCAGAAGCTGTTGCGAGCAAGAAGTCAGTGTACTTTATTGTTGCGGAGTTTGGTAGAGTTTCTTTGGATACGTCAAAGCCCCATTCCTATATGATGTGTCAAATAGTCGTATATCATTCAACACTGGATCATAAAGAAGATTACAACCTAACTATCCCTCATTTAACCAAATGGAGAATTTCCCAGAAGGTCAGCATGGCCATGCCGGTGTTTCTCCTACGTGGCCAAGGCAAGAGCTTAAGGTGCACGCATCACATACGCAAGGCACAAGTTTTACCAAAATGCTTTAAACTAAACTACCTCAACTCTATACAACCATCGTCATTAAGTTTATTTACTCTTTTAGTGAAAAACCATAAGGCTCACATTTAACAAAAGGTTTAGGAGGTGCACACCTTGTGTTCATCACATGAAGAGCAATACCCGTCACCAGGGGTCGCTCGCGCTGGGCACGCCTCATGCTTTTTACAACACAAAGACCCTCACGGTGGGTTGATCGCATTGAAGCTCGGACATTCTTTATAAAACCATAATCTCTCTTTGTTTAAAAAAAGCCAGGTGCACTGATGCGATAGGATCCCATAACCGAGGCTGAAACACAACGCGAAGGCGAAGACATCACGTGTGCCAGCGAGAAGCCAGGTATCTATATAATATTTATTATATTTTTTAAAG
Organism: Scalesia atractyloides; assembly: GCA_947069175.1. Lineage (NCBI taxonomy): Eukaryota > Viridiplantae > Streptophyta > Magnoliopsida > Asterales > Asteraceae > Scalesia > Scalesia atractyloides. Next base: position 35,526,377 of record CAMTDV010000025.1, read on the forward strand.
ATTTTTTTTTATCGTTGAGTAATGGGTAGGGGAAAGATAAAATGAAAACCCACTTGAGTTGAAAAAACTCAAGAAACCCTTGTAAAAACCCTATGTAACTTTTTTTTCTAAAAAAAAATAGGGAATGTAACATACATCTATTTGAACATATTTGAAAGAAAAAAAAAACAAAAAGCGCCGAGTAGTTTTTTTTTTTGAATGTTAAAAATTTTATGTTACATAATATATATGTCCAAAAAAATGTAACATACAGATTTTGAACATTTAAAAAAAAACTAGTTGGGGTTTTACATTTTTTTTACAAAAATGTTCAAAATATATATGTTACATTCCCTATTATTTTTACAAAAAAAAAAAATGTTACATAGAGTTTTCTTGAGTTTTTCAACTCGATGAGAGTTTTCTTTCTCTACTTCACCTGCGTACCCCAAATTTAAATATAAAAACCTCTATAGGACCATTCAATGTAAAAAAAAGCCTCTGTGTACAACCTAAAAATCTATATGCACAAAACTTGGCCATGTACAAGAGGCGCTCCTGATGCACATGCCTCAAGCATTTTTACATGCGCCTCACGTATACCCTGCGCCTTATGGCTCAGTGTGCTTTTGAAACCAAGGAATCACTCCCTTCCCATTTGGGCTGTTTCTAACATCTCACACATATGATATCTAAACACATACACAAGAAATCATTGAATAAGACATATTCACTCAAGAAAAATTACCAGGCAAAAAGAGCCATGCATTTCCAGCTCTTCAAGAACACTCTGTCTTAACTCACTGATAGAAACTTTAGCATCATCATCATCTGCACACTCCTCAGCCAATTCATATCTAAACAAAACCACACACAAATCAAAAACCCCAATCAAGATAAACAACATTATAAACACAAACAGAAAGCAAATTACGTACGCTTGGGCAAAACATTTAAGAAAATGAACATCTTGAGCAATGTAATGTCGAAAAGTTTCAAGCTTTAGATTCCCAGATGCTAAAGAAACTACGAATGGAGTGTAGAGAGAACCAATCGATTCCAATTGAGACCTCACCCATAAACGCTTTGAAATTGGAATTGAGTGGGTGGGTATGATTTCAGTAATATCGGATAAGATGGGTATGAAGAAAACAAAAGGGTTGTTTGATCGAAAGAAATGGCATCAAGAAACAAGATTTTGGAGAATTTAAAGTTGGGTTTTGAAAGGGGGAAGTTTAATCGGTAAGGGGAACGTGAGTGTTTGGAGTAAAGTGGGAAAAGTTTTACTTTTTTTTTTTGTTAAACAATCGATCTTGTTTTCACAAGGGTGGAAACGTGTCGATGATCAGTTGAGGTTTATTAAAGAAATCTTAAAGCAACAATGAAAGGAACGGTTTCATTGATTAAGGGTCCTTTTTAAATCTCACCAATCGAGTTTCTTCTTAGTTTTTTTAAAGGCCACGATGAGATAACCACTATTAATTTGTTAGGATATACCAAAAATAAATACATAATACTTTCAGACAATACAAATTAAAGTGACACCAATCTTCTTCTGTAAAACAGATAAATAACCTTACGCCATTTTCTGAAACCGCGAAATCTATCTTGCACCTTCACGACATCCTTCAAATAAAAAAAAAACACAACATATTTCCACGCCTGCACCATGTGCCAATGAACTCCCAAATATGTTGGGTCAGTCCACATGCAATAAACAAGTGGCTGGCATCTTCGTCTTGGTCCCCAAAAAACTTACATACGATTGAGGGTATTGCATGTTTCTTCTTCATAAGGGGAGGCGGGGCGCCCCCGTGATGATTCAACATAACGCGTTTTTCGAACGTTATACACGACCGCCGGTGAACTCGACAACGCGTGACAGTTTTAACGCGTGGACCCGGCAACGCTTTTTGAATCCAAAAAATTCAATCGTTTGCTGCTTTTGACCGTTGAGATGATGATGATATTTTGTTTATTTTATATATATATACATAATACACAAATCACTTTATATAATATCAAATACAATTTCTTAACTCAAAACCTTATATTCTTTCACCTACTCTCCATCTTCTAATTTCTTCAATGGCATCTTCTACGGATTCGTTTCCCGACGGATACCGAAAGCGATACGCCTTCCAACAACGACACGCTTAAATTTTTCGAGAAGGTGTATAACGTACTTGAAAGTTCGAGCTGTCCAAAGAAGAAAATGGTTGCTCGTGATCATATACATTGCCAACGAGGTGTTAATAAATGATTATTTTGTGAAGAATCCGGTGTACAATGCCGAAACGTTTAGGGATCGGTTTCGTTTGCCAAAGGATTTATATTTAAAGATTGTAGGAGACATCGAAGCAAGCGAATAATGGTTTCAAGAACGTTACGACGGGAGGGGCAAACGAATTTTCACACCGGTACAAAAATGCACGTCCGTCATTCGCTAACTATCGACAGGTAACCCTCTCGATCAATTTATGAATACTTAGCAATGTCGAAAAGAACTTCGCGTGAATGTTTGCAATTTTTTGTAACACGATCATTAAGTTGTATGCCAAAGAATTTCTAGGTAGACCGACGAGACACGACATCACACGTACTTACGCCGCACACGAGGCTAGAGGCATTTTCCAGGAATGCTCGGTACCATCGATTGTACACATATCGAATAGAGAAATTGTCCAAGAGAGTGTCGAGGGGCGTATGTTAGGGGTGACGTGAAAAGACGACCATTTTACTTGAAGCGGTGGCGTCAGATGATTTATGGATTTGACATTCGTATTTTGATGTTCCTGGTTCAAACAACGACATCAATGTTTTGTACACATCGCGTTGTTTCAAACCGTAACAGATGGTACCGCACCTTTCTATTCGTTTATGGTTAACGAAAAATATTACAGACGAGGCTTTCTACTTGTGGATGGTTCTACCCATCATGGTCTGTTTTTGTGAAAGCCCTTTCATTTCTTGTCGAGCCTAAAGAAAAAGCGTTCAAGAAGTTGCAAGAATCGACAAGAAAAGATGTTGAGAGGGCTTTTGGTGTTTTAAATGGTAGATGAGGGATACTAGGCCGACCGGTTCGTGCGGTGAATAAAAAAACAATCCATAGCATAGTATATACATGTATCGTATTGCACAATATGCTAATTAAAGAAGACGGCGTGCAATATCTCCAAATTGGGTGCCGGATCCTCCAACCAAAATCCCGTTCCAGAAAATGTCCAACAAGACTTGCGCGGTGAAGATCTTCACTTTCGGTTGAGATATGATTTAATTGAACTTGTGGTTCTTTAGGTTTGAATTCCGGATTCAGACGAAGAGTAGGCTTTGTTTATGTATCTTTTTATTTTTTTATGTTTATTTTTAAGTTGTATTTTTTGGAAATAGTGTTTTTTATTTAAATGAAATTTATAATTTATAATTTTATTGTTTTATTGTTAATTTATAACTTATAATTTAAAATTAAAAATTTATAAATTAAATTTGTATTGTTAATTTATAATTAAAAAATCCATCACTAATGATGGAGTGATGAGCATCCTTAGTAAAATCTATCACTAGTGATGAATTTGGCTCGATGACGTGGCGTATGGTGATTCGATGTTGTGAGTGATGAGTGATGGGCGCCCCTGCCCCTAAGTCCACCTTTGTTGGTAATCTATTCAAAACGACCCGGCATGACAAAAATAAAAATAACTTTTAGAGGTACCCATACGACTGAGGGTATTTGCACGTCTCTTCTTCTTAATTTATCAGAATTTAACTCAAGGTTCTTCTCAGTGTATTAGTCATCAGAATAATATTAATTGATAAATTAACTTTTTTAATGCCGGGCATTATATTATATTAGATGAAAAATAGGCTAGTTGAAACCCATAATACAAACACCAAAACTAATAGGAAAACTTAAACCCCAAAACATAAAAAAAAACAAGCATAACCAAAATTAGAAGAGACCTTTTCCCCAATCTAAATACTTTTTTTTGAAAAAAAAACAAGCATAACCAAAATTAAAAGAAACTCTTTTCCCCAATCTAAATACCTTTTTTCTGAACACAAAAAATGAATGTCAACCACCGTGACATCGGACGTTGTGGTCAAGGTCGACTACTTGACCATCGCCAGCCCCTTGGCTCTCCCAGATGCGCGGAAACCTGACCCCCCCCCCCCGCCCGAAGGCACGATAGTGAAATAATCAGTAAAACCTCACCTCCCATCCAAGACGAACCGCGCCACCCGTATTCTCCCTTCACCTGGATGCCGCAGAAAATAATGGAAGAGTGGGAATCGAACCTGGTCACAAGAAACACCAAGTCTTTCCCCAACCACTCCACCACTACCTCATTGACCCATTCTAAATACTTTTACTTCGAACTTTTCACCTATAGAAAACTAAGAGACATGATATCCGCTTTGAGCATGGATGGAGAACAATTGACCTGGTTGCATAGTTTGTTATTGCGCCTTTTTCCAAATACACCTTATGTAATCGTGCTTTCTTCTTCACCTTGGAGGTTTGGAGACTATTCAAGAGCTCTAAGAAATCCTGAATATTAAAAGCAAAGATGGGGGAATTTTCTCCAATTAGCGACGTGTTGCCAAACAAGATTCGCATCATTCCAGCAAAACAATAAGTGACTAGTAGTTGTGAGTTTAAAAAAAGTTAAAAACCTAAACTTGTGAGTTACAAATTTACTTTGTGGTATGGTACCACTACTATAAAAGAATAATGACGCGTGTTTTACGAAGATCAAAAACCATACAAACAAATTGCGATATCGGTTCTGATAATACAACTACAAGTACCGTTGTTATTCGGTTGGTTTCGATTCAGCTTGTTACATTATCGGTACTCGGTGTACTTTGCAATAAAAAATCTATTCACAATGGTTTCATTAAACATAAGTTGTCTCATGTAACCCAAAACAATAGTTGTGTTTTATATCAATCGAAAACTAAAAAAAAACCCAAATAATGATACCGGTACAGATATTATTCGGTTGATGTCGCTTTAGTTCGTCATAGTATACATCCTAGTGCTTATGATAAAAAAATGCACTGTGAGGAATTCGTTTTCAATAAAACCTATCACATCTAAAAAAAATAAAAGAACAACCCATTCTTAACTAATGTCACATTAATATCAAGAAAAAAATGTCTCAAAATCATAATCAGTAAATCTCAGGCTATTCAATGTTGAAGTCTTTATAACTAGCATTGGAGTTTGTGCTTCGCGGTGGGTCGTAAGAGGACGCTGGCGAGAATATATTTGGTACATGATATATCGATGGGTTATTATTAACCATGCATATTTTAATCTACACCATAGTAAAAATAAGCAATCAACATGATTAAATAAAAATATCTAGAGTTCAAAGTTAGCTTTAATTTTAATAAGGTAAATAAAAATAATTAATTTTGTTACTTGATATTAAATGGTTAATTTAGACCATGTAAGCTTTAATCTGAATGAAGGTAAAATAAGCAAGTAACACAATTAAATAACATATCTAGAGTTAAAATTAACTTCAATTATAATAAGTTAAATAAACAACTTTATTAAACTGAGTCGTATGATAATTCTATTAAAGTCAAGTGTCAAAACGTAAATAATTTATGAAAAAAAGGAATTATTATTAAACTTTTGTCTGATGTCTATTAAAGTTTAGAGGTAAAAACATAAATTGTTTGTAAGAAAAGGTTATTAAAGTTTAAGTGTTATATAATAACTACTTTATTAAAGTTTAACGTCATATATAAATTAATTAGAAAAGAAAATAATAACTGTTATTAAAGTTTAAGTGTTATATAATAACTACTTTATTCAGTTTAATGTCATATTATAATACCCCGGATGTTAGAAAACTCGACCCGACCCTACCCGAACCCGGGTATAGAGGGTATATATTTTTGTATAAAACCCGGACCCGACCCGGGTATTCTCAATACCCGATTTTATAAAACTCGATCATATCCGAACCCGATTCCATACCCAGAACCGGGTATTGAAAAACCCGAATTGTGCACCACTATTTATAATGAGAAACCATCAAAAAGTTCTTTTCCCGTGGCCCAATAAATACAATTGGCTATTGGCCCGTGGCCCAATAAATACAATTGGCTGTTAAGCGGGCTGATAAGTCTTAACATGATTAAGAAAAGCCCAATGTCAAACGAAGACAGCAATTGGTTGGCGTGGGTGGCGGAAAAACTCACCACGAAATCTAATCTAATCTAACTTATAATAAAAGACTACAATTAATGTCATATTACATTTTCTCTTTCAATTTATTAATAATTATTAAATATTATTATTAATAACTAATCTATAGTATTATAAAACATATAATAACATATAAATATCTTCTACTACTTTATAAATTCTAAAAGATAATTAATAAAACTTCAAACAGCATAACACACATAAACATGGTATATGTACGATATCTTTTTTTACAAATAAAAGTCTTATTCCGATTATAACAAATAACTGATCAAATCCTTATTTCCGATACATAGATCCAAACACTCACAAAGTTTTTTAGAATTTTTATTGGATTTTATTATTTTTAATTTTTAATTATCCATCTATTTATCTACCTATTTACCTAACAAATAAATACAAAGTTGAAGACGTATCACATGTTCCACATCATCATTTTTTTCTCACCCAGATTTGTCATAACCATAAATAAAAAAAAAGTTTTATAAATAGGCTAAAGACTCCATTATATTTTAGGGTTATTGGATTTTAATAATTCTAAGTTTCACCTGTTGTTAATAATCCTAACCATTAACTTAGATCACAATTTAATAATAATTGTTTATTAATTAATTATGCATAAGATTTCGTAATAAGAATAATAAATTTAATTTATGACATAACAATAAAATTATATTCATTACTTTAAATAAAAGTTATATTTAGAATATACGCAAAAACAATATTATTTATATACACTATCGTATCTAATGTAATTCGTAATTTGAGTCATATGAAGAATATATATGTGTGTGTGTTGCATATTTTTCAGTATTTAACCCGTATAATACACGGATTATTATGGTATTTAAGTATTATTATTTAATATATATGTCGGTTTTTGTGATAAATTCAAGTTAGTTGTGTGAACTGTCTTATGTTATGATTATAAAAAACGTATGTTGTATACAGTTTTTTACAGATTATATAACCATATCGTTGCTATTTATAACCACGTGTAATACACGGGTTTTAATCTAGTAATAATGATATATCCTATTATAATAAAAGACTACGAAGAATGCCATGTAACATTCTCTCCTTCAACCTATAATTAAAAAAAAATTAAAAACATATTCAAATTTTAAGTGAAAAATTTTATCTTTTATTCTTTTTATCCAAACTAACATTAGGGATGCAGATAACTATAAGATTTGATTAGAAAATGAATAAAAAGTTTTGACTTATATATATAATTGTCACTTTAAGTTTTGACTTATGTATATATACATAAAAATTGTCACTTTATTTGATCATACTAAATTAAATAAATATTAAATTTTGTAATATTTACGTAACACAATTAAATGATTAAGTACGTTTAAATATATATATATATATATATATATATATATATAGTTATTTCTTTTTTTATTTCAACGGTATCGTACTTCTAATAAATGATTACAATTAATGTCACGTGACATTTTTTCTTTATTCTTACTCTTAGAGTCCCGTTAATTTAGATTTTTTTTTAATTTGAGTTTTAAAACTTTCTCGTCAAATATAAAACCACTATGTTTGGTAACTATAATATTTTCAAAACAATTTAAAAAATACCCATAGTTACCACCAACCATAGATCATTGTTGATAATATAAAAATAAAAATGGTCAAATAAAAAAACAAATGTCATGTACGAAGTGTTTAAAGATATGTATATTGTAATTGTAATTTCATTTTTTTTATTTTTATTTGTAATATAAATTTTTAAATAATGTAAGTTATAATATAATTCTAAAGACATTTTATTATACAAAACCGTGTAATACACAGGACTATAATATAGTTATATTATATATTTATACTAGGGGTAGGACCCCGTGTATTACACGGGATACATAAATAAATTTTATATTTATATACAATAATAATAATAAAAAGTTAAATTTAAAAACGATTCGTGTATTTAAAAAATGAACTGTGATATGCTATTTACTTATTATACAATTTTACTTTGTTTATTATTATTTATTATTAGTTACAAACATATGTATTACATGAAGTTGGGCCAATGAAATATTAGATGATCATTAATAACTGAAAAATATAAAAGTAATGGTGGAGAAAATGATATTAAATAAATAAGAGAGCAGCGTGAAGATTATGATTTAATATTATTTTTTCTCTCGTATTAAATTAAATAACATCAATTAAACTAAATCTAATTTGAATTTGAATACAAATTTATATAATTTATCGTAACTTGGAGTTATTGGTAGTCTTAATTCATGGCAAATATGTCCTATTTGATAATTATTTATCGCAAAATTATGGTTTACAAAGAAAAATAAATAAAAACTTTATCTATATTCTTATCGAAATTATATTGTTTAGTATTATTTTTTAATATTATTATTTAATAGGAGAGATAAATTGATAAATAAGATGAGAATACACCAGAAAGTGATACGTGTCCAGAAAAGATTTTCATTTATTAGTATAAAAAGATGTATTAGGTTATGGCCCCGTGTGTTAATGGGTTGATTAATGAAAATGATATAATTTATTATTTGTAGCTGTTTACACTATTGAGTTTCAAAAACGTGGCTTGCCTCATGCTCATTTATGCTTATTCATAGGGACTGAACCGAAATTACCTATGGTGGGCCACGTTGATTCATTTATATGTGCAGAAATACCAAATAGAAATGAAGATCCAGAATTATTCATGCTTGTGAAAGAATATATGATACACGGTCCATGTGGTAATGCTAGGTTGAGCTCTCCATGTATGGTTGATAGGAAGTGTTCAAAAGCCTTTCCTAAAAACTTTCAAGATCGTACTACCCTAGATTCAAACGGTTCCCATTATACAAAAGGAGAAACATGGTGCTTTTGTTGTGAAAAATTAAATTCAGCTTGATAACAGAAGTGTGGTACCGTACAACAAAAATTATTGAAAAGGTATCAGGCACATATAAATGTTGAATGGTGAAATCAAGCCTCCTCGATAAAATATATTTTTAAATACATTAATAAAGGGCCTGATAGAGCTACTATAGCTGTTGTGCAAAATGATAATCAAGTTGAAGAACAAGCACAGGACGAGATCAAAGAGTATTACGATTGTCAGTATATATCAGCTTGCGAAGCATCTTGGAGGAAATTTGCTAATGAAGTACATTATAGAAGTCCTTCTGTTATGAGGCTTCCATTCCATCTACCTGGCCAACAACCTGTTGTTTTCGGCACTGACGAGGATATTAGCTATGTTCTAAACAAACCATCTGTTAAATCTTCAATGTTTCTGTCATGGATGGAACATAATAAAGACCCAAATGACACATTGGCCCGTAACTTACATATGTTCAGTTCCCAAGTTTTTATGTTTGGAAGCTTGATAAACGAGTCTGGGAACCTAGATAGCGGAAGAAAGCAATTGGAAGGATTCATTCAGTACCTCCGTCTCTAGGTGAAGCTTATTTTTGAGAATTCTTTTCAACAAAGTTAAAGGACCAACCTCATTTGACGCCATTAGAACAGTTAATGGTCACTTTTACGATACATTTAGAGATGCTTGCTACGCACTTGGTCTTTTGGATGACGACTCGGAGTATGTGGAGGCAATAAAGGAAGCAAATTTACAGGAATCGCTTCATATATTCGTAATTTATTTTGTACCATGCTTCGGTCCAGTAGTCTTTCTACACCTGAGGTTGTTTGGGAAAGTTCATGGAAATACATGACAGACGATTTTGTGTATAGACTAACAAAATACCATCGAGTTACAGGTACCTTTTTGTTCACAATAATTCTTAGTATTTATATTTTCAAATAAATTATCTAATGTTTTCATTAGTTTTTAAATTCGTTTATGTTAATATGATGAATTTGATATATGTTTCTAATACGATGTATTTTTCTTTCGTTTTGCACAGCGTTATCAATTCCAGACCACCAACTCAAAAACTATGCTTTGTGCGAGATGAAAAGTTTTTAGTCCGAAATAATTCATCTTTGTGAAGATTTGAAACAATTCCATACCCAAATATTTCCTTTTTAGGTATTTCAGACTGTCGTTTGATATATGAGGAGCATGCCTATGATACAACAAACCTTGGAAATTTTACGATAATCAATTAATCATGTTAACTGATGAACAACGCTCTGTATTTGAAGAAATTATGGCAGCAGTTAACAGTGATAACGGTGGCATTTTTTTCCTTTATGGGTATGGTGGAACATGTAAAATATTTCTATTGAAGACATTGTCCGCTGTAATTAGATCAAAAAGATCAAATCATGTTAAATGTTGGTCAAGTGGAATTGCATCATTGTTGTTAGATGGTGGCAGGACTGCACATTCTAGGTTTCACATACCTTTGAATCTTACTGAAGATTCTGTATGTAATATAAAACCAGAAAGTGACGTGTCAAAATTATTTCCTGAGACGAAATTGATAATTTGGGATGAAGCACCTATGGTACATAAACATGCATTCGAAGCGCTGGATAGAACAATGAATGACTTTTCAATATTGACACATCTCTCAATTCAGATATCCGGTTTAGAGGTAAGGTTATCGTTTTTAGCGGCGATTTTGGACAAATATTACCTGTTGTTCTAAATGGGGGAAGACAAGAGACTGTTAATGCCTCCTTATGTTCGCCCTATTTGTGGAGTAAATGTAAATTGCAAAGATTAACAAAAAACATGAGGTTAACACTTGGAAGATCTACATCCGATATTGAAGAAATAAATAGGTTGCCAAATGGCTTTTGGATTTGGGTGAGGGGATGTTGGTGGTCCAAATGATGGAGAACAACCAACGAAATACCACAAGATCTTCTGATTACTGACGCATCTGACCCAATTGCAAGTTTAATTGATTTTGTTTATCCATCAATCTTGGAAAACGTCAGCAATCTTAATTATTTCAGTGAGCATGCTATAATTGCACCAAAGAATGATGTTGTGCATGAGATTAATGACAAGTTGCTGTCAATGTTTCCCAGTGAAGAAAGAGAGTATCTTAGCTCTAACAGTCTTTGTCCGATGTGTTAGATCGCTCCATGATTAGCATAGGAACCTAAATTGGTATCTAACGTTCGTATAGGCGGAAACTATATGACGTGTTAATCGAATATGCAAAGATTACTCATTTAATGTTTGTTTATTGATCATAAATGTCAAATACATGTCAAATCCAAATCGGGCAAAGCTTCGCCGTCCAAGTGACAAAGTTGCAAAAATTACAAATGAAAATCACAAGTCACCTATTTATACTAACACAAGTTCGTGGAGGGATAACAAGTTCGGGGCGAACTTGTCTAGAACAAGTTCGGCCGAACTTGTTCTCACAATCAGTTCCGGGAGAACTTGTGTATTTACATAAATACTCTTTACTTTTAACATAATCTAGCCCAAACTAAACAGACTCGATCCAAGACTAAGACTAAGACATTATGTACTAACAGTCCCCCCTTGGATATCGTCTTCGTCTTGATCAGTCTTCAAAGCTCTACTTTTGTCTTACGCATCCAAAGAAGTTTTTGTACGGCTTCTTTCTACGTTCTTGCGATGGAATTGGCGTTTGATCTGTAGGTGGCACTTTAGTCATGAATTGAAAACGTCCGAGTCTCACCTCCCTAGCCAACTCATGTATACGTTCAATACGCTTCTCCTCTTTCAAAAACTCTTTGCGCTCTAGTTCCCTCCAACTAGATTCCCACATTCTTCCAGAATTAACACCATGCGCATAGCAAACGTTCACAACCCTTTGGTACTGCATTGCTTGTTCTTTCTCACGCTCTTCATAACATATTTTACTAAAGAATATACGTTTAATATCCTTTTTCGAACAATTCACTAGCCACATCGGGTCTAGTATTCGAATCGTCCTCCATAACCCTCTCAATCCTTCTGTCCCAAACATTTCAACCCTTTCTTTAGTGATATCCAAATGATCTTCAAATCTAAGCACTATCACTGCTTCGCATGTTGTCGGATCTACTTGCCACCACTTAAACAGAGGAGAGAAATCTTGTTCAATCGGCATCCGGGGCATGTTTCTCATTGCTCTAGGACGCTTCATAATCAACGTTATATCCCTTTCACCAGTCTTTTTATTTGTTTTGATTCGGCGCTTTGGAATGAACGGTTTCCAGTACTTAAAACCTTGCGTCGCTTCAAACTTAATCATCTTCCACGTAGTTGATCAATAAACTTCATATGATAAGTAAAATTTCTTGTCTGCACCAACTCCTCTACATCCCAGTACGGAAGAGTTTTCAAATCTGCCAAGTATTTGAAGTATTGAACTCCAAATTCACGTTTAATGGCATAAAAGTTCAGTTCTTTAAAACACCCCCAACTAAGTATATCTCCTAATGAAATATCGGCATCTCTGGTAAAGAATGCTAATGGATGTCGAAACTTTCGTTCTCTTGGCATTTCTTTGAACCATGAATTCTTTTCTTGTGCAATCTCTTCTTTCGTCATTGGTTTAGGGATTTTTCCTTCTCGTACAGACTCTGCAATCTTATCTTTCAGCAGATCTTCATTCAACTGCTCATACATCTCTTCAAAAGTTGGAAAACTATCAGTATTAGCACCAACATACTTTTCAGCTTTGTCTTTCTCATCATCTGACACCAATCTTCAATGATCACTCTCTTGTAATCGTCAGCATCTGATCTACGTGTGTAACAATATTCATTCGGTTCGAATGTATCAATGTTCACCACTTCTTCTTCGAAGTCGAAATTGAACGTTTCAGCATCAACGTTGAGCAGTTTTGCTAGATCTTCTTTTGAGTAAGTTGTGAACAAATTCACGTTCCTCCACGTTATGCTCTAACATAAGAATCATTGGTTTTATAGGTTTCGCAGCAACAGGGTTTGCAATAATCACGTCTATCATATCAACATCATCCTTTGCCCTGTTTCCCCTGTTTGCCCCCCTGACTTTGATCTTCCATCATATTAGCATCATCGTTAAGCAACGAGGAAAAATCAAATTCATCAGTAACTTTGGCATCAACAATCTTCATACCAACTCCACCCTGATCATCATTATTTCCATCATCCTTATCGGAGTCGTCTTTTGTATCATCAACAGGTACATCGTCATCTTTATCTTCAGCTTCTTCATCGTCTTTTTGTTCAGTTTCTTTTTCAGGAATACTAACAGACTCTGAAGCTTTCACAGATTCCATCACAGGCTCTATTATTTCGGGCATACCTTCAACAACTTGTTTACCCTTCCCCTGTTCTGCAATTTCTTTTTCTGCTTTATCCTTTGCTTCTTGAAGATCTAACCTTGCATACTCTGCAGCAAAATCAATTTCCAAAGTATTTGTTAGAACTTTTTGAAGCCTGTTGAATCTTCGATCATTTAAAAATTTCTTTCTGATCGTAATTCTGCAATTTCTTTCTGCAATCGTTCATTCGCATCCTGCAGACTTTCTATCAACGCTTTCAGATAACCTCGATCACCTTCCAGAAATTTCACTCTGTCATTCAAAATTTCTTTTTCAACTTCCCCTTGCTTTACCAACTTTTCTAACTCTGCTTTCTCAGCCTCATTCTTCGCAACCTTGTCTTCAAGAACTTTAACACGCTTTTCCAGTTCATCAACATCAGATCCTGGAAAGAATCATTCAAATCTTGAAGACTTACTGGTTCATCATAAATATTTCCAAAAAGCTTTGATCTCGGAGTAGTTTTAGGTGTTGAAAATGGAGTACTCTTCGGTGTGGAAACATGAACATCTTTTGGAATAGAAATCTCAGGTTGAGAAGTTGTCGGTGGATCTTGAGATTGTATGATTGGAATTTCGAGCAAATCAGATTCAGGAGGTTCTTGTGTAGCTCCTGTCTGTACTATCGTCTCTTAAACTTCAGAAGATTTTATTGTTTCAGCCGCAGGAGGTTCTTGTGTAAATTCTTTTCGTTTTGCAGCAGAAGGTTCTTATGTGACTTCTGTGCCTTTCTTTTTCCCAATGTATCGGCGGCTTTTAGGCTTCTGACTTTTTCTTCCCTTTGGTTTTCGGAGACCTGTAGTCTTCAAAGCTATATCTGTTGCAAAAGACTTAACACGTTTTGTCTTTTTCTTAGGTCTCTCCTCATCAGAACCTTTATCAGATCCTGGTTGATAATCAGCATCAGTTTCTTTAACTTTCCCTGCTGCTATTTCGGCAATTGCTTTCTTTGTAGCTTTTTCTAACGAATCATCACTATCTTCATCTTTATCTGACGTTGCAGAAATAACGTCATCATCTTGAGCAGATTTTTCAACCTCTTGACTTTCAATGTTTACAGCTGCACTCGAACTAGCTTTTGTTTGAACATTCTCAGGTTCCTCTTCATTGATTAACATAGTATCAACTTTCTTCGGCTTTCGCGACGTTTTTTTCTTCTCTTGAACAACAACCTTCTTTAGAAACCAATCACTGCGTTTCTCTTTAAACGTCAATAACCATTCTAGCTCAGCATTCCTTTCATTCTCGTCACCACTATCATCTTTATGCCATTTGTATTTTGGTGTGCGACGTAATCAGCAGAGACTATAGCACCAAATAAAGGCTTTGCAACAGGTGCTGGAGCTTGTTTCTGAAACGTTATAAGCTTCTTGACAGTTATATCGTCCAGATGACTTAGATAAACAATATCATTTTGATCCTTCGCGATCTTCTTGAATTTATCATCGATCAACATCTGTGCAAACCTCGGATACATCACGAGCCTATTTGATCCCATGTTGTTCTTCATATGCGTGAATACAAGCTTTGAATACTTGAATCTCTTGTTTAGAATAAGCGTCGTGGCCATACAAGCCATATAATCTTTTACATTGTCTAAACCTGCCTTTCGATGACTAAAAGCATGAATTATTGCGTGAATAAGAAATTTATAGGGGTTAGGAACTCCCCCTTTCTTTAATGTAGAATCATTTACGTGCCCTTGTAGCCCATACGGCAAAAACAACCTCGCACCATTCATTCATCGAGCATCATTGGATCATTTGCTGCATCATTAAAATTCAATACTTTGCGGATGTCTGCTTCGGTCACTGTTATCTCCTCGTCCTCGTCTCCAACACGAACTATTGATTAATCGCTGTGTCATCTTCATTCATTGTCGCATAATTCCAAAATCTATAAACATACGATCTATAAACCACCGTCTTTTCTGTAACGCCTTGTGAATCGAAATCCTTTCCATAAACACTAGAATACTATCAAATGCTTCGAGCGATGGACAGATAGTCTTGTCAAGCGTAATGCACGTGTTGTGGAACTTGTTGAACGAGAGCTGAATATTCTGTAAACACGAAGATCGAGACGAAATTAGCAAAGTTTGAAAATTTTCACAAATTTCATATCAAGTTCGGGCAAACTTGATTGGTCATTTAATCATTTCACATCATTAAGTTCGGGCGAACATGTTTAACACTTTTAATCATCTATAAAGACCTCGTATCTCAGAATCAGGCATCTCTTAAACGAAAATTCGGAGTACTAAGTCCATATATCCGAGAGATGTTAATCCACAAGATTAAGCAGTTGTAAAATTTAGTTTATATCTCGGAAACAATTTACTGAACATGTAAAGCCTATTGACACATCCACAGTAAGACTTGTTTATCACTTTTAAACTTTCCAATTCTTTAGCATACTGTGATAGTCCACTGATGTACTATCATCTCCTTTGTGACACATAATTCTTTTTATCTTTTTCAATGTTTTTGTACTTTTTGATTTTCAATGTTTTGTACTTTTTGATTTTTCATATGTTTTTGTATTTTCTCGAAATTTTCTCCCCTTGAAATCAAAAACATATTTTTGTATTTTAGTTTTTAAGAAATACTAATTTAAAAGATATACAAACCAATGTGGATCACGTGAACTCGTCGCCCGATCCATATTCAACCTCTGCGTCCGCACCTGTCAACAAATTTTTAATACCATTAAGCCTCATTAGATATTTAAATCTTGTTAAAGGAAAAGCTTTGGTATAAAAATCAGCTTTTTGTTCATCGGTGTGGATTTTTTCTATTCGTACCAACTTCTTTTCGTAACAATCATGACTGAAGTGATAACGAATTTCAATGTGTTTAGTTCGTGAGTGATGAACAGGATTTTTAGTGATGTCGATTGCTGCCTTGTTGTCTACAAATAGAGGCGTATCAAGAAATTGCAATCCATAGTCCCTCATCTGTTGTTGAATCCAGAGGATTTGTGAACAACAGCTGGAAGCAGAAATGTATTCTGCCTCACACGTAGAGAGAGAGACCGTTGTTTGTTTCTTGCATTGCCATATTACCAAACGAGTTCCGAAGAACTGGCAACCAGCCGTCGTAGACTTTGAATTCAGCTTGTCCACCCCAAAGTCCGAATCCGCGTATCCTGTCAAATCAAAGTTATCGTTCTTTGGATACCACAAGCCGGTGCTTGGACATCCATTCAGTAACGGAATATTATCTTGACTATTGCATGTGAGACACTCTGGGACTGACTGGTATCTCGCGCAAAGGCAGGTAAGATACATGATATCTGGGCGAGATGCCGTCAGTTACATAAGAGATCCTATCATCGACCGATAAAGCGTATCATCCACTTTGGTTCCTGTTTCGTCAATGCAAATCCCGTGATTCAGCACCAGAGGAATCGAAAGCGGCTTCGAGCTATCCATTTCAAATTTCTTCAGTATGTCATGAACATACTTCGTTTGATGAATGAATATGCCGTCTGATAACTGATCAACTTGTAACCCGAGGAAAAATTCATTTATCCCATAGAAGACATTTCAAACTTCTTCTTCATAATCTTCTTGAAATCTTTGCAAAGACTATCATCCGTTGAACCAAAAATGATATCATCCACATAGATTTGTACGATGATTAGAACTTCCGACTTCTTTGGTAAACAATGTACTATCCACTGTGCCTCTCGTAAAGCCATTTCCAACGAGATGTTGCGATAACGTCTCGTACCAAGCTCTCGGGGCTTGGTGTAATCCGTATAAGGCTTTGTCTAAGAGATAAGCTTTGTGCTTGTTCAACGGATCGACGAACCCCGGTGGTTGGCCGACGTACACTTTTTCGCGTAGCTTACCACATAGAAATGCGGATTTCACATCTAACTGGTATACTTTAAAACCTTTCCAAGCAGCGAATGCAAGGAAAATGCGGATTGACTCTAAGCGTGCAACCAGTGCATAGACTTCCGTGTAGTCAATTCCTTCTTGCTGGTGGAAACCTTTGACAACCAACCGAGCTTTGTTTCTGACAATCACACCTCGATCATCCCTTTTACACTTGAAGACCCACTTCGTATCTATTGTTTTCTGCTTTGGTGGTAAATCGACAAGTTTCCAGACTACCAGTTTCTCGAACTGTAACAACTCTTCCTGCATTGCTATCACCCAGTTCTCATCACCCAAAGCTTCATTCATAGTCTTCGGCTCGATTTGAGATATGAAACATGAATAATAACAATAATCTTGAGTCGGAGCCACTCGAGTATAGAAACAACTTAAAGCTTTGTTGATCTGGCTTCTTGTTCTCAAGCTAGTCTGTAACTCTCCAATTATGTTTGTTGAAGGGTGATATGAATAAGATCGTGGAATCTCCTCGCTAGGAACATTAACTGAGCTATTCTGATTTGAAATATTCAGATCAACTATCAAATCAATTTCAGGAGCACTCGATGTTGCTTCATTTTGAGTGCTAGGGCCAGCAGATTGGTTTAACATATTGGATATTGCTCGGATTCTTCATCAGAGGAAGATTCTCCATCATCATCGAAAGTTGGTGCTTCATCAGAGTTGGAGTTCTGATTCTGAGGAATAATGGGCTCTATTGCTTGAGTTGTAGTAGGTGTTGTTTCTGCTTCAGAAATTTGTTCATCTGGAACACTACTATTACTCGGACCTGCACCAGAAGACGATGTAGAACCAGCAGTGGGTTGATTAACCACAATTGGCCTAAGAATTTGTTCTTGGTTTGATGACTGTTGATGATAATAAAGAGCTGCAAGTTCTTCTTCAGACGGTTCTTCTGGCAAGTCGAATGACTTCCACAAATCTTGGTAATTGAACAACCATGTGTCACCTTTCCTCTGAATGGGAGTTGTGTATCGAAAACAATCAACGTGTTGTGCTTCGACCACTTTTCTCAACACAGGAATATAAACTCTCCTTAGCAGACTAGCGTATCCGACAAAGAAACCTTCAAGCGTTTTAGCCCCAAATTTCCCATCTTGATCAATCACTATACATGGTGCGCCAAACGGCTCTAGATATTTGAGATTTGGTTTCCTTCGGTTGATCATTTCGAAGCATGTCTTTTTAGTCGGTTTGACAGTTAAGACCCTATTCAAAGTGTAGCAAGCCGCTGCAAACTGCCTCACTCCAAAAGCTGACAGGAAGCTTTGAGTCAGCAAGCATAGTTCTTGTCGTTTCAATCAACGTTCTGTTCTTCCTCTCTGCTACGCCATTTTGCTGCGGAGTGTAAGGTGCATTAAATTCGTACAAAATTCCTTTGGCATCGCAAAATTCTTTCATCTTGTTATTTTTGAACTCCGTTCCATCATCGCTTCGAATACGTCTGACAGGGAGATGATATAGATTTTCGAGTTTCTTGAAAAGAATCACAAGATTGTCGAATGTTTCAACTTAGACTCTTGAAAGAAAACCCATGAATATCGAGAATAATCATCTGTTACGACCAAACAATATAGATCTCCTGATATACTTCGGACGTTCACCGGTCCGAAAAGATCCATATGTAGACGTTCAAGCGGCAACGTTATGGAATTAAGAATCTTCTTAGGATGTGACTTCTTAATCTGCTTCCCTTTCTTACATTCAAGGCAATGATCCGTCATATGGAAGCTTCGAAGATTTACTCCTTCAACCAAGTCGTTGTGAACTAGAAAGTTCATCTTCCTCAGATGTATATGCCCCATTTTCCTGTGCCATAGAATCGAATCCTTCTCCGTGGCTTTTGTGACAAAACATTGAGCAGATTTTGATGATGTGGTAGCAACACCCATGTCTAACACGTAGAGTTTGTTTTCGCGTGGAGCACGCATTAGTATCCATTCAACAGGAATTTTGAAGCCCGGCTTCAATATCATACACTCCTTATCATTGAAATGAACAGGTGTTATCGCAAATCTGTGAAATGCTGAGTCGATTGTTCTCTATCTCGGAAATATAGTTAACAGATCAAAAGACACCACACCATTAGAAAGTTTTCCTTCAGCTACAATCCGGCCTCCTTGATTTCCAGCGAAGCCTACATACCCTCCAATTGTAGCTTTGATATCGTAGAGCAGCGCTTTCATCCCGGTCATATGCCTTGAAGCTCCGCTATCCAGAATCCACTTCGATAATATGGATCTTTGGAGCCCCTGCACATGAAAAGCAACTAGTTGAATAGTGAAACCCAAGCCTTTTTGGTCTTGGGCTGAAACAAATAGAGATCTTCGTAATCACTTTCAAAGTTATCATCGTAATCAAAATTGTCATCAAACATTTCATCCAACGTCAATTTTGAAAATGTTCGACTTTTTCTTTCTTGGTCTGTTTTAGAAAATCATTTTTCACTTTAAAGATCATTTTTAACTTCTGATTCAGTTGATTTGACATTATCGATTTTATCATTCTCAAACTTAACCTTTTTTATCTTTTGAAAGATTGACAGTTTCTGTTTTATCTTTTGAAACAGACACTTTGTCTACTTTGGTTTCAGACTTTGCAACTTCAGATGTTGTTGATTTCTTTTTGGTAATCTAGGATTGTGACTTAACTTGTGCCTTTTTTAATGTAAAACCTGAATCTTTGTTTTCATTAGTTTTGGAAGTTTTACCTTTCTCAAAAATTGGGTTTTCAAACTTCGATTCAGTTTTAGGTTTCTCTTCTTGTTTAAATTCATTTCTTTCAGAACTGTGACAGGTTTTACAAAATCTGGTTGCTTGATTTCAACATCTGAACTTTTTTTTCTTCGAGGATAAACAGGCTTGATTTCGGACACTTGCGTGATGTGACCAACGTCATTGCATTTAAAACAAGTCCGATTATCATGAGAATGTCCACTAGTGGGTTTCACTCCACTTGTGGCTTTAGCCTTATCTCGAAGTTCTTTTTTCCTTTTTGAACTCATCGTTTGATTGCTTCCCAATCAAACTCTCTTCCTGAACGTGCTCGTCCCATACACAAATTTCATGTTTTTATCTTTATATTCGTGAAATGGTGACGTTTTCTTATTCGATTCTTCTTCTACATCCAAAACCCAAACCTGCTCTCCTATGTTCCTGAAAGTCACCACCATTCCTTCGGTAGTTGTTTATTTTAGGTTTAGAGTAAAACTTCTTTTCATTAATTTCCAATTCTCTGATGATACTTCAACGAGTTTGAAAAATTTATCAAGCTGATCCTCTTTCACGTCCCGAATCAGAAAACTATCATCAAAATATAGTCTCTCAGAATCCTTAACTTTGTACATGACAACGTTAGGATAATCACTTAGGCTATCTTCTGATGATATATCGTCATCTTCAGATTGTGAATCAGAATTGTTCGAACTTGATTGGCGCTTTTATAGCTGCCATCATCAGATTCACGCAAAACGTTTTCAACAACATTCTTAACCACTGCTTCGCCATCATCACTTGTGTAGGTTATATCAATGTTCTCAGGTAGCTCATTTTTCTTTTCAGTTAAAAGTTCAATGTTGAGTGCCTTTTCCATCCCTTCAGCCTTTTTGCGATAATACTTTTCGCACAGGGTGGTGGAACATTGCTATAATCTCCATGTTTCTTACCTTGGCTTTCTGAACATTCCTCTGACTGAATCGTTGGAAGAATATGATTGATGACATAAGCATTTGTGGTATAGCTTTTTAGAAGCTGTCTCACTCTTTCAGTTTCGATTTTCATGTCTTGAAGTTCTTGTTTTACTTCAGCAATGTTGTTTATGTAAACGTTAATAGCCTTTTGTTTTTCCATTAAAGTGGCTTTTAACATTCTTATCGTATCATCTTGTTCAATGTTATTTCTATCAAGCCTGCCATAATCATCTTTCATTTTGTCATATGCTTCCTTCATTGTGCGATAATCATATTTGAAATTGTTATTGTGCATATTGAGTTCAGCTATGATTTAATCTTTTCAGCACATTGAACACATGACTCAGCACATTTCGTGCAAGGTTTTTCAACCTCAACGATTTGCACTTTAACAACTTCTTTTTCTACAACTTTACCTCCAGACCTACCTTTGTCATATTTGCCATCAAAGCTTTGTTGGCAAACTCTGTGAGGTTTTCTCCATTCATCTCTTTGGCACGTTGATGACTTCTACAACTTCCGGTTTTGTTTCTTCAACAGCATGCTCGAAGATGTTTCACCAAAACAACCTGCAAAACTAGAAGTCATATTAGAAGAAAGAACACTCTGCATCTTTGTGTGATGATAAATCTCCTCTTTTTCAGCTTGTTGTAAGTATTCTTATAGCATTGCACTCTCCATGGCTGCATCTTCAGCAGATGTGTCTTCTATGATCTCAGCCATTAAAGCAACTCCGGTCTTTTTGCCAATGTATGAATTCCAGTCAAAACCATCATCTTCATTCGAAGCAACATAGCTTTCTCTGTGTTGTTGGATGGTTTCTCTTGAACTTCAATTTGTGTCTTCTTTGGGAATGACTTGTATTGTAGCGACTTCTTGTAATAATCACTGCCACCTCCAAATGGACTTTGATTGCCACTCGCTTCTGGATTCTTGCATTCTCTTTTGAAGTGCCCTTTTTGTCGGCATCTGAAGCAAGTAACTTTCATCTTATCGAAACCCAGTTTGTGTTCCCGATATCTCTGCCGATTAGAGCAACAAATTTAGTAACCCTCCGAATAATCGATGCTAACGACCATTTGATGTCCATAAGCTCAAGTTCTTCCTCGTCCACTTGATCATAATCCTCTGAGGTCATTTCAGGATTACCAATCTTCCCGACCACCAAACTTTCATAAGATTCCAACACAGTGGCAAGAAGTGCCATATGTTGTTTGGCTCCTTGTTCAGAAACGACATTATTCAAGTTGACTGCAATGTTACATTTGAACACATTTGGATCAGAATTTGATTGATTATTCTGATTAGACTGATTCTGACATGAAGAATTAGACCCTGTGCTTGAATATGATGAATTTCGAGGACTCTGATCATAGTTTGGAAATGATTGAGTTTGACTCTATGGCGAAGAATTCAAGGAATTCAGATTCGCACTAAATGCAGTTTGGATCTTTGGGCTAGTGATATTCTCTTGAGCTCCTGTCTTGTAGTAGAGCCCTACATCTTGAGTAACATTTGAATTCTTGACTGGCTATCTTTAACAACTCCATCTCGTGCCCCTCCAGCTTATCAATGAAAGTGGATAATTTGAAGAATTCCCAGCTAGGACTTTCTTTGAGTACCATGAGATAAGTCATCCACTCACCCTCTGGTAAAGCGTCAGCCAGTTTATCAATGTATACCTCTTCTTTTTTCTCAAGCCCGTGTCTTCTCATTATCACTTTTAAATGACAAAACCTTTCAATCATTTGTTTCATTGTTTCGCCTTTCATCATTGTGAATATGTTGAATTCCTTCATGATCAATGCTTTCTTGCTTTTGACCATTTCTGCACTTCCCTGGTACTTTTTCTTCAAGAATTTCCATAATTCTTGTGCAGTCTTATATTCCGGTAGCAACACCAATATATCTTCTTTCACCGACTGTTGGATCAAACTTATCATTTTCTTCTCGGTGACGTAGGCATCCTTTTGTATAGTTGAAAACTTACTTATATCAATTTCATTATCATTTTCATCCCGAGGCCATGTGCATCCTTTTGTACTGTAACCCAACTGTGAAAATACGTAGCTTGCATGCAGTTAGAGAACTTTTCTTTCCAACCCTGGTATTCGTCCACACACATGAGTTTCAGTGGTTTCACAGATGTACCCATCTCATTATCAATATTCACTTGATTCACCATTCTAGCATTTGATGCTGTAGCAGTCATGAATGCACTGTGAAGATTTTCCATCTTGAAAAACTGACGAATTTTACTGAAAACACACGTTCACAAACTTCGGAAAATGATCAATATACTGACAAGTTCAGGCGAACTTGCAGTTTGAGAAAATCCGGTTCAGTTTTACACAAGTTCGGGCGAACTTGTGTTGAGGATTTTGAAAATTTTACCCTGATAAAGTTCGAGCGAACTTATGTTGATTTTCGAATGAATTCTCAAGTTCGGGCGAACTTATAAATGAATTTCAACAAACTTTAATCAAGTTCGGGCGAACTTGACAGAAATTTAGTTGAAATACAAACAAGTTCGAGCGGACTTACCAAATAATCTTGAAATACCTATCAAGTTCGGGCGAACTTGATTAAAAACAAAGAATTTTTAATCAAGTCTGGGCGAACTTGATGTTAAGTTCGACCAAAACAAGTTTTTGAAACATGGTTTTTTTCAACTTTTTGATATCAATTCATTTGTATTTGATGTTTAAACTCTCAGGGGTTTATCGTAAGTGTATTTTACATGACATATTCCAAAATTAGCAACTTTTATCCGTGAATTCATTGTTTTTCTTGAAAAAATGAAGAAAAGTGGTAGAAAGGAGTAAAATAAGAGTAGATCTTGCAATGATTTCACCAATTCAGGTATCCAGGCTCTGATACCACTTGTTAGATCGCTCCATGATTAGCATAGGAACCTAAATTGGTATCTAACGTTCGTATAGGCGGAAACTATATGACGTGTTAATCGAATATGCAAAGATTACTCGTTTAATGTTTATTTATTGATCATAAATGTCAGATACATGTCAAATCTAGATTGGGAGGAGCTTCGCCGTCCAAGTGACAAAGTTGCAGAAGTTACAAATAAAAATCACAAGTCACCTATTTATACTAACACAAGTTCGCTGGAGGGATAACAAGTTCGGGCGAACTTATCTAGAACAAGTTCGGCCGAACTTGTTCTCACAATCAGTTCCGGGCAAACTTGTGTAGTATTTACATAAATACCCTTTACTTTTAACATAATCTAGCCCAAACTAAACAGACTCGATCCAAGACTAAGACATAGACATTTGTACTAACAGACTGAAGACGCTAATTCTACACATCAAAGAATATACTCCCCGGATGTGCTCAATGGTCTTAAAATATCAGGCTTACCAAATCATAGGTTAGTTCTTAAAGTTGGTGTACCAGTAATGTTATTGCGAAATATTGACCAACGGAACGGTTTGTGCAATGGTACAAGGCTACAAGTAAAAAACCTGTACAACCGTGTAATAGAAGCATATATATATCTGGTGCAAATATTGGTAGACGCACATATATACCTAGAATTAATTTGATCCCTTCTGATAACAAGATTTCTTTTGCTTTTCAAAGGAGGCAATTTCCACTAGCCGTATGTTTTGCAATGACAATCAACAAAAGTCAAGGCCAATCACTTTCAAGAGTTGGTTTTGTACCTGAAACAACTCGTCTTCTCTCATGGTCAATTGCATGTTGCTTTATCAAAGGTGAAAACAAGAGATGGGAACTACTCATACTTGACAACGATGGAAAACCTACAGATAAAACAACTAACGTGGTTTATAAAGAGATTTTCAATGAATTATGATTGCTGCATATTCATGTATTTCAATTTTGATTATATTTAGATACATTCTTTAACCCGTGTAACAAACGATTGCTTAATAGTAGCAGGTTTTTCACCCATGGGCCGTTATATTCATGTATTTCAATTTGTCCTTGTACTCTAATATATTCATTTGCGTTTTAAGGTGTATAAAATCATAGTATTTTTGTCAACGGTGACAATGAAGATATTTTCTTTTAACAACCCGTGAAATTCACGGGTTCTTAAACTAGTGATATATTATATTATATATTTATATGTACTAGGTTATAGCCCCATGTGTTACATGGGTTGATTAATGAAAATGATAATATTTATTATTTGTAAATACTTATTATTTCCAATCTACTCTTGCTAGTTTTGAACGAACATACATGATAATTCATAGGCTGTCACTAATAATAGAGAATTTCATTAGATAAACCTCCTAAAATTACAAAATAAAAAACAAAGTCATCAAAATTCACACCAACAAAACTTGGGAAAAGTTGAATTGAAAAAACATGCAACTATTTTGATTCTTTTTTACTCACTTTTATTACTTTGTGTACATTACTTATTGAAAAAAAAGTCACACTATCAATAGCTTCTCAGCCCATTGAAAATCACCTCATAACATGACAAATGTCTCCATTTTATTATATAGATTTGTTAAAACTAGACCAATTTATACTTATTTATAAAATATATCAACAATGACTCAATGATTGTCTAATTTATTTACTGGGCTAAGTTATTCTACAAATACTTCTAAAAATAAGAAGTGTACAAAGACACAATGGATCACTTAAGATGACACAAAGTCGAGCAAAATATAACATAATGCCGGACAATATAGCACAATGCCAAAGAAAAAAGGCATAATAAGTCGCAAAAAAGACACAATGACGCAAATATAAAAAGACACAATCATAATAAAAACATACAATGATAATAAATAAAAATTCTAAAATCTACAACCTATAAATCTAAAAGTGAAAACCTAAAATTTCACATCATAGAGTTCAATGAGACGGTTTCAATGCCACTTGAATATGTCAATCTGAGTCTGTTTAATACCTTTTGTACGGCTTTTTATTTTTATGAGACTTTGTATTTAATCCTAAATCTTTATTTCTAAACATAAAGTAAAATTTTAAGTTGGGCACCATGCTTATATAACAAAAAAGTAATATAATCACTATCAATATCTAAATACTATCAATATCTAAATATTACAACATTTGTATGATTATTCATGTTAAATATATTTGTTTTTTAATTGTTACTATGAATAACTTTTGACTAAAAAAATAACTAATTTGATCCAGTCGTTTTTGAAATAATCGATGAATCTGGGTCAGTACAATCCATTTAAGTTGTGATCACTTATCTTTTTATGATCATCTGTAAAAATTAAGCGAAAAAATCTAATGAAAATCACCCCATGTAATGACAAGTGTCTCCTATTTGATTTACTTTATTATAACATCAACCGTACCTAATAAATCCCACAAATAGCAAAAACTATTGGTAGGATCTGAGGAGGTGGGTGTAGGCAAACCTTACATCTATCTCAAGAATAGAGATACTGCTTCCAAAGAGACCTCGTGCTCTATTTTGATTTACTTTAGTATATAGTATAGAACTAGGTTGTTGCCATAGGCCGCACGTTACGGCGGCAACGTCTTAGTTGTCTATAGTTGCTGGACATTATAGTCTTAAAACATACACTACTTCATGTTTTCTGTTTACAGGAGTTGTACAACATACAATACCAGCGCATACCAATCTTGCTAGTGAGATTTTCCCGCGCGATGTAGGAATCTATAACAAATGACAAGTTGACAACATACAGTGGCATATCAAGATATTAGGAAAACACATTAATACTCTATATGTATTTATTAAACTGAATAACTCTCAAATCCGTAATCCTAATATTTACCAAAACTTTATGCAACTATCCAGCATATTAATATAAAATGATCTAATTTGAACTTAAAATTAAACTAAAACCTGTTTTTGAGATGGTAAATCCTTATAAGAAACTTTTTGAGGAACACCACGGTTCCTTAAACCTGCTTCTTCAGTTCCAAGTTTGTCCATCTCACCCCCAACCTGTTATGTGAAAATAAAAATTAAATCACATATTTGAAGATGTGGAAACAAAGAATGACTATGTGATGTAGACTTGTAAGTGTGTTTCAAGATGAAAATATTACAATGATGCATCAGTTGCTCCTACATAGCTGAGTCCATATAATATTTTCTAAACGTCACTTTCCTGCATAATAAAATGGATCCATCATAAGTTCATAACCCTTTCAGTACATCTGACCAACTCACCTTTTAGTACATCTGACCAACTCAACTCTTTTTCTTTTAGCTAATGTTTTGTGCTTACACATTTGAACCATCAAAGACAAAACGTTAGATATAATGAACCGCATCGTTGAAACTAAGTAAGCAGAGCTTGAACTTTAAAAAATCATGTAAAATGGGCCACATAGGTCAATCAGGTCAACCAAACCTGACTTGTTGCAAGACAGTTACCCATTTTGACCCATTTCCCAATCCGCCAAGTAAAACTCTACTAATTGTTGAAAACATTGCATCATAAGCACTCTACTCACCGGGAAGATTTTCAGGATGTTTGGAACATATTCCTTCATCTACATCAAGTGTAGGGATGAACTCATCAATTAATTTGTGTGGTTTTTGATTCCCCACACCATATTTGGCTGCCGAATATCTAAGAGCTCAAGATCAGATCAGTAGGTTCAAATTTCACACCAACGGGAAGCCCAGGCCACTACTTGATAGCTGAAATATGAAATATAATTAAAGTCATTCATGTCACATGAGTGACTATTGTAACCCCATAAAAACGTCGCAATGGAAACACAAACGTAATGGTGACGGAAGTTAGTGCCCATAGATATCTTAGTGGACAATGCATCATTGATTTTTGGACATTTAACTTAATTAAAAACATAGTTTAAAGTCTAACGTTTAAACACAACCATAACATAGTTAAGTTGTCTTGATCCTTATGCATCTTAATACAAACGTGGTCCTATAAATAAACAGTTTTAAAAGTTGTCCAAATTATTATTAAACATAAAATGCATAAACAACCACAAGATACGCCAAAGATTCCCGAAGCCGAACTCATGTACCTGAAGAACACGTTAAAATCAAGTGTCAACACAAAGTAGGGT
Organism: Scalesia atractyloides; assembly: GCA_947069175.1. Classification (NCBI taxonomy): domain Eukaryota; kingdom Viridiplantae; phylum Streptophyta; class Magnoliopsida; order Asterales; family Asteraceae; genus Scalesia; species Scalesia atractyloides. The sequence continues at coordinate 35,554,476 of CAMTDV010000025.1, forward strand.
GGGTTCACATATATTCCAAATTATAATTAATTTGATCTAAGGAAAACTTTCATATTATGTGTTTATAAATAAAACATCCAAATAAATTTTAGAAAGTCTATTTAATTTCTTTTATAAAATTCAAGGGTCAGTCATCACAAGCGTTTCCTGAACCATAATGATATCCCGACTTGTTCCCAAGGTTTACATATTAAAATTTATAGCATCAAGTGTTCAGATTCGTAAGTTTGCAAGACGTTACGAGCTACATATTTACAATGAAGGTATAATCATAGCTAGACAATACAAAATATAAATTCGTCGCTTGACTTGACACGGAGCTACCGGTCACGACGGGGTGGTAAACCTGATAGATCTACCAACAATTCCACGCATATTATATTAATGATCAAACAACAAAACTTGCGCAAAAGCCCGCAATGGGTCTCTTATAATGCCTTCCTCGCGTACAATACATATATCCTACTAAAATGATAAATTTAATACTATGTGTTGTACAAATTCCCCAAAGTCCTCACCGAAACGTAAACCATAACCGGTACTTACTCTTGAGACCGAGCGAATTTGTCCCAACTTTAGATTTAAGCATTTTTAAATCTACACGGTCATTTTATCCCAAAAACACCGTAATAATCCCTATTTCATCCCCGAAACGCATATATCATTAATTAAAACCATGTTTTTCTCTAAAAACATATCACATAATTTTCAAAACTATACTTTCCACGAAAATATGCTTATAAGTTATTCAAAGGCATCTTTATATAGAATCATATAATTATCGGTTTTAAGGCGTGTTCTTCCCCCAAAACATATAAAAAACAGTAAATTTAGTCACACTCACCTTTGGGTGCGTTTTTATATTCGCGTTATCCGACAATTTGATTCTACAAGTCCTAATATACGTAGGAACGTTTTATCAATCAATATTCTACAAAATCCCTAACTTTCTCCAATACTTAAAATTTTTACATAACTTTGAGATTTTTCTTGAAAAGTCGTTATTTTTTATTATGTTGGCGTATATATATATGTGTGTGTGTGCGTGTGTGTGTGTGTGTGTTCATATATATTTTAAGATTTTGCGACTTGAACAATTTTATTGGTGACCCTCATTATGTTATATCCGTTATCACACCCGTTTATAAGCAATATATCTACGATTTGCGCGTCGTAATATATATACATAAACGTGAACACATAATCACGTGTCGTAATACACGTATCTCGTGACCTTATATATTTTATCATTTTTAAACCATTCATACATGTATTAACTCATCAAGTTAGCCTGTGTATCATTTTCATGCTCGACAACAAGTTACACATCTAACGCGACTTTTACCGATTTCACCGTTTTAACCGCACAAGTGTACATGCATAGTCTAAATCCCTACTATCATGTTATCACTTAACATATCATATCACATATTCTCATATTAACATATCACATTATAATACACATAAAGTTCACTCTTGAACAATCCATGTTCGTGTACATTGAAATATGTGTATTTAGAGTTTTCGGGCGTTGAAAGTCACGTATGACTAACCAAACACCAAAGATACTTAATATAAGTTAAAATACTTATATGTATATAAAAAATATCAATTTACTTACTGATCTAAAATAGTTTTATAAAAACCTCTTAAAAAGCAAATTTTTACCGTTTTTATCACATAGTCTTGTACCGAACCTTACCGTAAGAATCCCAAATCGTAACGATTTGATATTTTAACATAATACATGTTATTTACTGAGTAAATTGATACTTATAATCAGATTAGTGCAGTTTTTATGTAACCACAAAAATCATACGTTTTCACATATTTTACAACTTTTTAAGCTACATGTACAACATGCAAAACTACCAAACCCATGACCAAGTTTTGCCATTATAACACTTCAGATATTATTATTTCTAGTGTTTATAATCTGATTTATTTCACTTTTGTCATACCATATTATTTTCAACAACTTATGAGCATTTAACCATCATGTACACTTATGTACAAGTATCTAATGCATGGTTATCCTATTCTCGTTATCCAAGACTTGTAAATGCATCTACTATTCATTTATTTCATTATCATACTATCCAAGTATCATCTTTGTCAAATCATCATCCAATCATTTTATCATAAATGAAGTAACATTCTTATATTTATATTTATGAATATATGACAAAACTCATGTGCATGCATATGTACATATACACACATTTATATACTTAAAAATCCACTTTTCATGTATTCATCTCAAATCACAAAACTCTCATATGACACCTTTTTAAACCATGCATGCATTCACCTTTTTAGATCCGTATAAATAAAGAACTATCAAAATCAAAATATAAACTCTACTATACACACACACATACGTACGGCTATACATACATATACACACATATCCATTTTTAATCTCTTTAAAACCATTTATTTAAGTTCCAATTTTGTGAAATATCTCAAGAATCAAGAGAAACTTTCCATTATCATGAACATCACTTTGAATCAAGAGCATGTTTAAGAGAAATGATTTTATACCTTCAAGATTCAAGTGGGTTTTGATAAAATGTAATGATATAAAACTTGATACTTGCTAAAGACACCTTGAAAACCTTCTTAGATCTTCAAAACACCTTGAAACCTTCTTGAAATGGACTTGAATCTCCAAGAACAAGTTTGAAATTTGAAAATGGTGGAGTATAGAGGGGTGTTCGGCCGAGAGTTTCAAGAGAGAGAGAGTGAGATGGATTTTGTTTGGTGTTGATTTTATAAAATGGAGTGTATAAAGATCTCAAATGATTACTTGCAAATATCTAGGCCAACACTTGGAAAATTCAAGAAAAGGTGGGCTTCCAAGCCACCACCTCCCTTGTTCTCTCTCATATATACACACATACATACATATATATAACACATGTTAGACAAAAACTGGTATTTAACTAACTATCAAATATTTTATCTGCCGTTTAATCTCGTTTTAATGTGTTTTAAATTATTTTTATCACTCTATAAAAATAAACTTACCAACATATTACTAAACAATATTTTATTGGCCTAGACTAGCTGCGTTGTCAGTATTTGACAGTATACGCACTGTGTAGTGCGGTACGCGTTTAAACTCAAAAAATAGAGTTTCTAAGCATTTCAATTTATTTTTCCTCACGAATATGACTAAAACTAACATTTTAATCATAATGGACTATTTTTAGGATTTTAACATTATTAGGCCGGTCACCGACGTTCGTTTCGCATTTTATCCGTCACACGATAAGCTTTTATTTGATTATTGCCAACATAATTTTTAGTAAACTTTAAATTTATCAACACATCAAATATCATCAAATAACACAAATTTCAATAAAATTTTCCTTTTTATTTATTCATAACACGTGTCACACTAGTACAAGCTCTAAAATAACTGGGTGTCACAGTCTCCCCCTGTTTAAGGATTTTCGTCCCCGAAATTCTTACACTACAGGTTTCATTTTCGCACTAGACAGAAAGAAATGTGGATATTTATGTTGCATTTGGTCCTGTCGTTTCCATGTGAAATCGGGTCCATGTATGGAATTCCAGCGAACTTTTACCAATTTAATCCGACTCCTCCTAAGCTTCTGAATTTTCTCATCCAGAATTTATACGGGTTCTTCGATAAATCTCAGTTTATCGTCCACTTGAACCTCATCAGGGGTATGATTAGTTTTTCATCCGACATACACTTTCTCAGGTTGGAAACATGAAACACGTCATGAATATCATTATCTAAAATAACCGAGTGTCACAACTATAAAAAGTTGGAATGATTTGTTAGACTTCTTACATCATTATTATCAATCCTGAAATGGCATTGTGGTCAATCCTAAATTGCTCCAGTCTTTGATTTGATTTACCATACAGGTTTAAACCTTTCATGCAATAACTCTACCATCAACAATCCAACTTCTATAGTATTCAAAAGGTAGCAAAAATAGCTTCTTTTAGAAGAAATAATATGATAATGTAGTAGCGCTCACTAAAGAGCTATCATACTCCCTCACCTGGATGTGAAAAAACTATAATAACATAGTTTTATTTTGAAAGGTTTCACATTAAAATAAGTTGAGTGATAACACCATATTCACTGTCATCTACGGAAAGTAATTGGCTTTGGCATAAGTATCTATGTTTATATTGAACAACCTTCAAGAAACATTTAAGGAAGACATTCAGTATTAATATAATAATTAATAAACAATAACCAGAAAACTTTGAGTGACTTAATCGATGACTCCATTAATTATCATGTGATTTTTTAATGTTTCCACTTTTTTATATTTAAAGAAACCCTCGAAAAAGCATGTTGAAAAGGCCAAGAAAATCCTTCAAATTGATTCAAGAAAATCTTTGTTCTTATTGTATACGTGTTTTTCTGCCTCTACTAAAACCCCAACGATTTGATAAACTATAGAAATTGAGTATTAACTGTCTCATAATCAATGTTCACATAAAAGTATAGGCAACTAGTACACACACGTTTAAATTATATTTTGTACGATGTTTACGTACGATCTCAAAATCAAATAAAAAGCTAAAACTGGATTTGTCATTAAACAAAAAAGTCGCACAGATAGAGATAACCAACAGTGTTTCAACGTAAATGAATCAATCGACTAAACCCTAAAAATAATCGCAGATCAGGATCAATACATCTTCCGAAAGAAATCAAAATGCTAATAACATAAAAGCAGTTACCTGCCCATTGTATGAAGGCAAAATCGAGGCTCGGGAAACACGACTTTAAGGATGACACACGGAGGAGATCTGGTGGTCAAAGAGAATGAGAACTTAGGGCTTGCGAAGGAGGAGATGGGTGCAAGGTTAGAGCAGAGTTGTCGTCATGTGATTTAAGATCTATTAGGGTTCGTCAAGAATGGAGACGTTTAATCGATTTGGTAAAGATGAAAAGCAGAAGCGTTAAAGAACGCATGAGGTAACGTGGAAAGAGGCGGCGTGAAAAAACCAATGACAATGAGACGTGTTTAAGGAAAATAATAAACAAATTCACCGACCTTTCAATTTAAGAATAAGGTAAATAGATATTTGTATTTAAAAATTAAAATTCATACTTCTCATATCTTGTTTGATTCATGTGCTTATATTATAAGGATGTTTAGATATTTTATGATATTTCAACAATTTTTTAGGGTTTTTATATAAATCTTATAAAGTTCATCTGACTTCATAGAAGAAATAGTAACAACCGAATTCTTTTATTTGGTTTTATTTTATGTTATATTCTGTCATTCTATTTGATTTCCATTAACTCAATGTATTATCTTATTCAATAGTATATTCTTTTAAAAATTCCCGTGTATTAAATAGATTGGATAAATGTTATTTTGTATATTAAATAATAAAAAAGTTATATCTTTAAATTTAAATTTAAAGTTAATATTTTATTTGAAAAATAAAAGAATTCTATTTCAAATTCAAAATAGGATAAGATTTAATATTAATTTGAGTAAACTGTCGTTTTGGTCCCTGAGGTTTGGTCACTTTTGTAACACCTCGATCGCGTAATACAACAAATCGCGACGGAAACATCGAGGAGTCACGTTACAAATTGTTTCACAACACATGGTACTTAAAGTTTTCTTTTATTGAATTATCGAATTACAATGTCTGGAAATAACCGAAATGAAATTTAATCATATTGTCTTTCAAATTTTAAAGTCATTAAGGCCCGAGCATCCTATGTGTAGCATGCGGCGACACACATCACATAGATAAACCTGAAACATATGGGAAAATAGGTACGTCAGCATAAAAATGCATGTGAGTAACATAGGTTTTGTGTGTGTCAAATTCATGGCTTTGGATTTATATTGCAAAACCCCATCCAACTTTGAGAGTCGAAGAGTATGAACCTTGAAAACAAAGTGTTTAATTTTGCAATATATATAATCAACTTAACAAGTTGATATAAATGAAAGAAACCTTGTAACCATGAATCTTGACCGAAAACTTTTCTTTTGTAAAACTGAGTAATAAGTCGATTAAAAGAAAACATTATATGGTTTATATCTTTAAGTGAAAATCATTGTGTGTCATTGTTCAAAACCATTTTTCCTTGTCATAAACCAATCTTCCGTGTTATAAACCATTGTATGTGTTATAAACCATTGTTCGTGTCATAAACCATTGTTCGTGTCATAAACCAATGGTCCGTGTCATCAGTTAATCGTCCGTGTCATAAACCAATGGTCCGTGTCATCAGTTAATCGTCCGTGTTTTAATTGTGAAAACTTTGGGTCATTTTTTAATGAACACATTCAAACCTGTGTTGATTATACCCCAAGGGTATCTTTAATAGACCCTAAAAGATCTCTTTAACAAGACTAACAAATTAATGAATGATTTGTTAATCAGAAACAGTTTCTGTCATTTCCCTAAACTACCCACCAAATTTCAGTGAATAGCCTAGTAACAGGATTGTCAGTCCTATGGTACCATAACATACTACTGGTCAGCTTGATCGAAGCTAATGAATGTCATTCGTGTTATGGATAACGCACCAACAAGTTCGTTCACATTATTGAAATCGTAGTGTTTTATATAAACCATCAACTTTGTTATGAAAACTTGAAAACAATTTAGCACATATGAATCACCCCAAAACATTTAGAAAACATAAAAGAGGGGAACTACGTACTCACTTGGGATTGCGTATAAGCCTTGTATGAATGTGTAAACAAATCTCAAAAGATCAAGGAATCAAGAGTGTCCTAACATCGGGTAACTATGTTAAAGTATGGGACATAATCGGAAGAATCGACTAGAATGAGGTTTTGTAAACCAAATGAGTGTGGGATCTCATATGAATGGTTTAACAAACTCAACATTCTGATTTGGAATGGATCCTAAATGCTTTTGACCCGTTATGACCCGTTAAGGTAGTTTATGCTACGTTAACGTGTCATTTTTGTAAACGCGTGATCGAATGGTTAAACATGTCCTATGATAAGTCTTTAATGGTCAAACATGTTTGAAAATGTTATAACATCAGTTTATATGCCAAAAATTTGATTACATATGCTTAAAATTGATTTATGCGTAAAAGGGCATTTTGGTCATTTTTAAAGAACATCTAAGCGACTTATCATATAACTAACAAAACAAAGTGACCATAAGGTATAACCTCAGTAGGTTATTCCCTATACAACTATGGTCACAAATATGTGTTTGGTCGGATCCTAAGATCGACCAAACAGGTCGGATTCGAAAGTCAAAGCGGTTGTCAAGACCGCTCGACTTACGACCCAAATAAAGCACTAAACTAGAAGTGACGAGTTAGACATGTCTAACTAAATTTATAAAACTGATTTGGTATCAAAACTTGGTGTTTTGATACCCGAAAATAGTTCCTTGATAAAAAGCACATAATGCGCATCTTTGACCGAAACTTTGACTCGTCACTTCGACTAGTAAACGTGGTAATCAGAAGGTGTGATCGCTAAGGATCATAACCTTCATGATTATGATCATGTTGCAAAGTTCAATTGAACTTTGACTTGACCAATTATGGTCAGAATCGAACGTCAAATAGAACGTCAAAGTGTTTGACTTTTGGCTCATAAATAGCCAAAATATGGAAATATACTTAGGGAGAGTACTTACTTGTGTTGGGAACACTATAAGAACTCAGAATAGGAGGCCTCCAAAGCTGGAAGCAAGCTCCAAAGAGTTGGGAGAAGAAAGAATGAAATGAGCAAGTTGGAATGCCCAAATCCTTGGCTATTTATAGTGTTCAAAAGTTCATAGGATCAATCCAAGTGTCCAATGTGTTGTCCTGATCCTAGGAGAGTCTTAACATGTTTCAAATGCAGGCTAGAAGGTGGCAATTTCGTGAACTTGGAGCCCAAGACAAGGAAGGAGAAGCTGCCATTTTGCTGTTAGGAACCTGTTGAGCTGGGGACCCCTTACGGACCATATGGGGTTAGGCCTTACGGTCTGTAAGGTCCTAGCAGGGGCAGAAGTTTCAAAATGTGGCAGATTTGGCCCCTTGACTTGTTTCATCACGTTTTGACACTTCTAACACCCGTTAACCTCATTTTTTATGATCTATGAGGAAGTTATAGCATATGTAACTTGAATTATGCTAAAAAATGTCATGGATGTCGGTTCGTTCGGTTGTACAGTTGCGTTTTTCACTTAATTACAACGAACGCTTTAACGTACACGAAAATGACTGAAATTTTGCAACGATTGATATTTTTGCATTCTTATCAATAAAATACAAGATTTTATTGATTACAAAAATTTTTGGATGTCTAAACATGGTTCGTATTCAAAATACAAGAATGGGCATAGTTTCGCAATTTGGCGAAAATAGTCCCTGAGATTGAACAAGTATGTTTTTGCCATACCGAACCCTTCAAAATTTATTTCTAAGTTATGTAAAGGATAGTTAGTGTATGTTTAGCTTATGTCATTGTTCCAGAGTGTATGTCTCATTAAACGAATTACGTTCGCGTAACAGCTTACGTAAAATTTCCAGAAAAGCTTTGAGGTGTCGAAATTATACATGGACTTAAATGTGTGAATGTCACATGTAATTATACAATTTCTGGGAATGAAACACAAGGTTTTACTGGATTCCAAATCATTCGTAATTGTATGATAGTTGTAAAGGCATAAATGTCACAACTTTTGCCACTTTAGTCCAAATTTGAAACCTTTTGCATTTGGGTCCCTGTGGGTTTTTTTGCCATTTAGATCCAAAAATGAAATCAACTCATATTTCTCAAATTAAATCCTGTTATTTTGTCCTTTTCCTCATGGGCAAAATAGTCATTATGATGGCACTTGAGTCATTTTATCTATTTATTTAGAAAAAATATAAATACACATAATTCCCCATCTTTTCTCTCAACCATCTCTCTCCCTCTCCAACCAACCTCCACCACCACTAAATCCAGTCACCACCTTATTCTGGCCAAAACTAAATAAACACCGCCACCACTAAAGAACACCCCAACAAAACCCATACCAAAAGAAGTTAGAACAAACTGCCCTCATCGTTTGATTAGAAGCCCTACACGAGAACTACCCTTCTGCTAACCCTATGCCCTGATTGAATCTACGGTGAACAACAACCATGGCCACCATACATCACCCACTTCACTCTCATCGTCACTTTCCAAACCTCTAACCACATAATTACACCCTCCCCCAAACCCCAAAACCACCCTCACCGTTTGGCAGTCTCCGGCTGACGGCTAACTATCGTCGTAATGAGCGGCACAAGCATATTCTCTCCCTCTCTAACACCACCGGAAGCCAGATCTGGACAGGTCTTGAATCACACCCACAACATTTTCAACTCGTTCTGTTTTGATTGTAAATCTGATTGAATAAAGCCATAATCAGAACATCAAATTCGTTATTCTTAAACATATTTCTCTCCGTCATTACTCGTAAACTACTATAATTTTATATTTTGAGTGTTTGTTACCTGATTGAATTAGCTGTAATGGATTCTAACTTTTAAAAATATGAGATAGTGACTTTGATTTGTGGTGTTTGATTTTGAAAATGGTGGTTGGATTGGGGTTCTAGCAACTCCGAGAAGAATGAAGAGATAAGAGAACAAAGAGATTTTGGATGAGAGAAAGAGATATATATGAGCTGACCATTTTGTCCCTGAGGAAAAAGACAAAAAACCAGGATTTAAGTTGAGATATATGAGCTGATTTCATTTTTTTGACCAAAATGTCAAAAAAATGAAACCACGGGGACACAGATGCAAAAGGTTTCAAATTTGGACTAAAGTGGCAAAAGTGACCAAACCTAAGGGACCAAAATGGCAGTTTACTCTATTAATTTATTATTTAATAGGATAAGATTTAATATTAATTCTTTATTTAATTAATCTAAGATAAGTATGAAAAAGAGGCGGGAAAACTGAAAATTAGATGACTTCAATGAATGACACATGTCACACATTGGTTTACATACTTATAATAGTATAGATACGGGGAAGGTTATTGTAAAATAATCATATATTATATGTATACGGAGTAGGTTATTATACAAGAGAGGCTTATCTTATAAAACGTAGGAGACAATTTGGGTAATTGATTTGAAAGATCAATATTTAAAACGATGCGGTTGCACTATTGTAAATACAATGATTCTACAAATGAAAACACAAATTGACAAAAAGGTATTATAATATTTTCTCGTGTGATCTACTTTCCTCCCAATTTTCAAATGGCTATAACTTTTTCGTACGGTACTATTTTTTAAAATTACATCAACGAGCATTTCCTTCTCTAGAATTTGAGTTGGCTATTGCTATAGTTTTCTATTTTTTTTTATTTTTACAAGTTATAAAGTTATGTGATTGTGTAACGTTGGGTGATTATGTTCTAGTAGTTAATTACGTACTGAAACATAATCAACGAATACCTATATCACGTACCATATTTACAAACAGTAACAAATTCTAATGTAATACTACATCTATAATCACGTACCAAATCAATGAATACTTAAATCACATACCAGAACTCAAGGTATACCTAAATCTAAAAATCGTGTACCTTGTGTGCAAAGCAGTAACAAATGCTCAATGTAATAATCGCGTACCTATGTATACAAGCATAACAAATGCTCAATGTAACACTACATCTATAATCACGAACGACTTATATTACAAATCTATTTATGTACTAGCATAAAAACAATTATATGTTGAATGTATAATCACGTAATAAGCATAACTTGGTAAATAAAAACATTATAAAATAAAAAAATTATAATAGCATAATTATGTACTTATACATAATCATGTGACATTACACTTATTACATGTGATACGTGATTATAGATGTTGGGTCATATTGAGCATTTGTTAGCTTATATGGTACGTAATTATGTACTAGAACATAATTGTGTAACGTTACACAATCACGTAACTTTATAGCTTGGAAAAATAAAAAAATAAAAATTAAGAAAGCCATAGCTTACTCAAATTAAAGATAATACAATGCTCGTTAATACAGTGTAATATTTTTAAATATTGTCGTATGAAAAAGTTACTGTCCTTTTAAAATCTGGGGAGGGGTAGGTCACACGAGAAAAGATCATAATACCCTTCCCCTTAAGTTAAAAATATTACATCGCTTGTCATTTACACTAACTTAGTTAAAATTTTAGCTAAGCGAAAGTAATACTACCCCCCCCCCCCAAAAAAAAAAACCCCTTTAAGATTCATACTTTCTTTCTCTACTATCTAACCCTATCCTAAACACCATCGTCCAAAGATTTGGTAGGGAACGTCTAACAGGCAACCACCAAGCACCACCACACCTGAGTTTTTCGAAGTTTTCAAATCTGGGTTTCAACTTTGGAGTTTTCAGCGATGAAGAACTAGGGTAACAATATTAGTTTCTCATGGGGAAGAACTGGTGATGAAGAAAGGAAGTGGTATATCTCGATCGATTATATAGATACTGAAACATAAAGGAAATCCATTGTAATTTCGTGAGTTAAATGACAACGTCTGAAATTTGGTTGAAACTTAAAGGACGTAAAATGCAATTTACTCTAGACATTAAGTGCAATCGACTATTATGCCCTCAAGTGAGTGCCACGTGTTAAGAGTTAACAGAAAAAATTAACTGAGTTAGGAAAAAAGACACCGCCTCATGAGAAACAGAAACATAAAGGACACACAATGTAATTCTTTAGTTAAAGGAAAACATCTGCAATTTGGCTCAAACCTAAAGGACGTAAGGGGGAGGTGATGCTCAGACCCCCTACCCTAACTCCCTTCAATCTCCTTGCGCCATGTCACTTAGACCATCCACTACCCTCTCCTACCCTCTTTAGTTGTGCCAATTAGACCTTCTTACTCTCTTTTTTTACATAAATAAATATATCATAAGAATTATTTAAAACTTACATAAAAACAATATAAAAATGTGACACGTCTTAATAAATTAAAAACCATACAAAGTATATAATTAAACCTACACAAACTAGATAAATAAACGTTAACAAACTACATAGCTAACGGACACAACCTAGATAAATAAACATACACAAACTAGATAATTACAAATACTAATCATAAACGCCTGAAGAACCGTCAGAGTCGACATCCGAATACATAGGTTGTGGCATACGGGGATGGTTTCTTAGTATCGCCAAGGTTCGATGTAAATAAATACTCTGTTGTATTTAATTTGGTATTTATGATGGGCCTACAAAATCCTTTGTGCCTTTGTTAAGCGATGACCGTTGGCCATTATAATTCTTCATAATCGCCATGGCTTATAAATACTAAATACTCTCTTGTATCTAATTTGGTATTCACGACGGGCCTAGGCAATCCTTTGTGTCACACCCCTAATTTCCACGTGTAACCCGGTGAGCCCGGTTGGGGAATATCGTGACGTAAGTTGATATCATCATTACCAAACAATACAATTAACACAGCGAAAGTCTGGATAATTACTATTACAAACGTATGAATGTTCAAAGTTCAAAATAATAAATACAACGCTTGTAACTAGATCCACAGGCGGATCGAAATGATTACAAAAAGAAACTTGACAGACTAAGGCCTTCTATGCAAGGGTTGCAATTCCTTCTAAGCTTCGCCGAGTACTTCCAGCCTATTACGAATACTTGTCACCTACGCTTAGTCTTTTGAAAATACGTCAGTTTTCACTGGTAAATACTTTAACTTATTTTCCCTTATACGGGCTTGGGATACGGTATATTAATACCGCATGGTTGGATATGGGATCAAAGACCAATGAGTCGGGAATTCAAATAATCCATTTTAATTCGTATTGCTTAATATTAAACATTTGGGGGTTAAAGCAACCGTGTCCTGGATATCCACGACTCATTTAATTGCAAATGACCACGACCTAAGCACGGGGTGTAGGCATACACCCGTCAGATGCTAAATTAAACTATAACCCATTAGGGGTGCACCTATTAAAGGTGTTAAAGTGGTGTGTCGATTAATCAGGATCCCGACATTGTTTTCGGGCTCTAAATGTATTATTACCATGTAAAACTGATAACATGAAAATTATTTGTCCCAAGTTATTTATAAAATTAAGTACCATTGCGTACTCTAAACGTTTTCGAAATGCTTTCAAAAATGAGTCGGTTAAATGTATTTACCAGTGAAAACTTACGTATTTTCAAAAGACTAAGCGCAGTTGACAAGTATTCATAATAGGCTGGAAGTACTCGGCGAAGCTTAGAAGGAATTGCAACCCTTGCTTAGAAGGCCTTAGTCTGTCAAGTTTCTTTTTGTAATCATTTCGATCCGCCTGTGGATCTAGTTACAAGCGTTGTATTTATTATTTTGAACTTTGAACATTCATACGTTTGTAATAGCAATTATCCAGACTTCCGATGTGTTATATTGTATTGTTTGGTAATGAACATCACGATATTCCCCAACTGGGCCCACCGGGTTACACGTGGAAATTAGGGGTGTGACAGGTTGGTATCAGAGCCAACTCTCGAGTGAATTAAACACTAGCCTTTTGTGTTTAATCTCGAGAATACATATTAACACATATCTCTTAGACTTTCGAGTCTAGACTTTGACCTAGGTGTAATCATTTCCATCTTATTATTCTAGCTTGGTATTTTGTTTAAATTAATTTTTGAAACAGGAATAATGCCGCCTAAGTTTAGACGTGGAGGAAAGGGCAAAGGACCCATGAGGGGTGGACCCTCTATGACTGGACCATCCTTTAGACCACCTTATAGACCATCTCTAGCCGGAGCAGCTGATCTGCCTGACTATAACCCTTACGAAGGATCTGGAGATTCTTCATCCCCCTTTAAACCCTATAGACATTCAATTTCACATGAATATTCTCCACCTCATTCACACTCCCAACATTCCTACCATTCTCACCACTCCCACCAATCTCACCATTCACACTCTCATTCCCATCAGGAATACTTCAACTCCTATTTCGATAATCCTGTTAACCAACCCGAACCAGAAACCCCTCCAGTTGACTCACCCACCCATATGGAGGAAGATTCTGATCCTGAGGAATTTCCCCAAAACGGATCTTACGGTCACCCTATCGAGCTGTCTAGTTGCTCGAACTCCTTAGCAGGATCTCCGTTCCGAGGTCCAGATGAATATGAGCAACGATGGGCACAATATGTGTTTGTCAACACGCCCTCCTACCACAGTACCCCTCAGCATCAAGCCCCGTCACCCCATCCTCACTAAGAGGATGTAGAGATGCAACAGGTGGATCAACCTCAGCCACCACCCGAATCATCATCACAATCACGCCGGAGGCGTGGGGCACGCGTGTCGGTGCGTGCTGGTCAAAGGTCAAGTTCGCTACCACCTTTGCTACCCTCTTACCCTATCATCCTTGAGGACCCACAAATGGGTGGACCCTCGAACACATCGCCAGTGGTGGAGCCTCCACCACAACCAGCTGTTGATCCTCTGCCTCAACCACCTCTACCACCGCCGGATTTTGCCAATCCAATACCTGCATATACAGGACCATCAGGGTTTCCCCCCCAAAGACCCTCCTGGCTTGTATAATTACATCCACCATGGTTTAGAGCAAGATCCTTATTATGATGCGATTATTCATAATAACCTTTATCATTCCTCTTACCCTTCTTGCCCACCTTCTTATACCTCTACCGGGTATCTACCTTATGGATATCCGTATTCAGTTGAGCCTCAGCTGCAACCACTTCCACCTCAGCCTCAACCCCAACCGCAAGTACCACTCGAGGCCATTAATGAGGCCTTAGATCAAGTAAGAGAAATGCAGCAACAAGTCAAGAAATCGGAGAAGAAAACAACGAAATTTATCAAGAAACTCTACAAGGCTGTAAAAGGGAGAAAGGATGACTAGTTTTGTATTTTCATATGTGTAATTTAAATTCCAAAAGTCCCTGCGTGGACATTGTTATTTCTGTTAAGTTCCTGCGTGAACTATTTTTGTTATTTTGAGTCCTATATATTAGGCAATTTTGTAATGTTCCTCTTTGTAAAATTTCTTTATTATTATTTACCTTCATCTAATCAATTATCATGATTTTATTTAAGTTTTATTGATCCGCCATAACAACCCAAAAATCCATCAGTCAATGACTATGATCAAATAGATTGGCAAATGAAAATTTCGGAAGTAACCTTCTGTCTAGCAAAGGTGAACGATGTTCAACTTCCAAATTTATCATTTCTCTGTGTCAAACTCCATAGGAGATAACTCTTAAATTCTAGTGATAAATGTTATCACATTAATCATTTGGGTAAATGACAATGTTCGAACCCTATCGTCTAAGTGATCAAGTTGAATCCTGGCTAAAATGTTCAAACACTCAATAGTAGTGTAAAGCCAATGTGCCATAATAATGATAGTGACGCTTGATGCACTATCTGATAAACTCTGGACTATGTCCAATCTATAAATGCCTATAATGGTCCTTTGAGACCTAGGTTATGTAAAAATACCACATCTGATATTTAAATTCTACATGGTCATAAAACCATGTTATGAATAAGGGTACGCCATAGCGACTAACCAAAAATTTATCTCAAAATTTAGAAATTTAAATCGCAACAATGGCGGATTCCAACGAAGTAAACAGTAAGCGCAATGACGACGACGTCAATGAAAATATCATTATAAGTAAGAATGACTTGAGAGACCTTATTGCCGCTGAGATCGGCAAGGCTTTAAAGGACAAATCTGAACATCGAACCGAGTCGAGTGTTTCTCGCTCCAAACCCGTTTCTAACCAAAATCTCAGCCTAACCACTCAGAGCCGAAAAAGAGTGAGGCACACTCTTCAAATGTAAAGAGTGATGCGCATCCTAAGAAACCAAATGTTGATGGCGATGGATGCTTCTACAATTATTTTGTATCTTGTAGACCTCGTGACTTTAACGGGGAAAAAGGAGCTGTAGAATGTTTAAGATGGCTCGATGAGATGGAAATAGTAGTGGATATCATAGGCTGCGCTGATAAGAATGTTGTTAAGAATGTGTCTCAGTCATTCAAAGGTGATGCCCTTATCTGGTGGAAAGCCTTGGTTCAATCTACAGGCAAGGTTTATCTTTACAATCTAAGTTGGTCCAAGTTTGTGGACTTGGTGAAAGAAACCTACTGCCCGCCTCACGAGGTGGAGAAAATCGAGTCAAATTTCTTAAATCTGACCATGAAGAACATGGACTGTCGGAAATTTGTCACCGACTACTACTCTCTTTCGAGGCTAGTGCCTTATTTGGTTACCCCAGAGCCCAAAAGCATTGCTCGTTTCATCAATGGGTTAGCTCCTGAAATCAGGAGTATGGTTAAGGCGGTGCAGCCTGGCACCTACAAGTCCGCTGTGGAGTTATCCCTCTCCCTCACACAGGATTATGTTGGGCAAATGTCAGTTAATACTGACACGGAAGGAAAGAGGAAACGAAAGGATAACAACTCCCAGAGGTTCAACAAAAGGGAAAACATGGGTTTAGCAAGGACAATCAAAAGTCAAGCGACAAAACCACATGCAAGACGTGTGGAAAGCAACACTATGGACAGTGTCGCTTGGACCAAAGACCAAAACAGTGCAATATCTGCAAGAAAACAGGGCATAGGTCGCATGAGTGCCGAAACATAAAAGATGCTACCTGTTTTGGATGTGGCGAGAAAGCCACATCAAAACGAATTGCCCTAAGGCTACTTCTGAGAGTAAGGCCAAAACTACTGAGGCTAAGAAAGCAACTGTCTGAGCCTTTCAAATGAATGCTAAGGAAGCAGTAAAGGATAACAATGTCATAACGGGTACGTTCCTTATCAGTGACACTTTTGCTAGAGTTCTTTTCGATTCGGGCGCCGATAAGTCGTTTGTAGATCATAAGTTTAGTGAACTATTAAACTTGCCCGTAAGAACTCTAGACATAACCCATGAAGTAGAGTTCGCTGATGGAACTATAGAAACCACTTCATTCATTCTTGACGGATGCTTCATATCCATCAAGAATCAATCTATCCCTGTCTCTCTTTTACCTATGAAAATAGCGGGATTCGATGTAGTCTTAGGCATGGACTGGTTATCGCATAACCAAGCACGCATTGCCTGCGATATAAAACTCATTGAAATCAAATCCCCGTCTGGTAAAAATCTCACCATTCATGGAGACAAACACTTTGGATTACCTGATAAAGCAGTTTTGCTTAAGGCATCTAGATGTATGACGAAGGGATGTGTCATCTACATGGCACAAGTCACTATTGATGAACCCAAGCCGAAAATTAAGGATATACCCATCATCTCTGAATATCCAGACGTGTTTCCAGAAGAATTACCTGGCCTACCTCCTGATAGGCAGGTAGAGTTTCGAATTGACATCATACCTGGGGCAGCTCCTATAGCTAAAGCTCCATACCGTTTAGCGCCAACCGAGATGAAAGAATTAAGAAGCCAATTGGACGAACTCTTAGAGAAAGGTTTTATTCAACCTAGTTCTTCGCCATGGGGAGCTCCTATCTTGTTTGTTAAAAAGAAGGACGGATCAATGCGGATGTGCATTGATTACAGTGAACTCAACAAGATAACGATCAAGAATCATCCTTTGCCCAGGATTGATGATCAATTGATCAATTGCAAAGTGCAAGCTATTTCTCGAAGATTGATCTAAGGTCGGGATATCACCAGCTTAAAGTTAGGAATGAAGATGTTCCGAAAACTGCTTTTAGAATAAGATATGGACATTACAAATTCTTAGTGATGCCTTTCGGACTCACTAATGCACCCGCAGCATTCATGGACCTCATGAATAGAATCTGCAAGCCATACTTAGATAAGTTTGTCATTGTCTTCATAGACGACATACTCATCTACTCCCGTAATCAACCTGATCACGAGAGACACTTAAGGTGCATTCTTGAAATATTGCGTCAGGAAAAGTTGTATGCAAAATTTTCCAAATGTGAATTCTGGCTACGTGAGGTTCAGTTCCTTGGACACATAGTAACTGAACGAGGTATCCAAGTAGATCCAGCAAAGATAGAAGCAATAATGAATTGGGAAGCACCAAAGACACCTTCCGAGATACGTAGTTTCTTAGGACTGGCTGGTTATTATCGAAGGTTTGTTGAGAACTTTTCACGAATAGCCGCTCCTTTGACAATCTTAATGCGTAAGGATGCTAAATTCAACCGGGGTCCAAAGCAACAAGGATCCTTTCAGACATTAAAGTATAAGTTAAGCAATGCCCCAGTGTTAACTCTTCCAGAAGGTGTTGAAGAGTTTGTAGTTTACTGTGATGCTTCGTACACTGGTATGGGATGTGTGCTTATGCATAGAGGTAAGGTGATTGCCTATACATCACGGAAATTGAAAGTACACGAGAGAAACTACACCACCGAATTGGAATTGGGTGCGGTAGTATTGCACTTAAACTTTGGAGACACTATTCATATGGAACAAAGTTTATCATCTACACTGACCATAAAAGTCTGCATCATTTGTTCAATCAAAAAGATTTGAACATGAGGAAACGTCGGTGGATGGAAACACTCAACGACTATGATTGTGAAATTCGATATCATCCAGGAAAGGCGAATGTAGTCGCTGATGCGCTTAGTCGCAAGGAAAGAGTTAAACCTTTAAGAATCAATGCCAAAAGCATCAAACTAAAGAATAGCTTAAATGAAAAACTGCTAAATGCACAAAAGCAAGCCATGTCTGAAGACAACAATTCCAAGGAAGGATTTAGTTCAACTATTGATCAGTTAGCACCTGGAAAGGACGGAATGTTTCGATTAAATAATCGGATCTGGGTTCCGATCCTTGGAGGACTTAAAGATATAATCCTCCAAGAAGCTCATAGCTCTAAATATTCGGTTCACCGGGAAGCGATAAGATGTATCAAGATCTTAAACCCAATTATTGGTGGATGGGTATGAAGAAAGATATAGCTAATCATGTAGCAAAGTGCTTGATGTGTTCCCAAATTAAGGCAGAACACCAAAAACCGTCAGGACTTCTACAACAGCTCGAAATCCCAGTTTGGAAATGGGAAATGGTAACTATGGACTTCATCACTAAGTTACCTAAGACCAAGCATGGCAATGACACGATTTGGGTTATCGTGGATAGATTAACCAAATCCGCTCATTTCTTACCTATCAAGGAAACACATGATTCCGATAAGCTGGCTAAGCTTTATGTCGATGAGATTGTATCCTTGCACGGTGTGCCGATATCCATTGTATCTGATAGAGATACAAGATAGACATCTCACTTTTGGAAAAGCTTCCAACAATCTCTAGGCACGAGATTAAACTTCAGTACGGCTTACCATCCACAGACGGACGGACAAAGTGAGCGTACCATTCAAACCTTGGAGACATGCTTCGAGCTTGTGTGGTCGATTTAGGCGGAAGTTGGGATGATCACTTACCCCTAATCGAGTTTTCTTATAACAATATTTACCACATGAGCATTAAGGCCGCTCCTTTTGAAGCCTTATACGGAAGAAAATGTAGGACTCCTATGTGTTGGGCCGAAGTTGGAGAAGCGCAACTATCTGGACCCGAAATTGTCCTTGAAATCACGGAAAAGATTGTACAAATCCGTGATCGACTTAAGGCAGCTCGTGATAGACAAAAGAGCTATGCCGACAAAAGGCGTAAACCTTTACAATTCCAAGTTGGGGACAAGGTTATGTTGAAGGTATCACCTTGGTAAGGTGTAATGCGCTTTGGGAGAAAGGGCAAGTTAAGCCCGAGGTATATTGGACCATTCGAAATAACCGAATGTGTCGGATCTGTAGCTTATAGGCTTAAGCTACCTGAGAAGCTCAGTGGAATTCATGATGTTTTCCATGTCAACAACTTGAAGAAATGTCTAGTGGATGAGTCTCTAGCAATGCGTCATGAAGATATACAGATTGATAAAAACTTGCGTTTTATAGAGAAACAAATTGCGATCGAAGATCGGCAAGTTAAGAAGCTTCGTAGGAAGCATGTGCCTATTATGAAGGTCAAATGGGATGCCCGTCGGGGTCCCGAATATACCTGGGAGGCTGAGTCCAACATGCGACAAAAGTACCCTTATCTATTTGAATAAATCTCGGGGTCGAGATTTTTATTAAGGGGTGAAGATGTAACACCTCAAAAATTTCATGAAATAAAAATCCGACGTGTGTCCCGAAGATTCTCGGTTGCCACGTGTAGCCGAGAGGGACCAAAGATGCCGTCATATTATTTTAATAACCTCTGAATGAGCATCGGACAAGTCGAAGGACTAAAGTGGCAAAAATGCCAAAGTTTTCCTTTCTGGAAGGTCCTTACGGACCGTAACCATCAATGGTTACGGACCGTAAGGCAACCAAAACACTGTTTCAGTAAGGCGGTTACGAACCGCAAGTCTCAATGGTTACGGTCCGTAACCAATTCAAATCAGTGGGCGCCAGAGGTCCTTACGGACCGCAAGGCATGACCCTTACGGTCGGTAAGGGGTTGCCAGCGACAGAAACATGGCAGCCTGCTGTGTTGCCACCTTGCTCGCCAATGCCACCCTCCTCCTGCTTGTGCCACGACCCTAAACACTTGTACTCATCTCCTAGTCCTTGCCACACCTGAATCAACCCTATGATGCATCTCCAACTATAAATACCCTTGTAGTTGCAACATGGAGACTTGCTCATGTCTACTTTCACTTCTCTCATCTCATCTGGAGGTTCCTAACACTTGGGAGCTTCCTAATTAGTCTTATTTCGTGCTAAGGACCTTGTGTAAGTGCTCTTAGCCCTCCTTTTCAGTTTTATTAAGTTTTAGGCCAATGTCAAAGCGTTGACGTAAAAATGCTTTGACTTTGAGCTAAGACCATTATGGTCCAGCCAATGCTCGTAACGAACACGGCTACGTGATCATAATAAGGTAGGTATTAATCCCCCAAGCGGGTACCTCCTGATTACCACGTTTGCTTGGTCAATTGACGGGTCAAGGTTATGTTAATAAAAAGTCAAACGGGTCAGTTTTGAAATAAAATCATAACTAACAATGTAGGTGTTATAAAACATGTTTTGGCACACTAAAAACTTGGTAATAATCATAAGAACATGTAGGAACATGTTCGGCTCGTCAATCCCAGGTCTAAGGTCGGTTTGCAACCAAAAGTCACAAAAGTTGACTCTGCTTTGACTTTCAATTCTCTCCCGATTTAGCAACATTAGCTTCTGTCCCTAAGTTGCATTATGACCATGTTATAATATACTATAACTCTCTGAAGTTACAGGACATGGTCATGTAGTAATCCGAGTCATTATGCAAGTATCCGATAAATATGCCTAAACTTTGCTAAAATTCCCTTCATACTCAAAAGCATTGTTTTAATATAAACGAGCACATGAATGAATTATGTATTGATTTATAAACATGACTAACTTATTTTGATGTCAATAATCTGGTCATAACCTGAGTTTTGTTTAATCATCGCAAATCATGCTTTTAAAGGACAAAATCGCCCTTTTGGCGCATAAAAACGATTTAAACATAAACTTGACATCCAAACTCAATACCTACTGATGTAATATCATTATTAGAATTATTTGGAATGTTCATTCAGGTTGCAAACTAAGTTTAAGCTATAGTTTGCATATCATGTCCTTAAATGACGATATTGCCCTTTCGGCACTTTAAATGGGTTTTAAACATTTAAATGAACCAAAACTCTATACCCACTGATGTAATATATATAATATATATATATATAAAACCTATTTTGGTCATACAAACCTGGTCACAACAACAGTTTTACTTAAATACCATTTAAATCATCATTTAGCAACTTAATCACCATTATGGCGCATAATATGGTTTAAAACCATATTAGAGCATCAAGGCTTGATACCTACTGATTTCAAAACATATTTTCAACTTATTAACAGTAGGTACATGTCCCAAACTCAGACTCCCAAATAAGCTATCAAATTATATGTGAAATGACCAAAATGCCCTTTCGGGACATAGTTTGGTCTTAATCTATAAACCACACATATAATTGATATTCTACTGATATAACATCATAAAATAGGTACTTTTACAGAATGATTATGTTAATAACATCAGTCTACGTATAAGCTCGTTTATAACATTTTTTAAATGACGAAATTGCCCTTTTAAGGCATAGTTTGCTTTTAAAACCATAACGGGCCATCATATCAGTAACATACTGCTATAATAACATATTTTAAACATAATGGCATATGGAACTTGTGTAGGACTTACCCGGTTATCTAGTTTCGCTTATATATGCGTACGGTTAAGCCTACGTGGCTAGTTTACGCAATTTAACCGAAACGGGTTTAAAATATTCTCAAATTCCAGAATGTAAAATGGTAACCCATATTATACAAGTCTTAGTACTTGTTGGGTCCAAAATACATTCTTTTCCGGTCACCGCT
Organism: Scalesia atractyloides; assembly: GCA_947069175.1. NCBI lineage: Eukaryota > Viridiplantae > Streptophyta > Magnoliopsida > Asterales > Asteraceae > Scalesia > Scalesia atractyloides. The sequence goes on from CAMTDV010000025.1 coordinate 35,576,950, forward strand.
TAACCTAGCGTTTCATCCGTTATCTTTATTTTAAGCTAGCCGGTCTAAGTCAATGACTAAATAAAGACCCGCTAGCTAACTAATCGGTTAATAATACCATCCATTCCAGACTAGAGACTTCCGGTAGATTGTCGCCAAGCTAGTTTAATTTGATTACGGCTGTGCCTTGCTTATTTTCTTATTTACTAAAGATTTGCAAGCCAGGTAGATACTTTAACTTATTTTCCCTTATACGGGCTTGGGATACGGTATATTAATACCGCATGGTTGGATATGGGATCAAAGAACAATGCGTCGGGAATTCAAATAATCCATTTTAATTCATATTGCTTAATATTAAACATTTGGGGGTTAAAACGGCCGTGTCCTGGATATCCACGACTCATTTAATTGCAAATGGCCACACCTAAGCACGGGGTGTAGGCATACACCCGTCAGATGCTAAATTAAACTATAACCCATTAGGGGTGCACCTATTAAAGGTGTTAAAGTGGTGTGTTGATTAATCAGGATCCCGACATAGTTTTCGGGCTCTAAATGTATTATTAGCATGTAAAACTGATAACATGAAAATTATTTGTCCCAAGTTATTTATAAAATTAAGTACCATTGCGTACACTAAACGTTTTCGAAATGCTTTCAAAATGAGTCGGTTAAATGTATTTACCAGTGAAAACTGACGTATTTTCAAAAGACTAAGCGCAGGTGACAAGTATTCGTAATAGGCTGGAAGTACTCGGCGAAGCTTAGAAGGAATTGCAACCCTTGCATAGAAGGCCTTAGTCTGTCAAGTTTCTTTTTGTAATCATTTCGATCCGCCTGTGGATCTAGTTACAAGCGTTGTATTTATTATTTTGAACTTTGAACATTCATACGTTTGTAATAGTAATTATCCAGACTTTCGCTGTGTTATATTGTATTGTTTGGTAATGATGATATCAACTTACGTCACAATTTTCCCCAGCCGGAGGTTACACGTGGAAATTAGGGGTGTGACACTTTGTGCCTCTATTAACCCCTGACCGTTGGCCATTGTAATGTTGTAGGTTGAAATCGGCAAACCTCCCTGAAAATAACACGAAACTTTACCCAAGCTTGGTGCAAAGAGCGATCGGTTTGCCTACACGTTGGCAAAATGTTGATATACGACTATTCTAAATTCAACTCCTCCTCCTCTGTGTTTTGTCACGTGCAACCAAGAGTTGACCAAAACAAGTTCTTCATCTTCGTTCCACGGTCTTCTTTCCATTATTTTAGAGTATGTGAAAGTGGGGGTAAGATCAAATAAAAAGTTTATTTTGCCTAAGTATGATAAGAATGAATTTTAACATTTCATTTTTCAAATCAATGGTTAAGATAAAATGTAGGAAAAAAGATGAGTGTGATGGTATTGTTGAAAATCCTATTTATTGATTTTTTTCTCTCCAAATGCAAGGCACATGCATATTCCACCCTCACTTTTTAAATGTTCATAACTTTTTATACAACACTATTTTTTCATAAAAAATTCACCATAAAATTGAGCATCTTTATATCTTTAATTTGAGTACCATATTGTTATATAAAACATGACAACTAAAAAACCCCATAAAAATTTGTTGTATTTCTATGTTGTATAACATTTTTTTGTTGGACTTTTGTACTGTATTTTTATGCTAAATTTTTTGTGCTGAACTTTTTGTCTTAAGTTTTTTTGCTAAATTTTTGTGTTGGATTTTTTATACTAATTTTTATTGTACTAAATCTTTTGTGCTATATTTTTTTACTGGATTTTGTGCTGTATTTTTTTGTACTTGATTTTTTTGTCGTATTTTTGAGAAAACAAAAGGACTGACACATGTTATCTTTACACTCCTACTTGTAAGGACCAAAATGTTTTAGTATCAAAATGCTATTTCTTCCTACTTATAAGGAGTGGCACGTGTCATCATCACAATCCTTCTTTGGCTACTTAAACAAAACCTACTTTTTAGTGGATTCTTCCCCTTGTGGAAGTGTATGATTGAGTTATTTTTATAAAATTGGTATGATATGTGTATGCATTTATAGTCAGTTTGAATTAAATAAATAAATAAATAAATAATGAATGCAAATGACTGTTGAACCATCAAATGCATTCAACTCTACAAACATCAACGAGCGGCAAACACCCAACCCAACCCCTACCCGCCGGGCTATACCCGCACCACCGACAACGATGTTTGGGTTGCGGGTAATGGGTTGAAACAGGTGTTTGCCGAACTTGACAGTCGAAGACGTGGTACTGATTGAAAGATTTCTTTCAAACACCACGTTTCCCAACTTCACCATTGTACGTTTCTTACGGTCAAGTACTTGGGGGACGAACGTCAACTAACATTTGTGTGGCCCAACAGATTTCTTCTAAAAAGAAAAAAAGTATCCCTCAAAATTGAGCATCAAATTGGATAGGTAATTTAAATTAGAAAAAAAGGAGATGCAAAAACAACTAGAAGACAAAAGAGAGGATCAAAGGAAAACAAAACACGTAATGAGGTATGAGGCCCAAATTAAAGCCCATTACCGGTTCTTTTCTCGGAATGTCAGTTTTATTTTATTTTGAGTTAAATGCTTGGTTGGTCCCTGTGATTTGCAAAAATTTCAGATTTGGTTCTAGTGGTTTACTAATTACACGTGTGGTATCAAAACTTGTCAAAAATGAACTCGCTTGGTCCCCAGCCTTAACATCAGTTAAATATCTCTGTTAAAAGTCCTCATGTGCTTGGCACATGAGGGTTATTTGGTCATTTCAGTTCAGCCCATTATAAAAAGAGATAAATACCTTGTTGGTCCCACCCTACTCCACCACTTCTTCTTCCCCAAACCACCACCACCATCTCATCTCCTCCACCACCATAACAAATCAACCTCTGGTTTGTCGAATCTGAGCAGCAAAGGGGTTCAAAAACCCACCAAGAATGACCGACACAGAATGTCGTTTTCCAATCTTGTCTTCAACGAAGTGGCGCCAAAATCCTCAACTCCTTCCCGCCAAGGCTCTGTACCTCAGGTAACCTCTACGGTGAGTGAAGCTGGCCAAGTTATAGCAGAAGTTTTCCATCAAAGTGAAGATACGACCCCAACTCAGCACATAACATCCCCAAATCGTGATGCTGATTCATCGATAGAGGTGGAATGACAGATTTGGGTGCTAACTTGGATCCGACGACGACAATTTCACTCGATGAAGTTATTGTTCAATTAATCAACCGAAAGGGCCCAACCAGCAGGTAATTACTCCATCAAAATCCCCTGTGTTGATGAATTCTTTGTGTTCTATTGTCCCCTCTCCAGTTAAAGTTTTGGATTTTGATATGTGTTCTGAAGATTATGGGGGAAGGGAATGTGGAAAATGGAGTTAATGGTAGTGTAGATGCTGAACAACAGGTTAATCAGACCAAAATACATGAACATTATGTTCAAGTGGAAAAGGGTATAGGGGATAGGAGTTCGGATGAAGTTAATGTCGATAGGAGTGGTATTGTAGGTGAAAACGCAAGTGGGGATTATGAGAACAACCCGACTACTCAATATACTACTCCTATGCCTCAGTTTAATGCTTGGCAAAATTCTCAACATAGAGGAATGTCGATTGCTGAACGAATCCAGAAAAGTGAGCTTGCTGCCTGTGTTCGTATTGAGTATTTTCTGCCAACTATAACACCTGAGTGGGAGTTCAATGGTGGTGGTGATGGAGGAGATGAGATGGTGGTGGTGGTTTGGGGAAGAAGAAGGGGTGGGATCAACAAGGTATTTACCTCTTTTTATAATTTTTTATAATGGCTAGACTGAAATGACCAAATTACCCTCATATGCCAAGCACATGAGGACTTTTAACAGAGATATTTAACTGATGTTAGGGCTGGGGACCAAGCGATTTCATTTTTGGCAAGTTTTGGTACCACGCGTGTAATTAGTAAACCACTAGGACCAAATCTGAATTTTTTGCAAACCACAGAGACCAACCAAGCATTTCACTCTTTTATTTTTTTCATTTCCTTACGTTCTTCTTGGTATATTTGTTATTATGGTCGGCCCTAAGAATTCAAGTGCTCTGTTCAAGCCCGAAAAAACGTGCCTCAATCTGTTTGGAGTGGAACAGGCCCATCTGTTTCAACCACTTTAAAATTGATATAATAGAGTAAAAAAGGAGACCCTTGGAGTTGAACCAAGGATCTAGGTATAGATATTAAGCCCTGAAACCGCTGAGCCACGTAAATATTTTGAAATAATATGGGTTTTATTGTCTTTTATATACACATATGTAGTATTTATTCAAAGAAACGTGCCTCTCGAAATCACGGGCCCTACCCGGTGGTCCTCCTCGCACACCCTCAGGGCCGCCCCTGTTTGTTATTATTTATCTATATACTAGTTTAAAATCTCTTGTGTCACACGGGTAGTTTTAAAATAAATTATATTATGTAACATCATAGGCATAAGCTTTAAAATGAAAGAAACGTTTTATTACTTATTTAAATATTTATTATGATGAACTAAAAGAAGGTATACGAAAAAAGCACAAGTCGTTAAAAATTTTCATATACACATTTGTTGATTTCTCACATCATCTCCTAATGTTTTGCTACATGTGTTACACAATGTCAAATATGTAATTTATAAGTCTTTAAATAAACTTTTGAAATGAACAAAATAATGCATCAAATATGTAAAAATTTAAAGGCGTATATAGGTGGTATTTTGCACCAGTTACTCACCTTATACCATACACGGGTTACCTAAAGTAATTATATTATTTAACAGTGTTGATATAAACTATGAAATAAAAAAAACCGGTTCCATTACTTATGCCTATCGGAATACAATGTTAAGGAGATAGTCAGATGCATACTTAAGCGTAGAAGGGAATTCTAAAGGTGACGAAGGCATACGCTACTAAAAGAAATGCTATGTTACTTATGTAAATATTAAATTACAATGAATTAAAAAAAATGAAAAAAAAACATAAGTCGTTAAAGATTTCCTTATACACCACATTTGTTATTTAACATATATTTATATGATTTAATAATGAAGTTTAAAATATAACAATATAATCTGATTACTCTTCATCTTAACCCAATTTGCATATTAAACAATGTATTCATCTATTCCCATTAATGTTTCTCTTTCAAATATGCATATCGAATGCTCTTATACTATTATGTCCATAAAATTTAGTAATTCAAGTTAAAATATAACAAAATAATTTGGATTTTTTCATCTTAACCCAGTTTGCAGCACCTTTGAACACTCATGCACCAAGCCAAAAATCCCCATAAACTTGCAAGCATATCTTCACACCATAACAAAAAAAACAATTTAAAAGAGAAACCCACAACTCCAAATTATAAAAAAAAAAATCATTAATTTAAAGGTAAATTACATTTTTCGTCATTTATGTTTGTATTGAATTGTAGTTAATAGCCTTTAACTTCAATAATTACAGTCACAATCATTTATTTGTAAAATCATTACACCGTAGATCCTTTAACATTAACATGGTTTGTTTTAAGCGTTAACCTTGGTCGTATGCACCTCATGTGAGGGCAATAAAGTCTTTTTAATACTAAACATAAAATAAAACAACATGTTTACTAAATTACCTCATTTTTAAAAAGAAAAGTCTAATTTCCAAAATGAATCATCCACCCAAGTAGTGTATACTGCTATTCATGAAATTAGATCAATAATAAACAGCAACACTCGTTTATTTAATGTTATCAACCAATTAAACAAAGCCCCATTTTCTTTAGCTTCTAAATCATTCACTGTTCTGAACACTGAAACCACCATTCTAGATCTTAATAAATTTTAAGGAAAAATATATGAACCATCACCTGAATAAACTAGAATCAAACACAGCTTTAGCATCCACAGTTCTACCACATCATTTTTTTCTAAATTCGAATGATAAGACCTGCAGTTCTCTTTGATCTATTCTCAGTGTTCTTGGTATTCTCTCTGTCTAGCAAACGATGTTAATCATCAATTTCGAAAACATGTTAAGTGAAGAGGCATTGGTAATGCTTGTTATGAATCTGATTTTTCTGTTGGTAATACTTTCAATACATAAAAGTGAGTGATAATTGTACAATAATCGAAGAAATAAACCTTCAATCGCTTCAATTTAGGGTTTGTTTTACTCAGGATTCGACCCTACAACTCGTCGCTCAAAACCCTAAATCACCCCTTTTACCAATTCAGATTTGTTTGGCGTCGACCGAAGATTCTTCGCTTTGTGAACCAAAGGGCTTGATGGTGGTGGTTGTCACGAAGTTGGTTGTGGTGCTCGTGGTTACCGGATGGTTAGGGTGGTGGGACGGTGGGACAGTGGTGGTGATGGTGGATATGGAGATGGTCGTGGTTGATGGTGGTGGCTGTAAAGATGGTGTTGTTTGTTGCGAAGTTTGTGGTGGTGCTCGGGGTACCCGGAGGGTTGGGGTGGTGGTGGATAGTGGTGGTGATGGTGGAGAAGAGATGGTCATGGTTTAGGCGGCAGGTTGTTTGAATATGCATACATATACTAATTAATTAGTTGTTTTAATAGTAATTTTATTTTATCAATTATAATGTATTTTTTTAAATGACCAAATTGCCCTCATGTGTCTTGTACATGATCAGACTTAACTGGTTAATTTAACTGGGTTAGTGATAAAGGACCTACATGTAATGGGTTTTACAAATAAAGGATTGTGACTGTAATTATTGAAGTTAAAGGCTATCCATTGCAATCAATACAAACACAAAGGAGAAAAATTTAATTTACCCTTAATTTAATCTCACCTGGTCAAAATAAAAATCAAAAACCAAGCTACAATTTCCCTTTGATCATTGATCTAGATTTTTAAGCTAATTAACCAAAGTCTCACAATTTAAATAACTTGAATAAACAACATATCCGTAAGCCTTTTTCCCCTATAAAAGATCGGTTGTTAATTTAATATTTTAACTATATATAACATAGTAGATGGTAGTGGCCATACATAATCTTTCAATAATAACATTGAAGCTAATTCATCACCCTATGTTTTACTATAGGTGTAGAATTTTTTGGTTCACATCAGGTGCTCCATGTGATGGAGCATTTAATTTTATTTTGCAAGTATATATTAAGATATATGTTTACTTGAAGTGGTTGAGCATAGAATCTTATTATACAGAAAATGGTGTATATGCGCTTCTTAAAAAAACTCACATATCTTGTTATGTCATTCAATCTTCCATAAATTTCTTGTAAACCAGTAAATACCATGTGCTTTGTTCAAATATTATTAATCTATCATTAATATTAGAAAAATACCAATTGCTTAGCTTAAGGTGTGGGTGTAAGATTTTGTGTTTGTTAGAACCACATATAAACACCTGTCATATAAAAAAAGGTGTTAAACCTTCTACATGTATGATATACAGATGAAGGATATGCCTCTAAAAATGCATGACTTTACGTGAACTCACAAAATTTTTGACCCAAATCGGATCGCCACTCACAGCTGATGCGTCGCGAGGTTTGCAGGTAGTGTGACAGCCTGTTGCGCGCCTCCTTTGAACCATATCGATCGTGTTAATCGTCGACCATCCCTCAACAACTTCATCCATGGCCGCTCGGAGTATCGGACCCCGTAAACCTCTACACAAGCACCGTCTCCGCCGCCAGAGCACCTCCGACCCTTCAACGGAAAGTTACTCTAATTATTCACTATATTTAGGCCATAAACAACCATTAAAGTTTAAAATATAAATTATATAAGGTTTCAGTAAACCAGTTTCCAGGTGCCATGTATAAATCATGTAAATACATTAGCTAATTGAGTTATCAGGTTTAAGTATACCTCCTTGTATGCTTCATTTGTTGACCAACATTGACCTTGTTTGACCCAAGCCGTTTGTTGACTGAGTAGTCTTTGGCATTGACTCATATCCAAGTTATCCCATATTAGATTCCAACAGCTACCGAATCGTCAAATAGCTTCATCAGATCTGACCTAACATGAATTGTGCGCACTCGAACATGGTTTAGGATTGTAGGATAACACTTTAATAGTCCCGTGTTGCAGTTGAAAAGTATAATGATACACATAAGAAAAGGGGAACAGTGAGATTCCACATCATCATTTGCATTCTAAACCTTAACAGGTAATTGTGAATGTGTTAATTATGCTTTTTCTTTCTGGAGTCATATACATAATGTCGTATTGACCACTTTCAGCATTTGTCTATGCACTTGTGTTAGTCAGAGCATTAGAAAGATGCTTAGCTTTAATACCTCTTTGTTTTAAAGCCATAACCTATAAACAAACAACAAATGTATTACTTAAGGTTTGGTTAAAGAAATAAACAAAAATAAAAATACCTGAGCTTGCATCAAAGAAATGAGTGGGCTTAAAACCATAACAATCTTATTTGAAATTAGTGGAGGCACATGGTAACTTGATTAAATAATTAAAAAAAGTAAGTCAATTGCAAATTTTAATCACAAAAACTAAACAATTTTACCACTTTCGTATTCTAAGAGACATACAATTCCATGATATCATCCTTGTTTTCATCTTCTAAACCTTAAAATCCTAATTTGCTGTATCAACTTTACTTCATAAATGATAATAAAAACAATGTCCAACTTCTAACAAACCTAATATATAACTTAGATTCAAGAATGCTAGATTTAACATTAGTGTCAATAATGCAACACTTCATTTAGCCTTATAAAACTTCGAGAGAGCTTGTATTTGAATTGCTTATAGATACTTAGCGTATTAAAAACGACCATCTTCTAATCTTTTAGGGATTTATTCTCTTCACAATATTCCACCAACCTAATTAATAATTATTATAACCCTAAGCCCTAAAATCACCCAAATCATAACAAAGAAACTTCTTATTATAAATTACAACCCTTCGTCCCTAATTTTTCAAACACCTGGTAATTCATTCTGGAAACACAACTCGGCATTGTTTAAACAATATGAACCCTAATCCGGATTTGGAAGTTGAACACAAAATCAAAATGTGAAGAAGAAAACAATGGAGAAGGAGAGTGTAACCAAGAGTTTGATGTTGTGAAGCTTTACCTTTATCATCCTTTGTTATCCCCTCCCCTTCCGATGTGTGAGAATCGCCTGAATTAGTGTAGCTGAGAATCGCCTTTATCGTTTAGGGTTTGTGAATGATACGCTGAAAGAAAAGGGGGAATAAGAGGAAAAGGTTAAAAAGAACGGAAGGAAAACCCTAAAAAGATAGAAATCGGTTCACTTTTTATAGTAAAGCAACAATTTAATCTACAATGGAATGTTGAAAGAACTATACCAGATCAATACTCTTACCAGATACTCGCAAGAAATCAAAAATCGTCGATGGTTGAACACTAAATCTCTGTAATTTTAGGGTTTGAGATATGAGGAACATGTGTATTGAGTCAGAAGACATTTTTATATAGAAATAGAGATTTTGTAAAAATATGAAAGATTAATGTGATTAGTTGTTGAATGATAAGATGATATATAATGAATGATGAAGCCAAAGGAAATAGAAGAGAGGAAAACGGGCTACAGAAATTTGGCGCTCAAAGAGAAAGTTTGTGTGTATTAGATTGCCATATGCTAATTATAGGTTTAAGAATATGTCAAACTGTTTTGCTTTAATATACATAATAATAGGTTAGAATCTAATACATCATATCATATGGGTTGAATAAATATAATATTATCTATTTAATAATAATCAGTATATTACAAGGGTTGAAAAAACACAAATTAAATTAAAATATAATATAATTTATTAAAGAGTTAATTACGTCGTTATTCTCTGTTGTTTATGAAAAGCAAAATCTAAACTAATAATTTGTAACAAAGTAGAGTACTAACACTTACTAGAAAATCTGAAAATTTTGACACCATTTTCCGTTGGAAATGCGTCACAAAACACGCTTTCTTACGAAGTTGTGACAAAACTGGTATGTAGGAAAACACCTCGTAGGAAACTGATGTCCAATGCATTTCCTACGCATTTTTCTCCCATTTCTGACAAAAAAAAAGCCGTCAAAAATAGTGACATATTTCCTACAACATTTCTTAATTATCATTAATATCTGTAATATTATTATGATAATATAAATAGTACCTTTTTTTATTTTATTAATTACGACACCTTTCTGACAAAATTTTCTTTTCTAGTTTTTTATTTTTCTTAACTAACAAATTTCCGACGAATTGAAATACCAAAGAAAAAACAATTTCTTGTTTGTGACACATTTCTTACTTACAGAAAAAATGAAACTTTGTTTGTGACACATTTTTAAACTTTAACTGAGTTCAAGGGTAATTATGTCTTTTTGTATTTTTCATTTATCAAAATAATTAAAAACTCTAAATAAAAACCCTATATCCCCGTAAACTCAAATGAAACCTACGATTCCACAACTTCCCTCTAAACTTACATTTCCCACAACTATGACGAACATGATGGTTATTCACAAACTAACGAGCATGTCTAAATATCGTTCTACTTCTTAAATCACAAGTTTTTTTCGAGAACCCTTTATTATCACAACAAAAAATGTAGCAAGAAGCTACAACACACAACAACGAAAGGAAGAAAAGAAACTAAACAAACTAATAATTCTCAAAGCTTAGTTTCGATGACCATGTTTTATTGGCCTATAGAAATGAGATGAGCTTTTATATATAGTTACTTACTTTATTTAACTTTATCTCTACTTTATACGTCATTTAATAAAAATAATAATTTATATGGACAAGTTATACAAATAAAACATAGTTAAACTCATAAAAAACTGAAAAAAAATTATTATAAAAATAACAACCGTCAAAATGATTAAAATTCAAAATTATACCGGTCGTTGGAATTTTCATTTTGCGTGAACCTCTAGAATTTTTAAATACAACAACAAAGTCAAAAATAAAGTCAAGAAACATACATATATATATATATGTGTGTGATTTTAGCATAAGCCCATAATTTTTTTCATTATTTTAAATAGTTTTGATAAATGAAAAACACAAAAGAACGTAATTGTAAGTACAGCTCTTGTTGGGTGACTGTGATTTATCAGTTCTGATCAACGAAGTCAAAGGTCCAAGTCAAGAGAAGTCAAAGTCCCAAGTCGAAGATGTTGAAGCATGACAGATTCCGAACTTGTAGTGATGTAAAGGGGTCCGAATATGATATAAATTCGGACCTTCTGGTGTCTTTGCTTATCCGAATTTGTTTAGATGTTCTGTCATTATTTATGTTGTTATATACGGATAGTTGTCTTGTTGTAGAGTCTGAATTTGTATGTGAAATTCAGACAAGGATTGTTTGTTAGGACTTCGTGGTCCGAGTTTGTTGAGTTTGTTGCTCTAGCCTATATATGTGTGTGTATAGGGTAAGCTTTGGCCAACTCTCACAAATCCTAGTCATCCTCCATTAGTGTGTGCATATTCGAGAGAGAGATTATGTGTTAGTGAGTGAGAGCTAGGTTTAGATCTTAGTAATCTAAACCAGCTTGTAGATGATGTATACTCGTTCGGTTTATAAATCTGTGATAGTTATTTCAATATTAAGAGATTCATCTTATACATCTTTCTATTTTTCATGTTTTTGTTGATTTCACGTCTTGTTCGAGGGTAGTGGATGTTGTTCGTCAACGATCCAGGGGGTCACCATGGGCTTTCAGGTGGTATCAGAGCATGGTTACCGATTCGAAATAGTCTAACCGCCTTTAGAATCACTATTGCTCTTGATTTGATGTTTGTTTCCGCCAAACATCTTGAAGATGTGAAGATTCTGCAGAAAACTTGAAGAAAATGAAGCTGCTCGTCGTCTCAGATGGTTTTCTTGTTTTCCAAGTTGCTTGCAATCTGAGGTTTGATCTGAAATTACCTTGTTCGTGTTTATAAAAGTTGTTAAAGAGTCCGAATTTGTTAATTCCTTCCGAATTTGTATCTTTTGAGTTTGTTTATGACGTTGTGTGAAGTCACGCATGGGAAACAAATTTGGAAGAAGATTAGTGGATCTTTGTCCGGAGATGTTAGTCTTGAATTCCTTGTCCGGTTTAAGGTTGCTGTCCGAGTTTTTTCAAATCATCCAAGTCCGAATTTGTTCAATCCTTGTAAGGATTTGTGCGGAGTCCGAATTTTTTCATTCCTCCTTGTCTGAATTTGTAAGGATTTGTGAGTTTCCTTTGAAGTCCGATTTTGTTTATCTCCTTCCTTGTCAGAATTTAAGTTTTTGATAGAGTTTGTGGAGATAGAACTTAATTGATAGAGTTTGTGGAGATAGAACTTATTTGATAGAGTTTGAGGAGATAGAACTTATTTGATAGAGTCTGTGGAGATAGAACTTATTTGATAGAGTTTGTGGTGGTAGAGTTTATTAGTCAAATATGTTATGTACGAATTTGTGTTATGAACTTCTTTGCCTGTTCCGAATTTATTTGTATTCTGAAGTACTTTTCAGATGATCAGATCTGAGTTTTCAAAAGCTTCCAGGTTTTACGAGTTTCGAATTTTCTAGAATTCTGGGTTACCTAGGGTGCCGAATCTTTAGCTAAGTTTAGAAGTTTGTGTAGTTCGGAAGTTACGAGTTTTTTAGTCATTCCAGGTTGCCTGGGGTACCGGATAATTAGCTAAGAGTCACAATTTTGTGTAGTTCGGAAACTTGAAGTCGGTTTGTATTACTGAAAAGTTCCAGGGTACTTATGTTATCTGGATTAAGTGTATATTTTTGCTTGTGGGGATGAGACGCGGTAATGGTGGTCCACAGTGTTATTTTCAAGATTCTCGAAGTTCGGATTTGGTCACTAGAGTTTTGAAACAATTTTGGACTATTATCATGGATCAAAGGTGAAGATAATAGTGAGTTGTTTGGACTTTGACAGATTACGAAGAAACAAGGGGAGTAAAAGTTTCCTATTTTATTCGTAAATCTAAAGCTTGTGCGTGAAAAAACTCGTGTGTGATGGAGTTTTCTCTCGTGTGTTTGTGTTTTTAATCAAGTATTGACATGATGAACTTGATTTCTCGAGTGACGACTAGTTAAATATTTAGCCTTATTAAGTTGTTGTTTAGAGTAGAGAAGACTAGTTTCTTGGTCCCTCTTCCAAGATGGTTGCTAGCCTGTTCTCGGAATAATGGGGTACTTCTTGATTTGAGGGGAAAATCGGAGATGAAAGCCATCGGGGTTTCAGTGGATTCGTGAAGATAGGAGATTGATTCATGAAGATACGTGACGAAATGAGATTATACATGAAGGGTTGAAGACTTTTGATCAAGATGGTGGATGTACTCTTTCAAAGTTCAGTTTGTTATTAACTTATCGAACTGAACTTTATGTCTTTGCGAAATTTGAAGTGTTAGAAGTTGGGTATTGGAAATCTGACGTTTTGTTCTTCTGCTAGTTAAGTTTGAAGATCAAAGATCGAGCGATATTCTTACATTTGGTTGTAGGCTGGTTCGCGTTAACGTGATTCAGGAGTAGTTTGAGGGGGAGGATATACAGTGTCTGATGTTGGATTCTCGGGTTTCACAAAGCGGCCATTTAAGTGATCGTCAGCAAGTCTTCCGTTAGAAGGGTTGAAGATCGATGTGCTCTGCCGGAAAGAACAAGTCTAAACCAAAGTAGAAAGCATGCATGATATCATCAGTCAAGGGGGAGTCTGTAAACGTAGTATCCGGTGACTGAAGATTGTTGATGCCACACAGAACTGATAACAACAGTTAGCGGGGAGTCCGTAAGTGCAACTCTTGCTGGGTAACTGTGCTTTATCAGTTCTGGTCAACGAAGTCAAAGGTCCAAGTCAAGAGAAGTCAAAGTCCAAAGTCGAAGATGTTGAAGCATGATAGATTCCGAACTTGTAATGATGTAAAGGGGTCCGAATCTGATACAAATTCGGGCCTTCTGGTGTCTTTGCTTATCCGAATTTGTTTAGATGTTCTGTCCGTATTTATGTTGTAATATACAGACTAGCTGTCTTGTAGTAAAGTCCGAATTTGTATGTCAAATTTGGACAAGGGTTTGTTTGTTAGGACTTAGTGGTCCGAGTTTGTTCCCCTAACATATATATATATATGTATGTATAGGGTAAGCTTTGGGCAACTCTCACAAATCCTAGGCATCCTCCATTAGTGTGTGCACATTCTAGAGAGAGAGACTATGTGTTAGTGAGAGAGAGCTAGGTTTAGATCTTAGTGATCTAAACAAGCTTGTAGATGAAGTATACTCTTTCGGTTTGTAAATCTGTGATGATTATTTCAATAATAAAGAGATTCATCTTCTACATCGTTCTATCGTTCATGTTTTTGTTGATTTCACGTCTTGTTCAAGGGCAGTGTCACACCCCGACCCGCAGCGGAAAAGGTGATCGGGGCATGATTGGGTTATCATCAAAGCTCATGACATTTATTATAATGTTTCATATTTATTATTTCAATTTAATAGAAGTCATACAATCATATCAAACAAATACAACATGTTCAATTCATCCTTCTAAACTTCATTATTTTTCTTTTAAGGCAATTTCCTATGTTTTCCTTGCTTCATCCTGTTCACCTGTATCATATGTAAAAATGGTTTTTGGATCAACAAAAAGTTGGCGAGTGAACCTAGGTAGAAAACAGTTATTATTTATTTCTGGTTGTATTTAATATGGAAAAATCGTGCAATATTCATATATGAACAAATGTAAATAAACATACAATAACATCAATTGGCATACAATAACAAACCATTAGCATACGATATCAAACCACAACAAACAATAACATACATTAACAAACCAGCAGCATACAATAACAACAATTAATAACATACATTAACAAATCAACAGCATACAATAACATATCAACAGGCATAAATAAATAACATAAATAAACTGTGCGATCAAGGCTCAATCAAACGGAGCCGATCGTATTGCATGTACTGAAGATGAAAAATGTCTGTGCGATCAAGGCTCAATCAAACGGAGCCGATCGTATTGCATGTACTGAAAATGAAAAATGTCTGTGCGATCAAGGCTCAATCAAACGGAGCCGATCGTATGTTGGCACGCCAGGTTCACGCTCATAATGTAATGGGGAACATGCTCAACGCTCATAATGTAATGGGGAGCGGCGGCCTATGAAATTGCATGTACTTGAAAATAATAAATTTAATCTAAACAATAATCACACAAACAGTTTATACAAACTGAATACACATTTATTCATGATATGATGTATGCACAATGATTTAAATATAGTAAATAGTAAGACACATGATACACCCCAAAAACGTGATTTAAACGGGGAATTTGTAGAGATTCACTCACAGTGGGTGCGTTCGGTGAATGATGATGTATGCGCACGAGTTTAGAGGATTGATCGTCGAGGAATAACTAACCTAATTAATAAGGAAAAAGTAAGGTAAATAAATGGATTTTATTATCAACCTTAATAGGATTTTTGGATATATTTTTGTGAGTTTTAGGCTAGTTTCTAACCATAAAAATGTTATTTTTAAGTATTTTTAATTGGTTTTTAAATAAAATAAATAAATAAAAATAATAAAAAAATGTTGACTTTTTGACCGTTGACTTGACCGTTGACCGTTGACCGTTGACTTGTTGACCGGTTTTATTGTGTAAGTGTATGCGCCGGGTGAGGCTCGAACCCGAGACCTCCCGTACGCGTGCACGCAGCTCTACCAACTGAGCTACGTGTCTAACCCGAAATATTTCTGTTTTTAATTATATTTATATACTAATTAGATTAATCCGAAAATCATTTATTTTTAAAAAGATTTTAACATAACGACTCGGTGCACTCCACAGGTCTCGAACCCGGGACCTGTGGTTTAGTTTGGCACACAGTCCACCGCTGGACTGTGTGTCTATCTTGGTAAATATCCTAGTTTTTATTATGCTTAACATATAGCGGAGTTAACCCGGTTCAGTTTTAAACAAAAAGGCATTTTATTACTACAAAGGTGTGTATCAAGAATCGAACTCGGGACGTGTATGTTTTTTATTTGCACACAGTCCACCGCTGGACTGTGTGTCTAACCCGTTTATAATTCCGATTTTAATTAATCTTATGTCGTATCTGAACTCGTCTTCTTCGTTCAAAACACAGACATCAGTCAAAGCAACTGATACTTGATTAATTCGGTTAATGAACAAGATGAACAACTGGAAAGTATTGAATCGAAGAGTTTGGGGAAAGAAAATACCGAACAGATCGTCTTCTTCAGAAAATCCGGCGAAGCTCGTCGGCTCTGTTCTGGTGACTTTCGACTGTTAGAGTTAATTAGCAGTTTGGAGAGATTAGATGTGAAATTGAACTAACGAGTAATGATTATCAGTAGATTACATGATCATACCGGTTATCAGCGTGATTCTGAAACTTTCAGAAATTTTCCGGAGAAAACAGAAAAATCCGGCAATGTCGTCTGGGGTTGATTCTGAGCGATGAAATGGTGTTAGAAATTGTCTTATAATGGAATGAAACAGAAATATCGAGATAAGTACCGTGAAGATGAAAGTCCCGGTTTTCCGGCGACTTGCAGAGAATTCCGGCGAGTGCAATTTCTTGCGACAGAGGTTCTTCAGAGGTTTAAAGTGAGTGGGATTGATGTCAGTACGAGTCCTATGATCTTATTTTTGGGTAAGAAGAAAAGATTGATTTCGGTTTTCCGGCGAAACTTTCCGGTCAATTCACAGAGAATTCCGGCGAAGCTTTCTGAGCGAAATGTTGAGTGTGTTTGATAGAATTCGCGAGCCTAACTGAATGAAGAAAGTATAACTCCCGAATTTGAATTGTATTTCTCGGTTTTTAATTGAAATGAATGAAATTGATGAATTTCTTCAGTTATAACCGTTGCTTGTGGTTGGAGTGGTTGGAAGTGTGAGTGTTAAATCGTTGCTTGTATCTGGTTGACCCGGGTTCGAAACCCGGCTTCAGCCATTTATTTTTATTTCATTATTTTCAATACTTTTTCAAAAATAAATTTTATATTCTAATATACTTATTAATTATGTATCGTTTAAAATTAATTTGGGCATTAAATACGCAACGAAATTTTTATCTTCGGTTGATAAACGGAGCGGGTTTGGTAAATCCGGTTTTTTTTGCGGATGTTACAGTATCCCCTACTTTTAGAAATTTCGTCCCGAAATTTAAGTAGTGGCATATTTGTTTAAAAAGGATGGTGTTTTAATTTGACAATTACATACTTAGAAGAGGGTAAGAGTTTAAATTTTGTTTGAGGCGGTAACGTTCCTTGTAAGGGTTGAATACCCTGCTACAGGAATCGCTTTTTGTTGCCTAAAGTGTATGAATACGGAACATGGATACACAGAGTTGATCGACTAAGTATGATGTTATGCATATGAGTTTGGGTACGTTTGAAAGATTAGATTATATCCTAAAATAAACTTCTAATACTAAAACCTACATGGAACTTCTCATAACCGCCTGACAATGCCTCTGATCCTCTGACAAGAATACTTATATATAGGAAGTACCAGCGGCGTATCCACCATATTCTTGTCAAATTTCCATTGGTTTTATCAGTTAGTTATGATTGGTTCTATGATGTGACTCTAGAACACAAATAAACATAACAACCAATATCTGAGTCCTAATTCTGATAGTATACATGTTGGATTGATGACACAATCCAATTCCTTTAAAGGGTGAGATGATATGAATGCTAAATCAGTGAGTATAACGCAAACTTCAATCAATACAATACTAAATCCTACATGGAACTGCTCATAACCGCATGATAATGCCTCTGATCCTTTGACAAGAATACTTATATATAGGAAGTACCAGCGGCTATCCACCATATTCTCGTCAAATTTTCATTGGTTTTATCGGTAAGTTATGATTAGTCCTATGTGACTCTAAAACATAAACAAACATAACAACCAAAACTTGAGTCCTTGAATGATGACAATACCTCTCTCGTTTGTTATGATGGAGAGGTTGTCTATGTAGAAAATGGAACACAATCCAATTTCTTTAAATGATGAGTTGGTATGAATGTCAAACCAGTGAGTGTAAAACAAATTTCAACCAAACATTACTCAATCCTACATGGAACTTCTCATAACCGCCTGATAATGCCTCTGATCCTTTGACAAGAATACTTATATATAGGAAGTACCAGTGGCGTATCCACCATATCCTCGTCAAATTCTCATTGGTTTTATCAGTAAGCTATGATTAGTCCTATGTGACTCTAAAACATAAATAAACACAACAAACAATGCCTGAGTCATAATTCTGATAGTATACATGTTTGAATGATGACCGTCCCTCTCTCGTTTGTTGTGATGGAGAGGTTAGTCTATGCAGAAGTGAAACACAGCCCAACTTCTTTAAATAATGAGATTGAAATACGTTGAGATGTATGATGGTATGAATGTTGAATCATTGAGTATAAAACATAACTGAAATAATAATTCCATTAAGATCCTTGGATAAACTTCCAATTTAAAATTGAGACACGTGAGAATTGAGATAACATAAAGAAAGCATAAAACTAAGCAGTGGGAGTTGAATCTTGATTGTTGGTGAAGGGGACTAGTTGAGTGTTTTCGTTTGGGCCGTCATTATCTTCAACCGGATTGGCATTGATGTTGAAAACTCTTCCTCTTGCTGGTGGCCTAGTGATTGGGTTTTCTTGATTTGCTTGGTTAACTGGGTTTGCTTGAGCTTGGGCGTTTATGATGTTAACCAATTGAGGGCACGTGTTTCTAAAGTGGGTAGGGTCGCCACAATTGAAACAAGCTCGAACATATGGGAACATGGGGTATTGGGGTTGTTGATATGTTTGGTTCATGCTTTGAGTAGGGGGTGAGGTTTGGTTTTGAGGGGTGCGGCAAACCTTTCTCAAATGACCATAGCGTCCACAACTCGCACATAGTCGACAAAGCACGGTAGATGGATGGTGATAAAAACAGGTGTTACATCGAGGGTGAGGTCCAAGGTAAGGTTTCTTATTTGGGTAGGTTGAGTTGGGTGACACTTGAGTGATTGGGATAGCTTGGAGGGGTACGGCTTGTATGACTGGTTGGTTGCGTTGGGTGACAGCGAAAAGTTGCTCGTCTCGTTTTCTTTTAGAAATGGGTTGGGTGTAGTTGGAGGTTTCAGTCGATGCTTTATCCTTCTTTTTCTCCTCCTTGAAGTCTTTATTCCGGATTCGGTTCTCGGTGAGCTCTGTAGCTAACTCCATTGCTGCTTCCAAGGTTGCAGGTGTGGCACTTATTACAGAGTCTTGAATCTTTGAAGGAAGACCTTGAATGAGTGCTCGATCAAACGGTAGCGGGGAGTGAACAAGTTGGGAACCATTTGATTCAACTCGAGGAATCTCTTGTTGTAGGTAGTGTGGTCACCTTCCTTTTGTTTCAACGAATAGAACTCATCCTCTAATTTCTTGATTTCGCTCCTTGAGCAAAACCGTCTTGTCATGATTTCTTTCAACTCTTCCCAGGTCATAGTCATAGCATCTTCAACACCTCGTTTAGCCTTCTCTGTATTCCACCAAGTAAGTGCTATTCCAAATAAACGACCAGTAGCATATCGCACTTTGCGATCATCGGGGCAATCGCAATTTAGAAAAGTGTTCTCCATTTCTTCAAACCAATGGAGGAGAGCAGTGACACCTTCAGTCCCTTCGTATTTTGGAGGGTCGCATGATTTGAAATGCTTGTAGGTGCATTTAGTGGTATTTGGGGGAGGGTTAACAACATTTTGAACTTCTTGATTGACGGGATTAGCGGTAAGGGCTTGTTGGACTTGGACTATAATGTTGGGTATTACGGCAGCCATTTGTTGAGCGATTAGGGCAGCCATGCGCTCGCGGGCTTTTCTTGATTTCGTCTTCCTACGAGCGAGGCTAGAAGACATCTACAAGGAATACATATCAAGAGTATGAGTTGGATGCTTTTGGGATCATGTGTCGTATTTAGGAATGAACATTCATAAAATAAACATAGCAAAATAAAATCTACTACATCCATAGGATGTCTTGGGCTTTGCTCGTAATTGGACTTTGCATGCAGCCATACTTCACCTTCGTAATCACGTGGGCCCCTATGATTACCGGGTTTTTCATATGGTTCGCATGTGTTAGCCTGATTACGTACACTAAAACCCGGAGAAAATCGAGAAATATGTAACGTATGATATTCGGAATGTGTTCAGGTGTGGACACGGTGACACCTCAAAGTGGGGTTAGTTCGAACGACGTTTGGTGTGGCATGCTTTGGCCTAATAGGTCCTTCGTACTCTCATCGTTAGTCCCCAGGTAGGCAAACTGGTCCGTTATATTGGATTTATACGAATGCCAACCTAGACAGGACGTTCCGACTACCGGTACTTGTACCCTTACAGTTACTACATGCCCGTCGCAGAACTCACTTCGATGAGATTTGAAAAAATGAAAAATGCGACAAAATCTTGAATAACGGAAGTATGAATATGATTTGAATATGTGAATATTGTAACATGTATGACGAATATGTATGTAAGTATGTATGTCTGACTGTAAGTATAATTCACTAGATATCACAAAATGTAATATTGGAAATATTTGCATGCATTTGTGTATGTAATAAATGTGAAACAAATAAATATCATAAGTTTGCATATAACCACATAAACAATTAAAATCTAATCAACTATAGTATAGGCTCTAAGGGTCTAATAACCTATCCTATATCCCTATAGTCAAAAGCTCTGATACCAATCTGTCACACCCCGACCCGCAGCGGAAAAGGTGATCGGGGCATGATTGGGTTATCATCAAAGCTCATGACATTTATTATAATGTTTCATATTTATTATTTCAATTTAATAGAAGTCAACAATCATATCAAACAAATACAACATGTTCAATTCATCCTTCTAAACTTCATTATTTTTCTTCTAAGGCAATTTCTTATGTTTTCCTTGCTTCATCCTGTTCACCTGTATCATATGTAAAAATGGTTTTTGGATCAACAAAAAGTTGGCGAGTGAACCTTGTTAGAAAACAGTTATTATTTATTTCTGGTTGTATTTAATATGGAAAAATCGTGCAATATTCATATATGAACAAATGTAAATAAACATACAATAACATCAATTGGCATACAATAACAAACCATTAGCATACGATATCAAACCACAACAAACAATAACATACATTAACAAACCAGCAGCATACAATAACAACAATTAATAACATACATTAACAAATCAACAGCATACAATAACATATCAACAGGCATAAATAAATAACATAAATAAACTGTGCGATCAAGGCTCAATCAAACGGAGCCGATCGTATTGCACGTACTGAAGATGAAAAATGTCTGTGCGATCAAGGCTCAATCAAACGGAGCCGATCATATTGCATGTACTGAAAATGAAAAATGTATGTGCGATCAAGGCTCAATCAAACGGAGCCGTCGTATGTTGGCACGCCAGGTTCACGCTCATAATGTAACAGGGAACATGCTCAACGCTCATAATATAATGGGAAGCGGCGGCTTATGAAATTGCATGTACTTGAAAATAATAAATTTAATCTAAACAATAATCACACAAACAGTTTATACAAACTGAATACACATTTATTCATGATATGATGTATACACAATGATTTAAATATAGTAAATAGTAAGACACATGATACACCCAAAAAACGTGATTTAAACGGGAATTTGTAGAGATTCACTCACAGTGGGTGCGTTCAGGTGAATGATATGTATGCGCACGAGTTTAGAGGATTGATCGTCGAGGAATAACTAACCTAATTAATAAGGAAAAAGTAAGGTAAATAAATGGATTTTATTATCAACCTTAATAGGATTTTTGGATATATTTTTATGAGTTTTAGGCTAGTTTCTAACCTTAAAAATGTTATTTTTAAGTATTTTTAATTGGTTTTTAAATAAAATAAATAAATTAAAATAATAAAAAAAATGTTGACTTTTGACGTTGAGACCGGGTTGACTTGTTGACCGGTTTTATTGTGTAAGTGTATGCGCCGGGTGACGGCTCGAACCCGAGACCTCCCGTACGCATGCACGCAGCTCTACCAACTGAGCTAACGTGTCTAACCGAAATATTTCTGTTTTTAATTATATTTATATACTAATTAGATTAATCCGAAAATCATTTATTTTTAAAAGATTTTAACATAACGACTCGGTGCGCTCCACAGGTCTCGAACCCGGGACCTGTGGTTTAGTTTGGCACCAGTCCACCGCTGGACTGTGTGTCTATCTTGGTAAATATCCTAGTTTTTATTATACTTAACATATAGCGGAGTTAACCCGGTTCAGTTTTAAACAAAAAGGCATTTTATTACTGCAAATGTGTGTATCAAAATCGAACTCGGGACGTGTATTTTTTTATTTGCCACAGTCCATCGCTGGACTGTGTGTCTAACCCGTTTATAATTCCGATTTTAATTAATCTTATGTCGTATCTGAACTCGTCTTCTTCGTTCAAAACACAGACATCAGTCAAAGCAACTGATACTTGATTAATTCGGTAATGAACAAGATGAACAATTGGAAAGTATTGAATCGAAGAGTTTGGGGAAAGAAAATACCGAACAGATCGTCTTCTTCAGAAAATCCGGCAAGCTCGTCGGCTCTGTTCTGGTGACTTTCGACTGTTAGAGTTAATTAGCAGTTTGGAGAGATTAGATGTGAAATTGAACTAATGAGTAATGATTATCAGTAGATTACATGATCATACCGGTTATCAGCGTGATTCTGAAACTTTCATAAATTACTTTCCGGCAATGTCGTCTGGGGTTGATTCTGAGCGATGAAATGGTGTTAGAAATTGTCTTATAATGGAATGAAACAGAAATATCGAGATAATTACCGTGAAGATGAAAGTCCCGGTTTTCCGGCGACTTGCAGAGAATTCCGGCGAGTGCAATTTCTTGCGACAGAGGTTCTTCAGAGGTTTAAAGTGAGTGGGATTGATGTCAGTACGAGTCCTATGATCTTATTTTTGGGTAAGAAGAAAAGATTGATTTCGGTTTTCCGGCGAAACTTTCCGGTCAATTCACAGAGAATTCCGGCGAAGCTTTCTGAGCGAAATGTTGAGTGTGTTTGATAGAATTCGCGAGCCTAACTGAATGAAGAAAGTATAACTCCCGAATTTGAATTGTATTTCTCGGTTTTTAATTGAAATGAATGAAATTGATGAATTTCTTCAGTTATAACCGATCTTGCTGTTAAGGCATACGTTATGACCAAAAGAAACGGCCAAAGTTGACGAAATTGTCGGGATTTCCGACGTGAACGGATTTGGGCGCGTTGAGTAACTGGGTTTTGATTTCCAGATTGATTTATGTATTAATTGGTTCAATATGTTAACAAACATCACAAGTGGCGGAGTGGTTGGAAGTGTGAGTGTTAAATTGTTGCTTGTATCTGGTTGACCCGGGTTCGAAACCTGGCTTCAGCCATTTCTTTTTATTTCATTATTTTCAATACTTTTTTCAAAAATAAATTTTATATTCTAATATACTTATTAATTATGTATCGTTTAAAATTAATTTGGGCATTAAATACGCAACGAAATTTTTATCTAATTGTTCGGTTGATAAACGGAGCGGGTTTGGTAAATCCGATTTTTTTTTGGCGGATGTTACAGGCAGTGGATGTTGTTCGTGAACAATCCAGAGGGCCACCGAGGGCTTTCAATAATTAACCCCTTTAACTCGGTTAAAATAAATGGTTTAACAGTCTTGTACACGTATTGTTACAAAAAGATTAAACTAGAATGTTACTTTAAACTATTAGTACCATAGGGTGTTATTTTCACAAACCATATGGACTAACAATGTAATTAACTCTTTATTAAAATATGTAGTTGTCAATATATAATGTCTTTAAAATTGAACTTTGAAGTAACGGTTAAAAACTTTTTTAATTTAACTTTTTAAACAATTTTCTTTTTCAATCGTTTATTATTATTATTTTTTTAATATGATTGATAGATGTCAATTCCATTAAAGTGTATTTAGTTCCTTCAATATCTTTTTAGCAAAGTTAAATTAACTTAAATTGCAATTATAATTATATAAATACATATAAAAATTTAGGAGCTAAACGTTGAATTTTTTTAATACCACCTATTTTTAATTTATTTTACATATTGTATTTTTATTATTTAAACCATTTAACAATATTAAATATTTATAAAAATTAAAGTTATTCATAAAAAATAACTATTATCATTATTCTTTATTTTTTAATATTTTAATAAACATAACTTTGATTTTGGTGATATATAGAGATTTATGGAGAAGCTTTTAAGTAGAAAAATAAATTTATTTAGTTATTCGTATACTTAAAAAGATTAAGTTTATTTGGTTATTTGTTGACTTAAAAATAATTGTTTGGAGACTTAAATAATCACCTATAATTAAATAATAAGTATTTATAATTTAATATATAAGAATATATTCTATTTTATTTTATTAATATCATTTTCTAACAGGGGAGAGAGACGTCAAAGCTAAAAGTTAGATGATCCAAAACCGATGGCATGTATCCCTAAGTTATTTTTATTTATTATTTATACAAATAATTGTCACAACTAGTAGTGCTGCAAATGAATCGAACAATTATTCGTATTCGTTTGTTAAGAAATATATGTGTTTATGAATTGTTCATGAACGCTTATCGAACAAGAGATTTTATTTTCGTGTTTGTTTGTTAAGGAAATGAACTTGTTTGTGTTTGTTTGTTACTTTTAGGCAACAAACGAAAATGAACGTTGATGAACAAAAATGAGCACAAACTAATGTTCATGAACACACATAGAACAAACGAACACAAACAAACGTTCATTAACATTATATATAATATAATGACACTTGCTAAATATTTTATTTGTCTTTTGAAGTACTTAAATAAAATATTAAAAAGAAAAACACTAATAACTATCGAGCACAATCGAATAAGTTACTGAACGTTCACGAACATAAACGAACGAACACGACCTCTATTCATGTTCGTTCATTTAACTAAACAAACGACATTTATTGTTCGTGTTTGTTTGTTTAATAAGCGAACGAACACAAACGAACTTCCCGCCGAACAGTTCACAAACTGTTCGCCGAACGTTTTGTTCGATTGTAGCCCTAGTCACAACTTAATTATAACTAGCAATAAGACCCATGCGCGTTGCGGCGCGGGTACATCACAAACATCGAATGGATTAGTCCAAACATTATGTGATGCATTACCCATATGAAAACGTGCATTTAGACATATCATAGAAAACGTACTGGGTATAACAGAAAAGCTAACACATATATTCAAAACACATTAATTAGAACTTTTGAAAAAAGGGGAAAAAGAAACAACAATACAAATTAATTCCACTCGGTTCGAAACAAAATTAACAAAACATTAAAATAAGCATATAAACATATTATATTTGACCTCACTCATTTCCTAAAAAAGTTTACGTTGAAACATACACCAATTGAAATTTATACTGAAACGTGCATAAAAGTAAGCACGTAAAAATGTTTTTTTAACAAAAACGTATTATATTTGATCTAACTCGTTTCCAGAAAAAGTTTACCACGAATAGAGCAAATCGAATTCATACCGACACGTAAATAAAAATATGCACGTAAAAATAGTTTAAGTAAAGGAGGTATAGGGGTAAACTCAAAACAAATTATTTTTAGTAAAAAATTAATAGGTTAAAAAGTATGTAAAATCGTGCCAGGTAGCCCTAATGTTACACCACCAACAACATAGGAGCTCGTAAAATAAAATAAATAAAAAATGAAAAAATAACACTGAACGAAAAACATACGTAAAATTGTTGAATCACGCACACCGTTACGACGTGTTAATGCGAAAAAATTAGATCGAAACGTAAAACGTAGAAATAAAAAAAAGCCAAGTCGATTTAGGATTCGCGCATTGGAACGAACTAGTCAAAAGAAGATAATAGACGCGTTGTGACGGGCCTGTCAAACGGGAAAAACAGACAAAAAACTTTGAACCACATACACATGTTGCGGCGCGTTGACTCGCAATATTTGAACGAAACGTAAAAACGAAAAACTTGTGAAAGATGAAAATCATAGGGGACCAAAGTTGAAAATAATTAAAGTATTAGGTTAATTGCAAAGCATGAAAAACTTTGGGTTAAAAGTTAAAAAATCAAAAGGTTAAAATGAAAAGATAAAAACATTTGGATAAAAAAATAAAAAAAATCAAATTTTTAAAGACTCCCATGCATATGATACAACATAAAAAAAAAAACCCTGTTGCTTATTTATACTATGAAAATTCTGCTTTATGAGTATGATTTTGCTTTGGAAAATAATCATATCTATATAAAAACTAAATAATTTATTTATTATTCTATAAAAGCTAATTAAGAAAAGCAATAGTAAAAGCTCGTGATATCATGGAAAATTTGTAGATGTTACGTAATGATTATATTATTGTAAATGAAAAATAGGGTATGGTGTATTTAGAATAACATTATGCATATATTTGTGAGTGTTGATTACAAAATTGACTAGACACGTTTATAGATGTTTTATAGGGGTGCATATATTTGTGAGCGTTGATTATAAGTTGACTAGACACGATTATAGATGTTTGATTGGTTTACTTTTACTAAATATGCTCTTAATAATTTGAAAAGTTATTTAGATACAATAGAATAGAAAAGTGGACATTTATTTTGGACAGAGATGGTAATTAACTTTGTAACATTTTTGTTCTAAGGACTTTTTAACTAAGAACATGTTGAAGACCTTTTGATTTGTTATTACCAAGTCATCAAAACACGTCTTTCATATTTAAAAAAAATCCTATGTGAACAAGCTCATTTGTTTTCACTACTTCTATTTGGTTACCTTCCGAAAGAGGAGTTTTGGCTAGGGCTGCTCAATGAGCAAGATGAACCGAACTAACTTCAGCGCTGAAGCTTAACAAGCAACTCGACTCGGGTCTTTTTCTTATCTTGCTGTAATTTGAGTTTTAGCTAGGCTCATAAAAGTAAGGGCTAGCTTAACTGTTTAATTTTAAAAATCTTAATTTAAAAAATAATAACTTTTTTTTACATAAATGCAAAATTACTAATGTACAATACAAGCCAAGTGGGCGAGCCAACGAGATTGATTTATAACATGAGCTTAGAAAGCTTAGGACTATTTGTTATTTGGGTTATAGTTTATAATGAAATTTAAGCTTAATTAAACGAGCCGAATGAGCAATCTAATGAGCGAGCTTACCTAGACTATAACTCGTTTGTGGCCTACAGGGCTCATTTACAAACGATCCATTTTTGAGAAAGAATTTTTTGAGGCTTTATCGAGCGTAGCTCCGAGTTTTTTTAACAACCCTAATTAGTGCTCCGGATTCTACATGTACAAGAGTACACAAAATTCTAGCGAGTCCAAAAACATTCAAGCGAAATAAATCTATCATTCATGTCATGTAACATTGGCCATGCTAGTATTGTACATTTAACTAGAGAGCCAAGCTGAACCAACTCTAAATCAGGCTCAAGCTCAATGGTAATGGTTTAGTTCGGCTCTTCTCGTTTATATTAACGAGTTGAAATTTGAATCAACTCAATACAAGAGCCAACAAGCTCACTATGGTGAAAAAGTTTCACAACCGGTTGCAAGTGGACAATAAGACAAAAATGCAAGCAAATATTTTAATTAAAAAAATCAAATTGCTTCACGACCAGGTTGAGTACACAACCAAAGGTTGCAACCATTTATATTAATATTTAATTGTTTCTTTTTGTCTTTTTCCTTATAAACAATAACTATAAATCATTTTTATTTAATAAACTATTAGTTTAGGTTGGGTTGTGAATGTGAGTGAAAAATTATTGGGTTGGGTTGTGTAGGTGGAAGAGAGAGAAATAAGAGGTCTGAATCAATAAGTGTTGAACCATTAAGAGGTCTGAACCATTAAGAGCCAGTATAATGTTTAACCGTTCAGAGGCAAATGTCTGACCAACTTAGATTACAGGTCTTAACAATTCAGACTCAGTATAATGCTTAACCATTCAGAGACAAATGTTGAACTATTTAGACATTCGCTCCTGAAACAAACAGTCTGAACTATCAAGTGCTGAACGATAACTGAAATGATATGAAATATCAAATGGTTGAATGAATGTTTCTATTGAATAAAGCAAATAATATATGCAGAAGCCTACCAACTACTTCCCTATTGTACAGGAGCTTGACTAGGAACAAACGAGGAAACAAAGTATCCTAGAATAATGAAATATCCAAACTAATTAATACATATAATAATGTGGCGTTAATATTCCCCCGCAGTCTAAGCAGTAGAAGGTCATATGCTAAGACTGGACTTAAAACGGTTAAACAGTTGGCGCGGTAGTCCTTTGGTGAAGGCGCATATTGATAATCTGCTGGAATGTGAAGAACACGGACTGTTCCGACTTTAACTTTCTCTCTAACAAAATGTATATCAATCTCCACGTGTTTTGTTCTTTGATGTTGGACGGGGTTTTCGGAGAGATATCCGGCCGATATATTATCACAGTATATTAACGTGGCTTGCTTAGTGGGAACTAATAATTATGTTAGAAGGTTTCTTAGCCAACTAGTTTCAGCTATGGCATTTGCAACGGCCCGATATTCTGCTTCGGCACTTGAGCGTGAGACCGTTTGTTGGCGTTTTGAAGACCATGAAACTAGATTATCACCTAAGAAAACACAATAGCCGGACGTGGACCTACGGGAGTCGGGGCACCCTCCCCAATCTGCATCGAATAAGCCGTAAGTTTCGTTGATTTGGAGGGTTTTAGATGTAGTCCATGATCCAAGGTGCCCTTTAGATAACGTAATACCCGCTTTAGAAACTGAAAGTGTGTCGTCCTTGGGGCGTGCATAAAGAGACATAATTGTTGAACGGCATATGATATGTCGGGTCTCGTAATGGTGAGATATTGAAGCGCCCCTGCAAGACTACGATACAACGTGTCATCTGATATAAGGTCTCCATCTTTTTCACTTAATTTGGTGGATGTGTCTACGGGTGTGGAGCAAGGCTTACAATTTGACATATTAGCTCGAGCCAAAATATCAGATGCATAATTTTCCTGTGAAAGAAAAAGACCACTAGGCTGTTGAGTAACTTCAGTGCCCAAAAAATGATGTAGATTTCCTAAATCGGTCATGGCGAATTCTTGAGATAAGGACTTGATTATTTGACTTAGAAGAGTGGAGTGACAAATAAGGAGTAGCAAATAAACCATGCGTTGTCCATTTTGATACACGAACAGTGAGGTGTCGGACATAGTGCTATGAAATCCACATTTGGTGATGTATTAACCGATGATACCATGCACGTGGGGCTTGTTTTAAACCGTATAATGATTTTCGTAGTCGACACACATGATTCGGGTTTTCTTTATCCTTGAAGCCAGGGGGTTGGAACATATATACTGTTTCGTTTAAGTCCCCGTGTAAGAACGCATTCTTGACATCCAATTGATGTATGGGCCAAGAATGCGAGACGGCTAAACTAAGAACCGTGCGAATAGTCGTAGGTTTAACAACCGGACTAAAAGTTTCCTCGTAGTCGATTCCGACTTGTTGGCTCTTACCACACCAACCTCGCCTTGTACATTTCAAGTTTCCCATTAGCGTGAAATTTATGGCGAAATAGCCACATGCAACGTATAATATGGGCATTTGGAGGACGAGGTACAAGTTCCCATGTGTCATTATCTATTAAGGCTCTAAATTCGTTAGTCATGGCCTTGTACCAATTAGGATCTTGTAATGCATTAATGTGTGATTTTGGTAATGGAGAAATAGTTGTAATGTGTAGGTTTAGTGGTAATTGTGTTGGAGACAAGGGGGGTGGTGAATTAGCGGAAGAGGGTGGTGATGATATAACAGTTTCGTGAGGGGGTGTGGGGTGGGCTGTGTTTGTGTTTGAGGGTGAAGTAATTGGTGTTGGGCTGGAGTGAGTTGTGGTGTTGGATGGGCCACTGGATGTTGGGCTTAGAGAAGGTGAGTTGACTGATGGTTGAGGGAATGATATAGGTGGGCTGGGAAAAAGAATAGGTGAATGGTCAGACCATAATTATGAGGCTGATAAGCTTTAGGATTGGCGAGTGGGAATTTCAACTCATCAAATGTGACATGTCGGGAAAATATTACTTTTCCGGTTGAAAGTTCGAGGCAACGGTACCCCCGATAATGTGCCGGGTAACCAAGAAACACGCACAAGGAGGACCGGGGAGCAAGTTTATGAGGGCGAGTAGCGGTGAGGTTAGGGTAACAAGCACACCCAAAAACACGAAGGTGTTCATAAGTGGGGTGTCGAAGGTAAAGAGCGGCAGTGGGCGTTTTGTTTCGAAGTAATGGAGTGGGAAGAATATTGTGTAAGTAGCACGCGGCATGAAGAGCTTCGACCCAAAACAAGGTGGAAGGGACGCATGAGTGAGTAGAGAAAACATGATGTCATTTAGACGACGGATCATGCGTTCGGATTTACCGTTCTGTTGCGATGTATGTGGGCAAGAGAAACGAGTATCTAGTCCGTTGGCGGTGAAAAATTGTTTGAATTGGTTGTTGTCGAATTCACCGCCACGGTCGCATTGAAAAGTTTTAATAGGTAGGTTAAATTGAATTTTGACAAAGTTATGAAACTGAGCAAATTTGTGAAATGTTTCTGATTTGTACTTTAAAGGATACACCCATGTATATTGTGTAAAATTATCTACCAAAACCATATAATATTTATAACCGGACTTGCTCGCTACAGGAGACGTCCAAAGGTCGCAATGTATGAGATCAAATGGCAATAAAGTGGCAGACAAAGATGAATAAAATGGTAATCTTTTGTGTTTAGAAATTTGACAAGAGTGACAAACCGAATTTCTAACACGTTTATTACATGAAATTAAATTACGAGAAATAAGAAAATCCAAAACGGGGAGGCCTGGATGCCCAAGCCTATTATGCCAAAAATCTGAAGTACTTGAAATGAAAAACGCTGAAGAGACATCTTTATTGAACGGGTAGAGATGACCGGTACTAGGGTGTCGGCTCAAGATTTTCCCACTCTTCCAATCCTTCACGGTAAAACCAAGAGGATCAAATTCAACAGTAACACAATTGTCAATAGTAAACTGACGAACAGACACAAGGTTTTTGATTATGTTTGGTGCGTAAAGGACATTCTTAAGTTGATGAGTGGTGTTAGAGGCTGTTATAGATGCATTACCAGATCCAATAATAGGTACAGATTGTCCATTTCCAACATAAATAGAGTGAATATTTGATGACACTAAAGGGGAAGAGAGTGTACCTTCGTTGCCAGTGAGATGCGACCCAGTCATCGTCAGGAGGTTCCATTGACATGGCAAAAAAAGCTTCTTGAAGTTGTGTAGGATCCATTGCATCAAAAGAGGTCAAAAAAAGCCTGGTGTAGAAGCACCAGATGATTGGTTTGTGTTGGGCCTGTTTGGGCGTGGGGTCCATGGGACAGCCCAGTTGGGCTGGGCCAGGTAGGGGCACGGTGGTGGATACCATCCGGCCCAATAAGGTGGTGTAGGAGGGGTATTCCATGTAGGTGCCGGACCAGAATCGTTAGGCCTGTTGCTGTTGGGCCTGGAGCGGTTATTGGGCCTGCGATGTTGTTGCTGACCACGAGTGTTGTTACGAGGAGCAGTAGGACGGCGAGGAGCAGGTGATGAATTCCAGGTCTGATTAGGTGAGGGAACCTGCTGGTCAGAGGGTAAAGCTGCCATAACTGTAGGTGTAGCACTCGGGCTCGAGTTGTTATCACGCGCCGATTGGCGTTGTTGTTCTAACTGGAGCATAGAGCCTGCTTTGTCCCATGAGGGGAGTGTTTTGCTGATGTAAGTGCCAACGTTGTCATACTCAGCGGGGAGTCCTCGAACCAATTGTAGAACTAAACGACTTTCCGAAACCGGGCTGTCAACATCGGCAAGCTGATCCGCAAGATCCTTAAGAAGTTGGCAATAAGCTTCCAACGATGGCGTGGATTTGAGAGAGGTGTTTGTGAACTCGTGTTTGAGGGCGGCAGCCCGAGAACCTTTGTTGTTCATAAAAATCTCCGATAGGCGTTGCCATGCCTCATAGGCTGTGGACTTTTGACGGAGACAGTGGCGGAATAGAACGATTTAGTTGGAGGGTCATCATAAACTTATTTTCTATGTTGGTTCGAATTAGAGGGTCAATCTCTAAGTTTGTTTTTCAAAATCTCAAAATTTATAAATAAAAATTTAAAAAGTTCTGGTGACCGGAGGGTCAACGGAGCCTCTTGACCCCCTCTAGTTCCGCCCCTGGACGGAGAACACGAACGAGGAGGTCGTCTGACGGCGTGTTTCGTAGATCCACTGCAAGACGATCGAGTCAACATCTTCCCAAGCTTCAAATCTCCGCTCGGTAGTCGTGCCATCGATATGTGAAGATACCTTATAACCTCGGGCATGAAGCTGAAACAGTTTCACCCAGGAGGAATAAGTCACCTTCACATCGTCAAGCACACGGACCTTTCGAGGTGTAGACCGGGTGCAACTGGATGTTGGTTTGTTTCTCAGATTGCTTCTCCCATGGCAGAAAGTGGTGGTAAAAGAGCAAGGTCAGGCTAGGATCGGGAAGAAAAATTGAATAACGGATCGACCGAGGTCGAAGTAGGCTGCGAACAGACTAGGGTTTCAGAGGTGAACTTCACGCTCTGATACCATGAAATGGTATGAAATATCAAATGGTTGAATGAATGTTTCTATTGAATAAAGCAAATAATATATACAGAAGCCTACCAACTAATTCCCTATTGTACAGGAGCTTGACTAGGAACAAACGAGGAAACAAAGTATCCTAGAATAATGAAATATACAAACTAATTAATACATATAATAATGTGGCGTTAATAGTAACATGTTTAAACTTTAAGGGTAAACAAACAGCCTCTTAGGTTGATATAAAACTAGTGCTTAGAAATAATAAGATTAACTACTATTTGCGTCTAGGACTTATTGTAGAAGTCACGGAGCATAATAATATTCGTGATCGTTGTAATTAAAATAGACGGGAAACCTAGCAAACCAGAAGCCCTATAAAGTAAAGAAAGCCTGTGGACTAAAGACAAATAAACCATAATAATAACTAGTATTAATAAAATCTTATCCATTAATAATCCGACATTCTATTCTATTTACTTTAAACAGTAAAATTTTGGCTTAGTTTAAAGGAATGATCTTATCTTGGCTCGAGCTAGGCTCGTTTACAAAACAAGCCAATTTCAGGCCATTTTTTAAGAGAGCTAGGTTTTCTAAAACGACTGTAGTTTACCGTGCACCTAATAAAAACGAAAAATATAAGAGGGATTCATTGACTCCTTCTAAATAGGGGAAGGTGAAGATAGTTGCATATATTAACAGTGTACTTATTTCTAAAGAGAAGTAGGTTTTTCCGTGTTGTAAAAGCATTTAAGACAAAGTTATATATTGACGAAGACTATGCATTGTATTAACCTTACCCTCTGGTGGCCTATTTTAGTCTTTTGTAGTTAAAGCCAGTACTATATGTCAATTAAATCATGTGACCCTCAGAAATTAAAACGCATCTAAGCCTTCAAGCTCATCCGTTCACTACTTGTTCCCTTATCTACATGATTAGGAGTAGGGCTGGCAATTCTGACACGGATACGATAACACGACACAAACCTACACAATGTTAACAGGTTTCGTGTCTATAATAGGTCAACATGATAAAACCTGTTTAATTTCGTGTCGTGTGTTTGTGTTTACCTGTTTCGTGTTCGTGTCTTAACAAGTCGTGTTCATGTCAAACACAATATGACATGTTAAGGCTTAAGAACCATTATACAATACATGTTAAGACATGTTAATGGCTAAATATCAAACATGTATTAACAGGTTGTCTTCATGTCTTAACATGTCGTGTCCGTGTCTTAACAGGTTGTATGATACGTTGGTGTGTCTTAACTGGTCGTTTCGTGTAACATGTTTATTATCGGTTCGTGTTTGAAAAATCTGACACGATAAGATTTCGTGTCGTGTTCGTGTTTACCTATTTCGAGTTCGTGTTTTATCATGTTCCTGTCATAAGAGGTCGGGTTGATACGATATGCCAGCCCTAATTAGGAATTGAATAACATGGGCCATAAAACCTCTTTCGTAATCTAATATGAACTTTGAAATAAATATATTTTTTTCATAAAAAGATTGAAATGTAATTAACTATTATTCCATGATGGTATATAATATAATAGAGGTCGTGCTAATGATGTTACATACTACATTGAGTTGATGAAAATGCGACATAAATAATATGATATCATTTATACACTAAAATGCAAGATAAATAAAATGATATCATTTATACACTAATTTGTTAATCGAGATAAATGAAATGATATCATTTATACACTAATTTGTTAATAAAAGAGACTTGCTGTAGCATACAACGTCGTTTATTAAATTTTTTGCGTTATAGCAGCTCGTTGTAGAGTTTACCCATTGCAAGATATTCCAAAATCAAGTGGACCATTTCATGTAACTTATCATCTATGCATTAAATATGTCCATCTGTCTCTATTAAGTAACAATAATGTATCGAGTATGGTGTGTGTGATAATGGATATAAGGTGTCAAATATGACTTGAATTTCAACTTCAATTCCCTTTTCATGCTACGTCCAAGTGTACTCTATAAGCTGTGAGTGACTCATCGTTGCAGCATCTAACCAACATATAAGTATTTTTAAGGCTCAATCTAGCTATATGGACATCCAACCATCTATTTGGACACCCGATCCTCCCCTATACGAGTTGTTTTATGGTTAAACTTAAACGAGTCATACTGCCATTGTCAGTCTTCGTTGTCTGGTGGCTGGTTGTATACTACTCATATAGGTCGATACGAGTCGTATACGACCCGGATGAATTTTTGGTGTTAAAAGATGGCAAATGCGAGTGTTTATTGTTTTTTTAAATATTAATTTTATATGTTTATTTAATCGTGACATATCATATCATGTCGTATGGTATTGCGTTGTGTCATGTCGTACCATATCGTTACGTATCGTACTGTATAGTGTTGTGTCATGTCATATCGTATTGTTGTAACATCCGTCAAAAACCGGGTTAACCAAACCCGCTTCGTTTATTAACCGAACATCCAGTTAAAAATTTCGTTGCATATTTAATGCTTAAATTAATTTTAAACGATACATAATTAATAAGTATATTAGAATATAAAATTTATATTTGAAAATTTATTAAAAATAAGGAAATAAAAATTAAATGCTGATGCCGGGTTTCGAACCCGGGTCAGCCGGGATCACCTCAAAGACTTATCACACAAACACTTCACCGCCCCACCACTTGAATTCTTTGTTAGAATACTGAAACAGATAATATTTAAGTTAAGACTCGAAATCAAAATCTGATTTCAGCGCGGCCAAACTCGCAATCACCGGAAAATCCGGCAATCCGCGAGTTCAGCCAGTATTCCTTTGACTATAACGGTATAACCGTCAACGACATCGGTTATAACCGATGTCTAGCACTAATTTTGGTCATAACCGCCGAAGTAACAAAAGAAATCAAATCGCATAGCAGCCTATAAATACAGAGCTAATTTTCTCAATCCAACCCGTTTAATCCCTCAAACACTCTCTTAAACTCTCGCTAAAACACTCGGAATCAGTCGCCGCAAGTCGCCAGAACTTATCTGTGTTCGCCGGAATCCTCAGATACTTGCTGGAAAACCGAAGAATCGATTCCACTGTTGCTTCACCTTATAATTAGGACATCAAGAGCTCGGACAGAAGCCACCCGCACTCACCTCAGAATTCCTGAAGATTCTCTGTCGCAAGATACACGTCGCCGGAAAAACTCCAGTCACCGGAATTCGTCGGAAATCACACCTGTTCGGTACAACATCCTTAAAATCTTTCTGTTTAAATTAATTTCGTCAATCAGTATACGCAATCAACTAATTCAACAAGAATTTTCGATTAAACAGTCGAATTGATTTTTTCTGGGTAAAGTTTAACGAAGAAGATGAAGCTTCGGTTGTATATATGTTTAATTAAAACAAGTTATATGAACGGGTTAGACACACAGTCCAGTGGTGGACTGTGTGCAAACGATTAACACACGTCCCGAGTTCGATCCTTGACACAAGCACATTCTCTGTAATAAAAATGTTCCTTTTTAAACTGAACCGGATCCACTCGCAGTTAGCTGTTAAGTATAATAAAAACCGGAATATTTACCAAGTTAGACACGCAGTCCAGCGGTGGACTGTGTGCCAAACTAAACCACAGGTCCCGGGTTCGAGACCTGTGGAGATCACCGATTCGATACAATTAAATACTTTTTAAATAAATGATTTTCGGATTAACTTAAATAGTGTATAAAATAATTAAAAACAGCAATATTTTGGGTTAGACACGTAGCTCAGTTGGTAGAGCTGCGTGCACGCGTACGAGAGGTCACCGGTTCGAATCTCACTCAGTGCAACAATATAACCGACCGAACCGGTCAACGGTCAACAGTCATGGTCAACGGTCAAAGTCAACATTTTTTTTATATTTTTATTTAATTTAAAAATCAATTAAAAATGCTTAAAAATAAACGTTTTAAAGTTAGAAAATAGCCTTAAACTCACAAAAAATATATCCAAAAATCCTATTAAAATTGGTTAATAAAATCCGCTTACTTACCGAACCGTTATTTTATTATCTAGGTTAGTTTCTCTCGTGGTTGAATCCAAATTCGTGCGCATTCATCATCAATCCAAGAAACGCAACCACTGTGAGTGAATTCTTACAAATTCCCCTTTTTATTAATGTTTTGGGGTGTATCATGTGTCGCTTAAACTAATTCGCTTATTCAAACTCGTGCTATACCATATTATGATCTAAACTTAGGATGTAAATATTGTTTGTTGTGATGTATTACATATTGTCAAGTTGTATGCAAATTATTTGTTAGGCCCATCAGTTCCTCGTGGGAGACGAGTTGAACAACGGGTGCCTTAAAACTCATTCATTAGGCCCATCAGTTCGTAGAACAACGCGTGCCTCAAAACTCATTCATTAGGCCCATTAGTTCCTCGTGGGAGACGAGTTGAACAACGCGTGCCTCAAAACAATCTGTTATTGTATGTGTGTGCATTATTTAATATTAAGTGTTTAGTGAATAAATTTACATCTACATTTACTCATATGTGGTTATGCACTTTATTTTATAATCAATTCAATAAAAACGTTTAAATGTTTTAATAGGATTCACTCGCCAACTTTTTGTTGATCCAAAAACCATTTTACACATGATACAGGTGGACAGGATGAAGCAAGGAAAACATAGAAAAAGTGTCTTAGAAGAAAAATAATGAAGGCTAGAAAGATGAATAGAACATGATGTACTAGTATGATATGATTGTATGATTTCCTTTAATTTGTAATGATAAATATGAAACATTATAATAAATGTCATGAGCTTTGATGAAAACCCAATCATGCTCCGATCACCTTTTCCGCTGCGGGTCGGGGTGTGACAATTGTGTCGTATTGTTATGTATCGTATTGTTACTTATCCTATATTTTTCAACATCAACTCTAAGCATTTTATATATGCGTATTATATTGTATCATTACCTATCGTATCTTATTATACATTATACATAACCAACCAACCAATCAAAACACTGTAAATAAACAACACATATATAAATAAACTGAAATTGTGAATTTAACAAGATAATAATTAGTTTGTTTAAACATAAATAATCCAATTACATCAAAATATAAAAATACAAAAAAAGGACAACTAACTATCCTAAATCGGCGGATCCTAAACTGTGCCCGACGGCTGCGAAACCAGAACTATGTCGGACTGCTGCGGATCCTAACAAGCGCCTGTCGAATGCGAATGGTTCGAATAAACGCAAGGTGTGGGTATCGGACGGATCCGGAGACTAGCAAACACCACCGCATCAATATCCCCTAAATCACCCATAACAAGAGGTCCTCAGTACATGTGTGGTGGCAGTGTAGGATCTGAGTGTATAGAACTTGTGTATTTAAAGAATATAAGAAAAAACAATTTATAAATTATAATGCAAGTAATATAAACACAAGCTTTAAGTTATATCAAAACTGTTTTTATTGAAATAAGATGATTACAAATACAATACAATGATTATACAAACTCCCCCTCAACCTGATCACACTTTGTTGTTCGTACAAAAGGAATGAATGTGATGATCAGATCTCTAACAGGTGAGATCTATTTACATAAGTACGAAAGCTCTGTTTGTAATCAACTGACGTCACCCTGATAGTGAAATTTAACATTCTAAATAGAAAAGATTCCACATATGTTAGCAAACATCTGTGGAGATCTAACATCTGATCTAAGACACTAAAACTCTGTTACAAGCAAAATACTGTTACATTCATGACACCGTTGATCTTCAAACCACTGTTACTTTATATCAAACCTCTGTTTGGCTTGAACAAATGACTGGTCTTCTTGAATATAGCTTTGCTTCAACAGGACTTGGCCTTTAAATTGTGCTTGGTTCTTCTACAACAGTGGTTCCAAGGCTTGAACAGATGTCATGTTTTCAACAGATAGTGTTCAAGATTCACTATCTTTGGGAATAGATTACTTCATCAACTGTTTATTTCTTGATCAAGACGTCATGTTTTGGTTTTTAAATGTCATATGTTCTTTTTAGGTCTAACAATATCCCCTAGAACAGATGATACTAAAATAGATGTTTATTGGATCAATTATTATTCCTCAATAATTTTTCTCTGGTTTAGCCCTTGAATTGCAATTCGAAGTTCAGAGAGAAGGTGTCTTCTGGATCCCTTTCTAGTGGAAGACTTATTAAGTCTTATAGATCTTCAATTTGCAGTCTAGAAGCACTATTCATTGATATCTTTTGCACCTCCCCACTAGCCCTGAGCAGAGTCAATTCACGACTGATCTTGTCAGATTTCCATTTTAGAATTTTGAGGCCATGAGAATTTGCTGGGACCAGGGTTATTGTAGATGAGTTTGGGTCTTCCCAATATTTTGTCAAGTAGATCTTCTTGATTTGTATCTGACTCCCATATTTCAACTGACTTTTGAGACCTTATTTTTCTTTTGACATCTCAATTTGTCTTTTAAGATAGCTTCTTGCAGCTACTGAAATGTTCCTTGCAGATGGAAGCTCTGAAGGGTCAACTATAGTTTTTATGGGGAAGTCTATTTGATCATATTCTGGCTTTCTAGGAACTGAGGGATCATTTTCTCTTAAAATTTCCAGTCTTTTGTAGTTTTGAAAGATTGTTGGCTCATCCCATTTTGCCATTGATTTAGTGGTGCCCATTTTAGAAGCAACCATTTCTTCCTTCATCCTCCTTAACTTTAGTGCCCTTTTTTCGTTGGGTTTTCTTCCTGTTTTCTAGTTAGGAGGAGTACGGTTAACATCAGGAGTAAGCTTCATCTTTTCAATCTTTATTATTTTATCTAGCAAGGATTCAATTGGCCATCCTGTGAATTAATCTTTGTTGCATCATAGGGCTTCTTTTCCATGATTTGGTTTATGTAATCATCTCGTAACAAATTTTTGAGATCTGGATCTGTTATTGGATCATGGGAGAGATATTTGCAAATAAATGGAAGATGATAGAAAAACTGGGATGGGTTGGTTTTCAAATATTATACATATGAGATAAATCAGACAAAAGACGTATTTTCCGGGATTTACTAGTATGCCCAGCCGACTTAGTAGGTTACCTAGATTGTTTAAGAATACCCTTAATATAAATAATTAAGTTTTGTGGGTACTCATCTAGGAAAAATAGGGAAACCAAAACCGTCGATAATAGTATAAGGAACACCGTTATAAGTTAAAGCTTCTAGAATTTTAATCGTGTGAAAAAATAGAATAAATGAGCTAGATGGAAAATAACAAGGCCTATGTAATCTCCCTTGGGGATGGTGACTCTGATCGAGAATCCCTCTAGGTTAAGTTAGGAAAAAGTGATGAAAATGCTGAATTTTATGTTGTCGTTACTGGGGATGGTGACTCTGGATCGGACAACGTCTGAGTTAGGTATAAAATGTCTAGTGCTCAATAAAAGAACAGAAAAAGAAAAAAAATATTTGATTCTAAATTCTCTTGGTTTTCTCATAAGGCGGTTAGGATATAGTTAATTAACTGTTCCTTTAGTTTCATAAACTTGAGGTGGGTGTAGGTGGATTTGTGGATTCTGAAGTGTGAGACCATTTAGGTAAAATAACGTGCATTTAATAATTACATAAATGGGCCAAATGAGTCGGTGTTCGGGTTTAAGTGGACAAGTATACCCGTAATTGTGGTTGAACGTTT
The DNA here is from genome assembly GCA_947069175.1 of Scalesia atractyloides. Lineage (NCBI taxonomy): Eukaryota > Viridiplantae > Streptophyta > Magnoliopsida > Asterales > Asteraceae > Scalesia > Scalesia atractyloides. Next base: position 35,617,398 of record CAMTDV010000025.1, read on the forward strand.
TGAGTCTTTTAAATGAGAAATCTAAAGTTTTTGAAACTAGTGATCCTTGTTCTGATTCCATTGTAGAGTTTTTCAAGGACGGAAAAAGCGTAAGTGTGGAGATATTTGATTTAATGTAAATTAAATTTGTTCCCATGTGTAGTTTGTATAGTATTTCGAGTCATTTTACCTTTGCTATTGTATATTATCGTGTCTTGTGTGCTTTGTAGGGTTTCGAAAGTGAAAACGAGCTAAAACGTTAAAGAAACGAGCACACATGAAAAGTTTTGGGATTAGTGAAGAATCTTGTGGAATGGAAATGGATTTTTTTTAGAATATGAGATGATAGAGAATTGAATTATGAATTCGTAGGCGAAAACGGTGAAGAAAACGAAGTTGAAACGAGAAAGTTATGACAAAAACGGTTTTGTTAGTTCGCAAGCTCGTCGCGTCATAGGAGACCTAAGGAGCCGCCAACGCGAGCAGAGGTCCGTTTAGCACGGAAAAAGTCAATATTTTACCCTATTTAAGCGCATAAACAACCTTAATCATAACCAGACAACCCTAGACGAATTAATAAGCTGAAAACAGACTTTTTGAAGATCCAGAGAGCTTGGGAGTGAAGAAGTGAAGGGTGGTATCGAATTTTTCAGGTGTTAATCATCTCATTACTCGGTTCTTTAGTTTGTATTCTTTTTACCATGTTCTCTAAACTCTTGAAGATGATTATTCTTGATTTCATGACAATGTTAGGCTAGTTTTATTGTCACTATCTAGGTCATATGATGAATATGCTTGTTTGGTCTTGTTTCTATTTGGTTTTGGACATGAATTGTGGTTTTGATTAGTAAAGTATTAAATTTTGGTTTCAATGTTCTAGTGTATATGCATGCTTAATCTTGTTAAATATTTTTCATATGTTTCACTTGCTTTCTTGTGGATGTCTTTCATGTATGAATGCTTGTTAGGTCTGTGTGTTAGCCACTAGTTTAAAATTAATAATATACGATTTCCCGTAGAAACTGCGGTTAGGGTTTGAATATGATTGGGTGTTCTACTAATCTCGATATTTGTGAGGTGAGAGGTTGTCAGTTGCCTTTAGCGTAAGATTTATAGGGTTAGATACTTAGCGTGAAGATCCCCTTGGTTTCCATTCCACTATTCGCTAATCGAGTTAGAGTATAAACCATAATTTCCTTAGAGATTATGTCGTGAGGTAGATTGTTCAAGGGTGCTTTATTATTAAATTGGGAGAGCCTATGAGGGAGTCTTATAAACTGGTATTAGAACAGCTTAATAAGTTGCCATACATGTCTTCTCGAGAAGGATCGAGGATCCTGTTCCGTTATCCTTTAAGATTAGCATCTTAAGATCCCAGTTTCCACATTAGTGCCAAAAGTGTTAGAACGAGTCATTCAAGTGTAGGATTCAGACCTAGGTGTTGTGTTTCCCATCATCTGATCCCATCCTCAGCTTACTTCGTGTTTAGTCAGTAATTTAGTTAATTTTAGTTAGTTCATTAGATTTTAGTAACCCCCCCCCCCCCTTAAAAAACAAAACAATTAAGTCCAGTCACTCATAGAAAAGTTAGTCAAGTCTAGTAAACGTAATTAGAAAGTCTCGTGGGCTCGATACTCGGACTTACATAAGCTTTACTACATTGACAGTACAGGTGCCGGTTGTGTGGTCTAGGTTTTAGAGAGTCTGTCTTTATAAATTTAAAACTCAGCGTGTCTAGTTTAGGTTAATATTAGTTAATTTTCTTTGACACTTTGTGCACATCACCCTACCCTCTTGATTCTTGAAATTCTAGAGAACTTGATGGAATTGGAAGTGTGTTTTTGCTCTAGATATTTTGAAATGGTCATGGGAACCAAGATTATAAATCCAATGTGATTAAACACCTAATTGATTAAGTCCATAAAGAGGGTTAATGGGTCTTGAATAATATTTGAATTGGTGAGTTATGATACCAATTAATGGTTGGAATTGAGTCATAATCGAGTCTAGATACATAAGGATCGAATTGTGACTAAGAATGGAGCTTGAAAATTGAGGTAATGGAGAGAAAATGGTGCCATACGTCACAAGCAGCCACTGCCACATGGTAACTGAACCAGACGTCTACCCATGTGTTGCGAGGGAGCGTCTTGGTCCTATAGCGTGGCGTGGGGGGGGGGGTCTTTTCTAACCGGGTCAACAGTGTCACTCCCGCGTGGATTTGTGTGTCATTCTCCGTGTGACGCGCATGGATGGTAAATGCAGAAAGTTTGTTAAATGGCAGTTTTAGTACCTCAAGTTTGTTTAATCCCCAAAATTCTTTGTTTAGCCAATTTTAGAGAATGTGTTTAGTATAGTAACGCGTACATAGCATGTATAGATTAAGATTTAGAATGTGTATTAGCAGTGTTTCAAAAGTCGCTAGGCGGTCCCTAGTCAGCCGACTGGAGAGTTGGGAGTAATCGGACTCGGAGGGTACTTAGGGAGTACGCGGACATGGTAAATATAAAGAAACTTAATTGTTGTATATTATATATATATATATATATGTTAAAATAAGCATAATTCATGTCAAAATGAGTATAAATGAAACATGTTTGAAGTTCAAATCTCATTGAGTATAAGGCCGAGTAGTCCGAGTACAAGGCCAAGTAGGCTGAGTACACGTATGAAGTGTTCTGAATACAAGTCCGATTAGCTTGAGTACAAGGCCGAGTAGTCTGAGTACAAGGCCGAGTAGGCCGATGTTGACCGCTGCCGACTAGTCTAGTCCGACTAGGATAAACTTTTCACGGAGGTGGTCCGAGGAACGAGTACTCGCCTAGTACAAGGCCGATTAGGCCGACTTTTACAACACTGTGTAATAGTATGTGTCTCAAAAAACAAGTAGAATAACATATAATTCCAAAGTTTTATTGCATAGGTACTAGTTTGGATACGAAAACGAAAATGAATCGGGTTATGATTATGGATAATCCACGAATGCCACAAGAAAAGTGAACTATATTTGATCGAGAATTCGTTTTCTTAGTGGTGATACATACCATTTTAAGTAGACTCAGTGATGGTGTTGGCCTGTTAAGAGAGCAATATATTCATCTGTAATACCTTGGGCAAATCCTACTTCCATCCATAGTAGAGGCGACGTGTCAAAAGGAAATCCATGCCTTAGATATTACCAATGCGTTTTGGGCACAATGGTTGTGGATGAGAGGAGAACTCTATAGATAAGCGTGCTTAGATGAGAGTAGTATGAGGATGTGTGACCTCTTGAGAAAATACAATCTAAATATCAAAACCAAATCCATGAGCTCAAATGAGACAATATTGGTGATATGAAAGGCCGAATGTTACAAATGGTATGCAACTCCCGCATCGTTTTGTTACTTTTTGTCCACAAGAGAGACCCTTGGACATAAGGAATTCCTGCCTTAAATATCACCAACGCATTTTAAGCACAACGATTATGGATGAAAGGAGAACTCCATAGTGAAGCTTCCTCAATTAGATGAAGTACTAGGTTGTGTGACCTTATGGGATGTCTCGGCTCGGGCAACTAAAAACATATTTGTGATATCATTGTAGGTGGGGGGGGGGGGTTATTGATGGTGCGAGAGTCTGGGTGTTACAAACGATATTAGAGTCACTCCTATCATCTTCCATTTACGATGGTGGGGAAAATCTCACTGGGGACAATGAGTCCCGAAAGGTGGGGGAGGGGGTAGGGTGTTTGTAATACTAAAGACAAATTTCACATCTTTCTGTTACGGTGTATCCACTTGAGAGATATTGGGTCATAAGGAAATTCCGACCTCAAATATCACAAACGTTTAGGCGCAACAAATGTAGATGGGAGGAGCACTCTATATAGTTAAGCATGCTTTTGTGGGAGTAGTACTTGGATGGGTGACCTATTCGGGCAACCAAATTCAAATTTTTAGCTCATTTTGAGTAAAACGGACAATATTGGTGGTACGAGAGTGTGGGTGTTACACAAATCCTAGGTACACTTAATATTTGGGCCATGGATTTTAAAGGACGTAAAAGTTATAGCTTTAGGGCCGCCTGAATAACATGACCAATCTTTGGATAACTTTATGCATATCCTAAGTCACATGCACAATCATTGTTGACCCTAAACTCATATGAAGGAGTTACTACAATACTACTGCGCTGGGAAATATTTTGATATGTAGCTCAAATATCCTAGTAAGTTGGTTATGAGGGAGTGTAATATATTTGAGCAGTTTACAAAAAAAAAAATAATAATAAAAATAAAAATAAAAATTAATCATGTATTGTGTTTTATATGATATATAACGAATAGATCTCTTATGGAAATTCTAAAAGAATACTCAGTTAAGCCTATTTAGGAACTTTCTTCATTTTCTTGTGAAGCTTCAAGGCCATGTAAAAATGTAAAACAGAAATGAATGAACACATGAATAAAACAGATAACAGAAATTTACAAGTAGATCTCTACTGTGTGGATTTAGTGTTAATCTTATTCTGTTAGGATGTGACTAAGGTTGATTCAATGGTGGTGTTGGTCTGTGAGACTATCGGGATGTTCGTTTGTTGCTATTGCAGATGGTTTAAGGGATTTTGTCGGTTGTTACTATTCTCAAAACTAGGGATGCTTAAAATTTTAAGCCCCAAAAGCAAGGGATTTAAAGGGTTTTTTTTTGCATATGCTTTAGTGTTGCCCTTGTATAATAGCTAGCTTGAAATTTGTTTGGTCAGAACATGTAACCAAAATAACAATCTAAACTAGTCTGAATGTAATGACGTATTATCACTACTCTAGGCTTGAACATGAGATATGGGTTTATAAAGAATGCATGCCCTAAATACATCTATTCTAGGCCCATTAGTTTTGGATGAGATTAAAGGTCTGTAGTTAAGTGTGCATTGGTGTGGGAAGTTTGTGTTGGAAATTAATGAAAAATAATATTATATTAATGGTTAATATAATAATTATTTAGTGATTAAAGTAATTGAATGAGAGATTATAAGCTTTAATTATGTGTTGGAACCTTAATGTGTGGGGAATTGTGCTTGTCCCACATTGGTGGAGAGATAAATCTTTTGTAGATTTATAATTAGAATTCTTTACACGAATGTATTCTTGTGTGACAACTCACACCCAGTGGCAGCCAGGAGGGTGCGATGCACCCGACATGCGCTCGCGCCCGAGCACGGGACGAGGGCGATGGGCGCTTTAATGGCGCACTTCGCATGCTCGCATCGCCGCGAGCCGCTTGGAGCCGCCTTTAGTATTTTTTAGATGGGTCTTGGTGTGGTCAGCTAGAGACTTTTCAAGTTCCTAACTGACAAGTGATTAAGTCTCAGAATTCATTGTGTAATTGAATTCTAGAGGTTATTTTTATTGAATTCTGTATTCAATAGGGACTTATCACTTCAAATTTTGTTCAGTTGTTATATACAAAGCTTTGTGCTTTGTTTTAGATACCAGAACTCAGAAATCGTATGGTTGATACAACACACACAAACGAATTCCCTAACTTCGATTCTCTGCGCACTCTTGTTTCAGGTATACTTTCGGGTGCTAGGCTAATCCCGGCAGTACAATCTGCTTAGGCTGTTGTACCCTGGGAAGCAGACGGGTTCACATGGGTGGCCCGAAATCTGTTTTAAGGGAAGCGTGATCTTCACGTGCCTCAGTCACCATTTGTTTTCGTGTTCCTTTATTTCTTTGTAATATGTTTTCTATAGTTTACATTTCTTTGTATTTCCTTCTTTTTGGCTCTAGCCATTTTGTGTATTGCAATCAGAATCGTGATAAATAAAATTGTTATTTTATTTATTTTGTGAACGGATGTCCCTCAGTTTGTGGATAGCCACGGAATATTCCACTCGGGCAACCATAGCAAAGGTGTGACCTCCTATTGGACAAAGCGGACAATATTGGTAGATATGAGGTGTCGGATGTACAAATGGGATCAAACGCACTCCTGCCGTATTATAGATGGTGGTGCAAACCTCATGATAAATTACTATGGATGGTCGTTGTCACACCCTAGACAATTCTCGCGTCGGCTGTTGTCATGCAAGAAGTTGAGTTAGTAAAATATCTTTGGCCTCAAATTCCATCAACGCATCTCTGATGCACTGACTGTGGATGAGAGACTCCCAAATTTAGCATTCTTGGTTGAGAAAAACTTCAAGTTAGGTGACTTTTTTGCTAGAAAGTCTCCGCTCAAGTATAACAATAAAACTATATTAACTGAAATGAAGTTGTTATGTAGAAAATGGCTCCATCCATTAAGTGGGATGTCACATTGAAACTGAATCATTCCTTTCCACTTTAATATAGATGTAATAACAATGGTGAGTTAAGAGGAGACATCTTGTCTTCTAAACTTGTACTCAGTATTTACCAACATACTAACTTTTTTAAAGTAACCGAAAAGTTAATATGTTTTTAACCGGTTAGTCAACTCGTCTTGGTTGCTCATGTTTCCTTTTGTGCTAAAAGATACTAGAAATAAGCAGTGTTCTAAGGGAGAGACTTGATGTTCTAAGAGACTCAAGTTCGATTCCTGCTCTCTCCATTATTTTCTGCGGCACCTGGTGATGATGGGAGACTAGGCGAGTAGGCGGCGATCGCTAGTTCGATCCTTGAACTGAGCGGGTTTTACCTCACCGCACTGCCGTGCCTTCGGGCGATTGTTCACGGGCTTCGGCCTTATGTGAGGGTTTTCCCCGGTTCGGAGGCAAGTGTATCCCAATGTGGTGAATTCTGCCAGTAGCCCATTTGGAGGATTTGTTGGCCGTTCAAAAAAAAAGCAGTGTAATTAACCTACTCTGAATTTAATGCACCTAAACTACTACCAATATGTGTAGTTGGGATTGGCCACATATTAACCCAGCTACTGTTAAATAACCATACCCCTTCGTATTTATAGACCTCATTGCCTTCTTGCTTGCAGCACCATCACACAGGATCCATACCCTGTGTATTCTATGTACATTTGCACTAAAATGGCAACCTCAAGATCACTTTGTATGTTCTGTTTCTCATTATTGGCAATATTGAGTAACGTTGCTCTCAAAGCTGATGCTCGAGCATTCTTCGTGTTTGGGGACTCACTGGTCGACAATGGCAACAATAACTACTTGGCTACAACTGCCCGTGCCGACAATGTGCCATATGGAGTAGATTATCCCACTCGACGCCCCACTGGCCGTTTCTCCAACGGATATAACATCCCAGACCTTATCAGTTAAGTTTACATTTTAACTATATGAAAAAATCAATGGAAAATGGGTAAAATATTATTCATAATAATTTATATATAATTATCAGGTCAAGCTATAGGCGCAGAAGCAACATTGCCGTACTTGAGTCCAATGCTCACAGGTCAAAAGTTACTGGTTGGAGCAAACTTTGCTTCAGCTGGAGTTGGAATACTCAATGATACCGGGGTCCAATTTGTAAGTCAAATAACCCTTTTAAATTTTATTACTGTTTTCTCTAGTACAAACAATCTCTATATAGACCTTTCTGACAAAAAATGACACTTTTAAATTAATTATAAGTCGTTCGTGCTGGTAAATATAAGTATCTTTGTTATTTGTCTTTTTTTTTTGAGATGTGATTCCTTATGGGTTTTGTGAAAAATCAAATCTGGTTATATATGATCTTCGTGTGCTATAAAAAAAGTGACAGAACCCGGTTGGATGTATAAAACCGGGTTTTTTACAACATAAATATTAATATATTAATGAGTTAATTACGTTTTTTTACCTACGTGGTTTGTTGAAAATAGTTATTACAGTCATTAGTTTAAAAATTGTTAATACAGTCCCATGTACCTTCACTTTTGTAACAATTACAATCCACATTCACTAACGCTATGCAGTTATTCTGTTAGTTTATATGAAATGACCATAATGCCCCTATTATTAAAACTACGATATAAATAAAGATTAGTTGTGTTTTCTGTCATTTGGTTTGTTGAAAATAACTATTAATCCTAGTGGACTGCTGTAGCAATTTTTTAAGTAATGGATTGTAATGGTTTATTTTTAACAAACCATAGGGACGAAAAATGTAATTAACTCTATATTAATTTATCCAAAGTTTAGATAACCGGCTTTATTTGTAACTCCAACTGGATTATCTGGTATAGCTTGGTTGGTTATTATTCCAAGTTTAAATAACTGTTTTTATCGGAATCCAGATTATATTTACCTACATGTAGTTGAATTTGTTTTTTACTCCAAGTGTAGTGGTGATAACATCCAGATTTAACCCTATCCCTGAATTCATGGAGTAACACTACAATTACAATTTGTTTACCGTTAATGTAAAAAAAAACTTGTGGTGGTCAAAACTACATACACGACAATTTTTTTTAAAGATGTGTTCATAATATATTCATCTACGTTTATGAAAATAATTTTGGCCCAACTCGCCCCGTATGGTATAGTTCTCACGGTTCTCGCAACTCGTGGTGGTTTTCATGTTAGCTGGTCCCTATATATATGTGTATATATATATAATATGTATAATATATACATATATGATATACGTAGTATAGTATATACTATATCATATACGTATATATACGTATATATACGTATATATACGTAAAACTATATAGTAATATACGTATATATATAATATAGGGGCTGGTTATTGTACAAAATGGCTTATCCTCAAAATGTACGCAATAATCTCAGCCGCCCGATCCCATACGAAATCACTTTACTCCATGCGAATTCATCTCCTCTCAGATGAAATTAGTTGGCGCATTCATTCTACTCCATGCGAATTTATCACTAAAGAGTGCGAAATCACATGTCGTACGTAATGTACGTTAAGCCATTTTATACAATATACTATATATATATATATATATATATATAAGTATATCGACTTTAAATTATTGTATTCTTGTAATGAAATATATTTTTCTTCAACATCTTGAAAAATAGAGTCCGGTTCATATAAAAATGTTATGCAGGTAAACATTATAAGGATGCCACAGCAGCTGGCATACTTGGAGCAATATAAACAAAGGGTGAGTGAAATAATTGGCCAGCAAGAGACTGACAGGCTTATAAGCCAATCTTTAACCCTCATGACACTCGGAGGCAATGATTTTGTTAACAACTACTATTTGGTCCCTTTCTCTGCAAGATCTAGACAGTTTGCGCTATCCGATTATGTCCCCTACATTGTCTCCGAGTACCGCAAAATTTTAATGGTACGCTCTTTCTCAATACTATGGTTTCTCATGAGATGACCTAGAGCCGAAGCACAAAAAAAAAGATAAAGAAAGAATTCTTAAAAGAATTTGGAACTTTATTAAATGACAAAGACATTACATCAAGGTCTACTTTATGGGGAACTCTAAATCTAATAGGTATTAGCAAATATTCAAAGTTAGAAAATTATTACTAATTAGTGAAATTAGTAACATAAATTAAAGAATAATTCAGTCAATCAATAATTTATGTGTTTACACTAAAAATGATTAGAAATTGCAAAACATTGGAGGAAAATTACTAGCGTTGGACCCAGATCTTTAAATGATGGAGTTCGGGTCCGACAGTTGGGTTAAACTTCCTATGTTTGCTTATGGACCCCTTAACTACTTTGTTAGACCAAGTTAGACTTTTTTACGTTGGGGATTTTTCTGCCTCGTTTTCCTTTGTCTAACTTGTCCAAACAAGAGTGTGTGCTAACTCTTGGATTAGCTACGTATCAAGAGACAAATTGAAAACCGATCCACCTTATATGATATTTACTTGAAGAGAATAACACTATGCTGTCATGTAATGTTGGCATATTGCAACTCATAAAATGTATAAAAAAAATCCTCAAAATGTACAGGAATTTAATGATGTCTAAATAGGGGAAGGTGAAGGTAGTTGCATCTTTGACAGCATACTTATTACTAAAGATAGAAGTAGGTTTTCCCATGTTCTAAATAAAAGCATTCAATATGAACTAATTACTTGATAAAGACTGTACATTATATTCACCTGGTGGCCCTGGTTTGGTCGTTGTAGTTAGGCCACCATGTCAGTAAAATCATGTGACCCTGACAAATTTGTCGAGCCAATGTATGTTCAACCTAATTACATTCATTTGGGATCAACTTTTATTTCCATAATAAATTCTGTGTGATCAAGCTTTTTATCTCATTTTATATCCTGTTAAATTAAATAAATTACAAGAAATTTTGTTATGCTCATTATTGAGGCAAATCTATTGTTGAATTAATGTAGAGGCTATACAAATCGGGATTACGTAGGGTTTTGGTTACGGGAACTGGCCCGTTAGGTTGCGTGCCTGCAGAACTAGCACAGCACAGCAGGAACGGTGAATGCTCCGAGCAGTTGCAAAGAGCAGCGGGATTGTTTAACCCTCAACTCCAAAACATGCTAGACAGTCTCAACAGAGAAGTTGGGAGTCATGTATTTATTGGTGTCAATATTCGTCAGTCAAGCATCGACTTCATTTCGGACCCAGAAAGATACGGTATGCTTCCTTTTAACAAAATTATATACTTTGTGAGAATGGAACATTTTTAAACTAACCATGGAAACTTAATTCATCGTCGCGTTATTACATATATTATATATTGTATTGTATTATATTGTATCTTATGTCTGTATGTGTTTTGAATAGGATTTGTTACGGCAAAGGTAGCATGTTGTGGGCAAGGACCATACAATGGAATTGGACTATGCACACCGAGGTCGAATTTGTGTCCTAACAGAGATATATACGCGTTTTGGGATCCTTTCCATCCATCGGAGAAAGCAAACCGAATCATCGTGCAGCAAATTATGACGGGCTCTACGGACTACATTTCACCCATGAACCTCAGCACCATCATGGCTTTGGATGCTATGGAGAATGTTTGACGTCACCATTGATTTCTTAATGAATTCATGCTTCTATACCATTCATCTATTGCATTTCATAGAATTGGTTGTCTAAGATTTTATTTTTATTGTTGATTTTGAGTTTGCTAAGTTGGTATTGTGTGTCGAATATTTTCAAGGATTACTAAATGTGTTATCTTAAATAGACCTCTATTGAAATTAATAATAGTTTCATGCTTTTTAACTGTTGGTGATAAAGATTGTTGATGAACGCAACCTGTTGTAATAGTGATCTGTCTTTTAAAAATTTCAATTATTTCTCCAACTCGCCAAACACCCCACTCTAAAATCTACTTCTAAAATCCATATATTGACAATTTTTTTTAGACTTGAGTCCATACCACTTTAATAAAGATAAATAGTCGATACCACTGAGCCAAGAGGCCATTGCCTAGGCTTGAATAGTTGAACTTAAACGTTCTACAATGCTATTTGATGGTTCCAAGTTTCAACTAATCTTTATCGTATGATATTATATTATAATATATATTAAATAACATCACATTAAGCGTTTTAGTTCAAGATCTTTATCAGATTATATTATATTTTAATATATATTAAATAACATCACATTAACCGTAATAATGTTATGTTCCTTATGTTTTGGTCACCAAATTTCATTCTTTTTACATTTTAGTCACATGAAATCTAGACATTTTTTAACTTATTTTATAAACAAATAGGAAATTAAATAATCATGAATTTTATACTCATACTTTTTTCCTATGCTTTTATTAGATGCATTAAAAAAATTGTGTTATATTTCTTATACATTTTTTTTTATTTTACAATAATTATAGTTTTTTATCTATCTTTTTGTTAATTTTTTTTATTAATTGTAACAAATTTGGATATGTAACGTTTGTACTCGACTTTATTTTACGAATATACCCTCACATGCTTTTTGTATCTACATTTCGTCACGTGTGCTTGTTATCTAATGGTTCTTTTGGTGATTTGTGAATAATGCCGTCACGTGTTTTTTGTATCTACATTTCCTCACGAGTGTGTTTTTTCTAATGTTACTTTTTGGTGATTTGCGAATATCCTGTCACATGTTTTTGTATCTACATTTCGTGACGGGTGTTTTTTATCTAACAGTTCTAATCAAGTTTAATCTACGACATGAAGTTCCGCCATCAACACATGTAATATTTTACTAGTTTTATTATTATATCAAAGAGCCCAAACAAACTGAACAAACTAAAACAAGATGTAACTATTAACCGATGACAATCAATTTACAGCTCATACCCATTAAAATTAGTTAGAACTAATTTTATACTCGTCCCGAGTATGGGCTATGCACTGAAATTATACAAATGCATATAAACATCATAATTTTTTTTTTGTTACATGTACATTTACAATATAGAGTTCATTTATGTTTACACATATTGCAGGCGCAGTTCTTTAGCGCAAAAGTTGACAAATTTTATACTTTATGTTTCAAAATATTGCACGCGGTTTGTCTTTTAGGCCCCACTTAGTCAGATTTTTTTTTAAGATGAGTGGTCATATGTGCCTTTGCACATATGGCATACTTGTCATTTCACCTTCTCAGACCTTATTTTGTAAACACTTATTATTGAGGGACTCTAACCCGATCTCTCTCTAGTCTCTCTCAATCCACCACCACCCCACAACCTTCACTGCCGCCACCCCCCCACCTCAGCCTTCACCGCCTCCACCCCAACCCTACTGCACCAATCCATCACCTCCGTACCCAACGTCACCACCGCCCCTGCCTGACTACCTCCCCCTACAACCCGCCGTCCATCACTGCCTCCCATGTAACCACAACCTCCCCCGCCGCACCTATAACTTCGCCGGATCTGGGACCGCAACTGTTGTGGGTTAATCGAAGCATCAGACGGCGACGGTTGTTTGGAGATGATAGATCACATAAGCAACATTCCATCTCGAGGGTCAGGCGGCGATGGTTTGTAGATTATGTTTTAACTTAAGATTTGTGGTTTGCATTTATTCATTTCTCCCAAATTGCTAAACTTACACAACAGCATGGTTCAGGCAAAGAGAGAGAGAGGAGAGAAGAGAAGAGAAGGAGTTTAGTTGAGAGAGAGAGAGAATAGCACACTTTTTATTTACAACTTTTTAAAATTTTACTAATAGTGCTTCTAGTATAAATATTTTTACACAATAGTCTTTGGGATGTGAAATGATAGGTATGCCCTCATGTAAAAGCCACATGATCATATTTAACCAAAAAATCGGACTAAGTTAGGCCTAGAGAACAAACGTGCAAGATTTTGAAACATAAAGTACAAAACTTGTCAACTTTTACGTAAAAGGACAGCGTGTACAATTTGGTGTAAACATAAAGGACAAAACTTGTAATTTCCTCCATAATATAAAACGATTGTTTTACATGAAAAATTATATCGAACAGTCAAAAGTTATATCTTTCTGATATAGAAATATTGCGAACAACGAAACTTGGCTATACACGTCATTTGTACTACACACGAGTATGGAACTAACCATAGCAATACGCTATATAAGACAAAGAACTATATCTTTCGGTTATCAACGTCACCACATGATGCATGATTAACCGTCCGCTGCTTTTAGTGTTATTTTAATGAGATTAGTAAAATAACTTTAAAATTAATACAATTTCATTTTTACCTCCAAAGGCCCACACATATATACACATTATATGCGCACACCATAAGGGATGCGTATAAACTTCAAAAGAGAACATGGCTATATACATATATGATGTATTAAAATTGTATATTTGCTACATTTTCAACATCCATCTTTTCAAAATGTATTCTTGCATGATCAATTTAAAGTTGATATATGTCAACCGATAATATCTTAAGAGATAGATATTATTGGTTGTTTATCTTGCAAATATTCATATATATATTCACAGTTAGATTGATTGACTCTCATAATTTCCTTTCTAGAATAGCATAATTTCCCTTTTGTGTATTTTGTATTATAGATAGGTTGTGCATATTGGAATAAGGTCACACATAATTACACCATCTCACATGGTATCACCCTCAAGGTTCTTATCTCGATCACAACCTCCATCCTTGCTCCTTATTTTTTTACTGTTCTTCTCACTCCATCTCGATGTTCGGATCCCAAACCTGTTGTTTTTCACCCGGTGTATACCGTCACCAATATCCAACATAAAGTTCGCGTGCTCGATGGAGTGAAGGTTTCATACTCTTTTTCTCCTAGTGTATACCACCCCAACATGGCCTACCACAACAGCTTCGGCCCAATAACTCTCGCTGGGACTCAAACAGGAACCCACGCCCAACCAAAATCGCGTCCCAGGCCCATCTCAGCAGCGTCCTTCATCTGGCGCACCTTCTGGGTATCCAGCTTACCGTCCCTACTGGGCTCTTCCACCACATTGGGCTCCCCCACTATGTCCCTATCCCACTCAGGGTTGGGCTCCACAGTGGCCACCCAGGCAGCCCACCGGGCAGCAAGTTTACAATGGCGGTGGATACAATGGGCCTCCTAGACCCAATTCTGCTAAGGCCCATGTTACATATTTCAACATGCTTGAACCCACGCAACTCGCAGAGGCATTCCAGGCAATGACAATGGATCCAGTGGATGACCAGTGGCATTTTGACTCCGGTGCATCGTCACACATCACCAATGATCAAGTTAAACTTTCAACTTTTTCTCGTATGTCTCTTATAGCGTTCATATTCGTAGGTAATGGCAATAAAATACCAGTTCTCGGATTGGAAATTCTATTATTCCCACACAAACTAGATCTTGTCACCACAGAAACATACTTTTTAATCCAAAAATCATCAAAATTTTAGTATTTTCGATCGAATTTGACCCGTTGGTTTTTCGGTGAAGGATTTCAAGGATGGTACAGATCCTGAGCCGCAACAAAAGCTCAAGTCATCTCTACCCACTAGCAATAATGCTTCCGTAACCGCTTGTTTTGCTTCGTCTCAAGATCGAGTTTCTACCGTGGCACAATCGTCTTGGACACCCGGACCACCAACCATGGATTTTCTTCATTCCAAGTCTTTTATTCTATGAATAAAATGAAATTTCCTTTTGTATGTCAGTCGTGTCAGTTATCAAAGAACAAGCGTTTACCTTTTTCAGATTTTGTTACTCATACTATTTTAGCGTTTGCAATATTACATTTTGATTCGTGGACTTCTCCAATCTTAAGTCATGCAGGTTATAAATACTATTTGGTAATTATTAACGATTTCACAAACTACACATGGGTTTATCCCTTGAAGTTTAAATCAGAAACATTCTCAAAAATTGCTAATTTTCATTCATACATTGATACACAATTCACATGAAAAATCAAGCATTTCAATGCGATAATGGGGGAATTCGATAACCACAGTTTCAGAAATTTTGCTAATAAATATGGCACCCACCTTCGATTTTTTGTTCGCACACATCCCAACAAAATGGGAAAGTGGAACGCATGATTAGGCGAGTAAATGAAATCATGTCCACCTTGCTTACTCATGCATCTCTTCCATTATCCTTTTAGGTAGAAGCACTACACTCTACTTCTTACCTTTACAACATTCTCCCTACTAAAGTAATCCAAAATCTTACCCCTACTACCATTCTCTATCAACAGCAGCCAACCTATGACCATTTGCGTGAATTCAGTTGCGTTTGCTACCTAAACACGCCCCCACTCGCCATCATAAACTCAAACCACGTTCCACAACGTGTGTGTTTCTAGGCTATCTCGCTAACTATCGTGGGTACCAGTGCTTAGAGTTGTTAACCGGAAAAAACAATATTTTGACGACACGTAACGTTTGATGAACATTGTTTCCCGTTTTCAAAACCTTCTTCCCCACCTCTTGATCGCTCCTCCCTAGAAATTTCTCCCATAATCTTTCAGCAGCTCACGGCACCCTTACGATAAGCCCAGACTCAACCCAATCCGCTACCCAATCCATATCCACCCCTACAGCCTTCGGCCCACCTACACCTCTGAGCCCACTCACCTCACACAACCCAACATCACCACAAACCACAAACTTAAACCCACAGCCCACCCACAACTCACTACCTCCCATCATTTTTGTCCGTATGACCCTTCTCCAGCAACCAATATCACTCACCTAATGCAGCCCACACCTCCACCTCTTCCACCGTACCAACCCACCCTATGATCACCCGAACTGAAACCGGCACCACAAAACCAAGAGTGCCACTCAACCTCAACACCGAAACTTCTCATTGTATCTCTCCGTTGCCAAAATTTCGCTTGCAGCTCTTAACGATCCAATTAATATAAAGCACTATTGGATAAAATACATGGGAACTAGTTCCAAGACCTACTAATGGCCCTATAATCTGTTTCATGTGGTTATTAAAACACAATTTCCACTCTAATGGCATGATGGAAAGGTATAAAGCCCGTCTCGTCATTAATGGCAAAAGTCAAACGGTAGGTGTTGGCTGTGAGGATACTTTTAGTCCGGTTGTAAAACCCACAACTATTCAGACAATGTTAACCTTGGCCGTCTCGCGTTCATGGCTTGTTCATCAATTGGATGTCAAAACCATGTTTCTTCACGGTCACTTGAAGGAAATAGTTTATATGTTTCAGCCACCGGGCTTCGTAAACTCATCCTCACCAAATCATGTATGCAAATTGAGCAAACCCCTATATGTAACGGCCGGCGTTTTCATACTTTCCATATTTAGAAAGCTCGTGTTGTATTTCTATTTTTGGAAATCTTTGTATCTTGTATTCGTTCTTTCGTTGTAATCTTTGTAATCGTTGTAAACCGAGACTGGAATCATAATGAAAACTCGAATTTATTCCTTTTCATGTTATATTTATTCGTAAACATTTTATACTTATACTTAATCATACATTCATGCTTGATATTCGTAAGCGTGAGACAATTTGCAAATACGTGACAGTCATACCTTGTGCAGGACTTATTCATGATTCTTAAACTTGATCGTATTCGTTTTTATTCATATGTGAACCTTGGACCATGATCATTATGCTTAAAAGTCTTAATATGGCCCAAAAATATGTTTTATATAACATTCATGCAAGGCCCAATCAACAAACAAAAAAACAAAAAAATTGTGCTCCTGACCTGGTCCTTGCGGACCGCATGGAGAACCCCATATGGTCCGCATGGGGTCTGAGCGGGCATCAGGTTTGAACCCTCGCGGGTTTAGCACGAATCCCACCATTTCCTTCTCCTCCAATGGCCTTAAACCTCATTTAAACCCTCCCAAACTAACCCTAATCTTCCCCTATAAAACCCAAGTGCTCACCACACATTTTTACACTTTTACAACTCTCTAATCTCTTTCAAATCACTCTCAGTCTCTTGCAACTTGTGAATTCGGGCAGATTCATCATATCTTACAAAAGTGAGCATAACTTGCTCATTTCTTAACCATTTCACTTGATTCTTCTTCCTATGTACTTGGATAAACCTTAGGTTTGATTCCACAAATTCTCCTTGGAGAATCTAGACCTGGATATTCACCTAAAGGGCTCAAAACTTTCTGTTTTATACAAATCTTCATAAAACTTATGTAATACATCAACCAAACTTGTGTTCTTGTGCTCCTAATCAAGCTTATGATTAGTGAAGCCTAACCAAGCTTGTTAGCATGAACTAAGGGTTGTTATAACACCCTAAACGTTTTGTTTTCAATGAGCTTTAAGCTCACAAGTGTTGTAAGTCTTGAACTTGTTCTTGTGTGACTAATTTGGTTAGCTTGGGCTATCCTACACCTAAGTCCACACAACACTTGATGATTTCTCATTCATCCTAAGTAGCTTGCTAGTTGAAAGTAACACAACCCATCTAGCCTTCGACGCGTGTCGACGCCGGCTCACCCGGTTGTAGATTACTTAGCTACTTAGTGTATAGTAACATCTATATCATTTCTTTATTATTCTTTTACTTGTTCTTGACCCTCCTTGTTGTCTATGACAACTTGTGTAGTGGTGAACTCATAAGAGGTTCCTAAATAGATGGTTATACCACCTACCTCCTACATGACTTATATAATAACCTGAAGGACTTATGATATTACTATTATAATCCATATAATATATATATATATATATGTACCTAAACCGAAACCTTGATAATGACTACATAATCATGTGTCAAGTTAATAAGTTTAATCACTAAAGTATATGGTTCCTCGTTTAGATTCTAACAGGTGTTACAACCTATGAAATCACATAAACCCTAATGGGTTCCCATAGTGTCAAACGAGTGCTAGACCTTAGTGAGTATTTTCGTATACTTTACTTTGTATGCATTATTCCAAATCCCGAATCTTCCGTTATCATTCCAATGCTCATACCTACGTTTTCCTCTTGTAGGATAACTCGGTGTTCCCCTGTTAACCAAACAACTACTTCACGGAACTAACAAGCCGGAAAGCTTGCAAAACCGTGAGTACACTCGACCCACTTTTCGTTTATCACTTTTTGGGTGTAACATGTTTACCATATAAAAATCACAATACTTAAACTTTGTGAAATGCACAAAACAATCCAATATTCATGAATGCCTTGATACGTTACTTGTTGCTTATATATTGGACCATTCGTATGTGATACCATAGTCATTAGCTTATATTAAGCCTTCATTTGACATGTATAGCGCTATAGTAGTAATGCACCACCTCACTCGTGAAATCTAGAGGCCAAGTTAAAATATCGTGATTCGCGTTAACAAGGGGGTTGACTGGAAATATTACATGCCATGTATAATGCTCTCGTATAAACTTAGTATCATGTAGATTCGTTCTAACTTTATTCGTATACGTATGCTTATGCTTAAACTTGTGTACTCGCCTTTGCTTTTCATTGAACCCTATTTTTAAACATGTTACTGGTTGATGAAGATGATGCTATGAAACCAAAGTAGCGTTGAGACTAGATATACAGATAGACGTTTAGGTTTATTGTGGTTGTATCAAATTTTGTCATATTGATGTTGTTATTTGAAATTCCCTTGTATTGTGATGACACTTTTGGCTATGAAATGAAATTCGGATTAATTAATTATTGTCGCTATTAGTGTTGTGAGCAATGAGCAATCTTTTTCGTCCCGCCTCGATGTTTCCACTATCGGATGGGGTGTGACAGATTGGTATCAGATCCATAACTATAGGGAATTAGGAAGAATTTCCATGTTCAACTTAGTCTACATTTTAAGTGTTCATTTTTTACCATTCTTATATCATGCTTAAAACTTTATTCTTCCTCCATTGCTTCTTCCTTTCTTTTGGTCTTAAAATGTACATAATGTCTTTCCTAAGACATTTACACAATACACTTGAAGACTTGAAGACACTCATGATGCAAATGAGGCGATTTGCACCAGATTGGCCCAATGATTTACAATTTTTTATGAAATCCCTCATTCCGCGTATTCGATTTTTCACGAAGTTACACCATCAATTTAGGAGTGACATCCGCACCTTGATGGAAAACTTCCATTTCATACTCTAGTGGATCTTACTAACGAGTCGGAATATGCTCCTCGTTTAGTAAGAAACAACCACACTTAGGGTACGAAATCGTCAAATGGGGGTGAAACTCGCACCTTGTCGATTAAGTCCCGTTCATCGATTTTCAATCTCACCGAAGTCTCAAATTTTCGATCGACTGGGGACATGTAGTAACTGGAAGGGTAAAATACCGTTAATCGCTTCTCGATGAGAGTATTTTACCTATTAGGCCAAAGCATGTTCCCTAACTCAAAAGATTTTACGAATCACTTTGGAATAGTCGACGTTTCTCTACCCGAAACAATCCCATTTTTATTGAGCCTAGCTTTTATGTTCTCTCGATTTTTATGTGATTTTATACTTGTTACCTTGTTCATTTGAAATCGTTACACAATTCGCACGTTTATCGCAATAAAAAACAATAATAATCCTCGTGAACAAACTAAATTTATACTCTTTATACGCATTCATACGTGATTATGCTTATTGAATACGTTTTAAATACTCGTCAAATACATGCAACATACGTGAAATATCCATGCTTATACATGCAAAACTTATTTTTACATTTTGATCAAGTCTCATCCTTTTGCTTTCTATTTCAACCCTAGATGACTTCTCCAAGCTCCTCAAAAAAATCGAAGGGTTCCAAGAAGGGTTCCAACAATCATGGGTACGCTATTTCGAAGCAAGAACTTTAGGGTTAGTCACCGAGTAAATGGCTAAGATTATCCCCAACATCGTGAGCCAAATTCAAACCATCCACGACACCCCTAAGTCCTCCGTCGACTCTAAGGTGGAAAAGCCTAAGTCAGAATTCCTTTTCAAACAATTCATGGCCTGTAAACCCATGGAGTTTACTAGTGATGATGGCGGCGTTGTTGACTTGGTTTGAAGCCATGGAGATCTCTTTCTGCCAAAGTGGCTGCCCCGATGACTTGCGCACCGAAAATGCTACGGGGTATTACGCTCGAAAGCCCTCGAGTGGTGGACCTCTAAACGAAGCACAAGAGCGGATGATGTCGCCCATGCGTTGCCATGGGCTGAACTGAAGCAAATAACGAGGGACGAATTTTGTCCTCCTCATGAACTTAGGAAGTTGGAGCATGAGTTTTGGTACCTCAAGCAAAACGGGGATGACAAGGATGGTCTAACCAGGCGCTTCAAGCAGCTTAGCATCCTTTGACCTAGCTAAGTTGATACCACTTAAAAGGTCATCAACAAGTACATCCACTACCTACCTGATTCCTTCTTGAACCTCGTGGAAGCTGCCTTCCCAACGACTATCGGGGAAACCTACCATTTGGCCGCTCGCCTTAACAACAACCATGTCGAGTGCAAGAATGCTGTAAGGGCATCGCTGAAAAGTGCGCACCAAGCCACCGCCGAAACCGCCACCGTTAAACCCTCACCCAAAACCCCTAGAAACAACAACCCCAAGAACAAGAAGCGGAAGGCTTCTAGTCAAAACTGCGCGGTTGTTACTCCACCAAACCCTCAACCCATCCAAACGCTAGCAACCATTTGCCCTGCTAACCCCGAACAACCCAAGCGTGGCTACACTGGATCTCATCCCCAGTGTGCCAACTACTCCTACCATTACCCCGCCAATACACCATGCCGCAAGTGCGCCCAATGTCAGAGATTGAGGCATTTTGCTAATCGTTGCCGAAACTTCCCTCTACCCCAAAACCAGCAAGCCCAAGCTATCGTACCAAACCCTAACCCTGCTCACCCTCAATCTCAAGTTGCTCCTGCAAAAGTATGCTATACATGTGGCGACCCTAACCACTTCGCCAATGTTTGTCCCCAGCGCGTCAACAATCAGCAACAGCAACAACAACAGCCACAACCAGCTCGAGACAGAGCCTTCGCTCTCACCCCCGCTCAGGCGCAAAGCGTGAACGACGTCATAACCGATACGTTCCTTGTAAACCATGTCTATGCTTCTTGTCTTTTTGATACTGGCGCAGATAGGAGTTTTGTGTCGAATGAATTTGAACCCTTGCTTAAGTGCGTACGTTCTAAGTTGCCCAATCCATTCTCGGTCGAAGTCGCTAATGAGAAATCCATCACTGTTGATTCCATCCTTTCTAATTGTGCCTTGAATCTTAACGATCATATGTTTCCAATTGACCTCATACCCATGCAATTGGGAAGCTTCGATATTATAGTAGGCATGGACTGGCTTAGGCGAGTTCGTGCTGAAGTTGTTTGTTCCGAAAAGTTCAATCGCCTTTCTCTTCCACACGGTGATTCCTTGCATGTCTACGGTGAAAAACCTTCTAAAGGTCTTAAGCTTATGTCATGTATCCAAGCGAACAAATACTTGCGTAAGGAATACTTGGCCTTTCTTGCCCATATTGTGAAGAAGAAGACAAAGGGCCAAGCATAAGTGATGTCCCGTGTTGTTTGTGAGTTTCCCGATGTCTTCCCAGAGGATCTTCCTAGTCCTCCTCCTCCTCCTCGTTCCGTTGATTTTCATATTGATCTCATCCCTGGCGCAACTCCTGTTGCGAAAGATCCTTATCGTTTAGCACCATCGAAGATGTAAGATCTATCTAGCCAACTTCAAGAACTTCTTGATAAAGGCTTTATACGCCCTAGTACTTCCCCTTGGGGCGCTCCCGTTTTGTTCGTCAAGAAGAAAGATGGATCCTTTCGGATGTGATTGATTATCGTGAACTCAACAAACTTATAGTCAAAAACCATTATCCTCTTCCTCGTATTTACGATCTCTTCGATCAACTTCAAGGAGCGACTTGTTTCTCAAAAATCGATCTTCGTTCTGGCTACCATCAACTTTGAGTCCTCGAAGAAGATGTACCTAAAACCGCCTTTCGCACACGTTATGGACACTATGAGTTCGTGGTCATGCCTTTTGGTTTAACTAACGCGCCTGCAGTGTATATGGATTAAATGAACCGCGTGTGTAAGCCTTTCCTCGATGGTTTCGTAATCGTATTCATCGATGATATTCTCCTCTACTCCAAAACGAAAGAAGAGCATGGGTGACATATGCAACTTATCCTTTAGCTTTTGCGTACCGAACGTCTTTATGCCAAATTCTCCAAGTGTGAATTTTGGCTAAAAGAGGTTCAATTTCTTGGTCACACCGTCAATGAACTCGGTATTCTTGTTGACCCCGCAAAGATAGAAGCTGTGAAGAATTGGATTGCACCTAAATCGCCTTCTGAAATTCATTCGTTTCTTGGCCTAGCTGGTTACTATCGTCGTTTCATCTCGAACCTTTCCAAGATCGTCGTTCCTTTAACGTCTTTGACCCAAAAAGATAAACCTTTTGTTTGGGGTCCCGTACAAGAGGAGTCTTTTCAAACCCTAAAGGATATGCTTTGTAATGTTCCTATCCTTACACTCCATGATGGAAACGATATTTGTCGTGTATTGCGATGCCTCAAACCAAGGTCTCGGTTGCGTTCTTATGCAACGGGACATGGTCATCGCTTACGCTTCGAGGCAACTCAAAATACATGAGAAAAACTATACTATGCACGACCTTGAACTTGGTGCAGTTGTTTTTGCATTAAATATTTGGAGACACTACCTTTACGGCACTAAGTGTACGGTCTTCACCGACCACGAGAGCCTCCAACATATCTTTGATCAAAAGGAACTCAACATGTGTCAACGTAGTTGGTAGAATTGTTAAACGACTACGACTGCAATATTCACTACCAACCTGGTAAAGTGAATGTTGTAGCCGATGCACTTAGTCGTAAGACTCATATCAAGAGTATTCATTGCTACCAAACCGTGGGAAAGCTTCATGAGCTAATTCGCCAAGCATAATTTGCTGTCATTAACATGGGTAACCTCGATAACGAGTTGAATTATGGAGTCGAAAACCCATTCGAAGCTAAACCTGATTGTATTCTTTAATACCATGATCGCATCTGGATTCCCAATCGTTTCAACCTTCAAGCCACCTTGATGGATGAATCCCACAAATCCCGATACTCCATTCATCCTGGCGCTGATAAAATGTACCATGATCTTCGTGCATCTTATTGGTGGCCTGGGATGAAGAAAGATATCGCTTCTTACGTCTTGAAGTGCCTTACTTGTTCCAAGGTGAAAGCTAAACATCAACGCCCCTCTGGCTTGCTCGAACAACCAGAAATTCCTGTCTGGAAATGGGAGAGTATTTCTATGGATTTCATTACCAAGCTTCCTCGCACTTCGTCTGGTCACGAAAGTATCTGGGTCATCATTGATCGACTGACCAAATCCGCTCATTTCCTTGCCATTCGTGAAGATTACAAAGTCGAGAAATTGGCTCGTATCTACATGGATGGAGTCATTAGTCCTTATGGTACTCCTGTTGACATCATTCCGGGTTGCGATGCTCGTTTCACCTCCTGCCTTTGGCAAACGTTTCAATCCGCACTTGGCACTCGTCTCAATCTTAGCACCGCTTTTCATCCTTAGCCTGAGTCCTAAACCGAGCGTACTATCCAAACCGTGGAAGATATGCTCCGTTCATGCGTAATTGATATTGGCGGCAACTGGGATTCGCACTTACCCTTGGTAGAATTCTCATACGATAACAGTTATCACGCCAGTATTCAAATGGCTCCACTTGAAGCATTGTATGGTCGTAAGTGTCGTTCGCCTATTTGTTGGCATGAGATCGGAGACTCTCAAATCACCGGTCCCGAACTTAACAAGAGACAACGGACAAGATTCTACAAATACGTGATAATCTCCTCAAAGCTCGAAGCCGACAAAAGAGTTATGCTGACAAAAGACGCAAGCCTTTGGAATTCAACATAGGTGATAACGTACTTCTCAAGGTATCCCCTTGGAAGGGGTGTTGTTCGATTTGTTAAGAAAGGCAAACTCACTCCCGCTACGTAGTCCTTTCCATGTTATCGAAAGGATTGGCAAGGTTGCGTATCGACTAGATCTACCTCAAGAGCTCAACAAGTTCATCCCGTCTTCCATGTTTCTAATCTCAAGAAATGTCTAGCTGAAGAAGGACTTCAAGTTCCACTCGAAGATCTTCAAATCAATGAGACATTGCATTTCGTGAAAAAACCAGTCGAAATCATGGACCGAGGAATCAAACAATTGAGGCGCAGTCGAATTCCTATCGTCAAGGTTCGATGGGAAGACAAACGTGGCGCTGGATTTACTTAGGAAATCGAGAGTGATATGAAACTAAGTATCCGCATCTCTTCGTTGCATCTTCCTAAATTTCGGGACGAAATTTCCAAAAGTAGGGGAGACTGTAACGCCCAACGTTTTCATACTTCCATATTTAGAAAGCTCGTGTTGTATTTCTATTTTGGAAATCTTTGTATCTTGTATTTGTTCTTTCATTGTAATCTTTGTAATCGTTGTAAACCGGAGACTTGAATCATAATGAAAACTCGAATTTATTCCTATTCATGTTATACTTATTCGTAATCATTTTATACTTATACTTAATCATACATTCATGCTTGATAATCGTAAATGTGAGACAATTTGAAAATACTGATAGTCATACCTTGTGCAAGACTTATTCGTGATTTTTAAACTTGATTGTATTGTTTTATTCATATGTGAACCTTGGACCATGATCATTATGCTTAAAAGTCTTAATATGGCCCAAAAATACGTTTTATATAACATTCATGCAAGGCCCAATCAACTAAACAAAAAAATAAAAAAATTGGCTCCTGACCTGGTCTTGCGGACCGCAGAGAACCCCATACGGTCCGCATGGGGTCTCGGCGGGCACCAGGTTTGAACCCTCGCGGGTTTAGCAGAATCCCACCATTTCCTTCTTCTCCAATGGCCTTAAACCTCATTTAAACCCTCCCAAACTAACCCTAATCTTCCCCTATGAAACCGAAGTGCTCACCACACATTTTTACACTTTTACAACTCTCTAATCTCTCTCAAATCACTCTCAGTCTCTTGCAACTTCTGAATTCGGCAGATTCATCATATCTTACAAAAGTGAGCATAACTTGCTCATTTCTTAAGCATTTCACTTGATTCTTATTCCTATGAACTTGGATAAACTTAGGTTTGATTCCACGGATTCTCCTTGAGAAGCCAGACCTATATATTCACCTAAAGGGCTCCAAACTTTCTGTTTTATAGAAATCTTCTTAAAACTTATTAATACATCAACCAAACTTGTGTTCTTGTGCTCCTAGTCAAGCTTATGATTAGTGAAGCCTAACCAAGCTGTTAACATGAACTAAGAGCTGTTATAACACCCTAAACTTTCTGTTTTCAATGAGCTTTAAGCTCACAAGTGTTGCAAGTCTTGACTTGTTCTTGTGTGACTAACTTGGTTAGCTTGGGCTATCCTACACCTAAGTCCACACAACACTTGATGATTTCTCATTCATCCTAAGTAGCTTGCTAGTTGAAAGTAACACAACCCTATCTAGCCTTCGACGTGTGTCGACGCCGGCTCACCGGGTTGTAGATTACTTGGCTACTTAGTGTATAGTAACATATATATCATTTCTTTATTATTCTTGTACTTGTTCTTGACTCTCCTTGTTGTCTATGACAACTTGTTTAGTGGTGAACTCATAAGAGGTTCCTAAATGGATGGTTATACCACCTACCTCCTATATGAATTATATGATATCCTTGAAGGACTTATGATATAACTATTATTATCTACATAATATATATATATATATATATATATATATATATATATATATATATTACGTACTTAAACCGAAACCTTGATATTGACTACATAATCATGTGTCAAGTTAATAGGTTTAATCACTAAAGTATATGGTTCCTCGTTTAGATTCTAATAGGTGTTACAACCTATGAAATCACATAAACCCTAACGGGTTCCCATAATGTCAAACGAGTGCTAGACCTTAGTGAGTATTTTCGTATACTTTATTTGTATGCATTATTCCAAATCCCGAATCTTCCGTTATCATTCCAGTGCTCACACCTACGTTTTCCTCTTGTATGATAACTCGGTGTTCCCCGTCAACCAAACAACTACTTCACAGAACTAACAAGTCGGAAAGCTTGCAAAACTTGAGTACACTCGACCCACTTTTCGTTTACCACTTTTTGGGTGTAACATGTTTACCATATATAAAATCACAATATTCAACTTTATGAAATGCACAAAACAATCCAATATTCATGAATGCCTTGATACGTTACTTGTTGCTTATATCTTGGACCATTCGTATGTGATACCATAGTCATTAGCTTATCTTAAACCTTCATTTGACATGTAAAGCGCTATAGGAGTAACGCACCACCTCACTCGTGAAATCTAGAGGCAATGTTAAAATATCGTGATTCGTGTTAACAAGGGGTTTGACTAGAAATAGTGCATGCCATGTATAATGCTCTCGTATAAACTTAGTTCATGTAGATTCGTTTTAAACTTTATTCGTATACATATGCTTATGCTTAAACTTGTGTACTCATCTTTGCTTTTGCATTGAACGCTATTTTAAAACATGTTACTGGTTGATGAAGATGATGCTGTGAAACCAAGTAGCGTTGAGACTAGATACACATATAGACATTTAGGTTTATTGTGGTTGTATCAAATTTTGTCATATTGATGTTGTTATTTGAAATTCCCTTGTATTGTAATCTTTTTTGTCCCCCTCGATTTTTCCGCCATCGGTTGGGGTGTGACACTATACGGCCTTAGGTAAGCCCGAGGGCATGGTACCAACGGTTTGCTACTTACATCATGAAGTGTGGTTTCAAAAGCAGCATCAATGACACATCTCTTTTCATTATAAGCATGGCTGTCAAATGGCTTATCTACTACTGTACATAGACGATATATACTAACCGCTTCAAATAATGATCTACTCAAACGCATCATACACTCTTTATCTACTGATTTTAAAATGACAGATTTAGGCGATTTACATCACTTTCTTAGAATCACGGGTGAAAAAAGAAACATGAAGGTCTCTTCTTATCGCAATCCTCTAATGCTAACAGGAATTTTATCTCAAGCTCATATGTCAAACTGCAAGCCGGTATCAACACCTGTTAAAATCGGCTTTAAATTAAGTGCAACTATAGGTGACCCGGTCTTCGACCCCTCTCTTTATCATAGCCTCATAGGTGCACGACCCACGTGAACCGCACATGCAGCTCCTCAAGCGTATTCTACGCTACATCAAAGGTAGACTACACCTCGGCCTACAAATTTTGCCATCTTAATTCCAATACCATATCCGCCTACAAAGACGCGGATTGGGGAGGTTGTCCCCACTCACGTCGGCGATTTTCGGTTATTCTGTATTCCTCAACAGCAATTTAGTATCATGGTCTTTGAAGCGTCAACCAACAATCTCAAGATTAAGTGTTGAAGCCGGGTATAGCGGAGTGGCTAATTCCGTCGCTGAAGTAACCTGGATTAGAACCTTCTTCTAGAACTTCATGTTCCCATTCGTCATGCAAGCATCATCTATTGTGACAACATCTCAGCGTATACTTGTCAGAAAATCACGTACAACATCGACCACCAAAGCACGTTGAGATGGATTCGCGAAAAGGTTCGACTTGGTGACATTCGTGTCCTACACATCCCTGCCGAGCACCAATACGCAATATTTTTACTAAGGGCTTACGAAGCAATTATTCGTCTGTTTTTTCCAGTTTATGCCTTCGATAAGCTACAGCTCCAACTACGGGGGAGTGTCAACCGATAATAGCTTAAGAGATATTACTGTTGTTTATCTTGCAAATATTCGTATATCTTATGCATAGCTCAAACAACAGCAAAAGGCCACATTAAGAATGCAAGACCTGCAAATGACACACAAATACTTTTCAAAAAAGGGACTTTTCAAGTAAATCCTAACTATATCAAATAATACCAAAATAAGTAATATATAATATATGTTTCCTTACCTTGATATCTCGTTACCCTATATATCTCGTCAAGATTAACCTTTCTGACTTATCAGGTAGACACTGCAAGCAAAACCAAATTACTACAAAAGTAAGATTAATAAAGACAATGAGTTGAATCTCAAAAACTGGTTGTTACCATATAACAGCCAAGATCCAAATTAGAAATCATTTGTTTCGTACTTGTCTTGGTTCACATCAACACTTATGGTTCTCTTAGCTCCACATGATCTCGAACTCTCGCTACTTAGGGTACATGTAAAAACAAACTATGGTCATTATGATTGGGGCTTAACTGACATAATCTGTTCAAAACCATTAAGTAGGATTTAAAATTAACAAAATTAAAAAGCTGATACGGACTATCCACCTTAACCCGTTAGACCCACGTTCACGTGCAAGCTCTTGCCACGTTTAGAAATACCAGACACGTTTACTTTACTTTGCATTGTTTTTGTTTTGTTTTATGGTTAAATATTCCCATGTTTACATTGGTAGTTTGCATGATCATCTACATGATCCTCCACGTTTCCCTTTTATTAGCATGCACTGTGTATTTAATGACCTTTTAATGAATGAAAAGGCATAGAAGAAATTTGAATTAAGTCTTTACTTTTACATTGGATTTTGTTCGAACATGAAGACCACCGGTCTCAAACACGGTACTATCAGTTGGTGCTTTCATTCTTCGTCTTCACCTCCCAACATGCAGCCGCCTGTGAACTCACCTCCGATAACCCTTCCACAGATGAATTGCTTACCTCCCTCGCATGCTAAACAACATACATGACACATATCATATCGCGAGTCCAACAAAACTCCCTCATATGATAGCAAACTCCACTCCTAAGAGTACTGTAGGAATTGTGGATGGACAGATCAAAAAGCTACTATGAACAGGAACATAATCAAAGTATTGTAATGATACTAAACGAGAGCTATAACATACTTGTCAGCTTGATGACTGACCCAAACATGAGTACTGAGCTTTCCAGCTGATTAATAAACTAAATTTCGAGGACGAAATTCTTTTAACCGGGGGAGACTGTGAAAAATGTGAAAATCTCGGTAACCCCTAATGTCCTCGATAACATAACCTAAATCAAAAAACAATTAGACTTGTGATGATTTTGAGTATAGAAACGTGTTAATACATGAATTCTAGAACGTACTACATGGACCAGTAGTTATGATGTGTGCGAGGATTCACATAAACCCTAATTTGACGCAGTGTGTTACTTAGGTAACAGTGCGCAATCGTGAATAGCGACTCTGGAAACACGAATTGGCTAATACATGAACTATAGTGTATAACATAGATGCGTTAGCAGACAAATTCAAATTATGATGCTTGTAGTGATGCCTGAGTAATTACGATGAATTAAATCCCGATTGTCGAAGCATGAATTAGTAACTATAATGAAACGATATTGATCATGCCTTAGATGAATCCGAGGGTATGTTATAGTTAGTGTGTGAACAATATTGACCAACAGTGCGATATTGATGCCCCAGTGTGCTAAAAACAGTTAAACGGGGGATTTCCGTTTAATAATGCGTAAACCGTATCATAACGATTTTGATACAAACGAAAGTACCGTGAATGATTCTAAGAGTACAAAATTTCTTAGACATACTACATAGACCACAACCTAGGGTTTGAGACCTTAACAAATAGGGGCACGTCAAACGAGGCAGTCTCCGGTTAACGAAACGCCTTTGATTTATCGCACACTAGAACAACCAAACATGTATTGTACAGTCAGTCAAGCCTAAAAACACTTATATAACACTAATATAAGGTATTTTAAGAAAAAATATCAAAGCGTTCAGGTTCTCGTCGATGGTGGGTTCGGTTTTCAAAAACAATAAAAACCGCACAAAAAACGCACGAAAAAGAGTCGTTTAGCGAACCGAGGGCGCATTTAAGACCCGATTATGAGCCTAAATGTTAAAATACATCTAATTCTAATCAATAAGCCAAAAAACTGCCTTTGACCAGGCCAAAGAGGTTTAGAACCTCCCACAAAGTTTCGATCGCTGTTTAAACCCCTTTATTTGTCATTTTCTTTCATTTCAACAACTTTCACACATTCTCAAACACTTCTACAACCCTATAAAACCTTCCTACCTACTGATATCATGTAATCATACCAAGAACACAAAAAATATTGAGGTATTTTCATAGTTTTGATTGGCATTTTATTGAGTTTTCATGTCTAAATCATGTTTTTGACAAAAAAAAGTATTTAATCCATGAACACTTGATGTTCTTGAGGTTCAAAGGATATTATAACATGAATATGGTGTAATAAGATCACACATGGTGTTTGGTATGCCAAACATCGGATTAGGATTCATAAACACAATTTATTCGATACTTTACGAACAAATCAAACCCTAATCGAAAAAAAGATTATAAGGTTTGATCGGTGGGATTAAATGAATATTTTTGTGGAATATAATGTATAGGTACTATACAAGAAAGAAGTCAGGCTTTGGAAGCGTAGGAGTCGCTTGAATCATCACGACTTGCTATGTATATATTCCAAAAAACGAATTTAGGGGTTACAAACTTGGTTTATAGCATAACTTTTTCGTGGGTATTGTTCGAACTTGAAATTTTGCAGGTTGTTATACATGGTGAAAATAAGCTCTCTGTAATTTTATAATTTTCTGAATTTTTAGTGATTTTAATGAATTTTTTCATTGTTTAAAGGAAATAAATTCAGGGAAATATGAAACGACTTCATAAATCATAAAAAAAATTAAAAGGATGTTTAGTTTGACATGGATAACTTTCTGGGTAAATACGAAGACCATTGGCTAAGTTTTAACATGCTTTTAAAAATCGATTTTTGCGAAGTTTCATCAGCCGGAAACCAAGTTTAAAAAATTCAGAAAAATCTTAATTTTTTCTGAGGAGTTCTTGGATATATCAGAAGGTTTCTGTAAATTTGAGAATTTTTAAAAATCGTATGATCATAATTTATCGGTTAAATACAATTTTAAAGAGAATTAATTAACATTAATAAATTTATTTAATAAATTCTGAGAATATTTTTCTTGAAATATACATATTTTTACAAAAAATAAAGATTTTCATAATTTTATTAAATGTACCCAATTGTTTACAAATATGTGAAAGTTAAAATATATAATTATGATCAAAACTCGCCAAATAATCGTTTAACGAACCTTCCGGAACTAATGAACCGACCGATAGCGTAATTGACAATAATTGGAAATTCGGAGTAATTCCGGACTATTCCTAGGTAAATTGGGTAATCGGGGGACATTACACGCTAGTTGGGGAAATCCTTGACGACAAAACGGAAACAAAAATTTGAACGAGTTAGACCCGGGTAACGCCCGAACTTCCTTAATGGACAACAAATCATTTTAAAATCTAAACAATATGGGACATCCGGTATGATCAGTCACTTGCCCGAACATCTAGAACAGATAATCGTGACTGGCACGAAAACGGTGCACGAAAGCCAAACACAATTTTGGCACTAAAATAGTACCCATCGCCCAACTGTTATGCTATAAGTCCATTCTTAATGAATATTCTCATCCGAGCTTATGATATATCAACTACCGACTCGGGAACTGTTTTCCGACAATAATCCAAAGATTACATATGCAACTAGTATCCTCACCAGTATAGAAAAACTTGTTCATACTTTGATAAGAGAGTATGGTTGTGAGTGTGGGAGCCATACGTTAGTTATTTAAAATCTTACTATAATCATATCATGAAGCATGGTCATGAAACTATTATGTCTGAGTTTAAGTGGATGACAGTACCATTAATCGACTTTGACTATTATCTAAAATGTTATCTAATTAAACAAAAGTGTGAATTAGTTGAACTATATACTTATATGATCTTTTTATGCATTATACTCACAAAATATTTTATTTTTTATAAAGTTTTGTCTTTCTTTTGAAAATTATAAAATCTAAAAATATTTGAATTTTGGAAATATTTTCAAAAATTGCAAACTTTAATAATAATAATAATAAATTGGTGTGTTTTGATATAAATTTATGAAAATATAAATAGATTTTTTGAGTGTTTTAGTATAAATTTTTTAAAAGCAAAAAATATATTCTTTGAAACTTCCTTGTGTAAACAAACATTTTTGACATCGGTGCTGTTTGTTTTTTCAGAGGTAAAACGTCTGCAGTCTGCGGACGACATCTGCAGACATCTGTACCGAAAGAGGTGACTAAACCTTTACAGAAGACTTGTTTGGTTTTTAACTTCTGCAAGCAACCAACAAATTTCTGAACTTTAACACCAAAATACAACAATTCTCACACAAGGCGTAACCAGATTCCAATTGATTTTCTCTGAAGATTATACACGATTATACATACCTGTGCACAAAACTCCTGATGCCTGATTATTTACACCAGCCGATGTTCATCATTCAGCCTCTATAGCCATAATTACAACCTGTAACAAGATTTCCTAACCTTAATTAAGACAAAATGGCGATAAAGATATTACTGTTTGTTTGAGGAGATGACCGATTGCTGCTTGATATGGAGGGAGATGATGGATTGCTGCTTGCTGTTGAGGGAGGAGAGGAGAGGGTGGACGGGGTGAGGTGGCGGAGATGGAGAACGGCGGTGGGAGGGTCGACGTGGTTAGGTGGCGGAGATGAAGAACGGCGGTGGGAGGGTCGACGAGGTTAGGTGGCGGCGATGGAGAACTGAGGTGGGAGGGTCGACGGGGTGAGATGGCAGTGATGGAGAACGGCAGTGGGAGGTGGCGGCGATGTGGAGAGTGCCGTCAGTGGTAGGTGGAGGAGGAGAAGGTGTTAGGGTTTTTGTGGAGGACCACCTGTGTTTTGAAAATAGGGGAGGAGAAGAGCTTAGAAGACCACAATCCACATCTGCATCAAACAGAGCTCTTGCGGAGCTTTTTTACTGAAAGGTATTCGAAAAAACAAACAATCTTCAGACTAAAGTTCTGCGCGTGGTTTGCGTGACACAGACATAAGAGACCTGAAGATGTTTTCTTAAAAAACAAACACCACCTAAGAAAATTTGAAGTGAAAAAATTTCTAAGTGGAAAAGATGAAAATTGAAACTAATCAGAAGTAAATTTGCTTTAGAAAGCAAATCTAGTTATAAGTGAACCTAGGAGGTATTTATATTGGATTTTGACTTGTTCACCAAATACTTTACAAAAAGCGAATTTAACAAAAAAACAAATCTAGTTTAAATGAAAAAGCAAAACTAGCTTCAGTCTTGATTTTTCAAGCTTGAGACATGCGATTTGATTCGATTTCTCACTAGATCTAGACAACTACATCTAAGCTTAATCTGTTGAAATTTGAAGAACTTTGAACCGAGCCTTGGAATGTTGAGATTATAAGTGTTAAATTTTTCTAGGTGGTTTTAAGTGATAAAAATGGTTTTATATGATAAATCGGTGATGTATGTTGTGTTTGTACGAATCGATTCGGGCAAAAACGTTGAGAAATTATAAGTTAGGGTTTTGAACTATTTGAGAAGCGAGCAAAACTAGAATCGCTTATCTACTAGCTTCGCGTGCATAAAAAGCAAACCTACATGACAAAATTTCTAACATGGAAATCTTTCCATGTTTTGCAGGACTGGCACGAACTTTCAAACCATTACACAACCAAATAGCTATATTGGATCTAGAATTGCTAGAAGCTAAAGACTTCATAGAGATAATCGCGTTTTCAACAGATCAAGGATTCACTATGCTATTTGAATACTTCTGGAGATATGTTGGATTCATAATGAAAGATTCTGTAAAGATGCAAGCTATACCGTAGGGTTGATCCGCTAGTGTTTAGTACACGTGTTGATAATGAACTTGTGGATATCTTAATGGTTACAATTAGGGAAGTTTTGAGGTTCGGGATGATACGAATGACAGAACAAAATTCCCAAGAAGCATGGTAATGGATGCTTTCAAAGAATGATCTACAAGGGTAATCTAAGCAAGGTTCAACATCATATGAGTGGAGATATCTCATGCATATACTCATTTGCTGCTTGTCTTCAAGAAAAGCAGGAACCATAATCGGCTTCAGGGAAAGCCAAATAAAACTTTTGCTTT
The DNA here is from genome assembly GCA_947069175.1 of Scalesia atractyloides. NCBI lineage: Eukaryota > Viridiplantae > Streptophyta > Magnoliopsida > Asterales > Asteraceae > Scalesia > Scalesia atractyloides. The sequence continues at coordinate 35,651,815 of CAMTDV010000025.1, forward strand.
GGGCTTCACTCCTCCAAGGGCCTCCAATTTAAAAAAAAAAAAAAACATATATTGCTTTTGGTATAGGTGTACCAAGGGGAAAATGAGATATTATTTTTTGTTATTGGTTTACAAAGGGGCAAAAATGAGCTTCAGTCACTACAATTAAACGCAATATAATTTTTGAGAATCCAACTTTATATTTAATGATTACCGGAAAATTTATTTTCTTTTATCTTCATATAATATGATGGTTAGGTACAAGTATTATGTGTTAGCAAAACCAGGTTAGTTAAATCTTCAATCTTTTTAGAGCTATATGAATATACCTTTATGTGATAATCTTCTGTTAAATTCATATAACAATAACCCCACTAACTAGTTTCTTTTTACAAAACATCAGTATAATATATAGAAATACCACCACATACTTGATATAAATTGACAAAAATCAGTTAAAAACCAGAAAGGGCCATGCATTTAGAGTTCGCTTTAGGCCTCAAAAAACATGAGCCGACCTTGGTGGGGACTGATGGTATAAAATTAGCACTTTAATCAGCAATGTAACAACCCGCCTCTTCGCAAGCTCATCACTCTCGTTACGCCTCGCACCAGAGATTCGAATCATAATGTAACCTAAATCGCTTACTACGCTATATCGCATATTTTCGCATCACATCACATTTCACAACGCTTACACTCATATCACACTCGCTAAATACTATAAACTTTGCGTGAAGTTTCCAAGGCTATCTGCTCGCTTAAACTACAACGCGACTCTCGCAAGACTTGGGAACAAAGCCGCATGCTACCTCGCTTACTTATAGAATCTTAACTTAATTTAATCGATTAATACGCTTAACGCTTTGCTAAAAAGCTTAATATATCTATCTAATACGAACCGAATCATCAATCGGGCGCCTAACGCGAAAATAACAAACTAATCTTAGCCAATAGACCAAGTTCGCCCGAACTTGTCCAGACCACCATTGATTTTAAATTATTACGTTTTCGATTTGTCGCTTTTCGCTTACCGCTTTATCGCTTTCATCTTGCTATGTTATATGCACAACTCGCACAGCCATCACAATCCAAAACAAGAGCTAATACTCGCAACATAATTAAATCCTAACAACCCTCTTAACTGCGTCCTCGTGTTTACCGCAATTATATACATATACATATCTAAATATATACATATATATAGTATATGATTACACGTGCTTATGTGAATACGTGAGAATTTAGGAAATATGTGTTTTCCTATGTGGCTCCTATGTGAATCTTAGAAATACGTGTTACTATAACAAGTTTTTAACGCGCTAAATCGCATCACAATTACAAATCATTATGATCGAATCTCATCCCAAATCTCTTTGTTCAGATGTCTTCGAACGCTTCCAACTCTCGACGTCAAGCTCGAAGGAACTCCGACAAGAGGATTGCTTCGCTTGTGGCCAAGGAAATGGCCAAGGTCATTCCTCAAATCATCACCCAAGTTCAAGCCCTCAGCAACTCTCAAACATCGGAAGACTCTAAGTCTAGCGCAACGAGTCTACTTTCTCCTACAAGCAATTCAAGGCCTGTGACCCGATGGGCTTCATAGGTGAAGGAAGTGTATCCCAAATGCTCCAGTGGTTTGATGCCATCGAGGTTACCCTTCGTCAGAGTGGGTACCCTGAGCATTTTCATACCACACGCGCTACCGAGTATTCCAATCCCGAGCACTCGACTAGTGGACAGCCGAGCGCATCAAACGTGGAAATGATGCAGCTTACGCGCTATCATGGGAAGAATTGAAAGAACTTATGAAAAGAGAGTATTGCCCTCCCCACAAAGTCCAAAAGCTCGAGAACGAATTCTGGAAAATCAAGCAAGTCGAAGGTGAAAACGCCGGCCTCACAACAAGGTTCAAACAGCTTAGCATTATTTGCCCTAGCCAAGTCGACACTCCTGAAAAGGCAATCAAAAAGTACATACGTGCTTTGCCGGAGTGCGTGGGCGATTTTTTCGAAGCTGGAAGACCGGCTACCATCGAAGAAACCTATCAGTTAGCCGCAGAAATCAACGACAACCGAGTCTTGGCCGGATTTTTCTCCAAGGATTCCACCAAGAAGCTGAACCAAGCTACTATTGAGCTGTCCAACGACGACGACGAAAGCTGCCGCCGAGCCAAGCCGCAAGAGAAAGAGCTCGAGTTTCAACTACTCCGCTACTGAGTCGCTCAACCCTGAACCTCCACAGACGGTTGCACCTCTTCCAAGGCGTGCCTACACTGGACCTCACCCCCAGTGTCGGATGTGTACTTATCACCACCGGGCCTGTCACACCCCGACCTGCAGCGGAAAAAGGTGATCGGGGCATGATTGGATTTTCATCAAAGCTCATGACATTTATTATAATGTTTCATATTTATTATTACAATATTAAAGAAGATCACACAATCAAATCAAACAAGTACAACATGTCCTATACATCTTTCTAGACTTCATTATTTTTCTTCTAAGGCATTTTCCTATGTGTTCCTTGCTTCATCCTGTCCACCTGTATCATGTGTAAAAATGGTTTTTGGATCAACAAAAGTTGGCGAGTGAACCTTGTTAGAAAACATTTATTATTTATTTCTTGTTGTATTTAATATGGAAAAATTGTGCAATAATCATATGTGAGCAAACGTAAATAAACATACAATAACAATAACCATAACAAACAATAACATACAATAACAAACCACCTTGCATGAATATATAACATGAATGACAATGTAAATGTTAGCAACGTCTCGTTCACGCTCATAGGTAATGGGGAACGGCTCACGCTCATAGGTAATGGGGAGCAGACGGCCTATGATGAAATATATGTGCGATCAAGGCTCAATCAAACAGAGCCGATCGTATGTTGGCAACGCCTCGTTCACGCTCATAGGTAATGGGGAACGGCTCACGCTCATAGGTAATGGGGAGCGGCGGCCTATGTTAACGTATGTACTGAAAATGATAAATTTAATCTAAACAATAACCACGCAAACAGTTGATACATGTTGAATACACATTTGATCATGGATATGATGGATGCACAAGTGTTTAAATGTAATAAATAATAAGACACATGATACACCCCAAAAACTGATTAAAACGGGGAATTTGTAGAGATTCACTCACATTGGGTGCGTTCGTTTGAAGATGTTGAATGCGCACGAGTTTAGAGGAGTGATCGACGAGGAATAACTAACCTAATTAAAAACGAAAAGGTACGGTAAATAAGTGGATTTTATTAACAATTTTAATAGGATTTTTGGATATATTTTTGTGAGTTTAAGGCTATTTTCTAACTTTAAAAACGTTATTTTTAAGTATTTTTAATTGATTTTTAAATTAAATAAATAAATAAAAATAATAAAAAAATGTTGACTTTTGACCGTTGACCATGACTGTTGACCGTTGACCGGTTCAGTTGTGAATATTATTGCACTGAGTGAGACTCGAACCCGTGACCTCCCGTACACGTGCACGCAGCTCTACCAACTGAGCTACGTGTCTAACCCGAAATATTTCTGTTTTTAGTTATATTTATATACTATTTAACTTAATCCGAAAATCATTTATTTAAAAAGGATTTAATCGTATCAAACCGGTGATCTCCACAGGTCTCGAACCCGGGACCTGTGGTTTAGTTTGGCACATAGTCCACCGCTGGACTGTGTGTCTAACCTGGTAAATATTCCGGTTTTTATTATACTAAACATCTTACTGTGAGTTAACCCGGTTCAGTTTTAAGAAAAAACATTTTTATTTCTGAGGATAGGGTCGTGATAGGAATCGAACTCGAGACGTATGTGTATTGTTTGCACACAGTCCACCGCTGGACTGTGTGTCTAACCCGTTCATAATATTGATTTTAATTAATCTTATAACATAAACGACTTCGTCTTCTTCGGTCAAGAACACAGACAATGATTAATCAATTGTTTCATGCTTAATTCGATTAACGGAAATTATCAGCGATTGAAATGCAATGGACGGAGAGGGTTTGGGGAAAAATGTACCGAATCAGATGTCTTTCTCAGAACTCCGGCAAGGATTCGTCGGCTCTGTTTGTGAACTTTATCTGTTCGGATCAAATAACAGTTTGATTGATTAGATATGAAATTGAACTACTGAGCAACGATTATCAATAGGTTTAAATGATCATACCGGCTCACGGCGTGATTCTGGAAATTTCAGAAGTTTTCCGGCGAAAGCAGAATTTCCGACAACGTCGTCTGGGATTGATTCTGGGTGATGGATTGATGTTAGTAATGGTTTAACAATGGAATGAAACAGAAAGAGTCGAGGTATTTACCGTTTTGATGTGAGTCTCGGTTTTCCGGCGAAAGTCCGGTGATGGCAGAAAAGTTCCGGCGAGTGAAATTGCGTCGAGAATTGGTGTGATTTTGAGCGAAAAGATTACCAGAGGCTAGGGTGTGTATTTATGGGAAAGAATATCGATGAATTGGGTCCGATTTCTGTCTTGATTCGTTGGTCAATTATTCTCCGGCGGTTATGACTGATGTCGCGGAACTGGACATCGGTTATAACCGATGTAAGAGTTAATACGCACCCTCGGTCAAAAGAAACCGACAATAATTGGCGAAGTCGTCGGGATTTCCGGCGACTGCGAATTGGGCGCGCCGTTTGACTATTTTGAATTCGAGTTTTGTTATTTGAATTAATTGTTTCGATATATCACTAAAGAACACAAGTGGCGGAGTGGTTTGGTGGATGAGAGTTAAAGCTTTGAGGTTCCCGGCTGACCCGAATTCGACCCCGGCAGCCGGTTTTTCTTTTTAATTATTTTATTTTTACTTTTTAACAATTATAGTTTATAAATTCTAATTTTTTTATTAATTATGTATCGTTTAAAATTAAAATAAGTCATAAATAAGCAATAAAAATTTAAAACTGATTGTTCGATTAATAAACGAAGCGGGTTTTGAAAACCCGTTTTTCGACGGATGTTACAGGGTCGAAGCCAGCTGCCGCTACTGCATCAACTGCGAGTTATATGGCCATTACACCAGCGACTGCCGCACAGGACCGCGACAACCCGAGATGCTAGCACTTCCCGTACCAGAGGCACCAGCAGCCGCAGTCCCAGCAGAAGAAGACGTTGACATCAACATCGACCAGGCACAGGACGACGTCCTCGATGGTACACATTTCGACGCTATTACTTATGCTTTATAATTATCCTATTATTCGATGTTGCTTCAATATACGACGACGTCTTTCTATCTCGAGTCCTCGCACTTAGTCTAAGCGCACACACTAGCTTTTATTACTAATGTTATATAGTATATCACGATATAATGCGTTTTTGCCCCTACTATGTGCCTTTAAAACAAGTTACGATAAACATGCAAACACCAAACTAATCACGGGTGCACACGGGATTATTTTGGGGTCTGCACGGGGATCGTAATGAGTTCTAATGGTACCCTAACGTTAAAAGCATGGTTAAAACGTGGTGGATACGCCGATGGTACTTCCTATACATAAGCGTTTTAACCATGTCGTCAAAGCGCGACACCTATCCACGGGACGGAGGCGGTGTGGTTGAAGCATGGTGGATACGCCGCTGGTACTTCCTATATATAAGTGCTTTGCCATGCTAACAAACTTCCGTGGAGACGTGCCATGTGTAGTTGAACGTTATTAGACCTTCTATATTATGATGATTATTTTCACACGCAAAACTCCTCCGCAAGGGCGTAACATCTCATCGCTTCCTCGATCGCGCAAACGCTAGATACCTCGCGAATCTACAGCAACGCAATCGCACTATCGCAGGGATCTACCTCACATCGCTTATCGCTTATCGCTTACCGCTTACCTCTTATCGCTTATCGCATATCGCCTATCGCCTATCGCTTATCGCTTATCGTTTTTCCATCTCGATGCTCGAACGCTATCTCTTCGCGTATCGTCTTTGCTTCGTGACGCTTTAACGCTTATCGCATCCCTCGTTCTTACCGCTTCGCTATTCCAATCGTCAATCTATCCATGCCATGTCGGCACACATGACATCACTCCACGGGACGGGGGTGGTATGGCTAAAACATGGTGGATACGCCGCTGGTACTTCCTATATATAAGTGTTTTAGCCATATTAACAAACTTTCATGAAAGGATGCGGTTCTACGTTATTCAAGCCTCATAATTTCTTGGTCCAACCCTTCACCACCTGGACCAAGGATACCGAAATCTATCCATATCGCGTCAACACACCTGACATCGCCATGAGACGGAGGCAATATGGCTAAAACATGGTGGATACGCCGCTGGTACTTCCTATATATAAGTGTTTTAGCCATATTAACAAACTTTCGTGGAAGGATGCCATGTGGAGTTCGACGCTGACTAAACTTTTTGATACCGTTAAATTTTATTTTTACCTTACATTTTGAAAACAAATGGAAATTTTTCTAAATGCTATGATTTTCATTAAAACCTTTTGGACAAGTAAAATCCTTCTCACGACGTGAGTGTAAATCGACTCAACCTAACGCCGCTCATAAATAGAGTTTCCTTCAAAAGCCTTTTTGTAATAGTTTAACAAAAAAATTTCGAAACTTAAAAACATTTTTGAATCGCCAGCTCGTAAGTTATCAACCGCAAGTCAATTAATTCGTTCTTATTCATCGACTTTTTACACTTCGAGACGCTTTCACTCGTTAGCACTCGACCAACCGCTCGTTCATTCTCGGCTTACACTACCACTATCTATCGCTATCTATTCGTGTCAATTCTTAAGTCTTCCTTTCGAATAAATTTCGGGACGAAATCTCCTAAAGTAGGGGAGACTGTAACAACCCGCTTCCTCGCAAGCTCGTCACTCTCGTTACGCCTAGCACCAGAGATTCGGATCATAATGTAACCTACATCGCCTACTACGCTATATCGCATATTTTCGCATCACATCGCACATCACAACGCTTACACTCATATCGCACTCGCTAAATACTATAAACCTTGCGTGAAATTCCCAAGGCTATCTACTCGCTTAAACTACAACGCGACTCTCGCAAGAGTTGGGAACAAAGCCGCATTCTACCTCGCTTACTTATTGAATCTTAACTTAATTTAATCGATTAATATGCTTAACGCCTTGCTAAAACGATTTATATACCTAGCTAATACGAACCGAATCGCCGAATGAACGCTTAACGCGAAAATATCGAACAAAACTTTGCTAATAGGCCAAGTTCGGCCGAACTTGTGCATCACAAGTTCGCCCGAACTTGTCCAGGCCACCAGTGTAACATCCGTTGAAAAACGGGTTTCCAAAACCCGCTTCGTTTATTAATCGAATAGCCAGTTATAATTTTCGTTGCGTATATATTGTTCATTTTAATTTTAAACAATACATAATTAATAAACATTTTAGAATTTAAAAACTATAATTAATAAATAATAAAAACAAGTGAAGATAAAATAGAAGGAGGCTGCCGGGTTTCGAACCCGGGTCAGCCGCTTCAACAAACAAACACTACACCACTCCGCCACATGACTCCTTTGTGTAATTACTGAAACAAATAATACTTAAATTAAAACTCGAAATCAAAATCCGGAAATCAGCGCGCCCAATCCGCAGTCGCCGGAAAGACCGACGATTTCGCAAATCACGACCGTTATCTTTGACTGAAACGCGTGAACTAACTTCGACATCGGTTATAACCGATGTCTAACCCCCAATTCCAGTCGTAACCGCCGGAAAAGTTTTGACCGCGAATCAAGATCAAAATTCGGACTCAATTCATCCTGATTCTTCCCTATAAATACCCACCCAAACCTCTGGTAATCTTTTCGCTCAAAATCGCACAATCTCTCGAAGCTTTAGCACTCGCCGGAGATATTCTGCTTTTCGCCGGACTTTCACCGGAAAACCGAGACTTACACCAAATCGGTAAATTTCTCGACTCTTTTGTTTGCAATCCATTATTAGACAAGTATTAACATAAATCGTTCAACCAGAATCCGTCTCAGACAACGTTGCCGGGAATTTCTGCACTCGCCGGAAAATCACTGGAAATTCCGAAGTCTCACTGTCAACTGGTACAATCATCTAAACCCCCTATCACTTGTTCAGTAACTTAATTGCACAACTCATTGATCAAAACTATTAATTGATTCACTCAGACCGAAGTCACCAAACAGAGCCGACGACTCTTGCCGGAAATCTGAGAAAAACATTCTGTTCGGTACATTCGATTCCGTAACCCTCTTTATCCATTTCATTTCAATCAATTATATGTTCGATGACCGATTTAAACAAGAACAGTCGGACATCGTTGTTCTGTGTCTTTACAAACGAAGAAGACAAAGTCGAACATGTGTATAAGTTTAATTAAAACTGAATATTTAACCGGGTTAGACACACAGTCCAGCGGTGGACTGTGTGCAATCATAACACGCATGTCACGGGTTCGAATCGCACACGTTACCGAATTTCAGAATTAAAATCAACATTTTTACAACTGAATCGGATCAGGTCACCGAATGTTAATAAGTATAGTTTAATCCATAAGTTAAACAGATATGACGCACAACCCAACTGGTTGGGCTGTGCGCACTTGAACCGAACGTCCCGAGTTCGACTCCGGGTCGCTGAAGTCGGTTCGGCCATTTTAAATCGTTTTAATATAAACCAAATAAAATAACAGTTAATTAGTATATATATATAATTAAAACGAAGAATATTTCGGGTTAGACACGTAGCTCAGTTGGTAGAGCTGCATGCACGCGTACGAGAGGTCCCGGGTTCGAACCTCACTTAGCGCATGAATAAACTGAATCTGGCCGGTCAACGGTCAACGGTCAGAGTCAAAAAGTCAACATTTTTATTTTTTATTGATTGATTTATTTATTTATTTAATCAGAAAATTATTTAAAAATACTTAAAAATAATATTTTTAAAGTTAGAAAATGTCCTTAAACTCACAAAAATAAATCTAAAAATCCTATTAAGATTATGAATTAAAAGTATTAATCTCAAATAAAATCCATTTATTTACCGAACCATTTCGTTATTATTTTAGGTTAGTTTTCCTCGTCGATCAAATCCCAAAACTCGTGCGCATCCAACGTCATCAAAAGAACGCACCCAATGTGAGTGAATCTCTACCAAATTCCCCGTTTTAATCACATTTTGGGGTGTATCATGTGTCGTTTAATTCCTTATTATATTTAAACACTTGTGCATCCATCATATCCGTGATCAAATGTGCATCCAATATGTATCAATTGTTGTATGAATTATGTTTAGATTGAAGTTATCATTTTCAGTACATGCATTTCATTAGGCCCATCAGCTCCCCGTGGGATACGGGTTGAGTATCAGGTGCCTCATTCGATCGGCTCCGTTTGATTGAGCCTTGATCTCACATACATCATCATTCATGTCATACGATCGGCTCCGTTTGATTGAGCCTTGATCTCACAGTCATCATCATTCATATCATATACTCATTCAAAGTGGTTTGTGTTTGTTATATAAATATGTTTGCTCACATGTGATTATTGCACAACTTTTCAATATTAAATACAACAAGAAATCAATAATAATGTTTTAACAAGGTTCACTCGCCAACTTTTGTTGACCCAAAATATCCCCCGTTTTACACATGATACAGGTGATCCAGTTGAGGCAAGAAACACATAGGAAGGCCTAGAAGAATAAATCAGTTTAAGCTTTGGATTGTTTTACTTAGTTTCATTTCCTTGTAATTGTATGGATTTGATTTGAATATTAAGTTGTAATTTGAATTTAATAAATATGAAACATTTTAGTAAACATCATGAGCTTTGGTGATAACCCAATTATGCCCCGACTCTTATTCCGCTGCGGGTCGGGGTGTGACAACCAGAACTCAACTTTTAAGCCAAGTTCGCTCGAACTAGGTTCCAATCCAAGGAAAACAAGCAAGTTCGCTCGAACTTGTAACAAGTTCGCCCGAACTTGATACAAGTTCACCCAAACTTGATGTCTCCAGCCTATTTTCTCCTTCACCTATAAATACTCAGCTCCATTCTTCATTTGCACTTGCTGCAAGTTCGCCCGGAGCTCCTCAAAACCGAAACCCTTTGTTTTCTAAGTAAGAATCAACTCGTTTTCAAGCTACAACAACGTTTTACAACGATTTTGCACAAGGTTTTACCTTCGGTTTCATCAAAACTCTTCTATTTACGAAAATCTTCATCTTTTTATGCAAAACTTTTGTTTTTCACTTAGATCTATGCCTAGATCTAAGCAAAACCTTTTTAAACATCGATTTTTACACAATATTCGGACTAAATAACGTATGTTTCGTTCACTTTGAAGCGGAACGAGATGTTGTCAAGCAAGATCTCAGATCCGAAAGCACAAGGACGAAATCGTTACTTTGCACAAACTGGACTAAACCGTTCGAACCTTCAAGTTCGCCCGGATTAGTTCGAGTTTTTGTAAAATGGCTAAAACTCGCTCCAAAAGACCTCTTTAGCCTAGGTTTTGCTCAGTAGCCTAAGGTTGGAGGGATGGACACTCGATTTCCTCAGCAAACAACGCGAAAACGTACGAATTGGTGACCAAAACAGTCAAGTTCGCTCGGAAAACCTCAAGTTCGCTCGAACTTGTCACCAGAATGGTGACCAAGTTCGCCTGAACTTGTCTAAAAACCCCAACAATTCAGGCAAGTTCGCCCGAACTTGTCCAATTCTCAAGAGAATTAGACAAATTCGCCCGAACTTGTATCTTACCTCATCAAAAAGGGCAAGTTCGCCCGAACTTGTCCCGTTTCTCAGGAAACCAGACAAGTTCGCTCGAACTTGTCTACTGCTCCTTCAACCGTTACCGTTTCAACGTTTTGAAAGACAGATGCACTTCTGTTCGCTTACAGGCTGATCCGGCGCTCTCCTCAACTTTGCTCAGATTCCATCTCTCCTTTAATCGCACCAACTGTGAGTATACTTGACCCGGTTTCGCTTAAACGCACTTTTTGGGTGTAACATACGTTCCTATCATAGTACACGATACACACTAAACTAATTTATCACACGCCAATCATCGTTATACAGATTTATACGTGATGCTAGGAACATGTAAACTAGGACACTTTTTCGTTAACTCAACCCTAGCTAGTATGGTACTATAGTTTGGCTAACACCTGACAGGGTCTAGTTAGGAAGTCCACATCGCGCATCGTAGCCTTGTCGAGAGCTTAACATGTGAAATTTGTTTTGTGAGTTTGTATGTTATGTGTATCATGTTTATGTATGTGAAATTCGCGACACTTTTTATCTACTATGCTATTATATCAAAGCATGTATGCTCGCCAATACATTTTTGTATTGACAATTATTTATGTTGCAGGTTATTGAGTTCTGCTTGCTGCAAATTGGACTTAGGATTTATCATTAGAAACGCATTGTAATAGAAAATCTAGGGAAGATCGGATTTGATATGTTTTATGAGATGTTATATTTCTATAATAATTGATTATGAAATATTGGTTGATTGTATGGGAAATCAGACTATTTAAATATTGTCATTATTAGTTGTTATGGAATTTCTTGTGCAACAATCCGATTCGCCTAGTGCCGCGCCCCGATGATTCCGCCATCGGTTGGGGTGTGACAGTTGGAGGGATGGACACTCGATTTCCTCAACAAACGACGCAAAAACGCACGATTTGGATGCCAAAACAGTCAAGTTCGCTCGGAAAACCTCAAGTTCGCTCGAACTTGTCACCAGAATGGTGACCAAGTTCTCCCGAACTTGTCCAATTCTCAAGAGAATTAGACAAGTTCGCCCGAACTTGTATCATACCTCAACAAATAAGGAAAGTTCGCCCGAACTTGTTTCTCAGGAAACCAGACAAGTACGCCTGAACTTGTATCTCCAGTAAGTCCAAGCAGTCAAGTTCGCCCGAACTTGTCTACTGTTCCTTCAACCGTCGACCGTTTCAGCAATTCGGAAGACTGATGCAGTTCTGTTGGATTACAGGCTGATCCGGCGCACTATTCCAGCTACATCAGATCCCATCTCTCCTTAAATCGCACCAATTGTGAGTATACTTAACTCATTTTCGCTTTAATGCACTTTTTGGGTGTAACATACGTTTATATCAAAACACACGAAACACGCTAAACTGATTTATCACGCGCGAAATCCTGTTATACATATTTACACGTGATGATAGAAACATGTAAACTAGGACACTTTCTTGCGTTAACTCCACCTTAGCTAGTATGGTACTATAGTTTGGCTAACACCCGACAGGTCTAGTTAGGAAGCCACATCGCGCATCGCAGCCTTATCGATAGCTTAACATGTGAAATTTGTCTTGTGAGTTTATATGTTATGTGTATCATGTTTATGTATGTGGAAATTCGCGACACTTTTTATCTACTATGCTATTATATCAAAACCTATATGCTCGCCAATACATTTTTGTATTGACAATTATTTTAACGTATGTTGCAGGTTAAAGATTTCTACTCGCTGCAAATGGACTTAGGGTTTTGCTTAGAAACTCATAATAATATTGTAATCGACATTATGAGTTGTTTGAGAATGTTTGAGTTTGTAATGATTATGGAATTATTTTAAGTTGATTGTATGGGAAATTAACGCTTAAATATTCTCATTTAAAAATAGTCGTTATGGATTCTCTCGAACAATCTGAACCGCTTAGTGCCACGCCCGATGATTCCGCCATCGGTTGGGATGTGACAAGCAATGGTGGTTCGGACTTTGAATATGCCGTATAATTTCTCGTACTTCATTTTTGATGAGATGCTTAGACAAGAGAGAGCTACAGGGAAGCAAAGATGTCTGTTATATCCAAGATGGCTCATTTTTCACTTGTATGAGACCATGAGTAATGGGCCTCATAGGAGCATGAAGTGGCTTGATATACTCTCAACGCCATCTGTGGGCTTTATATGGGCATGAAGAGGAAAGAGTATTTCATGCATAATGCCCAATGAGGATAACAAAATTGGAAAGTAATAATGGAATGGAGACATTAAGAGGGGTTAACCATTACACATTTTTAAGGGGCATTATAATATCGATGTGCGAAAAATGCCTTTTATAAGGCATTAACTATTATCTATAACCTGGAAATTGTAGTGTATGAATTAAAGTACATTTTAAATAACAATTTGCAACTATGCTAAATTATTTCTAGATGGCACCTTGTTCACTTGTATTATTCAATGAAGCTCACTTATTATGTTACCAATCTAACAACCGCCAACAATTAACTTGGTCAAGAGTTGAAAATCAGCATGGCCAATGTGAAAATGACAATGAGTAAAAAATTATTAACCTAGAAAGAGTTAGTCGTAGGTGCATAATAACAGTTGAAGCTTTTAGGAAAGTGGATGCATAGATCCATATTTATTATATTTTAATGCGGAATGTTGGTATAAGAATTATTTTAACTCATAGTATTGCAAGAGTTATAGTACATTCTTTGTATAGTTTTTTTTTTATATTTATATTATATACAGTGTTTGTAAAAACAAAACTGAACAAAAACAAGAGACAGACTAGTTTGCAGAGGTTGTTAGATCACCCGTAATGCGTGGTATTCCGACTTTTTTTCACCCAATCACGCCCCATCACGCCAAAACGCCCAAACACGCCCGTGGGCGTGTTTGGGCTTTTTTCCGCAAAAAAACCCCTCCGTGTGATTTGAAAAAACGCCTTTCTTCAAAATATTGGCCAATGGGATTATACCAACTCAAATAACATTAATTTTAAATTAAAAAAAAACTATGAAAATAATAATTTGGTAATTATTGATGGGGCATTATCCCACTACGCCTCTTTTGTAAAAACGTCCAATAAAGCCCCTTGCTGACGGGCTGCCACATGGCGTAAAACGTCCAAGGGTGGGGCTTAAACGACTACGCATGGTCTTAGAGCATTCACAATGGATTATGCATTTTAATGTGGGTGTAGCCTCTATATTTGTGAAAGTGGTTGTAAATTTTTGTGAATGAAGAAGAGAGAAACCGGAGAAAAAGTTATTGTCATCAGTAAATTTGGAGGAGATATTGTCCACCTCTATAATATTTTAATATATTTTGAAAGTGATTGTGAGTGAAGAAAGAGAAAAAGGTAATGATAAAAGTATAACAAAAATATTATTTAATTGAAAAAAAAGAGAGAAAAAATACTGTTTTAATGTAATTATAGAGATAGAGTAAGAAATTTAATTGAGAATACTCTAAATGATGACAAACTGTCGTATTATTCAGTTGGAAATCATAACGTGGGAAATTTGATTTCTGACGTGTATTCCCGGGGATCCCTAATAGAGTGTACAATAATAGATTATCAATAAAACTTCCGTGTGACTTGCTGGCAATTACCGTAGAACATCATCTGAATGTAATTATTGGTGAGTAATACTCATATAGCAGTATATGTTTTCTAATAAAAATACACCATAAACTTGACTTGCAAAATTTAAATTTTCAATTTTTTGGGTTGTGTAGCAGATCACTTATTTTAACAGTTAAGTTTTTTTTTTCTTTTAAATCCTTTACTAAATTGCTCCTCACAAGAATTAAACATTACAAGAGCTAATTCCTTTTAACCACTAGACCAAAGACTCTATAGCATATTACTTTTTTTTAACGTCAAATTTAGATCTCTAACGGAGTATCATCGTGCCATCAGAGGAACCACCTGATTATATCCATCTCCACTGGACATAATGCCACACAAATTGGGACTATAAATGCATATGTTTAAGTATACAAGATAATTTTAATGATATTGGTAGTGAATGACATTTCAAAATCGTGTAACCGGTAGCAATTAAAAGTTTGGGTAACGAATGAATTGTAATTAATTTTTGTGACGAAAGTGTGTTAAATTTTTCTTCAACCACCGTAATACATTAATACATGTGATTCTCAACTAGAAAGTCAATAACAAGTTTGAGAAAAAAAGTTTGAAGAAGTTAATTGTTTTTTTTTTCTTCAACCACCGTAATACATTAATACATATGATTCTCAACTAGAAGTTAATTATCTAAGGTGTGTATAGGTTAAATTGAGTTCATTTTGGGCTCAACCAAACTAAAAACCAAAAAAAATGGTTTTTGGATACATCGAGATAGAAGGTAAATGGGCAACAAGCTACGCCGCAACCCCTTTCTGAATAGCAAAACTACGTCTTTTAAAAACTACATCCATAGATTTCGGGGTCATAACATTACTGTGCATGACCCTTTGAATTCGGCTAAGTAGGTCCACAGCCTCTGGCGCAATATGTTGGTTCAGTGTTGGTTTTTTCGGTTTTTGTTAGTTGGGACTGAGAATTTTGAGCTGAAAAAGTATTACTGAAAATAATAAGTTTGGGCCTGAAAATTTGTCTTATTTTTATGGTTGGTTAACGACTAATTAATTCTTACATTTTTATGGTTGGTTAATGACTAATTAAGATTACACATTTGAGCCCAATTTTTATGGACTACAAATTTTGTTAATTACTATAAAACAGAACCATCCGTTTTTTGTATTGTTCAGTTAACTTGGTTTCGATTCAGTTAATCGATTTAATAAATAAATAAAAGTAGATATTAGAACTTTTTGTTTAAAATATACATTACCAAAATCAAAAGTTGTGCTTTCAGATAATGATTATTAATGATTCACAAAATAGATCTATATTTAGAATTTAGAACTAAAGAACAGAAGGCAACAAGGGATATCCTTTCCAAAAGTCAACTCTCATTATTAACAGCAGAGTTATTATTTTTAACAGCACCGAAAGTCAACTCTATACCACACAATTTGACACACTATCTAGTATAAATACCCATGGCGCCTTGAGTTTCCCATCACTTGTTTTCAGATTTTTACCTTTATATACATAACAATCTAAGTATAAAATGATATTTTCAATAAAACTTGTTAACATTATGGTGTTGTTTTTATTAAATCTTGTGTGGGGGGCTGGAACTAGTCCCACCGGTAATGCAAGAACCAAAAACGAGCCAAGAGCATTTTTTGTGTTTGGGGACTCGTTGGTCGACAACGGAAACAATAACTTCTTGCTTACAACCGCAAGAGCGGATTCACCTCCTTATGGGATTGATTATGTTTCTCATCGTCCTACGGGTCGTTTCTCTAATGGTAGAAACATCCCAGATCTTATAGGTTGACCTCTCAACTAACCTCGTAATTAAATTAATTTAATATGAATTTATTTATATCAAGTATTATTGAATTTCGTTTACGTATACTCACGAAGTACTATGGATGTTCTAATATTATCTTCTGAATTATGGAGTAATTTTGATCGTTTTTGGGTCAAAATTTTCAGGCGAACATAATCGGGGTGGATCCACTGTTACCGTACTTGGATCCAGAACTCAATGGTAAAAAACTCCTTAATGGTGCCAACTTCGCTTCTGCAGGGATCGGAATACTTAATGACACTGGATTCCAATTTGTAAGTTGCTAACTTTAGTATTTATTGTTAACTCAGATGGTAAACAGCTTGAAGCAAAAAAAAAATAATAATAATTAAGAGCACATAACCAACATTCTAATATAAACGGAGATAGTTTTTGATAAAATGATTTAAACCTCTAATAAAAATAATTAATGGTAAGTTAGAATTAGCTAACTTTTATTGTTTTTTACAAGTGTCATTTATGATGAGAGATCATTAATAAACTTATATTTTTTAACGACAAACAGGCAATCCAAAAAATGAAAACATATATGCATGTCAATATCATCCTTCATCTAGTTATCAAAATCCCATTTTTGAAAAATAAATACTATTCATTTTTTTTGCCACATTAGGTGAACTAGAATTGATTCCCCGCGTTGCGAGGTTGCTTCTGATTTTTTGTAATTGCTTATCAATCAAAACTTAGATCAACTGAAAATTTTATAAAAATAAGCATGAAAACGTGTTATATTTGACATGGCTCATGAAACGCAAAGTAACTTGAATTTATATTGTCTAAATAAAACGTATTATACTTGACCTGATTTGTTTTCGAAATCTTTTTTACGTCAAAACGTATACAACTAAAAACGTCCATAAAATTAGCACACAAACATATTATATTTGACATTATTCATTTTCGAATCAAATCATGTCAAAACACAAACCAACTTAAATTTATACCAACACGTACGTAAACATCAAAACATAGATCAAGTGAAAACCTCCACAAAATAAGCACGGAAACATATTATATTATATTTGACATGACTCAAGAAATGCATAATAACTCGAATTTATACTGTATAATGAAACTTTTGTATTTGATCCGACTCGTTTCCATACAAAATTTACTTCAAAACGCAGACAACTAAAATCGTTCATAAAAATAAACACGAAAACTATTATATTTAACACTGACTCATCTTGGAAAAAAAATCGAATGTAAACCAACTTAAATATGTAGAAACAATTCTACGTGGCATCATAAGTCAACAACGAATAGGCTTTGATAAGGAAAACAGGGTGTATCAAATATCAACAAATGCTTGCTGCCTTTAAAAAAAACTAAAGTTTGGTGATTAAATTATGAATTCTCTGTTTCTGTAATGACTTCTTAAATTATATATATAATAATGACACATGATTCCACTATCATTTTACTTTACTTCACAAGCTCTATATGTAAGTCTTAGATGCATATGATATATTTTATTTTATTTTCAAATATTAGTAAAAATACTAAGTAAGCCTTATGGTTTAGCAAACATTTCAATAAATTAACCATAATCCTATATAAACTTATCATTATAAAGTTTTTTTTATTTCCTTTGTGTTACGTGGGTTTGTTACCGTTTCAACTATTCTTTTCTAAAATAATACTTTACGTTTCGGTTTAAATTTAACAAATTAACATGCTGCAACGTGCATGCATGGTTCAATGTTTTTCTGTATATTTTTGTTTGCTTTAATAGTGCCGCTGCAATGCTAGGATCCTAAATACTAGGTTAGTATCAAATTCATACCTAACCCCTTAATAACTACAGAAGTTGAATGATCAATTATCGTATTACAACTGGTTTAGTGTCATATATTATTTTTCCTATATTCCACTTAAACTCGTTCATGTTTTATATATAGGTGAACATAATTCGAATGCCGCGCCAACTAGCATTCTTTGAAGCATACCAAAAACGAGTCGCTGCTATAATCGGTACCAAGAAAACCAAAAAGCTCGTTAACAAGGCACTCGTTTTGGTAACTTGTGGAGGCAACGATTTCGTAAACAACTATTATTTGGTGCGAAACTCATTAAGGTCTTTTCAATATAAACTCCCCGACTATGTCCGGTTACTCACAAGAGAGTACCAAAAGATTTTAATGGTAATAATAATAACACTCGATACCATCATAGTTTTCAATTCTTTTATGTTCAAATATACAAAAGAGTTAAATGTCATTTTAGTCCATATTGTTTGGGTCATTTTGTCACTTTAGTTCAAATGTTTCATTTTTCGTCTGTGGGTTCAAAAAGTTTCACCATTGCCCTTTCATCCGTTTTTTCTGTTAACGAGAAGGGAATTTCGGTCCTTTTATATGGCCGAATTGCCCTTTTATAAAATGACTGAATTTTCCTTCTAGTTAACAAAAAAATGGATGAAGTTAACCCAGTGGACTAAAATGGCAACGATGAAACCTTTTTTGGACCCATAGGCGAAAAATGAAACGATTGGACTAAACTGTCAAAATGGCCCAAAAAACAGGGACTAAAATGGCATTTAACTCTTTATATATTGTATATTATATGCAGAGGCTTTATGTACTGGGAGCTCGAAAAGTACTAGTGACTGCTACCGGACCATTGGGTTGTGCACCCTCGGTAATAGCATTGCGTAGCCGGAAAGGAGAATGCGCGACGGAGCTGCAACGAGCGGCGGACCTATTCAATCCTCAAGTGACAGCAATGATTGGTTTGTTGAACAAGAAACTGGGTAGTAATGTCTTTATTTCTGTTGAAGCACATCATATTTTCTATGATTTCATCACCAAACCTAAAGCTTTTGGTAATGTTGTTACATGTTTCTATTTCTTTTGTTTTTATAAGATATAAACAATTTGTAGACATGTCGTAATTGTAGGATAATACGGGTTGTGCAGGATTTGAGGTGACTAACAAAGCATGTTGTGGACAAGGACCATATAACGGGCTAGGCCTTTGCACCGCATTGTCAAACTTGTGTTCCGATAGGGCTAAGTATGTGTATTGGGATGGCTACCACCCGACTGAGAGGGCGAATCGGCTGGTCGTGCAAGAAATATTCAATGGCACCAAGTATATGAAACCCATGAACCTAAGCATCCTTATGTCTTTGAATGCATAGTTGTTACATTTCTAGCTAAATTATAACAGTTTAACAAATATGTGTAGGGTATATGTGTTGTTTGACAAAGAGTATAAATATATATCATATATGTAAAAATACTTCAAAGGTTTTAATGATTTTATGTCTAATAATATGGATTGCATCGTGAAACTATATTCTATATTAACGGGTGGGATTTCTCGTGCTTCGTGGTTGGATTTTGGTATTGTATTGATTGGTTTTACGGTATCGGTACTGAAAATTGATTAAGTTGTTCGAACGTTCGGTTCGTCGGTAAAGAAAAAAACAATCAATTAAATTTGACACATACGAATTTGAATGAAACTCTTATCGAAACGAAGATAAAATTAAGCACATTACTACAATTTTATGAAAATTTAGAGTGACAAAAATAGTAAATAATGTCACTTTATATAAAATAAAATCAAAGCTAAGTTAACTTTGATTAAATGTATGCTTGTGCTTCGAGATATATTTGTACATTATGAAAGATTATATATATTGTTATTATATTTATTCATATAGTCATAATTATCATTTATATAATCTATTGATCAAAATATTAATTATACCTTATTAGATTAGTTGGTAGTTATTTGATGGACATAATTGTCGTTCCTAACTAATCAAGGGCTTCCACTTGGATATATATAAAGGAGATAACTAGAGAGACAAAAGGGTTACACACTTTCATTAACATGATAACTCTAATTTACGTCCCTTACCCCCCCCCCCCTTCTCTAACTCTCTCTCAACGAGTTCATCAAGAACTCATCACCATGACTAACTATACACCATGTACGGGAACCCGACCAACTTGACTAAGATGACGTCTACATCCCTCTCTGCTGCAGTAACTGGACTCTTTCTTGTACATGTATTACTCTTTGTTATGTTTTCTATATTACATACATACATACAGAACTAATCAACATCTTGTATCAGTGCAAATTTTGCTCAATCAATTATTATTATGTTTTGTTTCATTTAATCTGGAATTAAAATCGGAAAACAAAAATATATTTTGATTAAAACCTGATAAAAGTTGTACACAAAATTTGTACCAGATTTATCTATGAATTTTGTATTTCAATATCACGTTTTCAATGAAACAATAATGATCTCCTCATAAACCGAGATCTTAAATTTTTAAAAATATGTACAAAAAATACGCTTAAAGGTTTCGATTCCAGAATTTATGTGTATTATTTAACAGTTTTTCGAAGATGTTCATCTTCAGTTCTTTTCAGAAAATATGCCCTATTTTTTTTTGTCTAAATCTTGGATTAAAATCTGTTTTCGATTTTGATTAAATTACATCTCTAAAAGATCAAATTTCAAGATACAAGATATAATTTTTTTTTTCAAATTTTAAAAGAATCTTGGATGAACTCAAAAGATTTATATCCCATAAAAATTGAAAACAGATATAAGAGATATCCCTAAAAGATTTTGAACCAAATCTTATCGGCTGATAATTTCATGGGTTTAAGTGTTTTCAGATTTTAATTAGTTTATGGGTTTCATCAAGTTTACGGGTTTCATGGTTTATGGGTTTTGAAGGCTTTCGGATTTAATATTTACGGGATTGAATGTTTATCAAGTATTAGTTCTCAATAATAGTTTATGGTTTAACACTTTACTGAAAACTCTTTTTATCGAGAACCCATATTTTCCCACGATCACTATGTTTTCTCGAAAACTCTAATTTTTAATTTGCCTTATCTATGCCTGCATTAGTTTAACTTACCTCTAGATCACCCTAAGACTTCTAGTTAAGTATCTTATTATTCTCATCTAATTTATAATCTCAACTCCCAATTGTGGGATTCCACCGTTACACTGGTGATTACTTTGTTGCCTGGAAAGACTCGTCCATGCTTATTCTTGCCCTGCTGGATTTCAATTATGCACTAAAAGAGGATGAACCCCCATTACTTCATGCTAAAAGCAGTGCTTCTAGGCATATATTGTTTGAAATATAGACGGGGTGCAACCGTATCTCTTATTTTTAAGAAGAATTCCATAAGCATTCCAATCTGAGGATCCATTCAAGACTCACCTAATGCTAAAACCTATTTGGCATCTGTGGAGTAGCAATTCAAAGGAATGTCTAAGGCGCACAGTAGCACTCTCATTCTCAAGCTAGTGACAACTGAGTATGATGGAAGAAGCGGTATTTGTGAGCACATTATGATGTTGAACAACTACATGGCCCATAAGCTAAAGAGATTAGACATGGAGATTAGTGTTGGTATTCTGGTGCACTTTGTAATGACTCAGCGTCCTATAAAGCTTTCAAGATCAATTACAACACTCAAAAGGACAAATGAATGACGAGTGAGCTGATCATGATGTGCATGTAAGAGAAAGAGCGTATGAAGCTGAATAAACTTAAAGTTGCTTACCTTGCCACCTCCAATTCCAATAAGGTAAAAGGCACTTATCCAATAAAGGAAATTTCCAAAGTCCAGAAGACTAATCCAAGTGCTCCCTCCAACTCTAAGATCTTCACTAGGAAGCCTTACTATAAGTTTTGTAAAAAGAACAAGAATAAGCAGAAAGATCGCCCAGACGTTAAGGAGTGGCTGGCTAAGAAAAGTAATAATCTTTTTATGATATTTAAGTCATTTAATTTAAATGTTCCAGCTAAAACTTAGTAGTTTGATTTTGGTTCTATGGTTCATTTAACCAGTTCTACTCAGTGATTCCATACGATCCGAAAGCTAGCAAGAAACCAAAGACCACTAAGGCCAGGGAATTGATAAAGAACTTGAAGTCAAGGTTGTGGGAACCTTACAATTAATTATGACAACTGGTTTATGCATTAAACTTTACGATAAACTTATATATTCCTGAGATTACTCGGAATCTTGTATCAGGACCAAAGTTAGGCATAGACAGTTTTGATCATGGTCATGGAAAACTTTCTATTTCTTTTTATTCTCAAGTGTATGGTCATGGCATCTAGATGGAGGTCTCTATAGATTAGAACTAGGTGATAAATTTTCTAAATCTGCGTTGTCATATAATATTAATGAATCACTAACAAAGATTAAAAGAAAACAAGACTTAGAGGGCCACATCTCACGAGAACGATTAGCTCGACTCGTGAAAGATGAAGTTTTACTTTTTCTCAATTTCAATAACTTTGGAACATGCGTCAAATGACTTAAAGGTAAAATGACATCAGTGAATAAAAAAGGTGCCACTAGTAGCTCTAATTTATTAGAACTCATTTATACTGACATTAGTGGTCCTTACCCCATCACTAGCATAACCAGACATTCACTGTCATTGATAAATATTCCCATTATATGTAATTGTATCTCATTAACGAAAAATCTAAATCGCTTATAACTTTTAAATATCATAGAGCTAAAGTTGTAAAACAATTAGATGTCAAATTAAAGTAGTAAGATTTGATAAAGGAGGTGAATATATGGAAGATATATTGATGTGGGTCAGGCACTAGGTCCATTTTATGAGTTTTGTAAGGGCTAGGGGATCGTGAACCAATCCACCATGCCCGGTACTCCTCAATAGAATGGTGTAGCTGAGAGAAGAAATGGGACCCTTATAGACATAGTAGGCAGTATGTTAGCCAACACTAATTTACCTTTATTCCTCTGGACTTAGGCCTTAAATTCAACAAGGTTCTTATAGTTTTCAATTACCTTTTGTACACTCCATCTGTTGATAGCTTTACTAGACCCAATCTCAGTCTCAAGAAGTTCAATCCTCATTACTGCCCTTTTACACACCTCTTCGATGTTTAATACCCTCTTTCTAGCTTTTTCAAGTCTGGAGGTGTAGGTGTTATAGATGGATCTTCATTATTTTGGTAATCTTTACCTTTTGCACACTCCATTTGTTGATAGCTTTACTAGACCAATCTCAGCATCAATAAGTTTAATCCTCATTCTTGCTCATTTACACACCTCTTTTATGTTTAACACCCCCTTCTAGCTTTTTTCAAGTTTGGAAGTATAGGTGTTATAGAGGGGTCTTCGTTGATTTTGGTAATCTTTATAATTTCATCATGATGAGCTTCCAAAGTTCATCATTTGAATTGATTTATAGAGTAAATTATAAAACTCGTTCTTTTTGTTAACACTAGATTGCAAAGTATGTCATTTGTCTTCAAAAAGTACAAAAACGTACTCAACTCTCAACTCTAGATTCTCGACTTAATTATCCTTTGAAAATTCTAGACATTTGTCAAAGAATTCTTGTTTAAGGTCTTTTACGTTTTGAAGTTCCTTATACAAGATTTGTGCAACTTTTTTGTCAGACTTTCCTTTACTCTTCTTTTTAACCATAGCATGTGCCTCTGCCTAATTCAACTTATTAGTCCTTCAGAGTTTCTTTCTCTTTTTACCTTTTGTGGCTGAAGGTGATGCAAGCCTTTTATGTCACACCCCGACCGCGTAAAGCAACCAACTGCGGCGGAAACGTCGGGGAGTCGTGTGGCAGAATTATTGTTTCACAACACATGATACATAGAGTTTAGTTTAACAAATCAAAATTTATTACATTGTCTTGAATCAAACATAAACATAACATAAGGATAATAAGTTTCTTGATTTTAGATTTTCTAAGGCCCAAGTCGCCCTAAGTGAAGCACGCTCAGATCAGACATTCGCTCCTGAAACATATGTGAAAGTAAATACGTCAGCATAAAAATGCATGTGAGTAACATAGGTTTAGTGTTGAAGATTCATGACTTTGAAAGTTAGAATAGTTGTTTTCGAAAAGTAGTCATGAACCTTATAAGTTGTTTACTTTTATGAAAATCAGATGATATAAAAGAATGTTGTATGGTTAAGTAAATAACCAAACGAAAATAGTATGTATAAAATATGTCATGTCTTGTCCTTGATGAAGTAGTTTAGATAACGCCACGATATGTAATATAATAATTGCACTTATATATAGGAAGTACCAGCGGCGTATCCACCATGCCTTTATCATATTACATATGTCTCGTTATTCAAATCACTTATCAATAACCATAAAAAATGTCTTGGTAAATCCATGTAAAATGTCATGTGTAAACAATGTCTAATGTCAAGTATAAACCATGTCTTGTATGGCAAGTAAATAGTATTTACTCAAACCCAATGCATAATGCTCTGTATATGTAATTGTCTTGTACAAAACAAGGTCTTTGAATAAACAAATGTTTAAATCAAAAGTTATGTTTTGAATGCAATTGCTTTTATCGATATGAACATTTATCAGATTTGTTTATCGCATACATTCAAGCCTTGAGACTGTCTCATAAACCCTTATCAGGATCAAGGTTTATCGATTAAAAATGTTATCGGATTCTGTCATTCCCAAACACTGCCCAACAAGCCTGGGGAGCGGGAACGGGATTTGTCAAGTCCTATGGTACCATTACATACTACCGGTCGGCGCGATCACTATTAATGAATGTATTTTTGTCTCGTTAAACATATCAAATGTCATTTTCAATGTAAGCATGTCATGAATATGTTTGAAAACCATGTACTAGACATACTAAGTCAATATGTAAAGTAAAAATGTTTTTTTTTTGTTTTTGAAATAGTGTATTATATGTACTATGTAACAAAACATGTATAATGTCATGAAAACGGAAAGTAAAGTTATGCACATATGTTTCACTCCAAAACGTTTATAAAACGTAAAAGAGGGGCTATATACTCACCTTTGGGTGCGTTTTTATATGTTAACACAATCCCACAAATTGTTTATTCGTCCTAAATTAAATAAGAACGATTTAATAATCAAAACTCACAAAATACCTAAGTTTCTCCAATACTTAGAATTTTCATATAACTTTGAGATTTTCTCGAAAAGTCTTTGTTTTGATTATGTTGGCGTGTTTATATATATGTGTTCATATATATTAAGATTTTCGCGATTTGAACGATTTAGTGGTGACCGTCAATATGCTATATTTGATATCACGCCCGTTTATAATTAATATATTTACGATTTGCATGTCGTAATACATATACGTAAACGTGAACATATAAACAAATATCGTAATACACGTATTTTGTTAACATATATATATATTATCATTTTTAAAGCATTCATACATGAAATAACTTATCAAGTTAACCTATGTATCATTTTCATGCTCGACAAACAAGTTACACATATAACGCGATATTCACCGTTTTAACCGCACAAGGGTACATACATAGTTTAAACTTATACTATCATGTTATCACCTAGCATATCACATAACATATTCTCATATCACATATCATATCATAATATACCAAGTTCACTTTTGAACAACCCATGTTCGTGTACATTGAAATATGCGTATTTAGCGTTTTCGGTATCGTTTTCGGGCGTCGGAAGCCACGTATGACCAACCAAACACCATAGATACTTAATATAATTAAAATACTTATTTTTTTTATCGAAAATATCATTTTATTTACTGATCTAAAACAGTTTTATGAAAATCACTTGAAAAGGCGATTTTTACCGTTTTTAACGCATAGTTTTGCACCGAACTTTACTATAAGCATCCCAAATCGAAACGACTTGATATTTTAACACAATACATGTTATATAGTGACCAAAACAATAATTTTAATCATATATATGCAGGTCTCATAAATAGCACAAAAATCATGCAAATATCACCTGATTTACTACTTTTCAAGCCTTAAGTACAACATGCAAAGCTACCAAGTTATGACATAATTTTTATAACTTTAAAATACATCAAATAACTTTATTTTACATGTTTACTTACTGATTTTGATGAACATTTATCATATCATGTATAAATCATCAAACCCTTGCATTTTAACTATCATTCAAGCATATGCAACAAATAAAAAACTAGTAGACTTCATGACAAAGCTTCATGCTATTTAACACTTCAAATACTATTATTTTTAGTGTTTAGGACCTGATTAAAAATCATTCTCATCATGTCATATTTTATTCATGATTTCATGTCCATACATTCACATGCATATCTAAGTACAAACATCTAATGCATTATTTTTCAAGAATCTGATCATACAAGAGTTAATCAAAAATCAAAACATCATCTCTATCATATATACATACACATCCACGGCCATATATATATATATACACACATATATCCATTTTTATTTTATTTAAAAACTCATTAGATTTAGCTTTCAAGATTGTGTTTAAATCCAAGAACAAGAGAAACTTTTCACTACATCTTCATCACCATGAATCTTGAACAAGATTTGAAAGTTAATATGTTATACCTTCAAGATTCTTATTTCTTTGTTGTTATGGAGCTTGGAATCACTTGGAAACACTTTTGGATCTTCAACACAACCCGAAACTAGCTTGGAATGGAGTTGGATCTTCAAAGAATGTGCTTGAATTTCAAAATATGGGTGTGTGTGTGTGTTTACGGTTTAGAGAAAGAGAAATGGATGGAATGGATGAACTTTGATTCTTGGAAATGATAAGTAATGCATGTGTAGAAGATTTCTAATGATTTGATTCTTACACACTTCAACACTTGTCAAACAAGAAGAAAAGGTGGGCATGCATGGAGGAGAGAGGAGAGAGAATGGGCTAAATGGCTGCCATCGCTTTGTACACACACATCCATACACGCATATATACATATATATATATATATATGTATTGTTGTCCAAAAACTGGTATTTTACTGGTTACCGGGTATTTTATCTAGCGTTTTAATCCCGTTTTAAGGCGTTTAAAATTATTTTTAATACTCTATAAAATAAAATCACCAAAATATTGTTGAACAATATTATATTTGTCTGGACACGCAGCGTTGTCGGTATTTGGCAGTATGCGCGCCGTGCTGCGCAGTACGCGCTTAAATTCGCAAAAATAGAGTTTTTAAGTGTTTTAAATAATTTTTCTTCACTAACATGACTAAATATAATATTTTAATCATAACCGACTATTTTTAGGATTTTAACATTATTCGAGCGGTCACCGACATTCGTTTCGCATTTTAACGTTACGCGATATGCGTTTGTCTTAAAATTGCCAACATAATTTTTAAATAAATTTTAAATTTATAAACACATCAAATAACATCAAAATACATCAAATTTAATATAATTTACCTTTTTATTTAATCATAACACGTGGCACGTTAGTACAAGTTCAAGATATCCGGGTGTCACATTTTAGGATATGGTTCTTGTGCTAGTTAGGGGACTTTCTCATTCTCTTCATCCTCATGCACTACAACTCGCTCTTTCTTTTAGTTCATTTGCATATTCTGGAGAAATTCCTTAAAGCATACCCATTAGTTGTTGTTGTTGTTGAAACACTGATGGTTGTGAAGTTGTTGCAGACACTGTTTAATTAACAGCTGTGATGCATGCCTTTCCTACTTGGTAGTTTGTGTTATCAACTGCTTTCCCAACAGTGTTTCTCTGCTCTGGCGGCTCAACAGTTGTTTGATCATCAACTTTTTGTGAGTAGTAGTTTTACTTGTAGTTTTAGCCTTTCTTGAAAGTAGCCACCTTGCTACTATTTTTTGTCTTTTATTAGGAGACATTATACGTGGAAAATTAGTTGTTTGAGCCAACTCTTCTACTATTTGCTTTCAATTCTCTCCCTTATTATTGTTGCATCTTTGGCTTGTTTGTTTTTCTTCAAATTTCCTTAAGTGTTTTCTCAATTGCAACGTCTTGCTATAAAGTATCAGGTTTTTTCTCTTTTCTCTTCTAAGCAGTCTCCATAAAACTCTCCTCTTTTTGGGCATCATCATCTTTTGGATGAAACCAAGGAGTATGTGGAGCAACACCTGATGAGTGGGCAAGTTGAGTTCTTTACTTTTCCATTGCTATTAGTACGCAATGGGTACTTTACACATTATTTGTTTATTAGAGGCGTATGAACCAGCTTTAGAATATTTCGTTTTCAGAGGATGTATGCTAACTCTCTATCATCTCACATGGATGATTTATAAGAGTAGCTACCTATATATCTTTCGCTTAGTTACTGTTTATTTATATCACCTCTGGGGACATGCATGTTGATACGATTATTTTATTGGTATATATGTTATATCAAGTATCTGTTATGTAATATATTTTTTGAATTTTGAAAATTGAAAACATTTTTTTATAACTCTTTCAAAATTGAATTTTGAAAACTGAAGCCTTTCATCAAAATAAATTATCAACCAGCTTCTATTAGCTTATTGGACAAATTTTGTTAAGATATACCTTTTTATTTTCCTTCTTATATGTTAGGTAATGAGGCTTATCCGGGATACGTCATGAAGAAGTATTCGAGAGTATATAAAGGACTTAGCTTTGATAAATGTTAAAACTAGGTTTGTTGATCTAGTTTGTGATTTGATTCCAGTATAAATGACACTCCAACTCTAGCCGAGTTAGGGGTTACATGGTTTTAAGAGAAAAGCGAGAAAATGGTATGATTGAGAAGAGAGAATATTTAGGCATGTACCACATGTTTTTGTTTTTTTTTTTCTTTCCTGATATGTTTTAATTATTTCAAATATAAGTTATACAAGAAAATATTAAAGAGGGTGACGAACGACGATTCAAAATTGTATGTCACCGCTATATTAAAAGTCTTGGTAATTAATGAATCATATTTAACTATTTTGATGATGCTTTGTCATTTTTTTCTTCAGACATCATAATACATGTGTAGTCTATTTGAAGGATTTGTTGGTCTCAAAATATAATGTATCTGTGTTTCTCGACTATAAACTCAATTACAAGTCTGAAGAAATTCATTGACAAATCAAAAGTGTATTCGGAACTAAAAATTATATATGAGTAGTTTTTACCAAGACCCGCAAACTTTGTTTCAAATAACGATTAACAATCTATCATAAGTGTGTGTATATATATATATATGTATAGGGTTAGGATAATGTGAGAAGCATTAGGCTAATTGAGAAACTTGAAAAGTATTCTGGACCGCACATTTTCCTAAGATTTTCGTAATATACACATATGTATAGTTTAAAATTGACTCTATACATCTATGTATATTGAATTATACACATATGTATATAGTCAATTTTAAACTATATATATGTGTATATTACGAAAAGCTTATGAAAAATGTGTGGTCAAGAATGTTTCTCAAGTTCTCAAATAGGGGGACTTCTCTTAGCATCTATACCCTATATATATATATATATATATATATATATATATATATATAGGGAGATGATCATGAGAAAACTAGATATAAATGAGAAAACTAGAAAACTAACTAAAAAAGCAAAAAAAAAGCATAAAAAACATACAATTTTTTATAAAAAATCACTGCATTTTATGTATAAAAAAACTTAAAAAAAAACTTGTACTGCACATGTGCACTATATGTGTACTAACATGTGCATTATATGTTTATGTTGCACATGTGCATTACATGATTTTTTATTTTTTTTTAAAAGTTTTTTATATAATATATAAGGAATTTTAATAAAAAATCAAAAAAAAATTGATACGTTTTTTCGGCTTTTTTAGTTAGTTTTTTTGGTTTTCTCATTTAAACTAGTTTTCTAATGATCCATCCCTATATATATATATATATTAATATATATATATATATATATATATATATATATAGAGAGAGAGAGAGAGAGAGAGAGAGAGAGAGAGAGGACAAGGATCCGTTAGGAACCACTCTTTATTGCGAGAACCGCGAGAACCAGTGTGAACATAAACAGTAATACCTAAAAAAATCCAAAAGAAATACCAAATTTTTTTTTTGTTTTTTTAATATTTTTTTGAAAAAGTCGCTATATTTACTCAACAATAAAAAAAATTTAAAAAAATAAAAAATTTTGAGTACCAACTATCTATGCACATGTGCATTTTCGTCATTTCTTTGACAAATTCCGTAATACATTACAAACATTAGACAATTGTACTTTCATTTACACTACCATGTGTAACACACTACTTTTTACGTTACCAATATTAGCAATGCACATGTGCATCTATATATATCAAAATGAAATAAGGTATTTTGGTACACTAATTTGAATACATTTT
The DNA here is from genome assembly GCA_947069175.1 of Scalesia atractyloides. NCBI lineage: Eukaryota > Viridiplantae > Streptophyta > Magnoliopsida > Asterales > Asteraceae > Scalesia > Scalesia atractyloides. Next base: position 35,682,215 of record CAMTDV010000025.1, read on the forward strand.
CTCTTTCATCTATCATACCATACATAATACACTACCATGCACATGTGCATTTTCATCATTTCTTTGACAAATTCCGTAATACATTACAAACATTAGACAATCGTACTTTCATTTACACTACCATGTGTAATACACTACTTTTTTACATTATCAATATAAGAAATGCACATGTGCATCTATATGTATTAACATGAAATAAGGTGTTTTGGTACATTACTTTGAATACACTTTCTCTTTCATCTATCATACCATACATAATACACTTCCATTACCTCATACCATCCATAATACAATATCAATACCTCCTACCATTTATAATACAATACCAATACCAATATTTTCACTTTATTACATGTATATCAACATCGTTTATACCATCCAATCAACATATTACATTATAAAGTGACAACTATAATGAACCCATCAACCACTAGATATAACTAACCAAAAAACATATATATGAGCCTACTTCATCATTTAAAATCACAAACTTTTTGTATCAAAACACGGTATATAATTGTTATACAAAATGATGCACATGTGCATTTAATGTAAATTTGAGTGTATTATGGATGATATTGTAAATTAAAGTGCAACTGTCTACTAGTGATAACGTATTACTGAATTTGTCGAAGTTATGATACATATGCAGATGTGCATGGATAACTGTTACTCGAAAAAAAAAAGTTTTTTTTTTGGTAACGAAATATAATCAAAAAATATTAAAAAAAATTTTGAGTGCTTTTTTTATTTTTTTTAAATTTTATTTTGCAATAAAGGTGGTTCTCGCAGTTCTCACAATAAAAGTGATTCTCGCATTAACCTTACCCTATTTATAATAATATAAACCATCATTTATTGACTCTTCAACCAATAACAGTTATATTTTTCATTTTCTTAACAAGGGTCTAACGGAATATTAAGTTTCTATGCCTCTACCTGGAACTTATATTAATTCCGAACAATTTATGTATTTTGATTAAAAATCACTCAAAAGTTCATTAGTGACAGGTGTTGCTTCTCCATTACCAGGGGATTGGCCTGAATTGACAATGAATGAAAGTTTCAAATGTGAACAATTTATATATTTTGATTGTGATAAAAATCACTCAATAGTTCTTAGAAAAGATATGGATTAAATCTAGGCAAAGAAAGTATTTAAAGATTGGTGTAAAATACATCAGAAGTAACATTTTCCTTTAATAAAAAAATCAAATTATAATACGAACAATTTGGCTGGAGGGTGTAGCTAGGGGCTTTATTACCGCCACCTCAACGCTACATCACAGCCACGTCACATAAGGGCTTTAAAGCCCTCTCCTTTAACTTGAAGGTTATGGACGGTGTGGCTAGGGGCTTTATAGCGCCCCCCCTTTAAACCAATCAAATTCGATGGAGCCCCCTTTCAGCTCGCTACCATGATGGAGCCTTCACTATAGCGCTCCAAGATGAATTGGAGGGTGTGGACCGATGGCGCCATAGCGGCGCTATAGCTGCTGAGATGGCCTGGTAGCGCCCCATACCCTCCGGCCTTATAAGATAATGGGTTGGAAATGCTTTATATCACTAAAATTCAGTTTACCCACCGTAATAAATTCATATTGTTAAGAGCGAATGACGTCAAAGGATATGCTTCCTTAAAGTCAACTCTAACGTTGAAGTATAAATATTAATTACCCCTTGGCGCCTTTAGTTAAGTATATGGCACTTGCTTCCAATAATAATACCTTCAAATACACAAAGATGATATATTCACTATCACTTATTATCATTTTCGGGTGCTTTTACTTAAATCTTGTGTGGGAGGCAGGAACAAGCCCCATCGATGGTTCAAAAACTAAAAATAGTCCCGGGCGTTCTTTGTATTTGGCGAATCTTTGGTCGACAACGGAAACAATAATTTCTTGATTACAAGCGCAAGAGCCGATTCACCTCCTTATGGGATCGATTATCTCTCTCATCGTCCTATGGGCCGTTTTTGTAATGGTAGAACCATGCCAGATCTTATAGATTGACCCGTCAACTATTGTTGTAATCATATCAATATATGTTTATTTGTGTACTTACACTCTCATTGAATTTCATCAAGTATTTAACTTTTCTGAATCACTTTGCCTAGTACCGAAAAAGGGTCGATTTTATTACTTGTTTGATGTAATTTATAAAAATGTTGCATTTTGTGCATATCAGTGAATTATATCACTAAAATTCAGTTTACCCACCGTAATAAATTCATATTGTTAAGAGCGAATGACGTCAAAGGATATGCTTCCTTAAAGTCAACTCTAACGTTGAAGTATAAATATTAATTACCCCTTGGCGCCTTTAGTTAAGTATATGGCACTTGCTTCCCAATAATAATACCTTCAAATACACAAAGATGATATATTCACTATCACTTATTATCATTTTCGGGTGCTTTTACTTAAATCTTGTGTGGGAGGCAGGAACAAGCCCATCGATGGTTCAAAAACTAAAAATAGTCCCGGGCGTTCTTTGTATTTGGCGAATCTTTGGTCGACAACGGAAACAATAATTTCTTGATTACAAGCGCAAGAGCCGATTCACCTCCTTATGGGATCGATTATCTCTCTCATCGTCCTATGGGCCGTTTTTGTAATGGTAGAACCATGCCAGATCTTATAGATTGACCGTCAACTATTGTTGTAATCATATCAATATATGTTTATTTGTGTACTTACACTCTCATTGAATTTCATCAAGTATTTAACTTTTCTGAATCACTTTGCCTAGTACCGAAAAAGGGTCGATTTTATTACTTGTTTGATGTAATTTATAAAAATGTTGCATTTTGTGCATATCAGTGGTTCATTACACATCATGCCTTAGGTTATATACAAGTACGTTGGGCTTGGAAAATACGTGTTTGGATATCAGATTGGACTCGAACACAATGAAGTTTGACAAGTTCTTTGCGACTCAATACATCGGCTATGAAATTTGCCTTACCATGATGGTAACGAATTTCGCAGTCATAGTCGTTTGAAGTTCGACCCAATGTCGTTGTCTCATGTTCAATTCCTTCTATTTGAAGATATGTTTGAGACTTTTGTGGTCCGTGGCAACCACACATTTGGTTCCATAAAGGTAATGTGTCCAAATTTTAAGAGAGAAAGCAACAACACCTAACTCAAGATCATGAATTGTTGTTGATGCATATGTCTGTTGCCTACGTCATTATGTATTGAGTATGAGTGAATAGGGCTTAATCTGTTAGAAACGAGGTGTATTTATGTATATTGTAGGACAAGTTCGCTCGAAGATGGTTTTGAGAAGTCAAGTTCGGCCGAACTTCTACCCAACCAGCGAACTTGTGTGTGTATAAATAGGTGCCTTGGGATTTCATTTGTAACGTGGAGAGATTTTGGCACAGAGGCGGCGAAGCTCTGTCGGATCCGGTTCTCGAATGTATTGAACTTTAGATCAATGAAAACAACATTTATATGATTAATTCTTGTTATTTGGTTAACTTGTCATTAGTTTCCGCCTAATCGGACAATAGATAACAAGTTTAGGTTCCCGTGCTAATCGTGCACGTTACTACAAGTGGTATCAGAGCCTGGATACCTAAATTTGCTGGAATCAATACAAGAATTTCTCTATTTCATCTCCATTCTATCATTTTTCTTAACATTTTCATATATTTGATGATTTCTTGGACAAAATCAGCTAAAAATTGAATATGTCATGTGAAATACAGTTATGGTAAACCCCTGAGAGTTTGGACATCAAATTCAACCGAATCAATATCAAAAAGTTGGAAAAAACCATGTTTTGGAAACAAGCTTCAGCCGAACTTAACCTCAAGTTCGACAGAACTTGATTAAAATTTCAAAGATTTTAGTCAAGTTCGACCCAACTTGATAGTTTTTTCAAGGGATTTTAGTGATCTTCGCTCGCTTGTAAGATTTCCAATACTTTTGATCAAGTTCGACCAAACTTGATCAAATTTCATTTGATATCTCACTCACAAGTTCGCCCGAACTTGAGAAACCTTTGAAATAATACCTAAGTTCGACCGAACTTACCAGGTTCTTCTAAAACATCCTCAAGTCCGCTCGGAGGTTGAATTTTCTCAAAAAACCACATCAAGTTCGACCGAACTTGAGTGTGTTTGATAAAACTTTGGAATTATTTCATCTAAGTTCGACCGAACTTGTGAAAGCTGAAATCAAACAGTTGTCTTCACACAAGTTCGACCGAACTTGTCTGTTTCTAATCAATTTTTTATTGTTTTTGATAGTATTATCAGATAAGTCTTCGGATTGTCAAAATGGAAGATTTCCACAACGTGTTCGTCTCTCAAATGGCTTCTTCATCAAATGCTAATGTTCTTGCGGCAAACAAGATGAATATCGACAACGAAATGGGTACTACGTCGAAACCGCCAAAGCTAATGAGCATGGATGAATTTGAAGGATGGAAGGAGAAGTTTGTGAACTGGATACAGGCGAATCAATTCAACAGCTGGGTTACAGTTGAGGATTGTTACGTATGGCCAAAGGATGAACGTGATCAAGATCTTCTGCTGAACAAGTTTTCTAATACTGAAAAAGATAACTATGTTGTTGAGAAGAAAATGATCAGCTTGATACGACAATCAGTGAAGGAAGATATCTTGATATTATTACCAGAATATGATACTTCGCAAGAATTATGGAATTCTCTTTGCGAAAAATTCAAAGGAAGTGATGAAATTATCAAAAGCAAAAAGGCTTTAATCAAGAAAGAATTCGAGATCTTCACGATGATTAAAGGTGAAACAACGAAGCAGATGATCGATAGATACTGTCACCTCATGGTCCAGATGCGGAGACATGATATCAAACGATCTAATGAAGAGCAAATCGAGAAGTTAGCCGATGCACTTCCAGAAGGAGAATGGACAACATATCTGACGATTTTGAAGAATAGTCCATCTTGGAGACATTTCAAGTTGTCATCCTTCATAGACAAATTGGAAGGACATGAAATGGAATTGATGAAGATTGCAAAATCAAAGAATGCTAATGTTGTTCAAGATGTTGGTGTCTATTACAAAGGAGGTATTCCAGATACTCCGATTCAAAGCCGGAAAATTCAAACAACATTTAGTGCAAATACAAATTCTTCTCCAAGTCAAAGTTCTCCATATGCTGGGTATACAAATGCAAGTTCAAGCTCATAATTTCAAAATCAGACAAGCCAAGCTAGTTCTATTCAAATGTTTTCCAGTGCAACATAGCAGTTGATTTGAAGAATGTATTTCCTGAGAAGGTGGCCAAACAGCACATAGCACTGCTTGCTATTGTTCTTGAATTTTATGAAAGTCTCGTTGCTGGAAAGATTGGTAATCCAGAGATGACCACCGAAGATTATGATCAGGTGGACGAAGAAGAGTTGGAACTGATGGATCAAATGGAGTCTTGCATCTATTATCAGAAGAGTTTCCAAATTTATGGCGCTCACTGGAAGGGATATTGGTAATTCAAGTAACAAGCTTGGATTTGACAAGTCTAAAGTCACATGCTTCAGGTGTCGACAAAAAGGACACTTCAAACGAGAATGCAACAATCAAGAAACAAGTGGAAACCAAAATCCTTTCGGCAGCAACAATGAGTATTACAAGAAAGCTCTTCAATATAAGCCATATCCAAAGAGAACACAAGTCGAAGTAGAAGATAAACCTGCAAAGAAAGCCGAACAAGCTCTTGTTGCCAATCATGAAGAAGATGGTTTTGACTGGAACAGATACGTCGGAAAGAAAACTGGTGTTGCTATGATAAGCAGAGAGCTGAGGAAGAAGAATTAGCTTACCTTGAGATGCAAAGGCAAGAAGCTTTGAGATCAGAGGCAGAAAAGGTAAAAGCCGAGGTAAAAACATCTGAAAAAGGAAGTTGTGAAAGTTGTGGAGGTTGAAAAACCTTGCACAAAGTGCGCAAATCCTTGTGAACCATGTCTTGATAAAGTCAAAGTCATAAGAGAATTGATTGTACACAATGAAAACTTTCGTTATGATTACAGAACCATAAAAGAAGCTTATGACAAAATATCAAGCAAATATAAATATGTTGATAATGGTAATCGTGAGCTAAATGCTAATGTCAAAATGTTAAATGCAACTGTAATTGAAAAACAAAAGGCAATTAACATGTACATTAACACTATTGCTGAGACAAATCGTGAGCTTCACGACATAAAGATAGAAACGAAACGGGTAAGACAGCTTCTAAAGAGCTACACCACATACGCATATGTCATTGATCACATTTTACCTACGATTAAATCGGAAAAAGGGTGATAAATCAAAGCGCAAAGAATACGGAAGTGTTCCTCCATCATTTCTTGCAAGTTATTTCTGCAAGAAAGATGATGAGATTGAAAAGGTATTTAATTTACTCATTTTATCAGAAAAGAAAAATAAATTGACTGAGAACATTGACGTAGAATTTACGAAATCAAATGATGACAATGAAGCCGTGGTAAAAAAATGTGGTTAAAAATGCATTGGGAAATGATTCTGATGACGGCAGCGCTGAAAGCGCCAAATCAAGTTTGAAAAACTCGGAATCACATTCTAAAGATGACGATACATCATCAAAACATGATCTAAGTGATGATCCCAATGTTGTCATGTACAAGATTAAGGAATCTGATAGATTATACTTACGATGATAGTTTTCCGATTCGGAACGTGAAAGAAGATCAACTTGATAAATTTTTCAAACTTGTAGAAGTTTCATCAGATGATCTTGAGAAAAACGAGAAAAGATTTTACTCGAAACCTAAATGGAATGCTAACAATTACCAAAAGGTTGGTGGTGATTTTCCTGAGCACATGATAGCAGGTTTAGGTTTGGAGTTGAAGAAGAAGAACCAAAGAAGAAACAGAAAGCAACGTTCCAAGAATAAAAAGGTAAAAACATAAAGTTTGTGTACGGAACAAGCACGGTTCAAGAAGAAGTATGATCGGTAAGAAATCAAAGATGAATTCAAAAAGGAGAAAAAACTTCGGGACAAGGCTAAGACCAAGTCCACAAGTGGAGTAAAATCCACTAGTGGAAATGGTTCTGATAATCGGACTTGCTTTAAATGCAATAATGTTGGTCACATTGCTCGCAAGTGTCTGAATCTAAAGCCTGTGTTTCCACGAAAAAAAAACCGAATCAAAAGATGAAAAGCAAAAACAACCAGAGATTGTGAAACCTGTCACAGAGTCAAATAGAAACTATGAATCTAAATGCAAAGTGAAATCTAAAATGAGTTCAAAGTTTGAAAACTCAATTTGAAACTGCAAGGTTTGATGAAATCAAAGATTCTAGGTTCTATATCAAGAAAGCGAGAAGCAAGCTACAATCTTGGGTTGCTAAGAAAAAGTTTTAATCAGCTGAAAAACCAAAGTCTGTTGCTGAAAAAACAGAAAATGTTAAAACAACCGAGTCAGTAATCAAACAGACTAAGAAAGAAAAGTCAAAACGTTTTTAGAACGACATCGGATAATATGTTTGATGATGATTTTGATTTTGATGATGAATTTGAAGAGGTTTATGATGCTTATAGTATAAACCCAAAACCAAAAAGGTTTGGGTTTCATTTTTCAAATAGTTGCTTAGTTGTGAAGGAGTCCCAAGATCCACGATATCAAAGTTGATACAGGATAGCGGAGCTCCATGAATATTTAACTTATCTGGAAAGCTATAATCTTTGACGTTTTTGAAATTACAAGTGGTTGAACAAATTTTTTTTAAACGAATGATTAAAAATTTGAGAAAATCCACACCGTTGAACAGAACACTAATTGTTATATTGAAAAATCATTTAAAATTTAATTTCCTACAAGTACCAATGGTTCTTACAAGTGGTTTCTACAAGTTGATGATATCAAAGTTTAATGTTTTGTTCTGCTGACAGGTAATGATGCAGAAGTTACAAAAGGATCGGACGATGAGTTCTCGGGATCCACATTGGTTTGTTACATTTTTAAAAGAATTTCTTTAAATCTAAAATCCAAAAATATGTTTTTGATTTTAGGGGGAGTAAGAAGATTTTAAAATTGTTGAAAAAAATCAAAAACATATGAAAAAGTTGAAAATTCAAAAATATTAAAAAATATTCAAAAGGTACAAAAATATTGAAAAAGACAAAAAGAATTTGTTTGTCAAAAAGTAAATGATAGTACATCAGTGGACTATCACAGTATGCTAAAGAAATGTAAAGTTTAAAAGTGCTAAACAAGTCTTACTGTGGATGTGTTGATAGGATTTACACATTCAGTAGATTTTTTCGGGATATAAACTAAATTTAGCAACTGCTTAAACTTGTGGTTTAACACATCTTGGATATATGGACTTAGCACTCTGAAATTTTGATTGAATGGTTGCCTGATTCTGAGATACGAGGTCTTAATAGATAGTTGATATCTGGGGTATTATACAAGTTCTTCTGATTTTGCGGAAGCAATAGCCCAGAACTTCTATAATGCTTTTGCTAAAAACCCCAAATTAGCATGCGAAATTTGAAAAGAATTGAAATATCTAATCATTTGCAATGCTTAAAAGATTCCTTAAGTGGAACACACCTTTAAAGATGAGCCTTCATCTCTTTGTCGGTACGGTATTACTAACCTGAGCTCTCAAGGCCTCGCACAACCCAGATACAGATATCAATTACGCTATATTCACCTGTAAGATGAAATCTAGGGAATCTGGATTCGGGAGTATATTCAAGAAGTGGGAAACACAGTTAAGTCAAGCTTCTTAAAATCATATCTTAACATATCTTGGAACAATTGAGAAACGTGGTAAAGTTTAAGTGGACAATCATATCGACAATCTAGGTAAACGAGTTTAAAACTTAAAGTCATAAAAAAGGTCAACGGTACTGGTGGTATGTCTCAATCAACTGATATGATCCTTAGACATAAATTCACAAAAATATGTCTGTAAATAAGTTTGTACATAGTTTACTTTTCTTGTCAAAAAGTTTCTGTAAATACTTTACTTGCTTTTCAAAGTAAAAATCAAAAAGATTTTCAGTGTCTTTTAGCATAAAATTTCTAAAATACAAAAAGATTTTGTTTCTACATTAGTTTCAAACGAGCCAATGTTGGAGAAAGGATCTTCGAAGTCTGGTAAGAAAATCTGATGAATGTTTAAAAGTTCATTAATTTAAAACTTTAAAATCAGATTGTTCATAACGGTTTTTCAAATTGAGGTCATTAATTTGGACTTGGTTGATAAAAATGTGAAAGTTGAAGGTCTTAAATGTAAAATGTATTCAAGGTCATTAAGTTGAACTTGAAACAATTAATGTTTTTGAAAAGATTGAAATGAAGAATTAAAGTTTGAAATGTTGATGGTACAAAATTTCAAAATATTGAATCTGAAATGTTTATTTGAATATCAGAATTTATTTAGACATGTAGTAAAGTTTGAGGGGGAGCTGGATAAAACACTGTCCAAAGATTTCAGAAAGCTCAAAGCTAGGGGGAGTTTGAAGTTTAAAGATCAAAGCTAAGGGGAGTATGAGACTAAAGCTTAAAGCTAAGGGGAGCATGTTGATTAAAAGTTTTATCAAGACAAAGCTCAAAGAAAGAGAAAGAGGATATTAAGATCAAGATGTTAAAGTTTATTCAAGAACTAAAGATCGGAAGACTCAGAAGATTTTAAAAAGTCAATGACTACGGAAACATCCAAGTGGGAGTCTGTTGGTGCATATGTCTGTTGTCTAAGTCATTATGTATTGAGTCTGAGTGAATAGGGCTTAATCTGTTAGAAACGAGGCGTATTTATGTATATTGTAGGACAAGTTCGCTCGAAGATGGTTTTGAGAAGTCAAGTTCGCCCGAACTTCTACCCTAACCGGCGAACTTGTGTGTGTATAAATAGGTGCCTTGGGATTTCATTTGTAACGGGAGAGATTTTCGCATAGAGACGGCGAAGCTCTGTCGGATCCGGTTCTCGAATGTATTAAACTTTAGATCAATGAAAACAACATTTAAATGAGTAATTCTTGTTATTTGGTTAACTTGTCATTAGTTTCCGCCTAATCGGACAATAGATAACAAATTTAGGTTCCCGTGCTAATCGTGGACGTTCCTACAGTTGTGTAGTTCTTTTCGTGGGTTTTTTAGTTGTCTTGAAGCATAGGCTATGACTTTGTGTCTTTGCATGAGAACACAACCAAGGCCTATATTTTAAGCATCACAATACACAACGAAGTCTTTGTTGCCATTAGGTAAGGATAGAATAGGAGCATCATAAAGCTTTTATTTCAAAGTTTGGAAAGTTTCTTCTTGTTTGGGTCCCCATTCAAAAGGTTTATTCTTTTGACTCATGTACCACATTAAGGATATTGTCTTTAGACCATTCCCCTATTTTAATAGCATCATTGGCGTATAGAAGGTGAGAGACAATGGGACTGTTGTTAGGGAGATGAATCCCCTTAACGACTCCATCATCCAACACTTTGTCGAACATCCAGGAAAAAGCCTCCATAACTATAAGAAACAAGAAAAGAGAGACCGGGTATCCTTATCTCATTCCTTCATGACATTGAAAATCGAAAGTCGGGACACAGGTCTCACTACAACTGTGGCCCTCGCCGAGGCTAACATATCATGACTCTAATCACACCAACGAGTAGGGAAGCCCATTTGTAACATGACCGACTTCAAAAAGTTCCAATTAACGTTGTCATATGCTTTCTCAAAATCAATTTTGAGGAAGAAAACTTTTTTCTTACTATTCTTAATCCAAGTTGTAACTTCGTTCACAATAAACGGACCATCCAGAATATATTTGTCTTTTAAGAAAGTGGATTGCGACTCCAAAATAACCGTACCAATCACCTTCTTAAGACGATTAGCTAGGACTTTGAAGATCACCTTAGTAATCACCCCACCAAGCTAATCAGACAATAGTCATTTAAACCCAACGGATCCTTTCACTTTGGAATTAAAGTGATAAAGGATACCGCACAACCCCTGTTAATTGTGCCCGTCTCAAAAAATTCAGCCATAATTTTAGCAAAATCTTCCTAAAAAAGCCTCCAAAAAAACTCAAGGAATATGAAATTCAGCCCATCAAGACCGGGAGCCCAGTCATCCCCACACACAAACACCGCCTGCTTGATTTCTTTGCTACAAAACTGCATGACATTACCATTTGCCTCTGTATCCGATATTCTTGTTACATTATCACACGCTGTTGCCTATCTGATCGGTATCTCTTTTTTAAATCTGTCCCTGACAACTTTAATAATAATTTTCTAGTACGATTCGCTTTATCACACTAGGATTCATTCACATGAATCCCATGAATCACATTTTTCGCCTTTCTACAGTTATTAAGGCGCGAAATATTTATAATTTTTGTTCCCTTTCTTTGGCCCATCTACTCCGAGATCGTTGCTTTCAATCCTTGATCTTATTATCTTTAGACTCCTTAATCACTTTTTTAATTTCTGCTGTTGCCCATTCTTCCTCTTCCAGCAGCTATTTTTCCTCCATGATAAGTTTGAATTCTTGCAACTCGAATCTAACTTTAGTTTCCTTTTCCACTTCTCTTTTTAGCATCTCTTCCTGCCATGTTTTGATACACTTTCTGATGTGGCTGAATTTGTGACAAAGAACGCCATCTGGAAGACAAACTCCAACAAAAGTATTCACCACCTCCTTTACAATGTCTTTGTACCCAGACCTGCCAATCCAAGAATTAAATACCCTAAAAGGTCTAAGCACAAAATTAGAATCTTTCGTGTATGGTTGATCTTTCATGCTATATTCCAAAAGACATGCGTTAAAGATAAAGAGTTGAAGTTGCTAACATAAGAGGGTTTGCACATTGTGTTCTTCCGCTCTTTAGGGAATCTCACGACATTGAATCCCCTGCAATCACACAAAGACCAGCTAACCAAACAACTTCCTTCTAGTGTATTGGTATGCGTTGAGCGTACTATATTTTTGTTATTATTTTAACTTCATTTTACGCATTAGTCAAGTTTTAAATTTGTAAAACACGATATTATACTAACACTAAACACACACTTGGGCAAGTGCACCCATCGTGAGCGTAGTATAGCATTGGTAAGATACCAAGATCGTCCAATGACACAAGAGCTTTTAATACCGGTTTATCGCCAACGTCTCATCAATCTAATTTTTTGATAAAAGTTTCAAATATAAAAATTAAAAATAAAAATAAGAAGATAAAAAATAAAAAGAAAAGACAGACAAGATAGAATCACTTGGATCCAACTTATCTTTAATGTATCATTTGATGATTTTCACACTTTCGGACTTTTTAAGAGATTATCTTAGTTATAGTAGTAGGCCCATCTTTTGAAGGTGACGTTACCCTCAACCCAGTGGTTTGAGTCAGCAGGGATTCAATCCCTAAGGCTCGGAATATTGGAAGACAATTAAGTAATTTATTAATGTGAAAGGTGGTAGGCCCCTCTTTTGAAGGTGACGTTACCCTCGGTTAAGTGGTTTGAGTCAGCAAGGATACAATCCCAAGTAGCCAGTTTAAAATATTAATAGTAGTTTACATATGAGGGGTTCAACCCGTTCGCACCCCCGCCATCCAATACCTTTTGGGGTATTGAAGAAGGTCCTAATAATCTCGAACCGTGTCCTCGCAGGATTTATACACTGAACGAGACAAGAATTTTACCAAACCACCCTTCTAACCCCCTATCAGGTTAGTTAACGGCTTTATATGGACCGTAAAGACACGAATGAGCAAATCAATGACATCATGAAGAAATGTAGGAAAATCCATATTTAACATAAGAAACTAGTTATTAAAGTCATTAATACATACCCAAATAAAAAGTGCCGAAAGATTAAAAATCAAAAGTAATACATTAAAGACTTGTCTTCACCAAGTGATGTAAGAGATTTGCCAAGCATGGCCTTTGATTGACAAAAACCCTTACAATCAATCTTGAATCCCAAGACTACTACACACTCTAACGATGAAAGATGGATGATGGTGGTGGGTGTTGGTGTTGTAGTGGTGGTGGAGTGGTGGCAAAGTGAGAGAGAAGTGGTTTGCCAACGGATGCCTTTGAAGGGAACCAAGCACCCCTATTTATAGTCAAAACAGAGCCCGGCCACGGCCCGTGTTTAACAGGCACGACCCGTGGCCATCATCATTCTCTTTCTTCATTAATTGCATCTGACAACCGAGGGCCCCACACGACCCCGTGGCCTCTAGGCACGGCCCCGTGGTCAACTGTTCGCTATACTATCTAGATTCTGCAAATCTTATAGTTGACCACTCCCCATGTTGGCCTGGGTACGGCCCCGTGGTGGGCCTAGAAGCTTCTGCAGGTTTTGTCTTGAAGTGTAGGGTCTGACCACACCCCGTGTTGGATGGACATGGCCCGTGGTCGTCTTCTGTAACCTTGTTTTTGTCTTTTGGGGTGTTGCTGAGGGGTTGGGCATGGTTTGTTTTTACTTCTTTTTGTATTTATGTTGGTTTTGGCTGCTTATTTGCTTCTTTCGTTCTTTTATGCTCTTTTTATCCCGAAAATACAAAAGGAACAAAGAAACGTGCTTTTTCCAACATTAGTACTAAAAAGGGGTTAGTTTTATACCTCAGTTGATGTAATTTATATGTTGCATTTTGCACACATCAAATATCCCCACACTTGAATCTTTGCTTGTCCTCAAGCAAAACTCTTTAAATGTGGCTTACACACCCAAATGGAATAGGTAGAGAAGAAGTTTTGTGGTTTGTCTTTGAGTGTCGGGAATCCAAGATCTTTATTTAAATTTGGTTTTTACTTTATTTACAATCCTATTCGTCATGATTTATTTAGAACGGGTTAAAGAAAATTATTTGTTTTGGGCATAACATGCCTCCTTAAAATTCTATTTATATACAAGTTCACGTACCTCACAAGAGATCACTCAACACTCGGCCGAAGATATATTTTTGTGATATCGCTCGATTTCGGTTTGGAACTTACTTCTACCGTATGCTTGACAAGCGATCAAACCTCCTTCTTTTCAACTATAAACCTTTGCGAGTATCAAGAGGACTTTGAAAGGGTTAGGCTTGGGCTAAGGGTAGGTGATTCTTGGGTTAGCGGTTAGTAAAATGGCGAAAAGCGTAAAAAGCGTCGGTTATCTTAAAAATTGTTTATTTCTTTAAACCAATCATTTTCAAACAAGATTGTTTTGAAGGAACTTGTTTGGTTAAAGAGATATGGTGTTTTTTTCAACATAACCGGTTCTTTTTACTAAAATAAATGGGTTTTAATGAAAAAGGGTTTTGATGGGTAATGGATGTTTTGTTTTCGGTTTGAAATGAAAAAGGTTTAGGCTCAAAGGGGTTAACTAGGGGGATTTTGGTAATGGGTAAAAAGAAAAGAAAATAATGGTTTTGAATGAAAAACGGGTTAGTCCTAGTGCCTCCATCATTTACTTACTTGGGTTTATGTTGGTAAGGATTTGGAATGTATCTTCTCGGCAAGTTCTAGAGTCGTAAGAACCAAGCGGCTATTCACAAAAGAAACGAAGATGAGCATTTAGTTTAAAAATGGATGTATGCTCGATAAAGGCTCAAAGCTCACTTATTGTGGGAATGGGTTTGTAATATGATCAAGTATATATAATAAATTTTAAAAAGATTTATCATGCCCTTTTTTATATAATATTTCTTATTTGGTTCTTTTTATCACGACGCTATCGGTTGTAAATTTGTAAAAACATAACTTTTTAGAACTTGTTATTCCCAACTTAAACCAAGACAAGTAAGAAAATGAAAAATTTTGAAAAAGATTTGGGGTGATTAACGGTTCCAATAGAGTTTTGTGTAAGGCTTGATATTAGGACTTGCTAGATTCAAAGTGTTAGCTCCCCCCCCCCTCACACTTAAATTACACATTGTCCTCAATGTGTCCAAAATAAATTTTTCGTTTGATTCAAGTGCGTAAAAGCGTGTTAAAGACAAATTTTTATGTTACTGGGCATCTGGGCACGGGCCCGTGTGGTCCGGGCACGGCCCCGTGTCCAGAGTGCCAGTGACAAAACTTACAGAAGCTTAACCACAAGGCGTGGCCAGTCAACACGGCCCGTGGTCAATAATCTATTTTAGAACTTTTTCTGCAGAACCTGGGCATGGGGCGTGTTGAACTGAGCATGGCCTCGTGCTGCACATGCTGTAAAGATGCGAAAGTTGTTAGAAGGCACTGTTTTCTTGCATGGGGTGTGGTTTCACGTCCCTTGGGTATTTTTCATCTTTTCTCGTTTGTTAAGCCATTATTTAAGATCCAAACACCACACAATAACTTAAACCATCATATATTAGAGTGCGAGATACAAAAGGTCCTAAAAATTAATCATAAAAATTAAAATTACAAGTTCCTAAAATTAGAAAGATGCAAGAAATCTAAACCATGATGAAGTTCTACCCTAAATGGTTACATGTTTTAACAACGACAAAAACCCGAAATTGATTCTTTTGATAGATAGGGGCTTCTAAGAACTTCAACCCAGAGGGTGCACCCCTCAAAAGTCATTGAGCATTTCCTCGATCTCCCGAGGGAGGAAGAGGAAAGGTTCTTCTTCCGTATTTTCATACGGGGGAGGTGTGGGAGGTGCGACCATTGTTGGAACCTCATACAATGCGTCTAGAGGAGGTTCCGGAGGGAGGTCATCCCATCCGGTTGGGTTAACGATCTCTTGAGCAAGGTTCCAATCTTCTTGGGGAAGATTGGTTCCATGGGAGGTAGTGCAAGAATGTTCAACCTTTGGTGCAAAAGGTTGATTTCTTGCAAGCAATTCTCCAACCCTACCGTCAAATAGTTAACACGATACAAGTTCCTAAAATTAGAAAGATGCAAGAAATCTAAACCATAATGAAGTTCTACCCTAAATGGTTACATGTTTTAACAACGACAAAAACCCGAAATTGATTCTTTCGATAGATAGGGGCTTCTAAGAACTTCAACCCGGAGGGTGCACCCCTCAAAAGTCATTGAGCATTTCCTCGATCTCCCGAGGGAGGAAGAGGAAAGGTTCTTCTTCTGTATTTTCATACGGGGTAGGTGTGGGAGGTGCGACCATTGTTGAAACCTCATACAATGCGTCTAGAGGAGGTTCCGGAGGGAGGTCACCCCATTCGGTTGGGTTAACGATCTCTTGAGCAAGGTTCCAATCTTCTTGGGGGAAGATTGGTTCCATGGGAGGTAGTGCAAGAATGTTCAACCTTTGGTGCAAAAGGTTGATTTCTTGTAAGCAATTCTCCAACCCTACCGTCAAATAGTTAACACGATCAACAGGGGCCTCTTCCACTGATGCCATTTCGTCAATGGCTTCCCTTAAAGCGTACATGCCGCGAACTAACGTGGCATCAATTGATGGTCTTCTTCGTCCCTGGTTGTTTCTTGAGGTTGCTGACGACGTTCCACTATTATGGGAAGACATACTAAGAAAAAAAGGGTGAATTTTGAAAGAAACGGGAGTTTAAAAGCTCACCACGGCCCCGGACACGGGCCCGTGCCCGTCCTCCTACACTGTTTTGAACTCAAAATTTCATTGTTTTAACTTATTTTCTCAGGTTTTAAACATTTGTGAACAGAAATAACTTAAAGCAATGTGATAAACATGTTGTTTATTAAGAATCTTTGGGTTAAAACATATGTTTTGCAAAAATAAAGCTTGAAGCTATGGACTCTCAAGCTTTAATGGAGGATTTGAGTTCAAAGAAGAAGAAGGAAAGTGACAAAAGTGGCAAAGACAAGATGGTTTGAGGAAACCTTTTCAAGAACATACCTTTTAAGGTATATGTGAAAAATCTCAGGAGTTTGTCTTTGGAATGAGGCCAAACATGCAGCAACAAGGCTGACTTTATAGAAAGCGACAGCACACTGGCCACGGCCCCGTGCCAGTTGAGCACGGCCCCGTGGTCAGACAATGTTCTGACACGTTTCTCTGTATTAGCAACACGGCTAGTGTTGGCCAGGACACGACCCTGTGGTGAATTTTTTGGTGGGCACGGGGCGTGTTGGAGTGAGCATGGCCCCGTGGTTGGAGTTTTTATGACGTGTCGTCTTTATTTTAAAGATTTCCAGTAATCGGGAGGTTCTTTATTGGAGAGAACAACACCGAAGTGTCTAAGGTACCGAAGTTTCTCTTGGTTTATGCATGAATGCAAGAGGTTATCGGAAAGGGTAAAAACTAATCTACTTACCGGTGGGCGAAACCAACCTTTATTCCCCTTATCCGGGCTCTCGTTAAAGAAGGTGTACGTCGAATCGCTCATGGCTATGAGCGCATCGGTGGAGGCCGATGGATAGTCCTTCATGGCACAATCGACACAGGGACGACTATCCTTAATGTTAATGGAAGAGACTAAGGTACTATTTACGGCTTCGACGTTGCTAGATTCCAAATGCAGACTCACCGATTCTTCTTGGCTTTGGGCTTGTGATGAGTACCTCTCTCTCATCATAAGTTCTATTTCTTTTATTTTTCGGAGAATCCTTTCTTCCAGTTGACATAATTCGGAAGAGGTAATGTCGTATGGAGAAGTTTGAGTGCATTCGGTTGGGTGATGTGGATTGTTTTTACTTTCGCCAACCTTAAGGTGATTTCCAAGGGAAAGCGATGGGTCTGCTAAATAGTGGGGTTCAAAATTTAGAATTTAGCATTCTAAATCTTAATGGAATCCTCCACATACTTGACACCACTTGCCGTAAGATTGGCGAAATAAAAAATAATTGTTATGGGTGAAATTCTGAGCCCATATCCTGACTTTGTTATTTCTGATTACGATCAGGATACTGGACCAGGATATTGGTAACGTCCTGGTGCAATATCCTGGCAGTTACTATTTATACACGTGCAGGTCATAGTTACAGGATCACAATGTTCATAAAGACTCATTCACCTGAAGACTCGGACTAAATGGTTAGAAGAAAGACGTTGAAGCCGCTATACCTGGTCAATAACGTTTGTTAGGGAATATTCCAAGGCATCCCATCATTTTAGGAGAGTTTGTTTTCTTTGTAACTAGGATAACTAGATCGATAGGGAACAACACTCACATTCGCTACTCTCGAGTTCTCACACTTTCTCTCACAATTATACACAAACACACTGCACTAGTAATTTTTGTAACACTTAGCAACGATCTGGAAATTATCCTGCACTGTATCCTGAGTTTTGGAGTAATAAGAAGAACAAGGCAGCTGCGATTGTTGGCTCCTGAGGTTTTATGCCGAAGATCTAGATTGATCAAGGGCTTTCCTCATAGATCACCTGTCAACCTTTACATTTTTGCTCATTGTTTGATTATTGATACATCTCGATATCCTGAGCCGTATCCTGAAAATTGTTTTTATGAACAAGCAAAGCAACACTTTTTTCATAAACACCGTTAGCACACTACCTCATAAAACTAATTTAATCACTTAATTGCTTCGGTAATTTTGACCAAAACAATTTGGCGCCCACCGTGGGGCAAGTGGTGTTATTTCTACGGAAAGCTTTGTTAAAATCATTACTTGGCTTTTTGTTTTCAAAACTTTTTTGACAACTGTTTTCAATGGCTTCGAAATCAAACATGAGCTCTTCCTCCACGCCTGCTACAACCTCTGCTACAACCGGTTTGGTGCTTCCACCACCTCCATCCCGAGACGCTCTGCCTGTTCAGAATGTCTACAGATCTGGTGTCCCAGGGAGAACTCCTATTATGGCTTCTAATGATGAAATTTTAGCTTTGTTTGGTAATATACAGGATCAGATGAAGCAACAGCAGGAAACTAACCAAACAATAATGAGAGAAATACAACTCTTGAAGTCCAACTCCAAGAGACCTGTTGAGGATGTTGTCACTCCCTTGCAGCCCAGGAATCTGAACTTTAGTTCAGCGGTGTACACTGAAGATAATCAGGGTAATGTTGTACCAAGTCATTCCCAGAGCAATGTTCCTGAGATACCCTCATCAACCAGGATATCGACTGTGAGGGGCCCAGGATATGCTCCAGGATATGACCATAATCAACAGGTTTGTAACCTTTATAATAATGTTAATACTCTTGCTACTAACAATGTTGGATCTTCACAGGATACAAGTGTAACCTTAGCACTATCCAGAGAGCTTCAGAAACTGAAGGATATGATATCAAGTGTACCCGGGGTAGTGCAGCCCATACCAGAAGTATCCCTGGATAGCCACAACATATCCCGCTTTGCTCGCCACATTTGTGATGCTGAAATCCCGAAGAGATTTCAAACTCCCAACATGAAGCTTTATGATGGGATGACGGATCCTGAAGAGCATGTTGCCCAATATAGGGAGAGGATGGAAGTGAATCCTATTCCACCGGATCTTAAAGAAGCATGTCTCTGCAAAGGCTTCGGCTCCACTCTGACAGGATCAGCCTTGAAGTGGCTCTTAAGCGTTCCACCTCATGCAATTACATCATTTGCTCATTTGGTCAATTTGTTTAATAGTCAATTTTCTTGTAGTAGAAGCTTTAAAAACTAACAAGTGACCTCTACAGGATAACATAGGGACCTCAAGAATCCCTTAGGGATTATGTGAACAAATTCAGTAGGGAATCCTTAGATATCCCACATCTTGATGTTGCTATGGCTGTACAGGCATTCAAGATGCGATTACAAAAATATTCTCCTTTTTATCAGGATCTTGTGATGAATCCTTGCAGGAACTTGGACGAAGCTCGAAACAGGGCTCTAAGATATATCAGGCTTGAAGACGACAAGAAAATGCAAGAGAGGATGAATTCACCCTCAACATACAAGTCAACTAACAGAAAGTCAGAATCATCGTACAAGCCATAACTCTCTAAGCCATATGGCAGGAATCACAGCAAGAAAGTGAACGCTGTTGAGGATGAAGATCCTGAGGAGTATCCTGAGTTGTCAGAATACTGTTTTTCTGTTAATACTCCTGAATTAATATATGCCATGTAGGGTTTAGGAGATAAGGCAAGGTGGCCAAGGAAGAATCAACAAAAAGCTGATTGGAAGGATAAGTCCAAGTGGTGCGCCTTTCATGAAGATTTTGGACATGTAACGAAAGATTGCATAGCCCTGAGAAAAGAGATGATACTATATTTTTATTATTATTTTAAATTCGTTTTACGCATTAGTCAAGTTTTAAATTTATAAAACACGATATTATACTAACACTAAACACACACTTGGGCAAGTGCACCCATCGTGAGCGTAGTATAGCGTTGGTAAGATACCGAGATCGTCCAAGGACACAAGAGCTTTTAATACCGGTTTATCGTCAACTTCTAATCAATCTAATTTTAGATAAAAATTAAAAATAAAAATAAAAATAAGAAGATAAATAAAATAAAAAGAAAAGATAGACAAGATAGAATCACTTGGATCCAACTTATTTTTAATGTATCCTTTGATTATTTTCGCACTTTCGGACTTTTTAAGAGATTATCTTAGTTATAGTAGTAGGCCCATCTTTTGAAGGTGACGTTACCCTCAACCCAGTGGTTTGAGTCAGCAATGATACATCCCAAAGGCTCGGAATATTGGAAGACAATTTAGTAAGTTATTAATGAGAAAAGTGGTAGGCCCCTCTTTTGAAGGTGACGTTACCATCGGCTAAGTGGTTTGAGTCAGCAAGGATACAATCCCAAGTAGCCGGTTTAAAATATTATCCAATACCTTTGGGGTATTGAAGGAGGTCCTAATAATCTCAAACCAAGTCCTCGCAGGATCTATACACTGAACGAGACAAGAATTTTACCAAACCACCCTTCTAACCCCCTACCAGGTTAGTTAATGCGCTTTATATGGACCGTAAAGACACGAATGAGCAAATCAATGACATCATGAAGAAATGGAAGGAAAATTCACATTTAACATAAGAAACTAGTTATTAAAGTCATTAATACATACCCAAATAAAAAGTGTCGAAAGATTAAAAATCAAAAGTAGTACATTAAAGACTTGTCTTCACCAAGTGATGTAAGAGATTTGCCAAGCATGGCCTTTGATTGACAAAAACCCTTACAATCAATCTTGGATCCCAAGACTACTACACACTCTAACGATGAAAGATGGATGATGGTGGTGGGTGTTGGTGTTGTAGTGGTGGTGGAGTGGTGGCAAAGTAAGAGAGAAGTGGTTTGCTAAGGGATGCCTTTGAAGGGAACCAAGCACCCCTATTTATAGTCAAAACAGAGGCCCGGCCACGGCCCCGTGTTCAGTGGGCACGACCTGTGGCCATCATCATTCTCTTTCTTCATTAATTGCATCTGACAGCAGAGGGCCCCACATGACCCTGTGGCCTCTAGGCACGGTCCCGTGGTCAACTGTTCGCTATACTATCTAGATTCTGCAAATCTTATAGTTGACCACTCCCCATGTTGGCCTGGGAACGGCCCCGTGGTGGGCCTAGAAGCTTCTGCAGGTTTTGTCTTGAAGTGTAGGGTCTGACCACGCCCCGTGTTGGATGGACACGGCCAGTGGTCGTCTTCTGTAACCTTGTTTTTGTCTTTTGGGGTGTTGTTGAGGGGTTAGGCATGGTTCGTTTTTACTTCTTTTCGTATTTATGTTGGTTTTGGCTGCTTATTTGCTTCTTTCGTTCTTTTTATGCTCTTTTTATCCTGAAAATACAAAAGGAACAAAGAAACATGCTTTTTCCAACATTAGTAATAAAAAAGGGTTAGTTTTATGCCTCAATTGATGTAATTTATATGTTGCATTTTGTACACATCATGTATCCTAAAGAACCTTTCTAGAAGAAACCCCCTAAGGCACATAGATGTTGAAAAAATTAATCCAAGTACCATAACCCTTGATGATCCTTTTATAAGAAGAACATTTCTATTTTTAACCGCTCCTTCGAAACCAAACACAACCGGATCCCAAAGGCACACATGCCTCCTGACTGCCTAGTCGAACTAATGTACCATCAATTATACATATTTATAATAAAAAATACCCCCATTTATGAACACTTTTGAGGAAATTCGTAAAGGAAACAATACCTAAATCATTCCTTTTCAGATTATACATGATTAGAAAGTCCAAAACATAAAAAAGAAGCAAAAAACAGTGAAAATGGATGAAATATGAAGTTTCAAAAAAGCACCCCCGTGCACAACTAAGCACGACCATGCCTCTCACCTCAGCTTGCTTTTTGGAAGAATCAGAACAACTTGGTGGGCAAGAAAGAAAGATGGTAGGCACGCCCGTGCATCACAAGCACGACCGTGCCCCCACAAAAGACAAATAAGAAGAGGAAAAAAGCTTGAGACCAAAATACACCTCCTGCAACCGTTGTCGGTACAGCTCAACATGCACAGCGGTGCATGAGAGGCACGCCCGTGCCCAAAACCCAGAGGAGACAGAAAGGACAAACTCTTGAAACTTCTATCAAGATTCCAAGCACAAGGCACAATCGTGCCCTATAGGCCCGCTCGTGCACCCCTGCCTTTGATTAGTATATAAAGATCGGCCTCATTCACTCATTTGTGGAATGCCATTCTTTGCTCTCTTATTCCTTGTCGTGCTACAACCCCAAGGCTGATAGACTTATGCCTCTAAGGCCTTGTTCTCTCAACCTTGAAGGATCTGGTCCCTTGGAGAAAGTGTGGATGATCCATGGATCTTGCCTATCAATAGCCAAGTATGCCATGATCAAGATGCTTCCTAAGCCCACTTTGCTTAGAAGTGAAAGGTTGATCCCTAGGGAAGGCCTTCATGCCGACCGAGATCTCTCCAAAGTTAGGATCCTACATCCTACCTTTGATCATCCATGTTAAGAATAAGGTATCGTTAGATTAGTTCACTAAACATATGTTATAGATGAGAGTTGAGAGACACTTTGTTGCACACATACTTGCACTTGAGCTAGAGCTTAAAGATCATGAAGTGTGGTAATCGCCATTGGTAAAAGTGCTTCATATGGTTGTAATCTTTATGTCTCCTCAAAATCTTGGATTAATTAATCTTGTTAATATGGTACTTTTATCTTATTCAATGTGTTTATCCTTTACTAATTCTTGGTTTATCATCTTTTGGGATAAGATTGCATGACCCCTTTGAAACGAAATTAACTTAACATCTTAATTTAACTATATTAATTAACCTAACTTAACTTGACTAAGGTGTGCGTATGGAATCTGGTACCCTTAATCAGATTCGGTGTGCTTAATAAACCATGGAGCCAAAGCTTAATAGTACACTCATAGTGTGTAACAACCCATTACTAATAAGGGAAATCTGAACTTGGTTTATTAAGATTATTATTACGTAGACTTTTGGTGTTGAACAAGATTCGAGTGACAAGCTTCTGGTATCAAACCAAATCTTGGGGTAATAAAAGGCTTCTGATGTTACATCGAGATCCTTTAGGAAGGCTTCTGGTAATGCACCATGATCCTATTGGGGGGTGGGGGGTAAAAGTTAAGATAATAAATTAATTGGGGAATATGGCAATCTGATGGAATAGAAGATAACCCATGACATGGGACCTATTTGCTTATTCGATAACTAAATTAATTTGATGACAATCCAATGGAACTTAATATCCACCCCGAAAATTTTCGTCCAACTATGCGACGACATGTGTCCCGACTCTCCAACGAATCCCGACTATGTGGAAGGAGAAGGAACAAAACTGCCCCAATGGGAAAAGATAAAAGTCCAAGGACTAAATTGACTAGAATGCCAAAATTTCATCTCTGGAGGTCCCTTACGTACCGGTAAGGGGTTTAAAACCTGTAAGGAGGTTAAAACATCCTTTACGGACCGTAACCTACCTCTTACGGTCCGTAAGAGGTGCCAGTGACAGCAGAATCACAACTGTCATTACCAACTGCATTCAAGCCACTTGGTCGTGATTTTTACCACTAATTCACCTCCCTGTGACGCCTTGAGGACACTAATCAGTCTCTAATCAGCTGGGGTTACACTTCGCATGATCTTAGAGCATTTTGATCACTATAAATAAGTGTTCTTAAGTGTTCATAATACTCATACCTTCTCAATTCACTCTAAATCCTTCACTTAGAGCAATCCCTGAAGTTTGGAGCTGCTCTCAAGTATTCTCAGTAGTTTCTCTTCTCTAGTAATTCTTCTCCTAGTTCTATTTCATTTAATTTAACTAGTAATCAATTAATAGTTAACAGTTTGACTTTCTGTTTGACTTTCAGTTCTGAATAATATGGTCAAATCAAAGTTCAATCCGAACTTTCCTACGTGATCGTAATAACGATGGTATGATCCCTCTGCTATCAGACCCTCGGATCATCACGTTAACTAGTCGAATTGACGAGATAAGCATGCTACTTAAAAAGTCAAAAATGCAACAATTTGCATAAATCACATAAATGAGTTTCTAAGCTTATAACTCACTTGTTTTGACACTTAAACACAATACGTAACTTATATAAAAATATATTAGCATGATTAACTCATCTAATTCAGTTTAGAACCTCATTCTATGTCAAAAGTCAAGTAGTTTGACTTCTACTTTGACTTTTGATTCTGACCCGTTTTGTCAACGTTAGAACTTGATTAAAACCGACATTATGAAAATATTATTATTGAGTATAACCCTCTGAAGTTATATCTCATGGTCATGTCGTTAAATGGGTCAAATGGCAAGTCTTGTAGATATATATTAAAATGACCACAATGCCCTTTTTGGTCGTAAAAGCAAACTAAATGATTTCTAAATAAACTAAACTACATTCTGACTTTTAGCAGAATGTACCTCACTTATAAATATATTTTGACACATCGGATTTGCCATAGACCCAACCGGCCTTCCAAACCTGCTTATAAACACATAACTAATTATAGGAACCTAGTGCGTATAAATTAGGCGTACGGGTCTAAATACTTCAGAGCCATTTCAAAACAGAATGTATGGTTAAATAACCTCTATCCAATGAGTCATTGCACTTGGATAAGTATAAACCACATTCTATCCGGTCTACGCTTAATCTAGCGAAACCGAACCTATTCCTAAGTAACGGGTTAAGTCTAAGGAACTTAGCTATGACCTGTATACATTCTAATAGATAACTAATTCTGTTCATTCCAGACTATAGAAACACCCCCCCCCCCAGATAATAGGACTTGGGTGAATAATACTTTGAGTTGGGGCTTTTGCTAAACTAAAACCATTATCGATTGGAAGCTAGCAAAAGGTAAATACTCTTAACTTATTTTTTTTTTTAAAACTTGGGGTATGGAAAATATGCCACATGGAGCGGGTATTATATAAATGAACCATGAGATCTGCCTATAAATATAATAACTCGGTTTAATATGTATTAGTTGATAAGTAAAACAATATGGGGTTATTGGTACCGTGTCTGGGCTTCCCGACTCATGAACTATTATGGCCATACTAAATATCGTGCTGGGGCAGACATACTGACTATAAGACGCATTATTAAACTTTGGTGTATACCTTAATCATTATAGCACTGAAAATGACCGACACTGATTTCTAGTTCCCAATTGTATGACAAGTATTGTAAAACCGGTGACAAGATAAATCCCAAGAATTAGTAAATGATTTACCTACAATTTTTCTCTATGTACTAAACCGTTTTTGAAAAACTATTTAAAAAAATGCGTTGGTTAATTGTATTTACCAGCGAAAGCTGACGTATTTTCAAAAGATTGAACCACATGTACCGAACCTTGATATTAGGCTGGGAATCCGGGTCAGCTATGATAAAGGCTATGGAATTTGCAACTCCCCAGCTTAAGGCCTATAATGTCTAAAGCTCTTTTTATTTTGATCCTGCCTGTGGGTATATACTTGAACACTTGTATAAATTTTAATATTATATTCTAGCTTTTATTAAAAAAATGTTTTTACTCAATACTTCCATTGCATAATAATTGAGATACTGTTATCCAATCGTCAAGCTTAAACACTACCAATCCGGACCCACCAGAAATCGGGGCGTGACACATAACCTCTGCCTCACTAGAAATTCGATGTCCAGATTCACATTTTTGGATTCCTGGAAAGCCGTGAAATTAACCCCAAACTTAGAACGAATACTCCTAACCACATTGCTTGATTATCTTCCCTTCAATCCTTCTCACATTAAGGGAGAGGAAATTCATGTTTTAACCACATTAATTCCTTCGTCTAGGATAGAATCAACAACCATGGTTCTTTGATTTTGTAAATTGGCCCCTAGTTTGACTCCTAGGTTGATTGTAGCGACGACTTCTTCATCCAAATGAATACCTAAGGATTCTGCTTCATTCCTTTCATAGTTTTCAGTCACCGGGTTCTGACTAGCCACCGAATTAAGTGAGGCCGACTCCACCCTGACATTTAGACTGAAGAAGGTGCCTCGCCTACCCAATTTTTAAACCTTCCCCGATGAAGCTTCCAAACTGTTTTTATTATCCTCTAAAGGAACCTGAAAGTCAAACGGACCCTTATCCAATAAATTGTTCAGCCGGAATGGGTCACATTCATCTACTTGGTCCCTTAACCATTTTTTAGGTCTGAGCTCATTAGGGGAGCCCAAATCATTACTTTGAGGTTGGCCTTTCCTGATATGGTGGCTCACATTGAACTTTTTGCAACGCCTCTTGGATTTATCCCCAGAGTTAAAATACTCTATATCATTAAAAGCTTCTATAACAACCTCGGGACCCACAAAAAAACCACGTGCTTTAGCTCTCATTCCCACCCACCTTTGCTCTTCCAATTCTTTATCAAGATTTGAAGCGTCATTGCTCCATCCCCATCACTTCGTCTTCTAGGTCACTGGTATCACCTCCGGGCACCAGAGAAGCAACTTCCAGCGACCCTAAACAGTTTGAGACCCATTCGCTTTGTTCTTCCACAATCCAGAGTCTAAATTGTTTATCTTTCCACCGGATATTAACCACATCATTATCCGACCAAAACCCTGACGCACTTCACCGTTAAATCTTGATCTTCTTCAAGGAATTTGGTGACAAACAAAACCCTCCCAAACAACTCACCCACGAGTTTGAGAACATCCGGCTAGAAGAGATGTAGAGGAATACCATGCACCCTAAGCCATGCAATCCATTCAAGAGAAAGGGATTGACCTCCCGATCTATCATGTTTATAGAAACATCCCCGTAGCTGATCTTTATCCTCTCGTAAAGGTGCTGCTTCTCAATCATCCTTGAAATTCATAAAGATAGGGATGTTTGCATACCCTACCCCACAAATCTGTAGGAGACATTCAGGAAAGATAAGTGTGTCCAAATCTACTGTTCTCCCTATGACAACCTTTCTATGCAGAACCCGAAAGGCAGACACATTATCCAGGACCATGACCAGCTTCTCCGGTTGAAGACCCACCATTCCTCCAGCCGTGTTTGCGTACCAACGATGACCGTCTCTGGAACCAACACATTATTGTAAGACCTGAAATCCCTTTGAGAAAAAAATTTAGATCTATCTCCCATTGCCGCATCTTTGTCGGAACCCACTTGCGTCTTGGTCTTCGTACTCGATCTTTCTGATAATCCGACATTCTCTGCAGGAAACCTAGCAACATTAACCTTCAACCTGCAGCCACCCGTAGTTATCCCCCAAAGAAACCTTTCAAGTTCCTTCCAATCGTTTACATCTTTGAAGTTGATGAAACCAAACCTATACCCATGCTTATCTCTTTTCCTTGCCACGTGGGTGTTCAACGCATCAACCAATTTAGCCGAATCTCCTTCATGTTCTTTGCATTCCCTTCCCTTCGACTGGCGGCCTCTTCCCATGTCTTTCTCTAGGTCTTCACTCCATTACTAAAGGTCTTCTAAGAAGGATTTAGCCATAGGTGATAAGCGTTTGTTTTGTAGTGTTAGATAACAATTTTGTATGAAGTCTACTCCATAAATCCATTTATTTTAATGGTATATATGAAGGTGATGGCAAAATTTTAAATAATAAATATTAAGATGGCTGAAAGGGTAAAAATAAAAATGCCTCTACTGTTGATCTTTTTTATTAAACCTAACTCCACCATTTTTAAATGCAAATTCATTATATATACTTCATTGTTTTTTTACGAAACTAATATGTTGGGGTTGTACCCTTGCAAAGGAACATATTATATAGAGCCAAAACTACATCAGAGGATTGATCCAGAATAACAGAGTCTACAACCTCTGATGCAAACCACTGATCCAGTTAATACTGCATTACAAGATTACAAGATTACAAGATTACAAGATCTGCTGAATACAAGCTCTGTTGTGGAACCTCTAATGAAGACTAACAGTGGATAGGCTCATCAGTGTTTCTTTTATATTAATGTAACAATGTTCTGTATAGAAGTGGTTAGCTTAATCGGTGTTTAGAGTTAGTTAGTTTATTGTTAGCTGTCACTATCAACCCTATCATCTATTAAAAGATCATTTACGCATTTCCTTCCAATCATCTTTTTTACATTCTGTACTAACAAACTATCATTGGGTTGAAGGGGAGTTTGTGATTCACATGCAAAACTTATAAGTTTGAAAGCATGATGATCAAAGCAATCTTCCATTAGTTGTGATACAAAGTTTTATTCCGCTGCAAATTCACTCTGTTTTATCTTCTTTCATAAACCATTTTTTAAACAATCACAACTGATTCAAACTAAGATCATAACAATTGGTATCAGAGCTTGGTCAATCAAAATTTGATTTAACTATTAATTTGATTTGAAAGATCAACTCTCCCTGCTAATTAGTTTGTTTGTTTTCATTGGAAAACAGAGTTTAATTACGTTCAAAGTTTTTAAAACAAAATATGTTTAAAACTATCAGAATGTCTCAAAACACACACGATTCCAACAACACTAGATCCAAGTTTAAACCTTTGATGCTTGTTAGGAACGAGTATTACATATGGCAACGTCGGATGGGTCATATTCTTGCTCAGCAAAACACCGGTTCCTGAAGGTCCGTTGTATTTGGACCACATGTTCCTATGGTTCCAAGTGCAGAGGACCCAGCAAAACAAGTGTCAAAGTCCTGAAAACTACTCCAAGCAAGATTTCCAGAAAATTGAGTTAGATGCTAAGGATTTTAGCATTGTTGCTTTAGCCTTGCCTAACGAAATCTATGTTGGCATGTGGCACTGCAACAGTGCAAAGGAGTTATGGGGTGCCTTGAAAGAGGAATTCGGTGGGACTGAGGAAGTAATTGAAAACAAAAGAGAAGTCTTAAATCAACAATATGAAACTTTTTGTCATGTCAAAGGAGAGTCTCTAACCCAATAGTTCGAGCGATTTAGTTGTCTCATAAGTGAGTTTAAGCTGGTTAACGTTGACTTCCTAATTCGACTGTCAATAGTCATTTCCTCAGATCGTTACCATAAAAGTGGGACACCATAGCTTTCGTGACACGAACATTTGACGGGTGTAAAGAAATGAATCTTACACAACTTCATGGTAGACTCCTCAAATATAAGAGAAAGTTGAACCAGAAAAAGAAGTTACAAGAGTCTGGCAAAATGGCTGATGACTATACTTTTGGCAGCACAACTCTTTTAGGCCAAGAAGAGGGTTATGGCAAATCTCAAAAATCAAGTGCTATAAGTGTAATAGATTAGGACATTTTGCTAGGGAATGCAGATCTCAAACATCTGGACCTATTGTGACACACCCTAGCCCTAGACCTCAACACACACAAAGCACTTCTCATTATTCCCAATATACCCATGCTCCTCAAATGCAAAGCACAGCTCACTTTGCACACCATGCTGCCAATGTTCTTGTGCACTATGTTCAAACCACTGTTCCCCAAATTCAGTATGTTCAAGCACCATGTCCTCAAGTGCATGTACAACCTGCACCATATGTCACTCAAGTTACTCAAACCACTGCTCCGGCAGAGGTTAACCAACAAAGCTTTCTCACACAAGGTTTTGTTGATTGGAGTAGCTTGCC
Organism: Scalesia atractyloides; assembly: GCA_947069175.1. Classification (NCBI taxonomy): domain Eukaryota; kingdom Viridiplantae; phylum Streptophyta; class Magnoliopsida; order Asterales; family Asteraceae; genus Scalesia; species Scalesia atractyloides. The sequence continues at coordinate 35,712,122 of CAMTDV010000025.1, forward strand.
TGAGGAGTTAACTGATGAGAACTTTCCTCTAGTAGCCAAAAATGACTTAAAAAATAATTTTGCTTTATGGCTCTAGATACAATAGTTGAAGGTGATGAATTTGTGGAAGATGTGTCTAAATCTGTTGTGTCTGAAGTTCATGATGAAACATTGGTTACAAAAGAGAATGTTGATGAAGATGTGAAATCTTTGTCTGATCCATGGGATACCAGTGTGTGTGAAGGTGATTGTGACTGTGACTATGCCATGATGGTTGCTGCTAAGGTATCGCCACAGATCCTTAAAGATCTATGTTCAAGAAAATGCATAATTGCTTTTGCTAACATAAAAAAGGTGAATGAAAATCTTAGAAACAAAATTTTAGAAGATGAGTTAAATTTTGAAAAACTCTCAAAAGAGTTGAAAACAAAATTGATTAACAAAGATTCTGAAATCAGCAGTCTAAAACATGAGGCAAGCATAACCAAAGATCAACTCCAAACTATGATAGAAAAATATCAAGTTTGCAAAAAGCAGTTAGAATATACCCAAATCACTTATGAGAAGTGCGTAGAATCTTGCAAAGGTTATGAGGTCATGCTTGAAAACCAGATCAAAAGTAACACAAAATTCGGCATAGGTTTCAGGAAAAATGACCAAGTTTCTAAAAATGTTACTCTAAATGAGTCACTGATAAAAACGGAAACAAAATCATTTTAGAAAAACATGATGGATCCTCAACTTTTGAGGAAGTTGAGAAATATCAATTTAAACTCACATGGTCTAATGAGTGTGACATTCTCGAAAATTTCAAGCCAATGGACTTTTCAACCATTGATGGTGTCAAAGCACCAAAAGCAAGTGATTCCCATTAAAGATTTTTCAGCAAATGTTACATCATCTACTAAAAAGAAGTCTAAGAATGGAAAGAAGAAAGAAAAGGTGAAAAACCTGTTTTGTGATTTTTGTGAGAAAAAAAATCATGTCACTCAAAACTGTTTTCTTTTAAAAGCATATGATATCAGCAAAACAAGTATAATACCTAATTCTTCAAAATGCATCATCTGTGGAAAGCAAACCACAAAACTCAAGAGTATGTTTACCTTCAAACATTTGACATCAAGGTAAAAGAAATTAAATCAAAAGCTCTTGAGAATCAAAGTCCAGGCTTTGTTAGAAATATATCTAAGCAGACCTTTGAACCTATTGAAACATCTGTTACCAAAGCATTAAACAAAACCTCTGTTCCTAGAGAGGTACAGGTGACAGATGCACCACCCGCAAACAGATATCCAAGGGGATATGACCAACCTATTTATCAAAAGGTTCCTCTTAGTTATGAGGGTTACAAAAAACCCTCAAAGCCAAGAGTCAATAGGCATCCTCATGGTTACCAACATATGACAGGAAATGGTCCACAACATTGGTTACAAAGACCAAATCAAACCACTCTCCATATTCCTGATTTTGAGATTGGACAATCTGTGACCCCATCCAAAGCCATTTTGGCTTTGGAGACTGTTTTTTGTATGAATGGAACTTTTTCTATAAATCTCTATCTTAAAAAATGTCTAACAGAAATATCCAGAAATCTAAATATAGAAATAAAATAACTAACATAAATCACACGAATAAATGAATTCTATTTGACTCTGCCTCTTCAAGTGACTCAATAAGATAGACTGACCCGTTCCAACTTCCCAAAACTTCCCATTCAATGAATAAAGAATCATTACAAATCTTTATACTTGAATTTGAGTCATGTTTTACAGTAAAGACTCCATTTGGTTATCATAAAAAAGATAATTTTCTGTTTCGTTTCGAATGGAATTGTCAATGATGCAAAGCAAATAATCTAAATAGATCGAACAATAAAAAGAAATATCATTGTTAAATATTTCAATTTTAATCTTTTAGGAATACAAATTCTTTTTCACAAAAATGGAAAGACTTTTTGTCACTGAAATAGGATAACTATACATACCTATAGGCTAAGCACTTCCTCTTTTATATGTATTTTCATATTTTGTTTAACTTGAGGTTAAGTAATCCTTCTACAGATCTATGCCACATCTTATCTTTATATGGATCATAAAAGGGTTTAGTTCCTTTTGCATGTAATTTGAACTCGATTTAGTTCAGTTTGTGCTTGGATCGTATTCGCAATTTATTTGCATACTCGAACAAATAAAAATTTGCAAGGATCAAATTCCGCAATTGTGGCGACTCTAGGCTTTCTTGTAATTTGGATATACTATTTTGGGATAAAAAAAATAAGAGGATCAAACCATCTCTTCTGACTCTTTTTCAAATTCGATAAATGTTGGTTGATCGTATATTACATTAGAGTTCTATGATTCAGAGTGTCCTTTCTTATTTGATCCCTTTGAATTCCATATTCGAAGTTGCGATTGGATCTATTCATTAAAAAGAATCGATTCAATACATTTCTTATGTACCTATGGGTGCTATGTTGGATTTGAATCAGATTTCGGATCAATCTATATTGATTGACTGCCTCCATTATGTTGTTGCTAGCAAATACCCACTATTTTTGGTTTTGGCTCTTCTGCTCAGAAACGAAATGTTCCAAATGTTCCTGGAAATTATTGCTCCCAGTGGACCATTTGTATCTATATGCATCAGGATCCCGATTCATGGATCTCTCGGTTCGATAAAAAATAAGAGGATCGAACCATCTCTTCTGACTCTTTTTCAACTTCGATAAATGTTGGTTGATCGTATATTTCATTAGAGTTCTATGATTCAGAGTATCCTTTCTTATTTGATCCCTTTGAATTCCATATTCGAAGTTGCGATCGGATCTATTCATTAAAAAGAATCGATTCAATACATTTCTTATGTACCTATGGGTGCTATGTTGGATTTGAATCAGATTTCGGATCAATCTATATTGATTGACTGCCTCCATTATGTTGTTGCTAGCAAATACCACTATTTTTGGTTTTGGCTCTTCTGCTCAGAAACGAAATGTTCCAAATGTTCCTGGAAATTATTGCTCCCAGTGGACCATTTGTATCTATATGCATCAGGATCCCGATTCATGGATCTCTCGGTTCAATAAAAAAATAAGAGGATCGAACCATCTCTTCTGACTCTTTTTCAACTTCGATAAATGTTGGTTGATCGTATATTTCATTAGAGTTCTATGATTCAGAGTATCCTTTCTTATTTGATCCCTTTGAATTCCATATTCGAAGTTGCGATCGGATCTATTCATTAAAAAGAATCGATTCAATATATTTCTTAAGTACCTATGGGTGCTATGTTGGATTTGAATAAGATTTCGAATCAATCTATATTGATTGACTGCCTCCATTATGTTGTTGCTAGCAAATACCACTATTTTTGGTTTTGGCTCTTCTGCTCAGAAACGAAATGTTCCAAATGTTCCTGGAAATTATTGCTCCCAGTGGACCATTTGTATCTATATGCATCAGGATCCCGATTCATGGATCTCTCGGTTCGATAAAAAAATAAGAGGATCGAACCATCTCTTCTGACTCTTTTTCAAATTCGATAAATGTTGTTTGATCGTATATTTCATTAGAGTTCTATGATTCAGAGTATCCTTTCTTATTTGATCCCTTTGAATTCCATATTCGAAGTTGCGATCGGATCTATTCATTAAAAAGAATCGATTCAATACATTTCTTATGTACCTATGGGTGCTATGTTGGATTTGAATCAGATTTCGGATCAATCTATATTGATTGACTGCCTCCATTATGTTGTTGCTAGCAAATACCACTATTTTTGGTTTTGGCTCTTCTGCTCAAAAACGAAATGTTCCAAATGTTCGTGGAAATTATTGCTCCCAGTGGACCATTTGTATCTATATGCATCAGCATCCCGATTCATGGATCTCTCGGTTCGATAAAAAAATAAGAGGATCGAACCATCTCTTCTGACTCTTTTTCAAATTCGATAAATATTGGTTGATCGTATATTTCATTAGATTTCTATGATTCAGAGTATCCTTTCTAATTTTGATCCCTTTGAATTCCATATTCGAAGTTGCGATCGGATCTATTCATTAAAAAGAATCGATTCAATACATTTCTTATGTACCTATGGGTGCTATGTTGGATTTGACTCAGATTTCAGATCAATCTATATTGATTGACTGCCTCCATTATGTTGTTGCTAGCAAATACCACTATTTTTTGTTTTGGCTCCTCTGCTCAGAAATGAAATGTTCCAAATGTTCCTGGAAATTATTGCTCCCAGTGGACCATTTGTATCTATATGCATCAGGATCCCGATTCATGGATCTCTCGGTTCAATAAAAAAATAAAAGGATTGAACCATCTCTTCAGACTCTTTTTCAAATTCGATAAATGTTGGTTGATCGTATATTTTATTAGAGTTCTATGATTCAGAGTATCCTTTCTTATTTGATCCCTTTGAATTCCATATTCGAAGTTGCGATCGGATCTATTCATTAAAAAGAATCGGTTCAATACATTTCTTATGTACCTATGGGTGTTATGTTGGATTTGAATCAGATTTCGGATCAATCTATATTGATTGATTGCCTCCATTATGTTGTTGCTAGCAAATACCACTATTTTTTGTTTTGGCTCCTCTGCTCAGAAACGAAATGTTCCAAATGTTCCTGGAAATTATTGCTCCCAGTGGACCATTTGTATCTATATGCATCAGGATCCCGATTCATGGATCTCTCGGTTCAATAAAAAAATAAAAGGATCGAACCATCTCTTCAGACTCTTTTTCAAATTCGATAAATGTTGGTTGATCGTATATTTTATTAGAGTTCTATGATTCTGAGTATCCTTTCTTATTTGATCCCTTTGAATTCCATATTCGAAGTTGCGATCGGATCTATTCATTAAAAAGAATCGGTTCAATACATTTCTTATGTACCTATGGGTGCTATGTTGGATTTGAATCAGATTTCGGATCAATCTATATTGATTGACTGCCTCCATTATGTTGTTGCTAGCAAATACCACTATTTTTTGTTTTGGCTCCTCTGCTCAGAAACGAAATGTTCCAAATGTTCCTGGAAATTATTGCTCCCAGTGGACCATTTGTATCTATATGCATCAGGATCCCGATTCATGGATCTCTCGGTTCAATAAAAAAGTAAAAGGATCGAACCATCTCTTCAGACTCTTTTTCAAATTCGATAAATGTTGGTTGATCGTATATTTTATTAGAGTTCTATGATTCAGAGTATCCTTTCTTATTTGATCCCTTTGAATTCCATATTCAAAGTTGCGATCGGATCTATTCATTAAAAAGAATCGGTTCAATACATTTCTTATGTATCTATGGGTGCTATGTTGGATTTGAATCAGATTTCGGATCAATCTATATTGATTGACTGCCTCCATTATGTTGTTGCTAGCAAATACCACTATTTTTGGTTTTGGCTCTTCCAAATCATTCCCGCAGGAGATCTGGACCCTTTTTTTCTAATCCTTCGATAAAAAGATTCATTCTCTACATAAAAAATAGGAAATAGAACCAATAAAGATGTCGTTTTCCATTCATACCTGGAGTTGAATACCCCATTCAAGAATTGTTTTGGATCCAATCCATAGGAATCAATAGAAAAGGCAAATCTCTTATGATACACCAGATCCGGCCCGTTGTTGATTGGAAATTGGAAACTGATATTAGAAAGAAACGATTGCTTAATTACAGTATTGATTTCGGAATATGTATATTTTGTGGTAATTGCGTTGAGTATTGTCCAACAAGTTGCTTATCAATGACTGAAGAATATGAACTTTCTACTTATGATCGTCACGAATTGAATTATAATCAAATTGCTTTGGGTCGGTTACCAATGTCAATAATTGACGATTACACAATTCGAACAATTTAAAATTTGCCTGAAATAAAAACTTAAGAATTCATTTTGATCTAAAAGAATGAAGGTTTTTGTTTAGTGAATAGCTACAATCTTCACAATCTACATACTATGGCTAGAAATATGGTACAAGGAATTACCGGCATCTCGTAGAAAAAGAGTATAAACAAAAAAAGGCTTTTATATTTATAATTTCATTTTTTATATCATAATTACTAAAAAGAATTTGGTTCTTTTTACAATCTTGATGTCGTTTTCGTCTTTGGTAAATTTACCAAGGGCTATAGTCATCGTAATCCTCCTATTCAACTACTTCGACCATTTCCGAACACCTCATAGTGTTTTCGGGGCGTCCAAAGAGTCGATCATTTCTGCATGATTTTTTCTCGTGCACTACCCCTTACAATACAATGGTTTCGAAGATAAAAATCCTTTATTGGATTGCCCCATAAATTGACCATCCAGGTAAATTCATGAATTCAAATTGATTATTACTTCTTATTATTAAGCATCTGAATCATGAATTGTCTTGTTATGACTCATGAATCAGATCTATTCGTTTTTTGAAAGAATTGTTCAAGGAAAAAGCAAGCCCCTCGCCCACTACCGGTTGATCCTCAGACCGGCCCCCATCTTCTTCCATCAACTAAATAGATTCTTAGGTCATTAACCAACTCCTTATCAATCTCGATTCATTTCAATATGAACAACAATTTAACCAATCGGATTGACTAGAATATAACGAGTAATGGAATAAAGGAATATATTGGGAATAGATCAACTACTAAAGAATTTAGATTTTATATACAAAGTCAAATAGAAAAAAGGAAATACACGTGATAGCTCATAACAAGGGTTTTCCAGTTCTAAAGAGTTATTATTGACGAGCTACAGCAATTGCGCCGATTAACGCAACTAAAAGAATTATTGAAATGAATTCAAACGGAATAAAAAAATATGTTGATAAATGAATCCCGATTTGTTGACTATTACTTATCAGATCTTGCTCTATAATCTGGTTTGCTTTTGTAGTCCAAATAATCCCGTACCATGACGTATCTGGAATAGTAGTAATTAGTGAAACAAAAAGACTTGTACAGACCACGGAAGTTACTCCATCTCCCACTGTCCAAAGATGGAAATCTTTGGAATATTCTGAACCATTTATGAACATCACAGCAAAAATGATTAAAACATTTATGGCTCCTACGTAAATAAGGCGTTGCGCGGCAGCTACAAAATGGGAGTTCGATAGAATATAGAATAACGATATACAAACAAAAACCAGTCCCAAGAGAAGGCAGAATAAATGGGATTGGCAAGTAATACTACTCCCAGACCCCCTAATATAAGACCCAATCCCAGAAAGACTAAAAGAAAATCATGTATTAGTCCAGGTAAATCCATTATATATAAAATAGGAAATAAATAAATCAAAATCTTGCATAACTTTATTGACCCGGTCAGGAAAAAGTAACTCTGCCTTTTTTATAATAGTTCTTAATTATTCAATTTGAAAAATTCCATTTTCATGGATATGGATTGAATTATTGGCCTAATCTCTCGAAAGAGTTATTTGAGTCTATATATTTTTAAAAGCTCCCAGAGAAGTCATTATAGGGATCTTTCCTATCAAAATTGTTTGTTCTTGGATATATCTACGCCTATCATTTTTCCAAATGAGTCTCGCGGATACATATAATGCAAAAAAAGATGTGAGTGATTCATACACAGCATCTCTTTCCTTTATCAGGGGTTCTACCAATTGATATCTTCCCAAAAAGAATTCAAAGTCAATTTCTTGATTTGTATCTTCAGTTTTTGGAAACTTAGAAAGCTCTTCTGCCAAACCCTGATCAATGAACCTACAAAATCCTTCAAACTGTATCTGATTAAATCCAGGTATTGTGGACATTGCGTCTATCCCGGATTATCTTGAAATTGTATTTATATTCATCCATATCGAATTCTAAAAAAAAAAGTAATACCATTTTGGCTGGCTCATTATCCATCAAAGAAAATTTACATGAATGATACTCAGTATACTTGGAATAATCACATTAATAGTTGCATTGACAGTTATCTTCAGTCTCTGAATAGTTACAGGTAAACGATTCGGGTGTGATAAGGTAATCATGAAACCTTGACCAATATACCTTGCAGCTCGTACTGTTTGTTAGCCAGAATTCATGAACTCAGTTACCATAGGAAACATATCGTGAATATCTATAAAAAATAAGATACTTGTTTCTTTCTCTTGTTTGAGACAAGTCGTGAATATAGACATATTTTTTTACAGTGAAAGAAGTTGGGAAGAAGTTGTTAATAATAGATTACCTAGAGAAATAGCTAAAAGAAATTTCCATCCAAGATTTAATAATTGATCCATTCTCAGCCGCTGTAGAGTCCATCTTGTTGCGATAGGAATGAACAAGAACAAATATGTTTTAGCTAATGTAATAAAGATACCAATTATTGTTCCAAAGACTCTATCCCTTTTAGTAATATCAAAAAGCTCGGGAACAGGTATGTACGGAATAGAAAGATTCCAACCCCCCAAGTAAAGAACTGTTACAAATAATGAAGAAACCAGTAGATTTAAATATATCCCACCTAAACTAATAGTTTACAAATGTGCAGGGAGCTTCTACTTGCCTTGATAGTTTATGGTATGTAGATAGTGGAGGCTCCAGGCACATGACAGGATGTAGAACCCTTCTCAAAGACTTCATGGCACATGGAGGGGGTGATATATCTTTTGGTAACAATTCTAAAGGGAAGGTGTTGGGGTTAGGGACGGTTCAGGCCGGGAAACTCAAATTTGAACATGTTAATCTCATTGATTCAACTTACTGAGTGTCTCACAAATGAGTGACAAAGGATATGGATCCTTCTTTACAAAGAAAACATGTCAAATTATAGGACCTGAAGTTATTAAAAAGATTGATCAAATCATTGCTAAGAGTAAAACACAACTTGTTGCTCATAGGAGTGGCAATGTGTATGTGGTGGATATGTTGAAGGATAATCCAATGTCCAATGCATGCTTGTTCTCAGTTGTTTCTAGCAAAGAGACAAAGTTATGACATAGAAGACTTAGACACACAAATCTGAAAACTATCACCACTCTCACAAAACAAAATCTTGTCAGGGGATTGCCTTCAAAACAATTCACTTGTGAAGAACATTGTGTATCCTGTTTAAAAGGAAAACAGCATAAAAGTTCTTACAAGTCAATTGAAGAGTCCAAAACAATCCAGTGCTTGCAATTGTTGCACATGGACTTGTTTGGCCCTAGAAAAAAATCACGAGTCTCAAAAAGAAAAGATATTGTCTTGTCATTGTAGATGATTTTTCAAGGTTCACATGAACATTTTTCATGCACTCTAAAGATGAAAATGCTGGCATTTTGCAAAATTTTGTTAAACAGGTTGAAAAGCAATTTGACATTCCAGTGAAATTTTTTAGAAGTGACAATAAGACAGAGGTTAGTAATAGGAGTTGGATATGTTCTGTGACTTAAAAGGGATTGTTAGGCAGTTAGCATCCCAAGGACTCCAGAACAAAATGGGGTGGTTGAAAGGAAAAAAACAGGACTTTAATTGAATATGCAAGAACAATGCTTGCAGACTCAGGTTTACCCTTGTGTTTTTGGGCAGAGGCTGTAAACATTGCTTGCTATGTGCAGAACAGAGTTTTGATCAATCCCAGCATCAAAAGACTGCCTATGAAATTCTTTATAAAATCAAACCTCTGATCTCATATTTCAAAGTTTTTAGCTGCCAATGCTTCATTCTAAACTTAAAGATTCAATTTCAAAAATTGCATCCAAAGTAGATTGTTGTTATTTCCTGGGATACTCAACCACTGTTAAAGCCTACGGAGTTTTTAACTCTAGGACCAAGTGTGTTGAAGAAACTTTGAATGTAAAGTTCAATGAACTTTCTTCATTGAAAATCCCAGCAAATCCTGCTGAACTGCTTGATCTAGATAAATTTATAGTTGAAGATGTGTCAATCAAGACTAACCATGTAGGTACATCAGAATATTCTCATCAAGATCATGGATATAACAGTGTGCTTCCACAATTCAAAGTCAATCCATCCATTGGAGAAGCAGATGTAATAACAACTGTGAAAACTCTGCCACTACTGGCTCAACAGTTGTTGATCCACAAACCTATGCCAGCTCACAAAATTAAACCACTGTTGATAGAAGTCCATACTTTGTGAGCAAAACTCAACAAAATGACACATCCATCCCTCCTATACCTCCACCTCCATTCCAAACAGATGTTGGCACTTCAAAATTGCCAACAGATGTTAGCTCAGATGATTCCCATCTGCAGTCTTCACCTCAAAATGCCATCATTCCATATAAGGGAGATCTTATCATCCTTAAAAGTCATCCATCTGTTCAAGTCATTGGCAACATCAATGAGGGAGTGCTCACAAGTAGCCAATCCCAAAACATTTGTCTTTTTCCTGGCTTTCTATCACTCACACAACCTATCAAGTACCAAGAGACAATAAAAGACAATAGTTGGGTAGAAGCCATGCAAGAAGAGCTCCTACAATTCAAAAGACAACAAGTATGGGAACTTGTACCACTGCCAAAGGATGTGTGTCCAATTGGCACAAAGTGGGTCTTCAAAAATAAAACTGATGAAAGGGTATTGTTGTCAAGAACAAAGCAAGGCTTGTGGTTCAAGGCTACAGACAAGAAGAAGGCATTGACTATGATGAAACCTTTGCTCCTGTAGCAAGGTTAGAAGCCATCAGATTGTTCTTAGCTTTTGCTGCCAACCACAACAACAAAGTCTTTCAAATGGATATCAAAAGTGCATTCTTGTATGGGAAGATCAAAGAAGAGGTATATGTTTGTCAACCTCCTGGATTTGAAGATGCATTTTATCCTGATCATGTCTACAAGCTCAACAAAGCTTTGTATGGCTTGAAGCAAGCACCAAGAGCCTGGTATGAAACTGCTTCCACTTTTCTCTTATCCATTGGTTTCACAAGAGGTAAAATTGATAACACCTTATTTTTTAGAGTAAAATACAAGTTTTGTCCTTTTTGTTTACACCAAATTGCAGGCGCTGTCCTTTAGCGCAAAAATTGACAACCTTTGTACTTAATGTTTCAAAATCTTGCACGTTATGTCCTTTAGGCCAAACTCAGTTAGATTTTTTGGTTAAGTTGGTCACATGCCTTACACATGAGGGTACATTTGTCATTTAACCAAGGACTGTATAAATATCTTATATTCAATTTTAAGGGCTATTTTTGTAAAAATAAAAAATATATACCTGATTAAAATATATGTACTCTCTCTCCATCCTACACAATACACACAATCACCACCACTGGAACCCAAATCTCTGAGTCAACTTTCATTCGATCATCTCCACCGGCCAACAAATGACCACCACCGGAACCCACACTAACTCCGACTACCGACCCAACCCAAATCTCCGACTCCACTTACGTTCGATCATCTCCACCGGCCAATGAACAACCAACCCGTGAACCACATATGTGCGACATATATGGCAGGGCGACTAGCATGGGCGGCGAACGTATGCAGATCCGGTGGTGGCGCAACCAGCAAAGAAGACGAGCCTTAAAGTTAAATATTTAGGCAACGATGTTGTTCCAGCTGTGAATATTTCCTCCGGATATCTCGCAATGCCTCCCAGATGTGATTGGGTAGTTGAGGATTTGTTGGGTAATTGTTAATTGCAGGTTGATGTTTTGTGATTCAGAACTGAATTTATTGGGTAATTGAGGATTTGTTGCTAGTTTTAAAGTTTGAGTGTCTATTATGTGATTCTGAAATAGATCAGTGCTACAAGTACTCGAGTACAATTTGTAGTTTCTTTGTTGCTTTAGAAATAGGATATGTGATTTTGTAATTGATGTTTGAAGGTTGATTAAGTTTGAATTTATTTATAAATAAAAACAACAGTGGAAGCGGTGATGGACAACGGGTTGCAGGTGAGGCAGTCAGGCAGGGGTGGGGTGGTGACGGCGGTGGTGGTGGGTTGAGATAAGTTTGGTTGTGGTGGTGGGTTCAGATTAGAGTGAAAGTGAAAGAGTCTATCTTTTTAAAAAATTTCACTTTTGTAGATATAGTCCCTTAATAATAAGTGTTTACAAAATAACCCTTTAGAAGGTGAAATGACAAGTATGTCCTCATGTGCAAGGCATGTGACCAAACTTAACCAAAAAATCTAACTGAGTTTGGCCTAAAGGATATAACGTGCAAGATTTTGGAACACTAAGTACAAAGGTTGTCAACTTTTGCGCTAAAGGACAGGCCCTGCAATTTGGTGTAAACAAAAAGGACAAAACTTATAATTTACTCTATTTTTTGAAATGGAAAGGAAAAGACTTGATGTTTGTCCAAATTTATGTGGATGACATCATATTTGGATCCACATGCACTGCTATGTGTGAAGAGTTTAGCCAACTCATGACAGCAGAGTTTGAAATGAGTGCAATGGGTGAGCTCCAATGTTTTCTTGGTCTTCAAGTAAAACAATTGAACAATTGTACATTCATTCATCAAAATAAGTATGTCAAAGAACTACTCACCAAATTCGACATGAATGATTATAAAGCATGTAGCACACCCATGGCTACCTCAAAGCTTGTCACTGTTGATGACAAAGATGACTTGGTTGATCAAACTCTTTACAGAAGTATGATTGGGTCTTTATTGTATCTAACGGCTTATAGGCCAGACCTCATGTTTGCAACATGTGTTTGTGCCAGATCCCAGTCAGCACCTAGAAAGTCTAATCTTATTACTGTGAAGAGGATATTCAGATACATAAAAGGTGCTACCACACTTGGTATCTAGTATCCTGCTAATGGAAACATTGAGCTTTCAGGTTATTCAGACAATGATTTTGTTGGTTGCCACACCACAATGAAGTCCACATTAGGAGGAGTTCAGTTCCTAGGTGATTGCCTAGTGTCTTGGCAAAGCAAAAAGTAAGTTGAAGTATCCACATCCACTGCTGAGGCAGAATACATTGCTGCTGCAAGTTGCACTGCTCAACTTTTGTGGCTTCAAAACCAACTGCTAGATTTTGGTGTAACTGCTTTAAAGACTCCTCTCAAGTTAGATAGTCAAGCAGCTGAAAACGTCTTTAAAAATCCAGTGTCTCACTCCACAACAAAGCACATTGACATCAGACATCACTTTGTGAGAGATTACTATGAAAAAGGTTTGACTTCTCTGAATCATGTTCCAACTAAAGATCAAATGACAGATGTTCTAACAAAAGCATTAGATACATCCACCTTTGAAAGTCTGATCTCTAGGATTGGCATGTTAAACATGGAATAAAATTTTTTTTATGTGTTCCATGTGTAAATAGCAATAAAATGTTTTCAGAAAATCAATAATCCATCCTTAAAAATAGCTTAAAATTGAAGTTTTCAATAAATCTCAAAAGTCTATTCATAACCAGTTCTCACGCTTTACCCAAGTGACCCGTAGGTCCTTTCACTTAGCCTCGTAGGCTATTTCATTAGGTTTTCACCTTTTTAAAGTGAGACCCCTGCAGTTCGTTTCTTTCTATCTGTGACCCAAAGGTTATTTTGGTCCCGTAGACCTTTACATTGTCTATAACCCGAAGGTTATGGTGATCCTGTGGATCATGTTTTACTCGTGTCATTATTAAAATGTATATATATATATATGTATGTGTGTGTGTGTGTGTATAGCGTCAAGGCATCCCTTGTCATGTTTGGAATCATTTATTTTCGCTTTTGAAATTCATTTGACCTTGACCGTAGTCTAAGGCTACATTCGTTTTCTTTCTGGACTAATCTTCCTACTCTATGACTTCTCACATCATTTACGCGTCGGTTTGTTTTCCACATACTGTTATCCGGTTCACACATTTTTTTCTTTACAACCCGGGTTCTTTTATCTTAATGTTTTTAACGCTCCCGTTGCCTGGTTTGCGTTTTCCTTTGTATATTCTCTCATGACCCATTACATAAGTTCATTAATATTTTGCGCTCCCATTAACGGTTTGCGCTTACTTGCACTATCAAGTGTTATACTTTTTTCGGCCCGTTCAACATTGAAATAGTTGAACATAACTATTAAAATTTCTGTTTTGCGAAATTTTATCGTCTTTTAGTCATAAAATCCGAGTCTTTTGACTTTTAATCCGCGTTCCCATCCCTTGGTTTACACATATACTCAAAATCCTACCCATAGACCGAAGTCATTATCAAAGAAGCCATTCTGGTATGCATTTAGACTTCGTTATAATTTATTTGGTCGTCTTAGCGAAATCCTCGCTTTTATTCACCAAGTACTTTATTCTTTATTTATCCGTTTGACTTGTCTGTGAATTTCATCACTTATGACAGTCAAACTTTATTCCTATGCCTTAGCATTCTCATTAGTCGTTTGTATTTTCATTTTCTTGATCCTTGTCCTTCCCTCGGATCGTTATTCTAATGTAATACGCTTCCGTTTACTGGCTTGCGTTACATTATTATCAAATATTTTACTTATTTGATCCGTTTTGGTACCTTTTAATTTGTCCTGTCACCCATCCTTACCACATCAGACGTAAATTCCATTATAAAATTCATGTATCATGTGTTCATACTACTTGCCAGAGTAGCGATCAACACATGTCACATGACCTTTTTATAATTTCACATCACGTCCCATGTAAGTAACGCCTCTATTTTATTCAAGGTTTCAATCGGTAAAACTTTATTTCATTGTTATTTAACAATCATTAGTTTTACCCGTTTTATTCTTGAACATCTATAATGTTTTCCTTTTATCAAACTGTTGACATGTTTGTCAGCCAAGAAAACTGCTTTTAATGAAATACCTTTAAACATGCAATACTTAGGATATGCAATTTTGACAAAATCTGATTTCAAATTTTCTCAAGTATTGTTCAATGACTTGGTGACAAACATTGGCAACATTAAAAAGGGCAAAGCTTTTCTAATGCATCCAAGGTTTTTAAGTGTTTACATTCAAAACAAGGTTGGTGAAGCTGATGCTGATGCTAAACAAGGTGTTGTGACTTCTCCTGGTAGCCTTACACATGAAACTTTTACACGCATCACCAACCAATCAAAAGTTTTAGAAACAAAAGTAGAGGGGGATGAACAAATTTTAGATGCACAATCATCACAGACTCAATCCACTGCTACTGAGCCCACTGCTCCTGGTGATCAATGTACTACAACCAGTGCTTTGAAACCCACACCAACCATCACCAAAAAGAAAACTACAAAATCCAAAAAGCCCACCAAACCCAAAACAGAAAAGGGTCCTCTGGAAAATGAAATCCCAGAGGTTAACTCAGTGACAGCACCAAAGTCACTTGAAACCACTATTGCTACTTCCTCACAGCAGATGGTAGAAAGATCTCAACCTATAAGCCTACCTCATCTTGAATCTTCACAAAAGGATCAAGTTGTAAGCACAGGGACACCTCATTATGAAGCTCTAGATCCACTTGGCTCTATCTTCCACAACCCCTCTCCCAGGGCAATGTCGCTTTCTACACCACAACCCTCACCTACTAATATTCCACCCACAATTTTACCTCTGTTGAATGCAATAGACATGGATCAGACAAATATCAGTTCCTCACAATCACACATCATAGAGAGTTTTCCTCTACATGTAACTGAGTCTGATACTCATGTCTTTGTTATCCCATCAACAGCTGAGGAGGCTACATCCCTTGGGTTACAAGTAACCCTTGGTGATTTTTCAAGTGGAGCAATCACTACAATTGCAGAACTTCCTGTTTCTCAATTGGACAGTGGTTATATCATTAAGACTTCCTTGAAGGCAACAAGTGTTGACGCTATAAAGATAACCTCTGTTCCAATTGGAGGTCCCAGAACCCAGAAAGAAGGGCATCTGGTTTTAAGGACATGGGATTTACTTCCATTGAGAATCCAGAAACAACCACCACTGGTGGGAGTTCAAATGATCCTATTAAATTAGGTGATGAGCTAACATATAAAGAATTGACGAAGAGAGTATCAAACATTGAAACCTCTATTGCTGACATCAAAAATATGATGCAACAGATGTTAAAAACCTCAAAAAGTCAATCTTCTGCACCAAACACTGCTGAGCTATCGCAACAACTGTATCCTCTTCTTCAACTACAAAGATAGCATGTTGATCTCCAACATGAACAACACATGCAACTGTTCAGAAATTTGGTTAGATATCAGGACACACTTGCAAACATCAAAGCCATAAAAGCTCATCTTCTTCAAACCACTGGCACTTCTCCTCCTACAGTTGTCTTTGTTGAAACAGCTGATGCCAAAAAGGGGGAGAAAGATAAAGGGGGGTTAAAATTGAAGCCTGATCCTAAAGCCAAAACAATAGTGGAAATCCCTAAGCTAGATGGTACCAAGAAAATTGATGAGACTCTCAACTTCTTTGCTAATGAAAAACAAAAGAGAAAAGAGAGGTTGGAAACAAAAGGTGCAAACAGATTTGAAAAAGAAAAGGCTGCTCAGATGGAAAAGGAAGACCTTGGTACTTCAAAACAAAGAAGAAAGTCAACCAGAAAGGTTAGACAACCAATATCCACCCCTTCCAAAACCACTGATCAATCTATCAGCACATCAAAACCATCATCACCACCAACAAATTAATCAAATTTAGAACCAACAAATGTTGTGACACATGTTGTGTCAACAGTTGTTGATACAACAGTGTTACAACATATGTTACCTTAACCACTGCCATGATCACTTTCCCAACCACGACTCACCAAATATCTACACCCATAAGAATTCCAAATCAACTACCACCACCCAAACTCATTTTTAAAAGAAGGAAGAAGACAAATGTGATAGATGATGACAATATCTTTCCTTCACCACTTCCACTATCATCACAACCACTGACCTCAACTTCAGTATCTCTTCCAATCTCTACATTATCTCAAAATATTGTGAACCCGCCTACATTGCTTCCTCTTACAACTCAATTTCCTCTTGATCTACCTATTGTAAGGAAGAGATCAAATCCTTCTATTCTGAAGAGGATCCATAAAAAAAAGAAACTTCCCATACCTGCAAGGATATCCAAAGCCTAAGAATATTGATGAACATCTTCAATTGAAGGCCATTCAAGCAGAGGATATAACCAAGAGGGATACAAAGGGAAGGAGTGATAGAGAAGTACAAAACTTCATGTAATATCAGCTTAGCAAAGTCAGAAGACTTGAAGACTTCTCCAAAGACTTGTGCAAGAAGCTATCAGAAAGAGATGATGAAAGTCTAAGGAAAGATTACATAGATCATATTATGGAGCATAAACAATACAAGGCGACAAGAGCACAATTCAAAGACTGGTTTGTGAATTATCTTAAACAAGAAGTAGAAAGAATGCAAGAGATGCTGAAAGATCCAAACAACAAGCCCACTACTCCGGACTAGAATAAATTCAAGAAGAATGTGCCTGACAAAGCCTTGAAACTCAAAAGGATGAAAGAAGAGCCGGTTGCTGCAAATTATGGTACAAAAAGGCAAATTACCAGGTGGTCAGAGGTTAAGGTAGTGGATACCTACAAAAAGTTGGAAGAGCTGAGAAAAAGAGATCCATTAGTGCCTAGAAAACCAGACTACTGTAAGACCCGTACCGATTGTCACATTATTATATCATTGAACATACACATTTTATATCATAATGCGACTTAACAAAACTTTTTGACGCAAGCGTTCATACATCTTCTTAAAACATTCAAAAAGTAAGTTATAAGTGTTTACACATTTCACTTTTAGAAACAAGACATGATCAAATGCGGAAGCTTCATTTAGACATGTATTCGGGGTTTGTGTACTTCGCTTGATCTTCATCCGGAGTTCCGTAACATTTACCTGTGTTCAAGACCATCTATAACATTAGTTATGAGGCTTGAAAAGTCATTTAAACATAATCTTTATGCAAAAACATTCAAGCAAAAGACTATGGCCAGCTTTTTATGCTCTCGTGAGGCGCGACAGATGAGGGGCTTGCCTCTCACGGGTCGCGACACACGTCGTGTATCACGATGATGATTTCCTTTTGTTTTCTCGTAGCACAAAAACCTATTCTCGACAGAAAGGTTGTTTTTGCTACAATAAAGGTTGTTTTACAGCAACATTTCTGAAAGGTTGTTTCCGAAAGTTTATTTCTGAAAGGTTGTTTCTGAAAGATTGTTTCAGAAAGGTTGTTTCTGATGCAGCAAAGGTTGTTTTGCAGCAGCAATTTCTGAAAGGTTGTTTCAGAAAGGTTGTTTCTGATGCAGCAACGGTTGTTTTGCGGCAGCACTTTCCGAATGGTTGTTTCTGCTGCAGCAAAGGTTGTTTTGCAGCAGCATTTTCCGAAAGGTTGTTTCTGCTGCAGAAAAGGTTGTTTTTCTGCGGCTTTTAACTTCAAGTTATCGTAACTTTTTATCTACTTATTGTTTACGTGAAAATTGTTTTTACGCGTTCGTAATTTAATTCTCCATCACATGGATTTAAAATCCGACATCCGGATTAACAATTTTTTAGAATTTAAGCCCGCGGCATAAATTAATTATTAAACTTCTTTTGACATAGCTTTTGACCCGTTCATACTTTTATCAAACCACTTGTTTGTTACACTTATATTCTCATAGACATCATATTTTCACATTAAAATATCTACTTGTATTCCACCACAACTACTATTGGGACGGATTTGATATAATAAACCAATTATCACGAATATTACCCTTCGGTTAGTCATTTTACGGAAAAAATGCTCATATTAGGCATTTGACCCAAGAAAGCTTAGCCTATAACTATTATGCTTTTCTAAGGTATACATTACCATAATATATGTTTCTAAGCAACCGATAGTGTTCGTTTGCCCGATTTACCCATCAAGGGTGTTTTGGTCAATTTTAGTCCCTCATTTTATGAAGGACTTTCACTAAATATTTGACCAAAATCGTTCGTTTAACTATAATCTTATTTATGCGTACCTGGCTCGAATCAACATTCTGACCCTTTTTAATACCTTGCGTCAATAATTTGCTAATTCATAGCATCGTTAATCACAAGCCGTTTTATCCTGTGAGCATAAGACTCGACAAGCACTTATTAGTCGTATGTCAAATAGTATCAACATTACCATTTGACCCGTTTGGTCTAAATGACCAAACATTTTGAGCTTATATAAATGATATTTATTTACCATTTCGTTAAGTAACTCATTTCGGGTTTCTCACCATTTAGTTATGTCTCTTAAATCGTTTCTTATGCGTTTAACTCAACATGGCTTATGCCACTTGGTGTCGTTTTATACTTCGACTTTTATCCATTTATACGTGACTAAATCACGGTTTTCTCTTTTTATTCGATTAGGCTTACTTATAAAGTAGCCATTTAAAAACTCATTTTATATATATGTCATCGCATGACCTAACTACCATTTCGACGCTTTTTACCATTAAACATGGTTTTTCACCCTTTGATATGTTCCGACCCGTATCATTTCGTGTCGGAACCGTATTTCTAATATAACTTTTTTTTGTATTTATAACTTATAAATAAATACATATCCTACAAAAAGAGTGTAAGCTTTACTTACCTCGTCTCCGATTATGGACTTTTCCGCGTACTTGATCCGTTTAACCCGCTTCTTTCCCAAGCCTCCACCTAGCTTGTCAAGCGTCAAACTATCACCATAATTCGTAAGACGGTTAGATTAGTCATACTTACTTACGACTATTCCATCTTACGGATTTTATGTCGAAACTACTATTCGACTTCATCATTGGTTAGTTGGTGTTTCAAAACTCAACTACCTTTAATCATATGATATCCCCAATTGGGTTTAAATTAACATCATGTTTAGAACTCGTCCTATTTCATATCACACGTAATTAGTCAAATTAGCTAATTACGTGTTTCTTTCATAATTTCAACATATCAACATTCGTTTAGGCATTTTAACAAACACCTTACAGGCATGATATTATACATCATTTATCTAGTTTATATTTAACTTTAAATAAAGTTTCAATCATCAAATTTCAAGTCCTTATGGCTAGCATTCATAAACAATATCAAGACTTGCATCATAACATCAATTCTACACTATTTCAACACTGAAATTCAGTGTTCGTCACATAGTTACAACACCCACTTAACACATGTATGGGTAATTATCAAGTTCATAATTTTTCATCACTAAATCACCAAATTTTCGACTAGGGTTTGCTCCTAGACATGAATTTAACATAACATCACTCATGCATTCAACATTCAAGCATGAATTTCAATTATGAGTGTTTATCCAAATTTCAAGATATCACGAAATGATGGAATTAGACATGCCTTGTGATCTCCTAGTCTTAGTGATCACGAATTTAGTAAAAGCCCCAATTTCCTAGCTTGTTTTCCTTTTGATTTTGTCGGGATTACATGAAGTTTAGGGTTTAGGGAAGAGCTCCTCTTGGCTCTGTGGTTTCAATCGACCAGAAACACACTTATGTGTGTGTTTTTGTGTCTAAGTTTTATTTTAAATAAATCAGTTTCAAGTTTGTCACTTTTAGCCCCTCTATTCTTAGTTAGTTCTTAAGTAGGCCACAACCTACTTAATTCCAACAATATCTCTTCTTGCTAATTAGGTTAAACATTCCTAGGTAACTTAGTAGGTTCAGGGAGTTATTAACCGGTTTTATTTTAAGTCCCGTTAACTCGACCTCTTATAAACTTTGTCTTCTCAAAGCGTTTATTCTTCTTCTTTTTTTTAATTAGTATTAGGATTATTTATTTAAATCCTAATATTTATCGGGTTAATTTTTACCACTACCGGTATTTCACCCGTTCATTATTATTAATGTGATTTGACTATCAAACCCGTTTTCGGGGTCTTACAAGTCTACCCCTCTTAAAAAGGGTTTCGTCCCCGAAATCTTATTTACGTAGTTAATTGGTTTAAACCAAACGAACTTAGTTTCATTTACAAGGCATTCATTCTTTTTGGTCAATAGTTATCATTTGTATTGACGTGTGCTTCTTTCATGAGTAAGTCCTTACGGGCCGTAACTTTCATCTTTTATTCTTATCTTTGTCGCCTATTTGACGGAGTTGTCATTTGACCACCCGGTCGAATGAGGCTGTCAACATGTTTACTTCATGTTAAACCTATAATGGTAAGTGCTTTTATAGGTCATAGCACTACTTTGACTTTGAATGGTTTTACCAGCTAGACCGATTAGTCACCGTCACCTTATACCCTATCATTAGGGTATACTACATTGCCATCACCGGCCTTTTGTGTGTTTATGATCTCCCATCCTGTAACTCACGTTACAACGTGATTATATTCTACATTACTTTTCTAGACCATGATCGCATCGCATCACGTCATGTTTGAGTTTATATAAACTTTTCGTATCAAAAATCTTCCATTCGAATTTATCACCTTACACCTATTGGTGTCAAGACCAGTTTCTTTTAATGTTAATCATTTCTCAAACCATCTCATACTATTTAAGCTCGTTAAAACGTTGTCTTTGACCAAAAACTTAATTTTAGTTTAACGTTTTCTCTTTAACTTACGTCAATTACTCATATCAAGAAATTGACAATCAAGAATTTTATTCTGTTCTGTTATCATATTACGCGAGGAATCGTAACCAGTTCTCACACTTTACCCAAGTGACCCGTAGGTCCTTTCACTTAGCCTCGTAGGCTATTTCATTAGGTTTTCACCTTTTTAAGGTGAGACCCCTGTAGTTCGTTTCTTTCCATCTGTGACCCAAGGGTTATTTTGGTCCCGTAGATCTTTACATTGTTTATAACCCGAAGGTTATGGTGATCCTGTGGATCACCTTTTACTCGTGTCATTATTAAAATGTATATATATATATATGTATGTGTGTGTGTGTGTATATAGCGTCAAGGCACCCTTTGTCATGTTTGGAATCATTTATTTTCGCTTTTGAAATTCATTTGACCTTGACCGTAGTCTAAGGCTACATTCGTTTTCTTTCTGGACTAATCTTCCTACTCTATGACTTCTCACGTCATTTACGCGTCGGTTTGTTTTCCACATACTGTTATCCGGTTCACACATTTTTTTCTTTACAACCCGGGTTCTTTTATCTTAATGTTTTTAACGCTCCCGTTGCCTGGTTTGCGTTTTCCTTTGTATATTCTCTCATGACCCATTACATAAGTTCATTAATATTTTGCGCTTCCATTAACGGTTTGCGCTTACTTGCACTATCAAGTGTTATACTTTTTTCGGCCCGTTCAACATTGAAATAGTTGAACATAACTATTAAAATTTCTGTTTTGCGAAATTTTATCGTCTTTTAGTCATAACTCTAAATCCGAGTCTTTTGACTTTTAATCCGCGTTCCCATCCCTTGGTTTACACATATACTCAAAATCCTACCCATAGACCGAAGTCATTATCAAAGCAGCCATTCTGGTATGCATTTAGACTTCGTTATAATTTATTTGGTCGTCTTAGCGAAATCCCTCGCTTTTATTCAACCAAGTCCTTTATTCTTTATTTAATCCGTTTGACTTGTCCGTGTGAATTTCATCACTTATGACAGTCAAACTTTATTCCCTATGCCTTAGCATTCTCATTAGTTGGTTTGTATTTTCATTTGCTTTGATCCTTGTCCCTTCCCTCGGGATCGTTATTCTAATGTAATACGCTTCCGTTTACTGGCTTGCGTTTACATTTATTATAAAATATTTTACTTATTTGATCCGTTTTGGGTACCTTTTTAATTTGTTCTCGTTCACCCCATCCTTACCACATCGGACGTAAAGGTGTCCATTATAAGAAATTCATGGTATCATGTGTTCACTACTTACTTGGCCAGAGTAAGCGATCAACGCATGTCACACTTGACCTTTTTATAAATTTAACATCACTTCCCATGTAAGTAACGCCTCTATTTTATTCACGGTTTCAATCGGTAATACTTTATTTCATTGTTATTTAACAATCATTAGTTTTACCCGTTTTATTCTTGAACATCTATAATGTTTTCCTTTTATCAAACTATTATACCATCACCTTCGTTAATGTGATCGCTACTTTTCCCAATAGTATTATATTGAGAATTATTTACTTGGATGATTACTTCCATCCAAGTTTCTATGTAAACTAATCTGTTGATATCTTGTTATTCACAATCGTGAATAACACTTATTTCTACTTAATTTCTCTTGGAAACATCATCCTAGATAGGTATCCTATTCAGGTTTTTCCAAGTTTTTAAAATACATATGCAACAGTCAGTCTCTACGTATTTATTGCATATTACTATTTGTGCAATAATTTAAAACGTGCACCTGTAATGCTTGCCCCAACGGGCTTTCCTTGCCATTACTCTTATTCGCGATTGTTACGCGATTTAGGTCCTTAGTGAGGATGCTCTGCTTGCCATACTTCGGACCGTTCCTCCGTCATATCTGCAATTTGTTCAACTCTCGCTATCTTCAGATGCGAGTGTCCTTCAACTAAAACATTTACGAAGATTAGTAATGTCAACATCAATAAACGCCCGTATCATAATACAAGGCTTTCCTCTATACGTGTCAACGCACATAATTTGGTTAACTATATCTATCCTTTAATTGAGGTATCGTAATATTACACGATAACTCTATGTGGTGTTCACAACACTCTAATCATGTTAAACCATTAATATACATGTACTTACCGGATTTGCGATCAAGCCTCGAACCGAACACACTTCACTCTTTAACCTTGAGCTCTGATTACCAAACTTGTAAGACCCAAACCGATTGTCACATAATTATATCATTGAACACACGCATTTTATATCATAATGCGACTTAACAAAACTTTTTGACGCAAGCGTTCATACATCTTTTTAAAACATTCAAAAAGTAAGTTATAAGTGTTTACACATTTCACTTTTAAAAACAAGACATGATCATATGCGGAAGCTTCATAATTATATCATTGACCATATGCATTTAGACATGTATTCGGTTTGTGTACTTCGCTTGATCTTCATCCGGAGTTCCGTAACATTTACCTGTGTTCAAGACCATCTATAACATTAGTTATGAGGCTTGAAAAGTCATTTAAACATAATCTTTATGCAGAAACATTCAAGTAAAAGACTTTGGCCAGCTTTTTATGCCCTCGCGGGGCGCGACAGATGAGGGGCTTGCCTCTCACGGATCGCGACACATGTCGTGTATCGCGATGATGATTTCCTTTCGTTGTCGCGTAGCACAAAAACCTATTCTTGACAGAAAGGTTGTTTTTTGCTACAATAAAGGTTGTTTTATAGCAGCATTTCCGAAAGGTTGTTTCCGAAAGTTTATTTCTGAAAGGTTGTTTCTGAAAGATTATTTCAGAAAGGTTGTTTCAGAAAGGTTGTTTCTGATGCAGCAAATGTTGTTTTGCATCAGCACTTTCCGAAAGGTTGTTTCAGAAAGATTGTTTCTGATGCAGCAACGGTTGTTTTGCAGCAGCACTTTCCGAAAGGTTGTTTCAGGTTGTTTCTGCTGCAGCAAAGGTTGTTTTGCAGCAGCATTTCCGAAAGGTTGTTTCTGCTACAGCAAAGGTTGTTTTGCAGCAGCATTTTCCGAAAGGTTGTTTCTGCTGCAGAAAAGGTTGTTTTGCTACGGCTTTTAACTTCAAGCTATCGTAACTTTTTATCTACTTATCTGTTTACGTGATAATTGTTTTTATGCGTTCTTAATTTAATTCTCCATCACATGGATTTAAAATCCGACATCCGGATTAACAATTTTCTAGAATTTAAGCCTGCGGCATAAATTAATTATTAAACTTCTTTTGACATAGCTTTTGACCCGTTCATACTTTTATCAAACCTACTTGTTTGTTACACTTATATTCTCATAGACATCATATTTTCACATTAAAATATTTACTTGTATTCCACCACAACTACTATTGTGACGGATTTGATATAATAAACCAATTATCACGAATATTACCCTTCGGTTAGTCATTTTACGGAAAAATGCTCATATTAGGCATTTGACCCGAGAAAGCTTATGCCTATAACTATTATGCTTTTCTAAGGTATACATTACCATAATATATGTTTCTAAACAACCGATAAGGTTCGTTTGCCCGATTTACCCATCAAGGGCGTTTTGGTTAATTTTAGTCCCTCGTTTTACGAATAAGGACTTTCACTAAATATTTGACCAAAATCGTTCGTTTAACTATAATCTTATTTATGCGTACCTGGCTCGGTCAACATTTTGACCCGTTTTAATACCTTGCGTCAATAATTTGCTAATTCATAGCATCGTTAATCACAAGCCGTTTTATCCTGTGAGCATAAGACTCGACAAGCACTTATTAGTCGCTATATGTCAAATAGTATCAACATTACCATTTGACCCGTTTGGTCTAAATGACCAAACATTTTGCGCTTATATAAATGATATTTATTTACCATTTCGTTAAGTAACTCATTTCGGGTTTCTCACCATATAGTTATGTCTCTTAAATCTGTTTCTTATGCGTTTAACTCAACATGGCTTATGCCACTTGGTGTCGTTTTATACTTTGAATTTTATCCATTTATACTTGACTAAATCACTGTTTTCTCTTTTTATTCGTTTAGCTTACTTATAAAGTAGCCATTTAAAAACTCATTTTATATATATGTCATCGCATGACCAAATTACCATTTCGACGCTTTTTACCATTAAACATGGTTTTTCATCCTTTGATATGTTCCGACCCGTATCATTTCGTGTCGGAACCGTATTTCTAATATAACTTCTTTTTGTATTTATAACTTATAAATAAATACATATCCTACAAAAAGAGTGTAAGCTTTACTTACCTCGTCTCCGATTATGGACTTTTTCGCGTACTTGATCCGTTTAACCCGCTTCTTTCCCAAGCCCCCACCTAGCTTGTCAAGCGTCAAACTATCACCATAATTCGTAAGACGGTTAGATTAGTCATACTTACTTACGACTATTCCATCTTACGGATTTTATGTCGAAACTACTATTCGACTTCGTCATTGGTTAGTTGGTCTTTCAAACGTAAACTACCTTTGATCATATGATATCCCCAACTGGGTTTAAATTAACATCATGTTTAGAACTCGTACTATTTCATATCACACGTAATTAGTCAAATTAGCCAATTACGTGTTTCTTTCATAATTTCAACATATCAACATTCGTTTAGGCATTTTAACCAACACCTTACAGGCATGATTTTATACATCATTTATCTAGCTTATATTTAACTTTAAACCAAGTTTCAATCATCAAACTTCAAGTCCTTATGGCTAGCATTCATAAACAATATCAAGACTTGCATCATAACATCAATTCTACACTATTTCAACACTGAAATTCAGTTTTCGTCACATAGTTACAACACCGACTTAACACATGTATGGGTAATTATCAATTTCATAATTTTTCATCACTAAATCACCAAATTTTCGACTAGGGTTTGCTCCTAGACATGGATTTAACATAACATCACTCATGCATTCAACATTCAAGCATGAATTTCAATTATGAGTGTTTATCCAAATTTCAAGATATCACTAAATGATGGAATTAGACATGCCTTGTGATCTCCTAGTCTTAGTGATCACGAATTTAGTAAAAGCCCCAATTTCCTAGCTCGTTTTCCTTTTGATTTTGTTGGATTACATGAAGTTTAGGGTTTAGAGAAGAGCTCCTCTTGGCTCTGTGGTTTCAATCGACCAGAAACACACTTATGTGTGTGTTTTTGTGTCTAAGTTTTATTTTAAATAAATCAGTTTCAAGTTTGTCACTTTTAGTCCCTCTATTCTTAGTTAGTTCTTAAGTACGTCACAACCTACTTAATTCCAACAATATCTCTTCTTGCTAACTAGGTTAAACATTCCTAGCTAACTTAGTAGGTTCAGGGAGTTATTAACCCGTTAACTCGGCCTCTTATAAAGTTTGTCTTCTCAAAGAGTTATTCTTCTTCTTTTTTTAATTAATATTAGGATTATTTATTTAAATCCTAATATTTATCGGGTTAATTTTTACCACTAACGGTATTTCACCCGTTCATTATTATTAATGTGATTTGACTATCAAACCCGTTTTTGGGGTGTTACAACTACTCAGCAGAGGTTATTGTTCAAAAGACCCAACCTTATCAAAAATCCTCTTCAACATGTGCTCCTTCCATCCTTGCCTTTAATCAAAGAAATAGGCAAAAGCATATGACTGAGGAGGATGAAAGAAGGTTTGAACATGCCTTCATCAAAGAGCGCATCAAGAATCAAGCCCAGTTTCATAATGATAATGCAAGTGATATGCTAAGAGAGACACTATCAAAGATTGCTAATTAGTTTCAACCATATATCTCAACAATAAGCCAGCATCCTAGAAAGTCATCCGATCCAAAAATTCTAAAGTGGAAGGTCGACAAAGACACCCACGAATTGACTCTGCTCAAATCAAATGGCGATGCTACCAAGATAAGAAAGGAGGACGCATATGGGCTCTGTGCAGAAGACCTCCAAAACCTAATGAATCTGGAGTTTGAAAAGGATGCTGATGATATTGAGTCCCTTAACTTTGAGTTGAAGTTCAAAGGTCAAATAAGAGAATTCATGTTGAGTAATAAAGATCAACAATAAATGTGTTTTGGCATCATCTGTTCTAGGGAGATGGTTGGGGTTGAACCCTTGCAAAGGAACAGATGATATAGAGTCAAAACTACATCAGAGGATTGATCCAGAATAACAGAGTCTACAACCACTGATGCAAACCACTAATCCAGTTAATACTGCATTACAAGATCTGCTGAATACAAGCTCTGTTGTGGAACCTCTGATGAAGACTAACAGTGGATAGGCTCATCAGAGTTTCTTTTATATTAATGTAACAGTGTTCTGTAATAGCAATGGTTAGCTTAATCAGTGTTTAGAGTTAGTTAGTTTATTGTTAGCTGTCACTATCAACCCTGACATCAGCAAAGATGCTCAGAGGTTTGACTTGTAGTATAAATAGAACAATACATTGTATTGTTCTATCATCTATTAAATATCATTTACGCATTTCCTTCTAATCATCTTTTTTACATTCTGTACTAACAAACTATCATTGGGCTGATGGGCAGTTTGTGATTCACATGCAAAACTTATAAGTTTGAAAGCATGATGATCAAAGCAATCTTCTAGTTGTGATACAAAGTTTTATTCCGCTGCAAATTCACTCTGTTTTATCTTATTTCATAAACCATTTTCTAAACAATCACAACTGTTCAAACTCAGATCCTAACATAATACCATAAAGTCAGAGTATATAATTTCCATATATTGTTGCTATATTTTTTATTAAAAAACAACTTAAAAAGAGACTTTAATAAGTGTTAATATATGTTGCATCATTATAATAGCTCATGATTATATACGTACGTACGTTTATTTAGGGTTAGCTATTTTAACTATTTATAAAAAAAAGCATGAATATAATTACATTATATATTATAATATATATTAAACTACATTATGTTAGCTACAATAAAGGTTTTTCTTTTGTAATTTGGTCATCAAATTTCTTCTATTAAAACTTTAGTCATATGAATCTAGGCGTATTAGTTTACAATTTTATACTCAAATACTTTTTATTCTATGTATTAAATATTTTAAATAAATTGTGTGTTATATTTTCCATATATTATTTTGTGATATTTAGAATAATTTTAGTTTTATCTTATTTTTTATTAAATATATTTATTAATTGTAATAAATCTAGATATGTCACGGTTTTACTCGAGTTTAATTTAGGACGTAACTTTTTGTTATTTGCGAATATACCGTCACATGTGTTTTTATCTACATTTCGACAGAAGTGTTTTTTTATATACATTCGCATGGTTTTCCTCGAGTTTAATATACGTTGTGACGTAGCGTTGCAATGCACATGATATTTTATCTACTTTCGCATGGTTTTCTTTGATTTCTTACATTTTATTTAGTGTTTGTTGTTTTACACATTTATATTTTGTAGCTTTATACTGGTCTTTACCCATTTTGTTTGTACGTGAATTCCCCAACGCAACGCGAGGTGGGAAATTTCTAGTATATATTAAACAATATCCTGTTAAAAACATGAGACTTTTTTTTTATTTTTAGCCACAAACGTTTTTGTTTTACTTTTTTATTTTACTACTAAACTTTATAAATTTCACTTGGGAAATTCCTAGTATATATTAAACAATATCATGTTAAAAACATGAGACTTTTTTTTTTATTTTTAGCCACAAACGTTTTTTTTTTTTACTTTTTTATTTTACTACTAAACTTTATAAATTTCACTTTTAATGATATCCATTTTTACGTATATATTAAATTACATCATAAACTACAATGTAGTAGTTAGAGTAGGTTTGTTTGTTGTTGTCATTTAGTTTTAATTTAGCCTTTTTCACTATAAATAATATACACTTTAATCAAATAACTTTATTTTTGTCTTATAAGTTTCGTTCGTTAGTTTTATTTACAAAAACTAAAGAGTCTTTGGCCTAGTTGTATCAAGGTGTTGGATAAGATTTTGCCTTTTCATATGAAAGAGGGTTCGAATCCCATTGACAAAAATTAAGCCGTTAAAAAAAATCAGTTAACAAAAATTGATAAATTATATAATTTAATTTTGTGAGAAAATCGTTGCAAGTTGCCACAAATTTGCCATTGTTTTGAATTTTTTTTTTAGTTTTATAAATTGCACTAAGTAATAATAAAAGTTAATAAATGAAAAAAAAACACAACTCTGTGGGAACATTGTTGCAAAACATAGTCAACTTTTCGACGAAATTGCCACAAATATAGGTTTGGTGACTATCTTGTCTAAACATTGTGGGAAAATTTATGGGTTTTAATATTGGTCTAAAATTTGTGGGAAATTTGTCAAAAAGTTGCCACTGTTTTTAAATTTTTTAGTTTTATAAATTGCACTAACTAATAATAAAAGTTAACAAAATGAAAAAAACAAAATTTTGTAGGAACATTGTTGGAAACATTGTTAACTTTGCGACGAATTTGCCACAAATACAGGTTTGATGACTATCTTGTCGAAAAATTGTGGGAAAATTTATGGTTTTTAATATTTGTCTAAATTTTGTGGGAAACTTGTCTCCTAAGTTAAATTGTGGGAAATTTGTCAAAAAGTTTTGTAGCAAAAAAAAACCAGCTTTCTAGTAGTGTAGTACTATGTCACCACTTTTTCTTGTATTTGTTTTTTGTTGTTTTACACATTTTATTTTGTAGTTTTATACTGGTTTTTACCGATTGGTTCATACGCGAATTCCGTGCCGCAACGCGCAGTGGGGAAATCCTAATTATATATTAATAAATAATACACGTGACTAATAAATAAAGTTATATTGTAGTCTTTGATATATATTTTTCATTTCTCTTCAAGTTAATATTGATGGAAAATATTACTTTAAACCCAAAACAAAGCCTCACTTACTTCTCTGGTTAGAATAATTCAAAAGCATATCCAGATTAATTGATCGGACATGAAATAAGATTATAACTCATAACTTGTAGTTGTTTATAACACTAAGAAAATGCATATGAGCTTCAACCCAACATGTTACATGTTGGAGTCTAGGTACATGATGGTGCTTATGTTCATGGGTCTCATGTACTCGTCTGCACCATTAATCATCTGTTCTACAATATATCGACTCGCTCTTTCCGTCGGGTGGAAGGCGTCCCAAAACACAAACTTGTCTCTGTTCTCACACAACGACGACCATGGGGTGCATAAACCCACCCCATTGAACGGTCCTTGCCCACAACATGCTGTGTTTGAGTTTTCAAATCCTGTAAAATCGCTATAACTGTCAAAACGTATGTTAAAACTTGAAGACAAGTTTAGATAAAGATGGTATGTTCTTACCGAATGCTTGAGGATCTGTGATGATATTATGATGCATCAGTTTGGTATTGGCTGCGATGAAAACATGATCACCCAATTCAGCATTAACCTCTTGAACCAGTTGAACGAGTTGTGGTTCAAACAAATCGGCTGCAGCCTGAAGCTCGGTAGCACATTCACCATTTGAACTGTGTAGAGCTATCTCTGCTGGTGCACAACCCAGTGGTCCAGAACCCAACAGAATTGCCCTTCTAACTCCACTTTCATACAACGTCTGCATCATCATTAACAACGTTCTAAGCCTCCAACAATAATGTTTAACACCCTAAATCAATATATAATTTATATATGTGTACATATTTGGCAAATTTGTCATATTGTTATGGTTGCTTACCTATCATTGCATTTACACGGATTTAAACTCACACCACTTCTGTGAGGAGCATACACCATATTATTGGACCTCTAGGCATGGGTCAGTAGACCCACCTAGTGGTGACATTTTCCAGTACGACTCAAAACATGATACAAAACTAAAAATAATCATGTTTTGGATTAACATATCTAACATGTTTAAAAAAATGACCATTTAATTAAGGTGTCGTTCAAAAAAAGGCCGTTTAAAAAAAAGTAATTAAGCATGCTGACCCTCTAACCAGTGTATGACTTTAGTTAAGCATCCCGACCGTCTAACATGTGTATGACTGGGTCAACACATTTTTTTACAACTCACCAACCCGATTGATAACATGTTTACAACCAGTGGCGTAGCTTTAAAGGGGCTGGGAGGGGCGCCCGACCCCCCGAACTTTTCGCTCAGTAGTGTTATGTATGTACGTTTCGTATAGAATTTTTTGGATATATACGTTTTCGACTCCCCGGTTTTAAAATTTTTTAGGTATAATTTTAGGTCCGGTGACTTCCGACCCCCGGTCGAAAATCTCAAGCTTCGCCACTGTTTACAACGTCGTCTTTACCCGCCAACCTGTCTTGCAAGTTTAGATAAATGGTTAACCAGTCTGGTCTGGGTTACACGATTTTAAGTGTGTGTAGGTTAGGGCTGTTGCTTTTTACACGAATAAAAATATGGGTAATTATCTAGTTGAACATTCCAACCCACCAACCTAACACAATCGTCACGCCTCATCCACCCAAAGGATCAGGGTAGGTTTGTCCATTTGAGACACATATCTGTAACAAGTTCTCAATATCATGTTAAACGTTTACAACTAAGAGTGATTATGATTATTATGGTATAACTATTTTAAATATGAATGGTTAATGGCTATGGTTGATATGAGATGTTAAAATCATTTAATATTTAGAGATAATTTATTGCATAGTGACTTAATGAATAACGTATTCGCCGATGAATAACGTACAAGCTAGATCCTTATGATTTTATAATAATGTTTTTACTAAAAAATACATTATTCACCGAAAAGTACATTATGGCTTCACAATTAGTGTATGATTTCATAAAGAGCATTCTCAGTGGCGAATAATTTATTTATAAGTGACACTATAGTTTAATACTAGTAATAATTTAATACTTATAAATTCATAGATGATGTATGCATTGGTGAATATATAATAAGTCCTGAGATTTAATAAATAGTGTACCCAGTAGTGAATAATAGATAATCTTACCATCAT
Source organism: Scalesia atractyloides (assembly GCA_947069175.1). Classification (NCBI taxonomy): domain Eukaryota; kingdom Viridiplantae; phylum Streptophyta; class Magnoliopsida; order Asterales; family Asteraceae; genus Scalesia; species Scalesia atractyloides. Next base: position 35,744,552 of record CAMTDV010000025.1, read on the forward strand.
AATCTTGCGATACTCTGATATGAGGAGGGTGACATAATTGGGAAGAGCAAATTGGCGCCGCCTTGCAGAGAAAGTAGTCAAGTAATAGTTGTTCACAAAATCGTTACCACCAACTGAAACAAGGACCAGAGCTTTGTTTACAAGCTCTTTAGCTTGAGATGCACCTACTAAACCGCGTATTCTTTCTTGATACTCTCTGAAGTACGCTAACTGTACAGACATCCGAAGTACGTTTGCCTACACACGCACAATCAATTATTATGTTGTTACATTCAGATTATGATACCACATTCACAATCAAAAAGCCCAAATGCAACTTTTGTAAGAATGTAAAGAGGGTTGGAAACTATGGTTTAACTCAAACCTCCTAAAATGAATTTCCTAAAATCTTTTACTTGATATAAACATATGTTTGATAAAGGAAGTTTGCATAGAAGAGTATTGTTCTCTAGGCCAAGGTTGTGAAGAGCTAGATGCCACTTGGGCTTGCATCACTCCAGCTTCAAGATTGCAGATCAAATGGATTCTACTCAAATGTCCTAGTGATTTTTTTTAATATCTTATTATTTATATTAAACACTAAATCAATGTATGACAACTTTTCTAATTGTTCAAGGTTTTAACCTGTGTTATTTATATCAAACACTAAAAATAAGTATTGACAACTTTTTTAATTGTTCAAGGTTTTAACCTATGGGTGTAAACGAGCCGAGCTACACGCGAGCTACTCGAGATCGGTTCAAAAAATAAACTCGAAACAAGCCTAGCTTAAACGAGCTCGAGCCCAAGAGCCCAAGAGCCCGAGCCTAAAAATAAGCTTGTTTAGTCTACAAATGGTGTTTTTTTCTAAGAAACCTTATAAACCAGTAGATTGTAATTTCGAATGGATGAGATTGATTAATGACATTTTTATAAGTAATGTTCTACTTCAAATGATTGATTAATGGCATAGGAGTATAAATGTAATTTCTATGTGTCTTAACTTCAGAAACTCAAATGAAACTTCTTCCAATCTTTTTAAACGTCAATAACTTTTTATACATATTTGGTTTAAAAAAAATACCATGATGACGAGCGTTTTTTAATCTTCAATATGAGTACCATATTAATAAATAAAAAAATGTGAGGACCATTTATCCAAAGATAACTCGGGTCTAAATCTGATTAACCTAGTCCCTAATGTGCGGTATCCGTTTTAGATTAGGTGACAAATATAACAAGATTGCTTTTAAATCACTGTTTCATTGATTTCATAAACGTTTACAATCTAGAAACACTCGGACAGAGCTTTGCCGTCTGATTCGCAAAACAGTTACAGACTCAAAGACCACACACCTATATATAGGACATTACCTCCGTGCGGACTAGGAGTTCTACCTTCGTACGAACTAACAAGACTTATCTTGTACGAAGTGACTTAACTTACCTTCGTACGAACTAACATATGACACCTTCGTACAAAGTAACATACAAACACATAGAAATCTAACAATTTAATCTATTACAGACACTGACACGACTCGTAGACGTAGGCATCAGACATATGTATCAACAAAAAGTTACGTTTCTACCAAGTGTTTTTAGTCCATGGTTTCTTTGGTTAAGTTACATGTTGTTTTATTTATAGCAGTTTCATGGTATTTTATTTTGTAGATAACAAAGGGTGAATTGTGTAATGTTTTGCCACCTTACACTTACCCTGAATCCATGTAAACATTATAGAAACTAGAGTAAACTGTTAAAATGGTCCTTGAGGTTTGGTCACCTTTGCTATTTTAGTCGAAAACTCAAACCTTTTGAATCTGGGTCCCTGTGGTTTCAATTTGTTGTCATTTTCATCCAAAATCAAAACTTGGATAGATTTTTCGGTTAACATCCGACTTTTTGGTCTTTTTTCTCCCTTTTAATGAAGGACAAAATGATCATTTAATGTTTTATTATAACAAATTAATAAGTCTGACCATTTGCCCTTCATTAAAGGGGGGGGAAGACAAAAAAAATGAATGTTAACTGAAAAATCTAACCAGATTTTACTTTTGGATGAAAATGACAATAAAATTAAAACTACAGGGACCCATATTCAAAAGATTTGAGTTTTGGACTAAAATGGAAAAAGTGACCAAATCTCAACGACCTTTTTAGCAGTTTACTATAGAAATTAATTAGCTTTTGTTTCACACAAAATAAGTAAAGGCTCATTTCGCATTAATTAATTCTCATTAAATACTACATTAATAAATTTAGAGTAAAATGTCAAAATAGTCTATGAATCTTTTGTATCTGGGTTTTTTACTTCAATTCAAAAATGAATCTTTTGTATATGGGTCCCTAATATTTCATTTTATTGTCATTTTCATTCAATTGGCAAACTTGGTTAGAAATTTATGTTAACCTCTCCCTATTTTATCGTTATCCTCATTTAAATAGAGGGAATCGTCAATTTATGCCTGGACTCCATTAGGAACTCCATCATTTAAATAAGGAAAATGACAAAAAGAAAAAAAGGCAGAAATTTGTAATCAAATTTGCCAATTTGATAGAAATAACAACAAAAATGAAACTTCATGGACCTTGATACAAAAGGTTTCATTTTTGGACTAAAGTAGCAAAAATACCTATACTCGGAAACCATTTGGTTACTCATAAATTTAAGTAATATTTGTAATGGTAAATAATGTGTTTAGGGCATTAATGGATTTTCATAAATTTAAGTAATATTTGTAATGGTAAATAATGTGTTTTGGACATTAATGGATTTAATTTAATTGTTAGACCTAGTGAGCACTATAAGAGCGTGAAGGGATTTGGTAACGCCCACAACATTATCTCTCTAGGCGTTATAGGGGCATGAATATGGAGGGCTATTCATAATAATGTCAAATGAGGAGAAAAAAATTGGAAATAATAATTGAAAGGATATTAAGGGATGTTATCAAAAAAGGTGTTTGGTAACGCCCCCAACATCATCCCTCTAGGTGTTATAGGGGCATGGATAGGGAAGGGGATTTCTAGTATAATGTTAAATGAGGAGGAAAAAAATTAGAAATAATAATTAAAAGGACATTAAAGGACGTTAACCATTACACATTATTTGGATGTCAGTTTTGTAAACACCTAAAAGTCGATTTTCATGTCTCACTCTCCTATTAAATACCGAATGTCAATTTTTTATTTCTGGTGAAGTATAAATTTAACTTTCCGATTCTCTATCGTATTAAATAATAATGATTAAACCATAAGTCATATACTTTAATTTCTTATAAATAATGTAACAAAGTTTCAATTTATAAACCATAAGTCATATTCTTTAATTTCTTATAAAAATCTTTGAGAAATATATAATATGTTAATCAAATTAAATTTTAAAAAAGTATTTATTTAACCTGTGTAGTATATAGGTTTCTAACTTAATTGTTAGATATTAATATTAGTTTGAAGTATACATATTAATTTCGTAAATCATAGAAACACCTTTCATTAAATACGATTAATATTTTTGGTTTGGTTTGTAATCTAATTCTGTTAATTGTAACTGAAAATTCTATGTATCTACTAAAATCCTATATGGGTAGAGAAATGAGATAAACTTACAAACTGGAATCCAGTATCATTGAGTATTCCTATTCCTGCTGAGGCAAAGTTTGCGCCAGTTAGAAGCTTTTCATTCGTCATATCTGGACTCAAGTACGGTAAAACGGGTTCGGATCCCAAATGCTCACCTGATATAACACTCAATTATCACATATATGATATACCATAAATAAAACAGTTAAGATCATGTTGTTAAAAATAATTTTGTAATATCATATAAAGGCATTGGATCAAGTAGAGGAGACAAAAGACGTGTGAAGGGTAGCTGAGATTCTGAGCCTGACTCGTGTCCTTTTTATTTAAGGAGGGAAATGATATTTTCGTCTTTTTACCACATAGCAGAAAATACATAATCACGTAATGGTGAATAGTCATGTAGTGTTACGTAATTACGTACTGAACATAATCATGTAACATTATACAAAATCATGTAATAGTAACGTTACCTTTGTTTCACGAATAAAATGCATATTACGTAATTACGAACTGAATATAATGAATGTTACGTAATTATGTAGGCTTAAGAAATCATGTATTCACGTAACCACTTAGCTTTGTAAAACAAAAACGAAACTATATCAATTCCCTACTCAAATTAAAGAGAATGAAATCCTCGTTAATACGATGTAATTCCTTAAAAAATATTATCATATGAAAAACTTATAGCCGTTTGAAAATCAATGGGGTATTTGATTGAATGACAGAAATACCTTTTTTGTTATTTATTTTCAATTGTAATTTCTCTTTATTTACGAAATTGCCACTGATGAAATTGTAACCCTTGATCTTTAAGACTCTAAGATCAGGATTTTCACGTACATTTCGTACGTGAAATCCCTCTTGTACCCCTATCCTACCCCATGATATAAAATAATGTCTGTACACATCAAAATAAATTAAGGAAAGACACGAAACTAATGATGTCGGGGATGTTAAGGCCATTCGAGAAGCGGCCGTTTGGGCGATGTGACGGAGTGTCGATGCCATAAGGCGGCATGTCAGCCCGTGCATAAGTGACCAAGAAATTATTGTTGCCGTTATCGACTAGAGAGTCACCAAACACGAAAAATGATCGGGGTTGATTTACTTTAGGCGTCATCCCGCTAACACCGATCACCAAAATGGACCCGAGAAACAACCATAGAATATCCATACGAGATAACATTTGAGAGAGTAAAGGAAAAAGTAATTGATGCTTCTTGTTACTTTTTTAAATGGTGAAATTTGCCAAGTCTCCGGCCTATAAATACAAATTTGAGAGAATTTAATTAATATAAGATGTATCAAATTTCAGTCAATGTATAGTTATTGTTGCAATATTGTGGTTAAAAGTCAGCGGAGACTTTTGTCAAGAATAGTTATCGTTGCAAATCGTTCCATCATTCACACAAAAATATATATTTTTTTAAAAGGCAAATTTGAATCACTGGCGTATCACTGAAGTATTATTGTGTCACGAGCGGAATCACCCGATCATATCCATCTCCACTAGGCTATAATGCCTATTCATCAATTTAAAAGGAAACCGAATAACTCTACGAAAAACCCCTTGTATGACCTCATGGTTCCTAACATGGCCGACCGTTAGTGTCATTGGGCTAGGCTACGGCTTAGGGCCTCCGAAAAAATTAGGGCCTCCAAAATTAAAAAAAATATATATTTATAAAAAAAGAATATTATATTTACAGTGATATTTGTTAAAATTAATATAAAAGTAGTCTGGTGGTAAGAGCAAGTTTTGGTTTTGTGGAGGGTCGGGTTCGAATCCCACCTGCTACCATTTTAAAAATTATTAATCCCTCACTCACCCTTTTAGTAAAGGGTCATAAATGCATCTTTTTTAATAACCTCTCCTAATTTAATAAGTTAAAAAATTTTGCCCATATTATTTGATTAGGGAAATCATCTAACTTATATAATGGTGAAGTGCTTTATAAGTTTCTTCGTAATATTTTCATGTCAGATACAAACCAAAACTACGAGCCTAAAAAATTAAAAAAGGGCCTCGAATTTTTAATTCGCTTTGGGCCTCCAAAATTCTAGGACCGGCCTTGGTTCCTAAGCCTTATACCACTCCCAAGATGCCATCGGCAATTCACACAGAAATATTTTTTTTTTTTGAAAGGCTAACTGCTTTCCACGTGTAAACCCACTCTTTCGGAGCTATGTCCAAAGGCTGACTACTCGACCACCACTAGAAAGCGTAGCACACCCCTGATGCGTAGAAACCCCGTGGATTAGGTAAAACTGCGCCCCCTTGGACTTGAACCCAGGTAAAAGCCCGGACCAATCCTTCAGCGAGATAGAAACAACCACTGCGCTGGAGTGGATAACCCTTTCACACAGAAATATTAATTCCTAGAAAAAATATTGAAAATTTTGATAGAACATTTATTGTCGTAATTTATTGATGTGTTGACTTTCTATTCTTAAAATTGTTACAAAAACACAAAAGAAATCAAACAAAGTTTGGTGTTTCTTGTGACCCAGGTTCGACTTCCACTCTCCCTATTATTTTCTGCGGCATCCAGGTGAAGGGCGAATACGGGTGGTGCCGGTTCGTCTTGGATGGGAGGCGAGGTTTTACCGATTATTTCACCGTCGTGCCTTCGGGCGGGTGGAGGTCGGGTTTCCGCACATCTGAGAGAGCCAAGGGGCTGGCGGCGGTCGAGTGATCGACCTTGGCCACAGCGCCCGGTGTCACGGTGGTTGGCACGTCGTTCCTTGCCGTTAAAAAAAAATAAAACAAGACAATATCTAATCCCACTAATTAACACTTTATTCATCAATCTCAGAGGATGACAAGAGACTAATTGTAAAATGAAAGAACTTAAAAGAAAGAACTGTGCATTACAGAACTAGTCCGAACTTCCCAAGCTTATCACTTCTAGTCCCTCAACTATTCCTGACTTATTAAAAGTATAGCTAAACATTTTGAAAGATGATAAAATGAGTTGGCCATCCTGTTGACATCATGTTTACTCAACAAACTCCACCTTAAATGGAAGTCAACCAATACCAAACATTTCTAAACACTCTGAGAATTTAACACCTGGCAATGACTTTGTAAACACATCAGATGCATTATCTTCTGTCACAATCTATTTCACCTTCACTTCTTTCGAATTAACCACATCTCTAATAAAGTGAAGTCTCACATTAATGTACTTTGTTCTCTCATGATATACACTGGTTTTAGACAACTGTACAGCTCCCTGATTGTCACAAACCACTATTGTATCATCAAACTGTAAACCCAACTCTGTAACAAAGCCTTTTAACCATAATGTTTCTTTAACAACCATTGTCAATGCCAAATAGCTTCAGTACTTGATAAGGCTACAACAAGTTGAAGAGAAGCTTTCCAACTTACCAAACTATCTTTCACCTTAAAACAATACCTTGTAAACATAAGCAAGTATCAAGTCTGAAAGTTCCGGATCCGGTGGGTTTAGACGGAAGTTTGGATAGGATAAAGCTAATTCGGTAGAAATCTAATTAAGAATAGTCAAAAGTAGAAAGGTCCTATTCATACCGAAAGAACGTACATCATTGTACAAGCTAGAGAGAGCATCATGCAATCTCTCCGGCATTTCCCCTAGATTCTCCAAAACTTAATAAATTCTAACACATAAACTATTTATAGACATGAGGTTTGGAGAGGATGAGCATCAGGGTCGGCTTTTGGGCCGGCTAACCCGTGTCGTTGCCCGAGGCCCAAATTTTCGAAGGGCCCGAAAGGTTTTATAAGCTTTTATATTTATTTATTAAATTATATATTTAATATATGTATCCATATGTTATGCAAAAAAATGTTGGTGGTGGAGTTGAAAAAACTATCTTAAGATAATAAAGAGGTCTCAAGTTCAAGTCTTGGCTCCACCACTAAGGCTTTATTTTTTTAATTTGTTTCCCCTTAACCACAATTTTGAGTCTAATTCTTTTTGTTGACCAAGGCCCAAAGTTTTTGTGAGTTCTCAGAGACGGCTCTAATGAGCTTCATCCGTGTGGATGAGTTTTCATCCGTACGAACGAGCATTCGTCCTCTCGAACGTGTCATGTGTTCGATTCTAACTCTAAACTATACAATATTCAACATGCGCTTTATCTAGCCTATTCGTACAATGTCGGACATACTAACAAAACCAAAATATCAAATATAACAATTATAAAACCCTATTACAAGCTGATATAAGATATCAAGACCTAGTCAACAGACATATGCACTAACAATCTCCCCCTTAGTTGTTTCCGCAATCTTGATCAATCTTCTAGCATCTTCAAAACTTGCTGTCGAGATTTCTAACTATGGACATATGCAATGACAGACTCCCCCTTGGACATAGCTAGAAATCTATAATGCTAAATCTTGATTGTTCTGAAAATATCTTCAAGCCATGAACGATGCTTTGATTCTTTATGATTTGACTCTTAAGTATACGTACATGTATCCATACACAAACAGTATCTCAACAGTCTCGTTGGTCCGACTCACATTCATTATTATCAGGTTTCCATGGAAGATTTAAAAGAAAATCCTTTAGGATTTTGTATATTGAATGTAGAAATGTAAACATACTGAAATGTAATATTTACAATTTATATTTTTGTGAGAACACGTGCTAGAGGATCATATCAATTTTACTGAGACATATCTGCTGCACCGTTGATCTTGATGAAACACTCAATTTAAACATTTCACATGGATTGTCGATATTGTTTATCCACTTAAACTCAATCTAAAAACTTTCGTAATGCTTACCGATACGTTAAGGTATATTAATTTGCACTAAGTTCGTATGGACCCCACGATCTCAGCATATGCCCTCATCATGTAATACATTGACTCAAGTAATGCCTTTAAACTTTCATCAATTGTGATTTGTGTGAAAATAACGCAGAATATTTAAAAATTACCAATCAGGTCAATCTTTTGATAAGTAGAGAAAGTCCAATGTTAAAACAAAATAAGAAAATAAAAAAAATTGAAATTGTCTAGATCTTAATCACCAGTTCGATATTCTCATATACACAGAGGAGATCCAAGATTTAAACGGAACACCAAGTAAAATAAAGCAGAAACGTTCAGGCAATAATATCCAATTCGATACTTTCGTATACGCTGAGGATATCCAACGCTTAAACAAAATAAAGAAAGAAAACAAGTTTAAATCTTTTATAAATGAAATACACAATCACAATGACTTTTTTAGTACGTTGTGAAAGTTCACAAAAACTGACCAGTTTTTATGCATTGCAGCATTCAGCGATTACCGAATAGGTACCAGTCACAACGGACAAAAACTAAGTACTGTGCTTTCAATCTTGTTTCCCACTAGAACTAGTCTTTTTCTTTAAGTTTGTATCGTTTCGCAAAACTACTAGTCTAGCTGAGCCTACCGACACATCTTTAGTGAGATTGTTTAACCATTTTAAACATTACAATTCTTTAGCATGCGCTGATAGTCCATTGATGTACTATCATTTTCTCTATTCGCAACGATAATCTAATTTTCATCTTTCAATGTTTTTGTCATTTTGAGATTTTCTATTGTTTTTGGCTTTTTGAACATTTTTATCTATCTGAAATGATTTTGAAGTGAGGTTTCTGAATTTTTACAAAAGTTTTAGATTTCATAATTTTAAAATTTTTCTCCCCCTAAAATCGAAAACATCTATTCAAAATCGAAAAATAAAAATCTTCCACTTGACCGTTAAACGAAGTTTTACGAATGTGAACGCGAGACTACCATTTTGTTTTGTGGAACACAAAACATTTCATCTCATTTCCACTATTCATCTATGTAACCTCTGCACGAACAACCACTGCTTCTGAAAATACGATTGCTTGAAGCTTGCTCATCCTGCACACGTAAATGAACTTTAATTAGTTTTGAATTAGATCCCAATCCATATTTGATTTAGGTTGACCAAATTCATCAACGTGTGAAATAACAGTCCATTCACAATCCTGTTTATCATTAAACAACTTTGAAATTTCCACTGGGGTAGAAACTTCATCTGAAACTTTAGTTTTCCAAATTTGCATTGGTTTCACAACGGTTTGATGATAACTTTCTTTTCCACTGTCTTCTCTTTTGTCCTCATATTTGTATCTGACGAATACGTTTTACTTGAATGATTACTTTTAGTAGTATAAAATGATTCTTCAGAACTGTTATCTGACTCAACAGTTGTATCCGAGGACAAAATCTTTTCCAGATACTCTCTCGCTTTCTTTCTTTTCTTTCTCATTTATCTTTATACCCTTGTGATAATTTCACTTTCCGTTCTTTGGGCTTTTCTTTTGTCTTCATTGTCTTTTTTCACAGCTTTCTGGTACTCCCTCTAAGATTCATCCGATGATCTTCTCGAGCTTATCGGACAATCTCTGGCGACATGGCATTTTGTTTAACATTTAAAGCATCTTCTCATGTCGTTCCTCTGTCTCTGTTCTTTTCTTGGTCTCATGTAATACACAACAATGTGCCCGATTAAACCACACTTGTAGCACATTCTGTTATCGCACCATTCATTTCTTTCAAACTATATACTTAAATTGTAACATTGATTTGACTTGTAGTACTCATCACTTCTCTGTCTTCTTTCATAGTAATGATTTGTCTCTGAAGAATCTTCATTCCTACTTCTTTGATTGTAATAATTTATCTTTGAAGCACCGTGATCAAACCTGCACCACTTATTCTGAATTTTATTTTTTGAGTTTTCAAAATGATTGGATGATCATACCGGTGATCTTTTATTTTTGTTTTGAAAATTTTTAGAGTTTTTAATATTTTGTTTTTGTTTTTTCCCCATTTTGCTTACAAGATTTATGTGTAGAACACTCACCTTTTTCAGGAAATTACGGAATTATTTCTTGATATTTTTCTTTTAATTTCAAAAAATATTTCCTTTTTAATAATTTCATCATCATCGGCATCATCATCACGATCCTCAATTATGAGCTCATCATAATTTGTGATATTATCACTTATTGGAACTTTAACTAAAGGAGTTTTCTTTTTAGTGTTATCAAGTACAACCGTTTTCGACTCAACATGATTAACATTTCGCAATGGTTTATACCCAATTCAAGGATTACAATATTCATATTCATCCTCCCCAGTTTCTTTATTTTTCTTTGTTGGTTTTGGAACCATATGATCTAACATTAATGACGGGGTAACAAAACCTTTCAATTTCTTATTCCAAGTCTCAATTTCATTATTAGCAATTTCAATATATTTTTCAAACTGAGTTATTTTTCAAGATGAGAATTCATTATTATTTGATTTTCGAAATCATTTTTATTTAAAACTAATTTTTCGTTTCTAAAAAAAAATTTGTTTTTTGAATCTTTTTCATTTTGTTTTAAATTTTCATTTTCTAGTGCTAAACTCTCCAAATATTTTAGGAGTTTGGCATTATCTGATCTATGTTTGTCACATTTTAAACACATTGGTTTAGAATATGAAGCTTCAGTGGTAGACGTGATCGATTCTTTGACCTCAATATTCTTTACCTTTATTGTTTCTCTATTCTTTAGCTTCAAAGCTTTCTTCTCTTCAATCTTTGGTTGATATGCTCGAATCAATCAATGAATTCATATTCATTATACTGTATAAGATCTTTTCTTATTTTCCACATAAAATCATCCCAATCTGGCGATAAAGATTCTGCTAACTTTAAATTCTTCTTTTTATCTGTTTTATAAACATCATACTTATTCATTTCAGAAAGTAACTTTTCGTATCTATTTAACCCTTCATCTAACGTTTCATTTTCTCTGATTTTAAAATTTTCAAATCTTTCTCTTAATGTCTCTTTATTCCTCTAACTTTGATCAAAAATTTCATCATTTTTCGTCAAACAAATGAGACTTCAAACAAACGAAACTGTACGAATGAAAAACTTTTAAACGGACCAATGTTCTTTAGTGCGAAGGAACAATTTTCAAACGAATAAAACTTATTTCGTGTGGAGGAAGATTTCTCAAACAAAATCAATGTTCTTCATGCGAAAAACATTAGTTCGTGCGGACCAAAACAATTTTCAATCAAATGAATGTTCACTTCCGTGCGGATGAGCCTTGTTCGTGTGGACGGAGGTTAGTCCGTGCGAACGAGTGGTTCGTACGAAGGACAAAAATCATGTTTTTCTTGTTTTTGAAAATTTCGGCGTGGTAACGTTTGAATTTTTAAGCTGATTTTTTAATATGTTGATTAAAAATGAGTTATTTACAATCCTTGAAAAAACAGTCTATTTCCGTAGGAAGCATGAAAAATAGAAAATTGGTAGAAAGAAAGTCTTTGAATGTCCAATTCTTGTGTAATGTCTTAGATATCAGCTATCGTGCTCTGATACCACTTGATAGCCCCAGTCCTACCGGCGTTTATGTTCCGGTGATATCCATAACCTATGTATAACGTGCGGAATCCATTATATTTAGGTGACAAACACAAGAATTAAGTAATTCTCAAAGTTTTTCATTAACTTCACAGTCACGGTACAAATTTGACAGGGTTTCGCCGTCCGAATCCAAAAGTTCTACTGATTCACATCCCAACACTCCTATTTATAGACATGAGAGGTGTGTTGGGACGGACCAGGACATCCCTGCAGATGAGTCTCATCCATGCGGATGAACTCATCCGTATTACAAAACCAAAATATCAAATCTAACAATTATAAAACGCTATTACAAACTGTTATAAGATATCAAGACGTAGACAACAGACCTATGCACTAACAGCTCCCCCTTGGATGTTGTCGCAATCTTGATCAGTCTTGTCTTGATCAGTTTTCAAAACCTTTCTAATCCGATTTCTAGCGATGGACATATGCACCAACACTTACAGTCCGCAAAGCCTTCTGAAAAAAAAAATTATGACAGTTTTGAGCCCTGGACTTGTATAATCACTTGTTTGTCATTTCTAACCCTCCTAACTCATTGTTCAATCATTGAATAATTTTGGAACATTTTTGTATTCAATATAATCTTGTATTTTATTTGCGAGAATGCATAATTTTCAATCATTGTGAAATTTTGATCATTTTCGTGTTCGATAAAATGTTATATTTTATTTGCAAAACGCGTAACCGTATGATCGAACGAAACGATATCCACGAAATTTTCGGACAAAATCCAAGTTACACATACCTTAATACCTTTATATAACCTAAATATTAGGTTAAAAAGGGTTAAAAGTGATAAAACGCAACAATACAAGCACAGGGGCCAAATATGCCAAAATGTAAAACTTGGCCCCCAGGACCTGCTTACGAACCGTATACACACACCCCTTACGGTTCGTAAGGGGTGCCCAGCACAGCATAAATATATCATATTCTTATTCAAAGCCTTGCTCTCCAAGTTCATGAAATTTCCAGGTTTCTACCATCTTTTGATATGTGTTAACACCCTCCTTTGATCATGACACATGTTGTACACTTGTGATGATCTTATGAGCTTCAAAACACTATATATAGCCATGAAATCTTCATTTCCAAATTTCTCATTCCACAATTTCTTCTCTCACTCTCTTGGAGCTTGCTTCCAGCTTTTGGAGGCCTCTACTCTGAGTTCTTATAGTGTTCTTCAACACAAGTAAGCACTCTTCCTAGTTCTTTCATTATTTTGGCATTTTTGAACCAAAAGTCAAACAGTTTGACTTTCGGTTCTGATCATTTTTTTTTCAAGTCAAAGTTCAACTGAACTTTGCAACGTGATTGTAATCACGAAGGTATTAATCCCTTGCGGTTGCACCTTCTGATTACCACGTTTAGTAGGTGAGATGACGAGTCGAAGTTTTAGTCAAAGATGCGCATAAGTGCATTTTACGATGAAATGGTTTTCAGGTTTTAAAACATAAAGTTTTGACACCAAATCAGTTTTATAACTTAATTAGACATGTTCCAACATGTCTAACTCGTCATTTCTAGTTTAGTGCTTATTTCTTAGTCGTAAGTCGAGCTGCTTGACTACCGCTTTGACTTTCGAATCTGACCCGTTTGATCAATCTTAGGATTCGACCAAGCACATTTTATGACCGTAGTAATATAGGGAATAACCCTCTGAGTTTATACCTTATGGTATTAAGGTTTGTTTAGTTATATGATGAGTCGATTTTATGTACTTTTAAAATGCCGAAACGCCCCTTTTGCGCATAAATTGGTTTTACTCATATAAGACCAAAGTTTTGACATCTAATCTGATGTTGTAACTTAATCAAACTTGTTTTGGCATATAAGACTCATCATAGGATATATTTAACCATCCGAACTTATAATTACGCTTACGACCCATTAAAGTGGCGTAAACCACTTTAACGAGTCATAACGGTTCAAAAGCACTTCGGATCTCTTCCAAATCAGAATGTAAGGTATTATAAACCATATCATACGAGTCCCAGCACTCGTTTGGTCTATAAGACTTCATTCTATCCAATCCTCCGATTAAAGTCTCGACACACTAACATAGTATTCTGATACATTAGGACACACTTGAACTCTTCAATCTTTGAGCTTTGATTGATCATTTAAACAAGACATTTACGCAATCCCAAGTGAGTACATATTCCCCTCTTTTACATTTTCAAATGTTTTGGGGTGATTCATATGTTCCTATCACTACTTTCATGTTTTTCATGACTTTATACATGGTTTAGTTACCTAGTATGTAGAGTATTTGGTTTCAAATACATTTTGCATGGTATATTGACTTAATATACCTTATACATATTTTACTTGGTATATTGACTTAGTATACCAAGTACATGGTTTCAATGACATTTTACATAATTTCAAAACATTTTGACGACATGCTTACATTGTACTAGACATTTTGGTACGTTGAATATGACAATGATACATTCATTAACATTAATCACGCTGACCGGTAGTATGTTATGTACCATAGGATTGACAACCCCATTCCATCTTCCTAGGTTTGTTTGGAAGTGACCTTATGGAATGACAGAATCCGATGAACATTTGATAAACCTTTGTCCTTATAAGGGTTTCTCCGACAGTCAACAAGGCTTGAATGTATTCACCAACAATCCATATATATATATGTGTGTGTGTGTGTGTGTGTGTTTTACACAATAAAAGCAATTGATTTATAAGACAAAAATTTTTAGTTAAACAAGACTTTTGTTTATTCAAAACACCTGTCTTATACAAGACATTTGACAAGACAAGACATTTTGGTTATTTTATACAAGACATTATTTTATGGTTTAAACAAGACCTTTGTTTACCATGCAAGACATTGTTGTTTTATACATGACATTTGTTGATTTATACAAGACAAGACATTTATTGGTTTATGGTAAGTGACTTAAATAATAAGACGTGTATAATACGATAAAAGCATGGTGGATACGCCGCTAGTACTTCCTATATATAAGTGCTTTTACATATCGTAGTGTTATCCATATCACTTCGGACAAGGACAAAACAAGACATTTTATTTGGTTATTTCAAAGACATATTTGGTTACTTCGAACAAGGACAAAACAAGACATTTTATTTGGTTATTTCAAAGACATATTTGTTTATTAAGTTAACCATGCATTACTTCTTTTAAATCATTTGATTTACATATGATTTAAAAAAAAAACACTTTTGTTAAAGGTTCAAGGCTACTTTGAAATAGTTAAACCTTTTCATTCAAAGCCATGAGTCTCAATCACAAAACTTATGTTACTCACAGGTACTTTATGCTGGCGTTTATTTTCACATATGTTTTAGGCACTAATGTGTGATGATTTTGAGCATGCTACACATAGGACGGACTCGGGTCTTAGTTTATCTTAATATATAAAGACAATTATTGTACTTTGTTGTGTTTTAAGTTTCAAGACAACGTAATTTACTAATTCAATAAAACATAACCTTAAATACCATGTGTTGAAACACTTCATGTAACGTGACCCCCTGACATTTCCGCCGTGGTTTGTTGTTTTATGCAGTCGGGGTGTTACAGAACACATCCCAGTCTGGCACAATACCTTGGGATTTGCAATAAAACTCGAAATGAGTTATGCACACCATCCCGAGGGCTCTCACTTGAGATATATAAAACCCATTTTTTAACCAACAAGCCAGCAATTATTTTTTTTTGACGGGAAGCCGGAACTTCCTGTCAAAGAAGAAATTTGCATATAATGCTATCATACCAAGCGGCGTTTGCACAACTGTCTGGCCCTTGGTGGGATAAGTAGCACACCATAGATCTAGAAACTGTAGATCCGTGCACAATCTATTAAACTCCAATTCTTTCCAGTTGATAGCAACTCGATCTATGATCTGAGACAAGGTTTTTTTTTCTTACCCTTGTCGTTAATAGTTTCATCTATATTCGAGGAAGTCGACATATTTCTAGAAACTAGGTAGAATTGGTAAAAATATTGAACTACTTGAAGAATAACGAAGAACAGATCAAGAAGTCTTTGAATATCTCTAATATCAATTTGAGATAAAAAGAGTGGAAAGAATGAAGAAACCCATCACGTTTAATGCGATGGGTAACCATATCATCCCAATAACCACAAAAATCCATTCAAAAGTGCCACGTCACGCAACAAACTGGGAATGATAATTCACTCGTGCGCGTGGTCGTCACCTGTTTAACACAGGTGAAAATCTTTACTGACACGACATTCGTCATGCCCTGCACAATGTCAGTTGTCACCTCACCTTTCTCACCAAACCTTATCCACATCGAATATTTTTCAAATTTTGAACACACACCCGCATGCGCAAGTGTGCACTTTTTCAAAGTCAGACCAACATGCACAAATGTTCACCTATCAAGCACAACTCTCACGCGCATGTGTGCACGTTTTCCAAAACACATTCCCAATATGCACTTTTCTAAGCCACATCGTATGTGTGCACTTTTCCAAGCCATACTCACAAGTGTGCACTTTTTCCAAGCCACACTCTCAAGTGTGCACCCTTCAAACGGGGCCGCACCCGCAAATACTATCTATGGTAACAAAGATAAACAAACACTCATCTAGTCCAGAGTTACACCCGCTTACTATCACACATGGAAGCAACACTGGACTGGAGGAGCTTGAAGGCGTATGGTCCCAAATTTCATCGCAATATACCCACACTTAAATCTAAAAACACTCAGTTGGTTCCAAGTTCCTCCGTAGGGTACTCCCACTGGTGCACAACTAAGCTAGCTCATAGGAGATAGTCCGTACAAGGTGAAAATGACCTACAGCCATCAGCGACTCCCAGCTACAATACCTAAAAATCCCCACGATGCTCAATCATGCAGGGGAGAAATAGTACAAGTGACGATGACGTGTGGCTAATCAGCATGCGCCATTTCACCTTTGTTCAATCTCAACTAACGGTTGAGTACATACTCGACAAAAAGTACATCTGGAAAGCAATGTGTAGCCAATAACGACGCACGAGCGTACTCTCACCTCTACGTGCACTACATGCCGTGTTAGAAAGGACCAAATAGATATTCTCTTATAGCGACACATGGACCATCAGCCCATATTCTTCTCCAACCCTCCATCTATAAATTCATGCCTTCACCAAAGGTTTTAGGACCCAACTTTAACTTTTTCTCTCTTACTCTAAACACACACGTGTTTTCTTTTTCTCTAAGAAATAAACTTATTCTCACATTTAAGCCTGGTTAAGAGAAAACGCTTCTTCTCCTCTTAACGAGTAACAATGTTATTGTTTTGCAGATTATCACAAGAGGATTCCGGCTATTTTTGTCAAAAGAAGATATTAATAAGATAATCCCCCCGGTCAACACCCCATTCAGTCTATACAAGTCAATTAAATATCGTATTTCACGAATTTAGTCTCACCCATCCTATTTTATTTTTCGTGTATATCTCTCATTTACTCACTCATTATATTATTTCTCTCTTTGTTGGATAGTCACAAGCATTCATAGAAATGATAACTAGTAGATTTGTATATGTGGAGAATCATTATCTATAAAACTAAAATACATTTGAAAAATAAAATATAAGCAAATGATAAGAGATCATGTACAAAAACAAAATTCCATACAAAGTGTATGCGAGATTCACGGAGTGGCAAGTATCATTTTAATTTAAGGCAATAAAGGTAATACGGTCTTTTTCTTAAGTGAACTACCCCCCTGATTTTCAAACGCCTGTAACTTTTTCATGGCTTAATATTTAAAAAAATCACACCGTATTAACGAGCATTTCATTCTCTTCAATTCGAGCAGACTATTGTTATAGTTTTCTTAAAATATTTTATAGAATACGTGGTTACACATTCAATATAAAACATTACATTATTATATATTCAACATAAAACATTACATTATTACACATTCAACATAAATCAAAAAGTGATTACATATTCAAGATAAATCCATTACGTGATTACACATTCAATACTAAGAACTTAATTGTTTATGCTTTATTACATGATGAAATCTCTATTATACAGAATTATGTGGTTATCATAGGTTGACTGGCTAATGTTTTGTATTACATTTATACTTAATACGTGATTAGACCTGAATACAGTATTTCATGAAATATAATGTATGTTTTTTTTATTAAAATTTATGGTTTGTATGTAATGGCGTAATCACTCGGTGAGGTTTCACATAAATACTATAAGGAGATCACGTAATGAGTATTCAAAACCACATAATAAAATGTAGTCAACTATTGTTACATAATTACGTAATCACTCAGTGAGGATTCACAAAAATACTATAATGAAATCACGTAATTACGTAATGGGTATTCAAAGTCATGTAGTCACGTAATTTGTTATTGCTTTTCACATATGGTACGTGATTTAGGTATTCATTGATTATGTTCTAGTACGTAATTATAACAAATCATATTGAATGTGTAATCACGTAGTGGATTTATAATGAATGTTTAATCACATAATGATTTATGTTGAATGTGTAATCACGTAATGATTTATATTGAATGTGTAATCATGTATCCTATAAAAAAACTTTAAGAGAACTATAGCAAAAGTTTGCTCGAATTGAAGAGAATAAAATGCTCGTTAATACGGTGTAATTTTTTTAAATATTAAAAAGTTATAGCCGTTTGGAAATCAATGGGGAAGAGTTCAAATAAGAAAAGACTAGAATACCCTTTCTTTATTTGTTTTTTACTTGATATTTACCAAAACAGCAGCCCTCCTATCCCTTATACTTTGTACAAGATTCCTTTCTTGTACGCGAGCAAAGTATATAGTTTAAGCCACTTTTACCACTTTATT
Organism: Scalesia atractyloides; assembly: GCA_947069175.1. Lineage (NCBI taxonomy): Eukaryota > Viridiplantae > Streptophyta > Magnoliopsida > Asterales > Asteraceae > Scalesia > Scalesia atractyloides. Next base: position 35,763,419 of record CAMTDV010000025.1, read on the forward strand.
CAAAGAATGAAACTTTTTGTATTTAGGTTCTTGAGTTTTCAGTTTTTTTTTTTTTTTTTTTTTTGCCATTTTCATTCAATTGACAAACTGAGTTAGAATTTGCTGTTAATTTCTTTCGTTTTTTATTGTTTTCCTCATTATTACATATTAAAATACAACTCAAACTCATTGTCACCACTATAGTGAATTTGAGATATTTAATCTTTAGCCTTTTGTAGTTTGTTACAAACAAAGGTTCTCATTAACTCACACTCACCAATTCAAGTGCTACCCGTGTAAGGTAAAATTTTTTTTTCTAAACGAGGTATATGCATTGTCCTCAATTAAGATTGGTATACCTACGTATTTCTCTTTCGATAAAATATTAAAGAAGTTATGTTTAGTGTTTTAGTAATTATCATTTAGATAGTTCTTTACATTCTTAATTTAACTTTAGTCTTGCAAAAACAATAATTTTGGATATTTGGAACATGCTTTCATAACTATAATCATCAAACCGATACATATTAATAATATATATCAATTTTGAAGTGTTTAGCGATGTTGAAAAAATGGATATTTTTGGAACATTCTTTTATAATTTGAATGGTGAAACTAAGTACTGATTATTGATCAATTCTGTTTGCAGATAGTCCAGTCACTCATGCAGCCATGGAGTTCGACATGATAGTCAGCTTGATCTGGTTCCCGTTTAGAGTGTTGTTCTTGAAGGTAGTACCAAATTCTAGGGTTAAGAATTCGTGAATGGAGAAAGAGGAGGGGACGAAATTATGTGTGAAGTTATGAATGTCGAACCTTAATCCCTCTCTAGTAATCTCCTTATATACACCCAAGGGGAAACCTAATTAGTTAATAAGGATAAATTGGTCGATCAACAATTACAAACTAATATATTATAAGGTTTTAATATATTATGATCCACATTATATAAATGATTATAATGGCTACATGATTAAATATAACATAATAAATATTTTTGATCTTACATTCTCCCACTTAGCCAAATAATCATTTATCATGAGCATTAGATAACCTTTATCAGATGTTAACACTCATTTTAGCTTTAAACCAAGAATCGTAGCAGAGAATTACAGCCGTTGAGTCATTATGCAACTCAGGACCCTCATTAGTCATACTACAACCTCAATTTAAAACCTAATAGTTATGATCAAAATATTCAAATAAGACCTTTAAATGTTTGATTTGTATTTATATTTGTCTACATGTCATTATACCGGTTATAACATATGTTAGAGACATACAAAATCAAAACTGGTAAGGAAAATCAATTAATAATTGATCACCCATAGTATCATATGTAGTTGTACATGGTCATTAATTAATACCCGTCTCTGTTATGAGCTCTCTTAATAAGACTTATGGGTAAGAGACCTTTAGTTATAGGATCCTTAAGCATATCATGAATGTATTCAACACAAAATTTATCTTCCTCAACTTGTTCATAAATGAACAATAATTTTGGTATCGAAATTACATGCAGCACCTCTCGAACTGTTACTGTTTGAGAAAACATGGTTGTTGACTTTATCACTGTAAATCTTCAATATATTATTTATACAGAGTGAATAAACTTATGAGTCCACTGATAATTCAACAACATTTGTTGACAATTGCGTTGTGACTAACCAACATATTATGTCATTATGACTTAGGTTGTTGATATCAGTCCATTATGACTCCTCCATGAGATAGGTTTTCTCTGCTCACATAAGGATATACCCGAAATTACATTTTATCATCTGTGAATATTACAAAGTTAGAGTAATCAACTGGTTTGAGTTCTCATTTCTTCTTTAAATTATAGTCTCTTGTTTCCTTTATAGATATTTTAATACTCCATAAGACGCTTCACATTAATCTAGACATATCTAGTGTGTTGCAATGTGAGTATATCTAAACGAGTATAGACTTAAACTACATACGGCTTCTAATTAATGAAGCATAAAGAAAAATCTCATTGATCCTATCATCCTCTAAAGGAGAGTAATATTGTTTGTTACATATGTAAGTACTCATTTAAGGTTAAACTTATGGAACGAAACTAATGTCCCATTGGATCTATCTCAGTATGTTATGATATCTATCATATCAGAGATATCTCAGAGATCTATTATATCAACGTACGTGTCAACAATGCTTTACTAATTTTGTGAAAATAACGTTAAAAGAGGGGATGGTTAATCATGCATCATGTGGTGGCGTTGATAGCCAAAAGACAAGGGGGTACATGCACTAATTGGCATTTGTCTCAATTGCTGAGTGTTATGTGCCATATGTCCAAGGCTTGATGCAAAACGACTTTCGAGCCGGGGGTCTTGATGTCTGTCGTAAAGAACATATAAAAACCAACTACTCTGTAGATAGGGTAAGTCGGATATCGAACCAAGGGAGGATTGTGGAAAGTGTCGCAATGAAAAGTGTTAATTAATTACTACTACTGAGTTGGAAAATCTGTTGATCTGATTGTTCAGATTATCTAAATTAACGAATTAAAACGAAGTTTTGTATCAAAAGGAGGAACAATGGTTCCTCCGGAATTCAGATTCTCAGTTAAATTCAACTATGTGCCTAACTTTAACACTCACATACACATAAGTGTTAAACCTAACTCATTAATTGTGATAATTGCAGACTAAGTATTTCGGTTAATACGTAACAGGAGGTTATCAAACAAATACCAATTGCATTTACCAAACCTAATCCCATGTCAAATAAATACCAATTACTAGAACTCTCGGGAACTGAATGATTAAGAATTAAAGTTAAATAAAAAAACCGTTTACAATTGACAAATCAAGATCACCGGCAAAAAGCATCGAATGCTTAGATTTCCGGATTAAATAAAGTTATAAACACGTAATTAAACTAACATACGAAAATCCTCCATCCGGAGGAAACCACAAGGAGTTTAGCCGCTCATCTCGCAAACAAGATCAACAAAAGCTTACAAGAAGGATGAATTCATGACTGGATCGATGATTTGGTTGAAGGATCGTGATGAATTGGATAGAAAAGTCTCGGTCTTTGGAGCTCTAGAGTGCCTTGGGTCGTTCCTTGATGATAAGATAATGAGTGGAGGCTTCCAAAACCCTAATATATCATTAACTAGCCACAATTCGCGTTTTTACTTCAATCAACCCGTAACTTACGGTTAGAGACCGTAAGTTACGGTTCCAAACTGTTGTTTCTTTTCCCTGACCCAACCGTAACCTACGGATAGGAACCATAGGTTACGTTCCATAGTTCTGGTCAATCTTCGGAAAAAAACCATAACTGTAAGTTACGATTCAACAATCGTAACCTACGGTCGCGCTGTATGACTCCCTTTTCTCTTCATCTTGCAACTTTCTATGAATGACAACTAGGCCCCTCAACTCATAAACTCGTATTTCCTTGCATATGTAGGCTCAAAAAAACTTTCAATTAAGTGCCAAATGGCCCTTGGACTTCACTCTTTCTTAATTCTTGCACTCCCAAGTATCTTCATCACCCGAACACATTCCGAATCCAAGCCACGAGCTATGATATCCATTCCAACGCATTCCACTTCCACTTTAACCACCATAACTTTGCCTATTTACGTGCTTTACCTTTAAAATACCGAATTCTCGTAGTTATCTCATTCTAAGCAAGTAAACAAATAAAACTCATACAAAACTCACAAATTAGACACTTTAAGACTCCCTCTCCATCACATTCCCACACTTACCTTTGATTGTCCTCAAGCATACCAACTAGAACTACTCACCAAGTAACAACACCTCTAAACCCCTTAACCGATTCAACACCTCAAGTTCCCAAGTCATACCCGTCCCATAGACTAACACATTCGAGATTGACAGTCCGACAAACAAATGATGCAACTTCAAAAACTTAAGACTTGTCTATCTAAAACTAACATGTTTATAATTCCAACACATGCTACACACCCCTAACAATAAACTCTCCTCTCGGTTTAATATCTGACCTAGCATGCACTCGTATGTAAACACTCAATAAGCAATGATGAAATCCTGCAATCATAGGCTTGTATGACAATCACACCTCCACTGTATCAAAGAACATGCCACATATCAAAAGGACTTTTGGTTTTTGAGTTAAGGCTAAGATAGGAGGATTTTGGCTTTTCAGATTTTAATTGGCTAACGAACAATTAACCAAACCGCGACGACTTATTCAAACACGAGGATTCAAACCTTTGGGTTAGTTTCTATTTCTACCCAAACAAACAAACAAGCATTCAAACACTTTTCTTTTTGTTCTTTTTCATTTTTATATATATTTTTTTTCAAACTCAAAACATTATCGTTCACGGTTGGTCTTACACAATCATATCGGGTAGACAAACGAAAGGTAATTGGCTCAAAAGGGCTACTAATGGAATTTGGTGGGTGGTGACACAAACAAAAACATAAATGGTATGATGGATATCCTAATGCCTTTATCATATACGTGTATACGTGCACCTGTCAAATCCACAATCTCAGCATGTATCAAATCACACATGTTCTAACACAAAATAACACGTAGGCTGCACTCAACAAATGAATTCATCATAAAACATCCTATCCATTCTACAGGCTCAAGATCTCACCAAGAAAAGGTAAAAGGTTAACGACATGTAGCATATGCAATTTAAGACATGTTACCCCTAGATAGACATCTTTTTCAATTATTCTATAAAACAACGTCAGACAAACTCTCATGAAACTTAAAGGGACAACCATGGCAAGGGACTAGCTTAGTGTATTACCGGCAAGGAACCCATTAGTGATTGAAACTTAAATCTTTCATATCTCGTTAGTATACTTAAGGCGATGAAAAACAATTTTAAAATTTTTCAAAATTTTCAATTTTTCTCACTTTTCATCGATTCCAATCATAATTCAATCTCTTCAAACTTCCTTTACCAGTTCCCCATTCCTGGATCCCTACATCCCCACACTTGGGATACATTGTCCCCAATGTATGGTGCTTTTAAAACATGACCCGGAAATCCAGCCAAACAAACCATGCGGCTAACTCCTAAAATAGATAAATAAACTCTTCCCCATAACACAATAAAGTTTTAACACCACCAAGAAACAAAAACACACCAAAACAAACCAAATAAGGATAGGGAAACGCATTCACATGATATAAGGCTCAATACGTGACACTTGCATTGTAGTTGTTGTGTTCTAACTGGCATAAACGTATCCTGTGAATTCCTTGATATCTTGTCAGGGATGTTATCAAACATCCCCACACTTGAATCTTTACATCCATGAAGATGGGGTCATTAAACCTGTCAAAACACAACAAGAACCAAAACGAACAAACTAACCAATACACACTTTACATCCTCGGGCTGCCTCCCGAGAGCGCTAAGTTTAAAGGTCTTCAGCCAGACCATACCTGACGTGTTTAGGGTGTGTATCCATCCAGTATTTGGGAAGAGTCGTTTTCCATGCCTATTGACATTATACCCCGCTTCATAGTCCTGGTGGAAACCGCTTGATGCTTTCTCATCAACCGATCTCCTTCTCACATTCACCATATCATTCTGATTTTTCCCATACGTTATCCAGACCTACAAGATTCTTCGCCACTAGAACCAGATTCATTAGTAGTATCCGCATGATCATAATCATCGTGCGGATCATAAGAAATAGACTGTAACAACACACTGAAATATAACCTACGACCCTTGTAGCTTAAAGTGACAAACCCACCCCTACAATCAGTTTGTGCATTTGCTGTGCACAAGAATGGACGTCCCAATATTACCTGCAGTTGCATATACGTCTGAGGTGTTGCAAAATCAATTACCAAAAAATCGACAGGATAGTAAAATTCGCCAAGTTGAATTATCACGTTCTTCACCATCCCCCGAGGTCGCTTCACGCTGGCATCCACGAACATTGCCGTGCTATCACACATCTGCAGCGGACCAAAGTCTTATTGATCGTACAGACTTCCCGGGAGAACACTAACCAATGCTCCATAGTCCAATATGCCTTATGGATCTTGAATTTCCCGACTTGAATCGGAACAACTGGCTCTTCTATATCAATGCCACTGCTCTCAACGTCCGCATCTTTTAACCTACAATGAAATCAACCACATGAGACACTAAACTCTTATCAATTGAATCAATATTCGGAACGAAACTTACCCTGCTAATTGGTACATTCTTCATGTTCTTGTTCTTGGGATTTATCTGAGTGTCACTAGGAAGTTTTCCACTTTGCTGTTTCAGACTAGCCATTTCACTAGCTAACTGTCCCATCTGTGTAGTTAGCAATTGTATAGCTTTGTCCGCATCTCATCGTTTTGACTGCGTTTTTTCAAATCCTGCTGAATCGACTTCACCATTTCCATTATCTCATTGTTAACAGGGGTGTTAGACGGTCCAGTCAGCCCGCCTTGATTATTCTGGTAACCACCTTGGAAATTCCCTTGAAATCGGTTCTGATTGAAATTTCGTTGACCACCAGTATGATTGTTACCTTGGAATCCCAGATTGAGTTGTTTATTTGCGTTTCCATAGCTCAACTTTGGGTGATTCCTAAGGCCGGGGTGATATGTGTTAGACTGCATATTGAAATTTCTACCCCCACCTCCACCTTGAACAAAATTCACATCTTCACTGTCACCTAGAATAACCGGACACTGGTGTACGATATTTCCTTTGTCTCCACAGTGTCCACACATAGGGAATTGACCACTAACTGTATCTTGTGTATCTTCAACTGCTGTCACAATAGAGTGAGGGGTACTTCTGGAAAATGGTGCCTTCCTCTTTGAGTTTCTTGCATTTCATTCTAAGAATTCCCAATCGTCTTGTTCATAGTTAGTACCAAAAGTACCCTTCGATGTTGAGCTCACATCTCGTGCATCCTCTTCCGTTAAACCTTCATGGAATACATTAAGAAGCACCCAAAGTTGAATTCCATGATGTGGGCAGTTCTTAAGCATCATTTTAAAAAGATCAAAAGCTTCGTGAAAAAGTTCACCCGGTTGTAGTCGGAAGCCACAAATATCCTTCCTTGCGTTATTCGTGCGCAGTGGGGTATAAAATTCATCTAGAAACAGCTGTTGCATTTCAATCCATGTAAAGATCAAGGTCGAGGGAAGCGAATGAAACCACTTTTGTGCTTTGTCTTCGAGTGTGAATTAGAAGAGCACCAATTTCACATCATCCGCGGTGAAACATTGACCCCCTATGGTGTTGCAACACGCATCGTAAGCTACAAGATGAAAGTATGGCTCCTCGTGTGCCAAACCATGGTACTTTGGTACACTCGATATTGATTGCTCTCGAACTTCAAACGACCTCCTGCCTCGTAATTGAGGAATTAGCACCGGTAAAGGATTATTAGCTATCGCCGGTTTGAAGTGACTCTCACACCCCCCCCCCCTAATTGGTCCCCGGTCATATCTGGTGGGAATTCCTTCCGGTTGGTTAATCGGTGGGGCCAAATTTCTGGGAAGAGACCTATGTTGCCTCGGTATCTGATTTACCGGTGGTGGTAGTGGAATATCAATGGGTCGTCTGTGGGGTTGTTGATTTATTAGCTCAGACTGCTGAACTTGCGGTTATTGCAATAGGACTTGTTGAAACTGTGGCATTGTATTACCCGACTGCTGATTGACTTGATTTGTTGCCCGAGCTGACTGTTGATATCCTGTTGGTTCAAAAATTCCCGTGTCACTTGACCGAATTCCCACATTATTCCCTTCCTGAATTCCTAAACACATCATCTGTCAATCATACTGATTACCTTCATACCCCTCATATCTATCATAACTATCCTCATAACCTTACATACCCTCCTGTTGATTGAATATAGCAGTTCTTGTCGAATAATGTTGTGGCAGCTGTGAAGGCTGGAAATATGCATGTTGTGTTGGTTGAGGAAGTCTAGCAGTTGAGCTAGAAGGTCCGGTTTGGTCCGCTGGAATTGTAGTGTTATCAGCAACAACCCGAACATAGGGTGAAGAATGTTGAAAGGTTGATGTTTGCTCATATGTTTGGCTGGGATAGGGTGGAAGATTGCTAAGGTTCGGGAATGATGGTGGTGGCATAGGTGGCATCTTTGTAAGAATAGGTTGAGTGTTTTGCGACTGTGGTTCTGATGGGAGAGTTGTATTTGGTGTTGGTTGTGTCGGTGACGGTGAGAACTGGGTTTGTTGAGATGGAGTGACTGACTGGGTTTCGTGACTACTTGAGTTTTCCATTTCTTTTAATGTTGTTACTGGTGATTGCAGAATTCTGTTTTCTCGATGTACAACCCGAGAATTTCAAGCTGTTCTCTCAATCTCCAGATCAAAGATTAGCAACGATGATTTCCTGGAGTACCGAGTATGATGCATACACGGCTACGATCACCTGCACAACACAAACAAAAGAACCTCGCGTAATTCCGAACAAGACAAAATAAAACAGAAATATTTTTGGGTTTTGTTTATATCTAGCTAAACAATACAAGTGCAAGGACTAAAAATGAAAATCCACCTTCCCAACCACCTTTATTAACTCCCAAACCCTAATCCACACTTATAAATACAAGCCTCCACCACCTTCTAAAAACTTTTCACACTCTTTAATCATTCCTAAACTCTCTCATATCAACAAGAAATCTTCCACTTTTGGGCAGAAAATTCTAAGTCAAAAAACAGAGTTTGAGCTTGTTTCTTTATCTTTTCTTCTTATTTCTTGCTTTCCTCCTACTTGGACAACCTCTAGGAGTGTTACCACATGTTTACCAAGGTAAACAAAGTTGGTACATCACCATTTTGAGGTCCAAAGTTATGATTATTTTTATAAGTTTTGTTAAAACTTTCATACTTATTTTTTTTTCTACTTTGTTTTCTTGGAATATTATGTACCAAACCGAGTTCCTAACTAATCTTCATGTTGAGAGACTTGAGTTAATGTTTATTCCAGCAAACATGAGGTTCATATGCCTCCTTCTTAATGCTTCAAAGACCCTAAGTAATCTCCATAATACAACAAAGTGAGAGGAACCGAACCAAGTCTTCAACTTGCAATGTTGAAAGAGTGAGTTATGGTAATGGTGTGAATAATGGAACCTTGGTTCTACAACTTGGATTCCTCCTACCTTACTAGATTACTTAGTTAATTAGCTTACTTTCATACAATCTAAGACACCAAAAAAATTTCAAGAAAACAAAGTGAACAAACTACACCAAGTCTTCAAACACTATCCATGTTTGAAATGCACTCGTCTAGTTTACTCACTTGGTTGTCTTGGTGAATTAGAGGTTTTATATTTCATCTTGTTCATATTCATGGCCAACTGAAATCATCAACTAAGTTGATAATTTTGTGCTTTGGTAAATCATATAATGAGGTTTAATGGATGAAAATCATCCTACCTCCTTGTTTGACCTTTACATGATATTACTTGACCATATGACTACAATACATAATACGTATCTATAGTATAATACTAAAAACCGAACCCTAAACTCTAACCAATTCATGGATTGATGCTAAGGGTTATGGTAATATTATCTTGATTGAAAATTCCTCATATTTGGACTTCCAATGGGTAAACTTGTGCCTATGAAAAAACACATAATCATGGTGTCCAAAATGAGTGTTTTAACAAGATAAATATTATGTAATTTTTATACTAAGTTAAGCAATTTTCATACACATTCCTAATCTAAATCCGACGAACTTATACGCCTGTTTATCCTTGTAGGATAACTCGGTGCTTCCAAACTCAAAATCCCATCAACTCACTTTCACTTTCGTGGAACTTTCTACGCAAACTATGAGTTTACATGATCTCATTTTACCTTTTATACACTTTTGGGGTCAATATGTATAATATTATCAAAATCACAATCACGATATCAATCACATTATTCACATCAATCAATTCGTTTATACATGCTTGAATGATATGCTTAGGATACATAAGCCTTTCTTGCACAAATATTTGTCATTAACATCATGAGCTAACCTAACATATAAAGTGCTATAGGAGTAGCACACCGCCCTTATGTAGGGTCTATGTGAAGTCATTCAATCACGGTTTTGTTCGCTTCGGTGACAAAATACACAACTTTGTGGACACATTTGGTTTGACCTATATTTGATGCATGCTAGTTATGTTATGTTATATTTCATGCCTTAGTATATTTTTATGCCATGTAGGATTGATGGCAACTTTTATATCTATGCTAGTAGCCAAAACTTGTATGCTCACCAATGCTTTATGTGTTTACCTTTATTTTAATATATATTGCAGGAAATTGATATGTGACGTTTCAAGAATCTAGTAGGATGGATTTAGAAACACATTTAATTTTATGTACTTCTCTGTTTGTCATATTTGAACTTCTGTGTTGTATATTCATTTCAAAACAATGTATCACTTAGTTTATCCATGAAATTTGAGTTTAATTAATTATTGTCACAATTAGCAAATTATGATGTCTCGAGCAATCTATTTTCTCTGTCCCGATGTTTCCGCCATCTGTTGGGGTGTGACACTCACCATGCGTAGGGTCAATATTTAACGACCCACAAATTCTAATAAAGAAACAAATTAATAACATTAGTCGTTTTGGTTTCTCTTGTTGAGGGTTATGTTAGTTTAGGTAAGAGTTGCATTAGATTTTAAGGAGACAAGTTTTGATGGAACAGTGTCTAGATGGAGCAGTGTCTTGTGTAATAGGTGTAAATTGAAGTATATTGAGGTTTTCACTCCCCACCTCTTGCAACTCTTGCAAATTATTATTAAACATTTATTGCTCCCACTGATCTTTGGTATCTCTAGAAATGCTACAAGAGGAGTTCCACTGATGTGTGTGTGGTGGGAAACTATCATACATATGTTAGACTTGATTTGATTTCCTTAATGTCCTTATATCATAAGAAAACTTAAGGACATATTTAAAAGAAATCATATTAAGTATATATATGAAAAATCTCTTTAAGATCATGGATCATATGAGACAAATTTAGACACAAGTAGATAGTCTTTAAATGATAATGAATTATGTTTGAATATTCCATTTGGAATAAGTTCCATGAATGTCAATGAAATAAACTTCTGGTGGATCCATACTTATTCCTTAAGCCAAGTAATGTTTAGGGCATCCAAACACATGATTTAAAATCATTAAGAATAAGATTAGGTGAAAAATCATCCTCATCAACCTTGTCATGATTTCTCATGAAATTGGTTTGAATAGATGAATTTTATAAGTCTAATTTGCCTTTTTATTAAATTTTCATTTGCATGATAACAAAAGATGTGAAAGTATAAAGTATCATCTAGTTCTATCTTATAAATATTCTATCCACATATTGATAACAAATAATATAAGAGATTAATGTAAGGGTGACTTTATGTTGGCACCACAAGTGTCATAATATGGCTTTAGTATTGATACTAAATTCTGATTAATTTTCAGGACATGTAAGGTATCATAAAGCATAAATAGAAGAAAACTTTTCATGGTTCTTATAGCCTTAACATTTAATTTTGTCATTAACTCTCATGTAAGTTATTTGTTGAATTCTGGTAAGGAAAACGTATAGAACTAGACTCAACCAATCATGTGTAAATAGGAATATTAAGATTAGCAGATTTAAATATCATTTAATAGGTGAATTACTTATTTTATCCAACTGTACTTTTGAATTATGGATAATCTATTTGCTTATGCCTAATCTTATGATATAATTATGTAGTGAGATTCTCCTTTGAAGAACATTAGAGTTGGAATTAGTACTTGTATTTTGTGTATGGACCTTAGAAGTATCCTCTTTGAGGTTTTAGTGGTAGTGAGGTGAATTACATCTTATTTTCTAGTTTTAGGCATTTCTTTTCCTGTACGTATCTTGCTTATCCACACACTCATTTTCCTTTGTTACTCCTAAGTGTTATTAGTTGATTTCAAGGTGTTAGGATCTGAGTTTGATTTACTTGTAGTTTTTGTTTCAAAAGATGGAAATATGATTGAATTGTAAAGTAAATGCAGCGGAATAAGATGGAAAACTTTTACTACAAGTAAAGGTCGTTTGTTTTCATCACCATCATGCTTTCAAGTTTATAAACTTTGCATGTGATTCACAAAGTCCCCCTCAACCAATTACAACAGTTTGATAGTACAAAAAACTTAGAGAAGATAATTCGTGAATGATCTTTTTAATAGACAAGTTTAACTGTTACATCGATTCACCTATTTATACTAACTATCTAACCACTGAGCATCTTTTGATGACGTCAGGGTTGATAGTGACATTTAACAAACTAATAACCAGCAAAAACACTGTTCTCTAACGTCTGATAGTGCAAAAGCACTGTTACATTGATTATTAAACTAACAAAAGTAAAACTCTGATGACCATCCTCTGCTTCTTATCTTCTGGCAGACCTTTGGCAATTTGTTGTGTCAGATGATGTAAAGGTAGCGTATCTTAGGAAGACAGAGTTTAGGTGATCAGTGGTTGTAAAACTCTGATAGTTGGACCAAACCGCGGATAGTGTATTTGGCTTTATATCATCTGTTCCTTTGTATAAGGTTCAATCCCAACAATCTCCCCCTGGAACAGATGATGCCAAAACACTTAATTATTCTTGGTCTTTATTCCTCAACAGAAATTCTCTGATTTGTCCTTTAAATTGCAATTCAAAGTTTAGAGATACTTCATCATCATCATCCTTTTCGAGTACCAGATCCATAAGTTCTTGGAGGTCTTCTGCACACAGCTCATATGCATCCTCCATTCTCATCTTGGTAGCATCGCCATTATACTTGAGCAAGGTCAATTCGTGGAGTTTTTGTCAACTTTCCACTTTAGAATTTTTGGGTCTGGTGGCTTTCTAGGATGGCACTTTATTGTTGAGGTTGGTAGAGTTGGTGGAGTTGATTGATGAGCCAACTTTGAAAGAACTTCTGCAAGTTTTTTACAGGCATCATCAGTGTTTTGGTCAAAAATCTGATTAAGGATAATGTAACCAAACTTTGAATGTGAGGTTGAGTGCTTGGTTAAACGAACAAATGTATGAACAAATATCAAGAGTAAATGATAATGAACACGATGATTTCCATGAGGAAAAGCCCTTGATCAAGAGTTGATCTCCGGCATAGAAAACCTTGGGTGATGGAAACTACCGATCACCAACTATATTGAACTATAAATATTACAACTTTGGAAATATTGAGCTTGTTACAATAAGAATTCTAGTGTGTGTTCGAGAGAGAGTAGCAACAGTGTGTATGCGAGTGTGTGTTGTTTGCAGATTGTGTATCTATCAAGCTCAATATCCCACTAAATATCTTAATGAATTAACTATCCGAAATTCATGCAAGCTCCCCATGTTCACATGTAACGGTCATGGCTTCATTCGCACGTGCTGGAATAAGAGCATATTCCCCTTGATTCTCGGTGACTTAGTCTACCATTACCTGCAAGCATAAACTGAATACACATAGAACTATTGTTAAAAACATAAACATTAGTAAGGATCCTTGATCCTCAGACTCCCTGCATTATCTATTAAGGATCCGTGATCTAGGTTCAGTCTCAGGATGGATGATCCTTGGCATAAAATCCATGCCCTAACAATTGCCCCCAAAATATGACGAACTAAATGCAAATAGATAAGTCATATTTTCGTTAAATTCAAACTATCCGTTGCAGTGGACTAGCCGTTGCAAGTGGATTAGCCGTTGCAATCGTGACGTCAGCGATGTGATAGCCTGCAACAAACATCATTATATATAGGGTGTAGATAGAGACGAGACTTCCAATTTAAAACCTGATCTTGGCAATTCAAAATCACCATCCGGAAGCTTCAAGGTATTCTCTCTCTCTATTCTCTAAAATTATCTTTTCTTTTCCTTCTTCTCTCAAAATCCATGGCGAAAATGTCACCCGGTCCTCACCAATCAAGGATCCTGAGACCGATAGCCCACCCCAGAGTCAGGATCTCCATGCAAATCCTTCATCGGAGTTGTGCTGATTCACCGACCCGGAGATCAAACAGATGCACCCCTATTTCCCGGAGGGTACAATTTTCAGACCTTTTGACTCTTCAATGAAGGGTGATTGTATATCCACCAAGTGGGTGTGTTTTCCTGCTACCCCTTTCCAAATAGGGTTTTCTTATCCTTTTCCAACCTTTACCCAAAGCTTTTTTACCTTCACTGGTTTAAGCTACAGCCAGGGTATGCCCATGTTATGGAGAGTACTCTACACCTTGGAGCAAATCATTGCTAATGAGGGCATAATCCTTAGTCTTACTGAACTCAGTCACCTGTACAACCTTGTTAGCCATGGATCCCAACGTTTCCTATTCAAATCCAAGCCACAACAACCCCACTCCATTCTCAAAACCACCAAGAATGACTCCAACTAGAGGAATCAGTTCTTTTTCGTCAGAAGAGACTCTATTCCCAACGGGAATCATCTTCCCAAAAAGTGGAGCGTAGAGGGTAGGATATGGGATCCATAATATCGTTCTGTAGAAAATTTCTTGCTCTTGCTTTAGGATAACTGATTCTTAGCTTTTCTTTTTCCAGTGACCAACATCAATACTTTGAAGGAGACTCCTGCCACAGCCGAATAAGTTACTGCATTCTGGGCGTTGGATTCAACTGTCAGGACATTTTCTCCCAAGGTTAAAGATATAGAAGAAGCTACATCGTCCTCCTACACCATGTCAAGTAAGTATCCATGCATGTGTTTATATGTAAATAAATTTATCAAGAACTTGCACTTATCTGTATTTTAATATTGTAGGTGTTGCCAAGTCCTCATCAAAGTCTGCTTCCAAGTTTGGCCTTGGGGAACTCGAGGGGATTATCTCACCTCGATCCTTCAAGAAGGAGTTGGCCGGAGGCCAAAGCCAGCCAGAAGCTAAGGGCATGACCCTCCGTGCCAAAGCTGGGTCTAAGAGGAAGAAGCCATCTGATCCTGCACCACCAAGTGATGCCATTCAGCTTGAGCAAGACATCCATAGCTGCGTCTCCGATGTAAAGATCACTGATTCTCTAATGTATGTAAATTCTTTAGGATCAAGGATCCTTATATTTGCATATTATCCTATGCAGAAAGTTGCGCAAATCCAAGCCCTGTAAGAGAAAAAGTTAGCTGAGGCAGAAGAAACCATTGCTGATCTCCGAGCCTTCTACACTGCTAAAGATAAAAAGATTGCGCAGCTAGAGAGGGAGATCAATCGCTTGGAAAGCAGGCCATAGTGGATGCGGTTCAGGCAAACAAGGATCGGTTGGAGGCTGCTGATGAAGCCAAAATCTCTGCTGTCAAGGCTATCCTCAAGGCCAGGATCCAGATAGCTCAAGAGGCAGTAGATCCTTCCTTCGACAAGGCTGGATGGGAGGTAGAGGCATGGAAGCAGAGGCTGCAGGAACTGAGCGATGATGATGAGCCAGAAGGGACACCCATGCTCAAGGCTACTTCGAGTGGCGAGAAGGATCCTGAACAGGCAGCACCTGGCGATGGTGGCGAAGGTGGTGAAGCAGCAGTTGGCGAAGCAGCGAAGGAGTAGGCTGCACCAATGGGCGATGATGGAAATTTCTAGACGTGGCCGGAGCCCATTTTTTTATGGTTTAATGGTTTTTGTGGTTGTTGGTATTTTGGAATAATTTGTGGTTTGTACTCAAACAATAGTAGTTAGGGTTAAGGATCATTGATCCTTTGAACAATAGGGGGTAGCAAAGGTGGATGAGTCCTTCTGTTTGTGGAGGATGAAGCCCTTGATGCCCCCCGCCTTTACTTTTCTACACTTATTGACCCGTTAGTATGGACACCCTTTTCCAACCCAAGTGGACGGGACACGTTTTTGTAAGGCCCTAACACGTTTTGATCGAAAAGTCGCAGTGGAAAATACGTGCCATAAAATTTCTTTCTTAAAACGTTCCTTTATATTTGAAATCATATATAAACATCTTTATGTGAGGAACTACATTATTTATCTCTCATTAACGTGTCAATAATAACATACTAATACCGATTACATGACCGCTCATTCCATACAATCCATGTGTCTAACACTCGGTCTTCAATCACTAGCCTTCCCTCGTGTTGATCCACAGTTCTTTACCACCTGCATCCACCACATACATTCAAATCATTAGAATACATTATATATAAACAAGATTCATAATGGTGGAGTCTTGTCACGTTCTATTCTCATATACTTTCCATTTCGTTATCTCTCTAAATTAAGCATTCAGCTGAGTGTCTAATCCTTAGTGAAACTTCAACAATGTACCTACATTACATTTCATTCTCAAAGCACACTATTAGTAACGTAAAAACAAATGCATTAAATTCATGTATACATGCATACTTGCCCCATCCTTTCATGGGCGATAAATTCTACGTCGTGCATACGTGTATTCACACGTATAGTCATACGCACATACACACATACATACTTACCTACGTACATACATACCTACTTACATACCTACATATCTACTTACCTACATGCTTACATAATTATGTCTACGCATACATACTTCCATCCAATTCTTTATTAACTTATTCACATTTACTTATCCTACTCATACATTAATTACATAGTGCTTAGACTTGGAGCTATAACCCAAAAACATCCAAAATCATGTTTGGAAGGTTCGTCGTAGACCACGGTTAATGTACCGAAGCTTACGGTATACAAAACAACTTGGATAGCAAATTTCAGCATTTAAAACATTGGGAGGGCGTCGGTGACGGCCCTTCATGGCGTCGGCGACGCTTCTTAGTTTTCGCGTACCCAGGAAACCCCGTAGGCAGTAAATTAGGATGTCGGCAGAAATGGAAGCTAGACGGGGCGTCGGTGACGGCCTCTCTAAAGTGTGTTTTTCTGCAGATTCGTTCCGTCATCCGTTAACGCTAAAACTTGCATAACTTTCAAACCGTTTACCCGTTTAGCCTCCCGTTTCTTCCTACATGACCGTAATTTGATATTCTATCATATGAACTTGAAACCCAACATCCGGATTAAGGAAATTCTTAACTTATGAGTTTCGGCTAAATATTCAATTACGGATTATTCAACCCGTTCATGTTTTCATCAAACAAATCATTTGTTTTACCCCACAACTTACATGAACATTATAACTATAATACTTTTACATTATCCGAAGTGTTGTACTTGGGAATTCAGGCACTCGATACTCGGTATACGTTATACTCATTCATCACATTCAATTATACGTAATTGAACTTCATTAGTAAAATTTTCATACTCTAAATTGTTTATCCATTTATCCTACCTAACAACTGAGACTTTTGACTATCAACACGTGTATCCGTTTCTCGGTTAGCGTGCTTATATGCAATTCTACCCGTTACCTGGTTATAATACCGTAGTCCTTACTTAGGTGATCGTTCCGGTATAGCATTAAAACCTCCTTTTTGACCCGTTCGGTCTACTTAGTGAAAATCATCAACTTCATACAACTAAACCCAATTTGACTCCAATTATCATGCTTAACTGACTAGTGCATGAATTTACTTAAACAAACTACGAAGTGATTCCAGAAATCACTTACCTTATGCATCCGAGTTTGTATCCGCTTCCTTGCCTCCTCTTGACCCGTTAGCCTTTGGTGTTTGAGTCCATCTCGACATGATTCCTATACTTTCATGTTATCGAAATCACATTCTTGTTAGCATACAAAATTGTACATGTTAACGATCATATAAATCGCATATTTCATATTTGACTTTCATTAGTCGATTACAACAAGCATAAGACATATAGCCAAATTCACATCCACTCAAACTCATGTAATTCATCATGTCATTCCATATAACGCGTCTTGATATTACATGTACCATACAACTTCCTATAATCCTACATTCACGACAACAAGCCAAATCATGCTTCTTATGCGTAGTCGACTTTCCTGAAATCAACAGTTCATCATATGACCTTTCGACTTATCCTCATATATCCGTAACATCATAATAGGCTATACGAGCGACACTATATACATTCCGACCTACGATGCAATTGTGCTTACAACCACATTCAAACTAGTAACTTAACATGATCTCAATCATCATTTTCGCATTTCATTCCTATATATATATATATATATATATATATATATATATATCAAGTCGTTTCATACAAATTTTGCATCCTAGCTTTACTTAGGCATTTCATCATACACTTGGTGTGCGTACCATTAACTAAGCATAGTGTACAAGTATCATTTGCATAACATGGCCATTTCATGTCAATATCATCAAGAACATCCAATTCAATGGAATTTCACATAACTTTTCTTCTAATTCAGTTCTAACTAACAATTTATCAATATGAACAATCATCATACATAATTCTCATACGAAATTCCACATTAAAACTCATACCCATTCTACCCTAGTGGGTTTTCACTTCCAACATTGATTTAGTCAAATTTTAAGCATTCATGATGTTATAGATAGTGATCTTAGTTCAATATCATGCTAATTCCATTGAAACCCAATACATTCAAGATCATCAAAATATCAAATTCTTCTCACCTTAAGCTTTAGTAGGCATAGATGATCAAGAAATCACTAACATGCATGAATAATAGCCATGATTAGGGCTTCAATTTGCTGGATTTGTGTGATTAGAAGGGTTTCCCCTTCCTTCTCTGCTCTAGGCGTTGAACACACACACACACACCTGATGTGAGTGTTTTATTTTTTTTGTTTTCATTTTTATGTTTGTTCTTTCAACTTGTACAACTTTGGTCCCTCTAATATGGAAATCGTGTTCTAAGGTTAGAAATATATCCTTACTTGTTTAACTAAGTAAATAACTAGGTTAAATAACCTAGTTATTTTATTTCATGCTATAACACGCAAAACATGCTAGCAAATATAAAAATTCGGATTTTGGGGCGTTACAGTTTTGCTGGTAGAAACTTGGGTTAGCAATTTTGACAACCTTTAAAAAAGGGTTTTTATACATAAATAAACCTTTAAGCTTTTGACTATCTCTGTTGTTATTTCTCTTCAGTTTGAATATGTTTGTAGTTGTGTATGTCAATAAATTTCATTATATTTGGCTAAGAAATTTATAGTGTCAAAATATATTCTTTAAAGATAGACATCATATGATCAAGGATCACATATCCTGTTGTCAAAGGATTATGGTAACATAAATAAGCCAGAAATAAAGCAAATGCAAAAGAAAGATCATACCAGCGAATCCAAGTTAGGATTCTGTATCCTTAAAACTTATGGTTAGAATATGAAAACCTATAGAACTTTAGGATTCAGTATCCTCAGTTGTTAAAGTTCGTAAACCTGTAACAGTATATAACTTGGGACTAAGCCAAACATTAAATGAAAGAATTATTAGTAACTGGGGGCAGGCCTAACAAACTGGGGAGAAGCCCAAACAACTAGGGACAAGCCCAAATAACTGGGGACAAGCCCAAATAACTGGTGTAAACTGGAGTATGGCCCAAACTGGCATCTATCCAATCGTAAGCAACATGAAAATGTCAAAACCTTAGCTAACGTGAAAACGTTAGAAACCTTAGGAACGGATGTATGGTACATCTACCATTATACTTAGGATCCTACATATAGCCAACAACAATGAAATTGTCAGCCCCCAAAGCGGTACTGGTCCCATTGCCTCGAACTATACTTGGATAACGTGCGCTACTGGCGGGGTGTCAAAACCCAATTCGTGTGAAAGGTGAAAATCTTTAAACCTTAGAAGGTATTGGATACCTTAAACTGAGGACATGCCCAAAGTCTTGGAGAGGTGGCCAACCTCTTGATCCTTTGTAATAACTTCTGCAAAACTTAAAACTTGATAAGGTTGAATGTTGAAAATTCAACATCCTTACTTTATAATAAATAATAAGAAGTATAATAAGAATGAAAGCATTAGTAAAATGTTACCAAATCAAGAATCACATATCCTTTGAGGATCCTTCAATATGAATTGATCATTAGGATAATTATGGATCCCTGATCTTTTACATAAAATACTTTTTTAGATGGATAGCATTCCACGCTCTTGGTAGAAGATCACCATCCAGAGTTAGCAAATGATATGCCCCATTTCCTACCTCAGCTTCAATTAGATAGGGGCCTTCCCATTTTGGTGTCAATTTTCCATCAGAAGGATTCGAGGTATTCTGAAATGCTTTCCTCTACACCATGTCACCAACTTGAAATCTTCTTATTCTGATATTCTTGTTATAAGCACCAGCCATCCTTTGTTGATAACTAGCCAGCCTTATCCTTGCCAAGTTTCATAATTCTTCCACGGTATCTAGGTCTTAATCCAGAGTCTCAGCATTGCTTCAGGATCACGGATGCTTGTTCTGGCTATAGGGACTACCATTTCTGTAGGGATCACTGCCTCAGCTCCAAAGACTAAGGAAAAAGGAGTTTGACCCGTAGCATTCTTGGGAGTTGTTCTATCTGCCCATAAGACATATGGTAGTTCTTCAGCCCACTTTCCTTTCTTTGATCCAAGCTTTTTCTTCAAATTGTTGATGATGATCTTGTTGGATGATTCTGCCTGGCCATTAGCTTGTGGGTGGACTGATGTTGATGTAATCATCCTAATCCCCTAGCTGTCACAAAAGTTACTAGTTCGATTCCCAATAAACTGGGATCCATTGTCACAAACTATTTCTGAGGGAATACCAAATCTAGTAATAATATTTATTTTGATAAAGGATATAACTTCCTTTTCTCTAACTTGAGCAAAGGCTTCAGCTTCTATCCATTTGGAGAAATAGTCAGTCATAACCAACATGAATACTTTTCCCCCTGGTGCCTTAGGAATCTTGCCAACTATATCCATTCCCCATCTCATAAATGGCCAAGAAGAGGATATAGGATGCAGAGGTTCTGCTGGTTGATGAAGAATGTTGTTGTGTCTTTGGCAGGCATCACATTTCCTTGCATACTCCACAGCATCCTTCTTCATTGTAGGCCAATAATATCCGGTCCTGAGGATCCTGGAGAATAGCACTCTGCCCCCAGTGTGATTTCCACAATCTCCCTCATGAAAATATTTTAAAACTTCTTGGATTTCAGGATCTTCAATGCATCGTAGATAGGGTCCTGCAAAAGATCTTTTATACAGTATGTCATTAATTATAGTAAATTGTGCTACCTTAATCTTGAAGGTTCTAGGATTCTCTACAATAGGAATTTCTCCATTCTGAATGTATTTCAAGATTGGAAGGATCCAGGATCCTGAATTCGACTCTGGATCATCACTGGGTAGAATCGTTGTATCACCCACTATCTCCATTGTTTCATTTTCCTCAATTGCAGGAGTTAGAACATGGATAATAGGTATCTTTACATCCTCGGGCATCTTCAGTGAGGATCCTAGATTGGCCAAGGCATCTGCTTCTGCATTTTCTTCTTTAGGTACCTGTGTAAGGCTGAAAAAAGCAAAAGAATCTGCCAATTTCTTGACTATCTCTAAATACTTGATTAGTTTTTCACCTTTAACAGTATAAGATCCATTATAATGATTAGTAATAAATAGAGAACCACAAACACTTTAAGATACTTGATCCTCATATGTTTAGCTGATTGCAAACCTGCTATCAAGGCTTCATATTCAGCCTCATTATTAGTGATCTGAAACTCACACGCTATAGACTGGGGTATAATGTCCCCCTGTGGCGATTTTAGTAGTAGCCTAGTCCAGTTCCTTTGACATTTGAAGCTCCATCTGTGAAGAGTGTCCAAGGATCCTTGGTCTCCTCAAGTTGTTGCACTTCTAATTCAGCTTCTCTTTATAGATCACTACTGAAATCAGCCACAAAGTCAGCCAAAGCTTGGGATTTAATAGCAGTTCTGGGCTCATACTTAATGTTATATGCACTAAGTTACAGCCCTTTTTGCCATTCTTCCGGACATCTCTGGTTTCCTGAGAACATTCTTAATAGGAAAGTTAGTTTTAACAACAATAGTATGAGTTTCAAATAATGTCTTAGTTTAGTAGAAGCCATGATTAGAGCAAGAATTAGTTTCTCTAAATGAGAATACCTGGCCTCAGCATCAAGTAGACTTTTACTTACATAGTATATGTTAGGGATAGAATTTTAATGTTTATGGATCATGGATCCTCAAGACACGGTGCAGGAAGGCTAAGGATCATTGATCCTCATTATTGTTCTAATTAGCTAACAATTGTTTCCAATGTATTATGGCATGGTTTTGCAGGAGCTTTTCGAAGATGACCTACCAACCGAGAATCAAGGGGAATCTGCCATTATTCCATCACGTGCCAGGAGCTCGTGACCGTTGTTGGTGAACGTGGGATATTGCCACGATTTTCGGATAGTTAGTTAAGGATAGCTTTTAGCTGAATAAAAGGGATATTGAGCTTGAATAAGATAGGAATTCGAACACACACATCTGCGACCTACACTGCTCTCTGATACGTACACTAACAACATTGTAACAAGCTCAATATTTCCAAGGTTGTAATGGTTTTTGCTTAATACCAATTGGTGATCGGTATTTGCCATCACCCAAGGTTTTTTGTGCCAGAGATCATCTCTTGATCAAGGGCTTTTTCCTCGTACAAATCTCTGTGTTCATCGTCGTTTATATTTCATCTTTGTTCACTCAATTGTTCGACATACAAGCACTCAACCTTACAAAATCAGATTTGGTTACATTATCCTTATTGTGATTTTTGACCAAAATAGTTTGGCGCCCACCGTGGGGCAATCGGTGCTTCAATTCTAAAAACTCATTCATTTTTATTCATTTCCATCAATCACATGGCTTCTCAAGGAAAACCCAGTTCAAGTGCCATACCGGCGGTTACCACATCTCAGCCTAGTGCATCATTGCCACCCATTCCTCCTGCATACCAGAAGAGTGCTGAGAATCTCTAGAAGAAAACTACACCTGTTTATACAGGATCGAAAACCTCTTTTGTTTCCTCATCTACTCCCACTAACAGTGACCTCTCTACTTTGATTTTGCAGATGAAAGGATACATGGAACAACAGGGCAAAACCAACCAGAGGATCCTCAGGGAGATTGATGAAATGAAGAAGCAGAAGAGATCAGTGGAGGATCACTCTCCACTAATGCCCAGGTCATTAGATTTTGCTTCTCCAGCATCGAGATCCAATATTCTCAAGGATCTGGTGTCCAAATGCAAGGGTCCTCCAACTATCATCAAGGATCATTGGCGATGATACAGGCTCAAGGATCCTACTTCCAGCCTCAAGTATCACCTATCCTTCAGCGAGGATCACTAGGAATTACGGATCCTCAAGGATTCTTCTATGAACCTGCAGGATCACAAGGGATGTACCAGCCCAGAGGATTCTATGCACCACATCAAGGATCCTCATCTCAAGTTCAAGGATCCAATTTGTTCCAGGATCAAGGATCCTTAGGGAGCCAACCGTCCAGGAACTCTGAAGTTCATATAGGAGACTTCATTCCTATGCAGACTATTGCTTCATCTGGCCCAACCGTGGCACCTGAAGTGTCCACTTTTGGATACACTTCTGCGATACCGTTCCAACCCAGTCAGGAGGTAACAATTTCAATACATCTTTTGGTACTAATTATGGTTCCATGCAGGACACAGGTATCAGTCAGGCTATGGCGCGGGAACTTCAGAAGCTTAAGGATATGATATCCAGCGTCCAGGAGTGGTTAAGCCCATTCCTAAGATCCCGGATGGAAGTCACAGGGTGTCTCGCTTCGCACCTCCCATATGCAATGCAGAGATACCAAAACGCTTTCAAACCCCCAACATGAAGTTGGAAGATGGCACAACTGATCCGGAGGAGCATGTGGCACAATACCGGGAAAGAATGGAGATCAACCCCATTCCGAAAAGGTTAAAGGAAGCCTGTCTTTGTAAGGGCTTCAGATCCACACTCACTGGATCAGCACTGAAATGGCTACTAAGTCTTCCTCCCTACTCAATTACTTCATTTTCTCATTTAGTTAATTTGTTCAATAATCAGTTTTCATGTAGTAGAACCTTTGAACGATTAACTAGTGATTTATATAGGGTAACACAGGGTCATGATGAATCCTTAAGGGATTATATCACTAGGTTTAGTAAAGAATCCTTAGATATTCCCAGTCTGGATTTTGCCACTGCTGTGGAAGCATTTAAAATGGGATTACTTAGGGATTCAAAATTCTATGACGATCTTGTTATGACACCTTGCAGGAATTTAGACGAAGTGAGGAACAGGGCATTGAGGTTCATTCGTTTAGAGGATGATAAAAGGATCCAGGAGAGATTGTCAGGATCCTCAAAACAGGAAAAGCAAGGATCATTCTTTAAGAATAACCGATCCAAGTCATACTCTAAGATGACAATCACAATGTGCATGCAGTCGAAGAGGAGGAAGATGATGAGGATTACCCTCCAATTTCTGAATATTGTTTTTTTTACTGATAATAATGAACTAATCCTTGCTATGTAGAATTTAGGTGACAAGGCTAGGTGGCCAAGGAAAACTGACAAGCCCGGAGCTATTAAGGATAAATCTAAGTGGTGTGCTTATCATGAGGATTTCGGTCATCTCACCGACGTCGTCGAACGTTGAGAAAAGAAATAGGCTATCTACCTGAAGGAGTTGCTCGGAAGGAAAAAATCAAGGATCCAAGATCCTGAAAAAATTCCTGAAAGGGCTCCTCCCTCCACCAGCAGACGCTCAAATCATAAACTTCATCTCCGGAGGTTCTGATATATCTGGAACCTCGTTTTTGGCAGCAAAAAGACATGCCAACGAAACGAAAATGGAGAATGGAGAAAGACCAATTCGAACCTCTACTCTGACTCAGCAGAAAACTATATATTTTGATGAGGAGGATCGCGTAGACATTCAGGATCCTCATCATGATGGTCTTATCATTACTTTGTTTATTTCTAATCATTTTCTTCGCAGGATCCTTATCGATGGAGGGAGTTCAGTGAACATAATCCAGTTGGATGTCCTCAAAAAGATGAACATCCCTGAATCTGAGATCATACCAAGATCATCGGTGCTCGTGGGATTCAGTGGGGAAACCAAGAATACATTGGGGGACATCAAGCTTCCAATTTACATAGAGGGAGTGAATTCTATCCAAAAATTTTGTGTAATAGATAGCTTATCTTGCTGTAATGTTATCCTTGGCAGGCCATGGATACATGACATGAAGGCGGTCCCATCAACATACCACCAATGTGTCAAGCTTCCAAGTCCATGGGGAATAGTCAAGATAGAAAGTGATCAGCAGGAGGCGAAGAATTGCTACACTTCCTCAATGAAACCTGCTTCCAAGTCTAGGGAAGCATAGCAATTAAAGCATCCTCCAAAAGACGTCATGGAGGCAAGAGAACAGGACGTCAGGGAAATACTCTTAGATCTTGAGGATCCTGAATCCAAGGTGTATATAGGGTCCGGGATCCAGGAGAGCATAGAGCAGGATCTAGTATCCTTCCTTAAACGA
The DNA here is from genome assembly GCA_947069175.1 of Scalesia atractyloides. NCBI lineage: Eukaryota > Viridiplantae > Streptophyta > Magnoliopsida > Asterales > Asteraceae > Scalesia > Scalesia atractyloides. The sequence continues at coordinate 35,788,920 of CAMTDV010000025.1, forward strand.
AGAAAATCTACCTTCGCCTGGAAGCACGAAGATATGACAGGTGTTTCGAAGGATATCATTACTCATAAGCTTGGTATTGACAGGTCTTTCAGGCCAATTCACCAAAAAAGGAGGAAGTTTGCACCTGAAAGAAATGCAATTATCCAAGAAGAGGTAGACAAGTTACTAAAGGCAGATATGATAAGAGAAGTCAAGTATCCAAAATGGTTAGCCAATGTGGTTGTTGTTCAAAAGAAAAATGGAAAGTGGAGGGTATGTGTCGATTTTACTGACTTGAACAAGGCATGTCCCGAGGATCCTTTCCCTTTACCCCACATTGACTCCATGGTGGATGCTACGGCGGGTCATGAGTTGTTAACTTTTATGGATGCTTTATCTGGATTTCAGCAAATTCAGATGGAACCATCTGATCAAGAGGATACAGCGTTCATGACACCCACCGGCATATATTGCTATATTGCTATGCCCTTTGGTTTAAGAAATGTAGGTGCTACATACCAAAAGCTAGTGAATATGATGTTCAAAGAACGACTTGGACACACGATGGAGGTATACATAGATGATATGGTGGTCAAGTCTAAAAGAGCTGAGGATCACCTTAAGGATCTCGAAGAAGCATTGAATATCCTTGACCAATACAATATGAAATTGAATCCTTCCAAATGCCATTTCGGAGTCAAAGCTAGAAAGTTCTTAGGATACATGGTGACCAAGAGAGGGATCAAAGCAAGTCCGGAGCAGATAAAGGCTATAATCAACATCAAGTCTCCTGCCAACGCTAAGGATGTGCAAAGATTGACAGGAAGAATCGCCGCCCTGAACAGATTCATTTCAAAATCCTCAGAAAGATGCAAGGATTTCTATGATATTCTGAGGAAGACTAAGAAGTTCGAGTGGACGGAGAAGCATGAAGCTGCTCTACAGGCTCTCAAGGATTACCTATCCTCAGCACCGGCTCAAACCTGAAAATAGGGAACCATTATCCTTATACCTAGCTGTTTCAGGTAAAGCTATAAGTGCGGTCCTTGTTAAGGATCATGAAGGCCAACAACATCTGGTATACTATGTAAGTAAAAGTTTACTTGATGATGAGGCCAGGTATTCTCATTTAGAAAAACTTATTCTTGCTTTAATTATGGCTTCAACCAAACTAAGACATTATTTTGAAACTCATACTATTGTCGTTAAAACTAACTTTCCTATCAAGAATGTTCTCAGGAAACCAGAGATGTCGGGAAGAATGGCAAAATGGGTTGTTAAACTTAGTGCATATGACATTAAGTATGAGCCTAGAACTGCTATTAAATCCCAAGCTTTGGCTGACTTTGTGGCTGATTTCAGTAATGATCTACGAAGAGAAGCTGAATTGGAGGTACAACAACTTGAGGAGACCAAGGATCCTTGGACACTCTTCACAGATGGAGCCTCGAATGTCAAAGGAACTGGACTAGGCCTACTACTAAAATCGCCACATTATACCCCAATCAATAGCCTGTGAATTCCAAACCACTAATAACGAGGCAGAGTATGATGCCTTGATAGCAGGTTTGCAATTAGTTAAGCATATGAGGATCAGGTATCTTCAAGCGTTTGTGGATCTCTATTAATTACTAATCATTATAATGGTTCTTATGCTGTTAAAGGTGAGAAACTAATCAAATATTTGGATATAGTCAAGAAATTGGCAGATTCTTTTGCTTTTTTCAGCCTTACATAGGTACCTAGAGAAGAAAATGCAGAAGCAGATGCCCTGGCCAATCTAGGATCCTCACTAAAGATACCAGAGGATGTAAAGATACCTATTATCCATGTCCTAACTCCTGCAATTGAGGAAGATGAAACAATGGAGATAGTGGGTAATACTGCAATTCTATCCAGTGATGATCCGGAGTCGAATTCAGGATCCTGGATCCTTCCAATAATGAAATATATTCAGCATGGGGAAATTCCGATTGTCGAGAATCTTAAAGCCCTTAAGATAAAGGTATCCCAATTCACTATAATTAATAACATGTTATATAAGAGATCTCTTGCAGGACCCTATCTACGATGCATTGAGGATCCTGAGATCCAAGAAGTCTTAAAGGATTTTCATGAAGAAGACTGTGGAAACCACACTTGGGGCAGAGCACTATTTTCAAGGATCCTCAGGACAGGATACTATTGGCCTACAATGAAGAAAGATGTTGTGGAGTATGCGAGGAAATGTGACGCTTGCCAAAGGCATAGTAACATTCTCCATCAACCGGCAGAACCTTTGCATCCTATACCCTCCTCTTGGCCATTTGTGAGGTGGGGAATGGATATAGTAGGCAAGCTTCCCAAGGCACCAGGAGGAAAAGTGTTCATGCTAGCTACGACAGACTATTTCTCTAAGTGGATAGAAGCTGAAGCCTTTGTCCAAGTCAGGGAAAAGGAAGTCATATCCTTTATTAAAAGAAATATCATTACTAGATTTGGAATTCCTTCTGAAATTGTTTGTGATAACGGATCCCAGTTTATTGGGGGTCGTACTACTAACTTTTGTGACAGCTGGGGGATTAGGATGATTACAACAACACCAGTCCACCCACAAGCTAATGGCCAGGCAGAATCATCCAACAAGATCCATCATCAACAACTTGAAGAAGAAGCTTGGATCCAAAAAGGGCAAATGGGCTGAGGAATTACCTTATGTCATATGGGCAGACAGGACAACTCCCAAGAATGCAATGGGTCAGACTCCCTTCTCCTTCGTCTTTGGAACTGAAGGAGTGATCCCTACAGAAATGGTAGTCCCTACGGCCAGGACAAGCATCCGTGATCCTGAAGTAAATGCTGAGACTCTGGCTCAAGACCTGGATACCGTGGAAGAACTTAGAGACTTGGCGAGAATTAGGTCGGCTAGCTATCAACAAAGGATGGTTGGAGCTTACAACAAGAATGTCAGGGTCAGAAGATTTCAAGTATGTGACTTGGTATTGAGGAAAGCATTCCAAAATACCACGAACCCTGCTGATGGCAAGTTAGCACCGAAATGGGAAGGCTCCTATCTAATTGAAGCTGAGGCAGGAAATGGGGCATATCGTTTGTTAACTATGGATGGTGACCTTCTGCTAAGAGCCTGGAATGTTGTCCACCTAAAGAAGTACTTTATGTAAGGATCAAGGATCCTCATAGGATATACGATCCTCACTTCGGTAACATTTTACTAATGCTTTCATTTGTATATACCTCTTATTATTTATTATAAAGTAAGGATGTTGAATTTCCAACATTCAACCTTATCAAGCTTTAAGTTTTGCAGAAGTTATGACTAAGGATCAAGAGGTTGCCACCTCTCCAAAGTTTTTGGGCTTGTCCCCAGCTAAGGTATCTATTACCTCCTACGGGTCTTTACCATTCACACGAATTGGGTTCCGACACCCTCGCAAGGTGCGCACGTTATCCAAGTATAGTTCGAGGCAATGGGACCAGTACTCGCTTTAGGGCTGACAATTTCATTGTTGTTGGCTATATGAAGGATCCTAAGTATAATGGTAGACGTACCATACATCCGTTCCTAAGGTTTCTAACATTTTCACGTTAGCTAAGGTTTTGGCATTTTCATGTTACTTACGATCGGTTAGTCGCCAGTTTAGGCCATACACCAGAATCCTAAGGTTTTGGCATTTTCATGTCACTTACATTGGGCTTGTCCCCAGTTTATTTGGGCTTGTCCCCAATTTGTCAGGCTTGCCCCCAGTAACTAATGATTCTTTCATTTGATGTTTGGCTTAGTCCCAAGTTAAATACTGCTACAGGTTTACGAAGTTTAACAGCTAAGGATCCTAAAGTCCTATCGATTGTTATGCTTTGGTTGACACAACTGTAAGTGTTAAGGATATAGAATCCTAACTTGGATTCACTGGTACGATCCTTCATTTGCCTTTGTTTTATTTTTTGTTTATTTATGTTACCCTTCAACCTTTGACAACAGGTGTGTTGATCCTTGATCATATGATGCAAAGTCTTTAAGATAGAACTTGTTTTGACACATATTCGGTGTTCTTTTTAACAACTTATAAATTCCAAAATTACATAGGGAATTGACCAATAAGTATAGATGCAACGATATTCAAAACGTAAAATAAGTAGGTGACACCAAAGATAGCCAAAAGATTAAAGTTTTATTTATTTAAAACCCTTTAAGAGGTTGTCAAAATTGCCTACCCAAGCTTCTACCAGCAAAACGTGGCCCGTCCACTTGGGTTGGCAAAGGGTGTCCATACTAACGGGTCATACGTTGCAGAGTTTAAAAGTGCAGGAAATAAAAGGCGGGGGGCATCAAGGGCTTCATCCTCCACAAACAGAAGGACCCATCCACCTTTGCTACCCCCTATTGTTCGAAGGATCAGTGATCCTTAACCCTAAATACTATTGTTTAGTTACAGACCATCATTGTTTGAAATCAAAATACCATCAAACAAAAACCAACAATCCTAAAAAAATGGGCTCCAGCCACGTCTAGAATTATCCATCATCGCCCATTCATGCAACCTACTCCACGGCTGCTTCACCACCTTCACCTCCTTCTCCCTTGCGACCAACCGCTGCCTCTACTAGATCCATCACGCTGCTTGGCTCTGCCTCCAGGATGGGTGCCTGCTTAGGATTTTCTTTGTCACCCAGCTCGATTAACCTCTGCTTCCAAGCAGCCACATCCCACTCAGCCCTGTCAAAAGAAGGATCCATGGCCTCTTCAACCATTTTTATCCTATCTTTGAGTATAGACCTAACGGCAGAAACCTTCGCCTCGTCAGCAGCCTCCAATCTCTCTTTGTTAGCCCGGATGTGATCCACCAAGATCTCCTTCTCCAAGCGCTTGACCTCCTTTTCCAAGTTGGAGATCCTTTTGTCCTTGGCAGCAGCAATTGTGCGGAGCTCATCAAGCTGCTCTTCAGCTTCAGCTAGGAGTTTTCCTTGGAGGGCTTCGAGTTGGGTTATTTTCTACGTAAGACAAAATTTTCAGGATCAGTGGTCCTCAAGGTTCAAGTGGAATTCAAGAATAAGTGATCCTTACCTCAGCAATGAAGTCAGAGATTTACTGCTTGATCTGGGAGGTATCCTCGGTTGGCTCGCTCGGTTTCTTCCTTTTGCTCCCGGATTTGGATCTGGAAGGCATGGCCCTTGTTCCTGGCTTACTTTGGCCCGAGGCCAGTTCAGCCTTGATGGAGCGGGGGGAGATGATACTTTGAAGTTCCCCGAGATCATACTTGGCGGCATATTTGGATGTAGACTTGGTAGCACCTATGCAGATCAAACTCAGATAAGTATTTATAAGCTATCTATTTTGTTGAATATTTTCATATACTTGTATACAAATACTTACTTGACATCGTGACAGAGGTAGAGGTATCTTCTTCTAAATCCTTGATCTTGGGGTAAAAGGTCCTCACAGATGAATCAAGTACCCAAAAGGCAGCAATCCTTAATGGTGTGGCAGGTAAATCTCTAAAGGCAGCGTAGCTGGTCACTGCATGCACAAAAAACAGGATCAGTTATCCTCAGTATAACAAAAAGTAACATATCCTAAATCCTACCTTCAAGTTCCACTTTTTGGGAAGATACTCCCCCTAAGGAATGGAGTCTCTTCTCACAAAGAAGAACTGGTTTTTCCAGTTGGTGTCATTCTTGGTGATTTTGAGCAGTGGGGTGTGAATTTTAGACTTGGATTTGAAAAGGTATCGATAAGACCCATGAGTCACAAGACTGTACAGGTTGGGGAGTTCGGTGATACCAAGGCTTAGACCCTCATTCTTGATCAACTGTTCTAGAGTATACAATACCCTCCACAGCATAGGCATGGCCTGGTTGTAACACATGCCGGTCTGGGAAAAGAAGGTTTGAGTAAACACTGGGAAAGGATATGTATAGCTGATCAAGAATGGAGCAATAGGAAAACAGATCCAGACGTCTGATTCACAATCACTTCTCAGTGATGAATCAAAGGGTCTGAAAACTGTTTCCTTCGGGAAACAGGGGCGTATTTGATCAATTTCGAGATCGGTAAAACAGTAAAGCTCCTCTGAAAGGATGTTTCAGATGATTTTGGCTCTTGGGAGTGTGATCTTGTGGTTGATCTTTGAGAGGGGAGGATCGGGTTACCATTTTTCCCATGGATTAAAACAATGGAAAAACAGAGGATTGAATAGGGAGAGAAAAAGGATACATGTTTGATGCTCTGGATATGCGTATAAAAAGGCAGAGATCAGATTTAAATAAGAGATTTGATCTCTATCCCTATGCTATAAATAATGATGTTTGTTGCAGGTTATCAAATCAAGTGACGTCACACTGAGCAACGGATATATGCAAGTGGCAACGGCTATTTTCTTTCTAACAGAAACATGACTAATTGTTAGGGCATATAATTAGTCATGTTTGGGGGCAATTGTTAGGGATAGAATTTTAATGTTTATGGATCATATATCCTTCTATATGTCTGGATCATGGATCCTCAAGACACGGTGCAGGAAGGCTAAGGATCATTGATCCTCATTATTGTTCTAATTAGCTAACAATTGTTTCCAATGTATTATGGCATGGTTTTGCAGGAGCTTTTCGAAGATGACCTACCAACCGAGAATCAAGGGGAATATGCCATTATTCCAGTACGTGCCAGGAGTTCGTGACCGTTGTTGGTGAACGTGGGATATTGCCGTGATTTTCGGATAGTTAGTTAAGGATGGTTTTTAGCTGAATAAAAGGGATATTGAGCTTGAATAAGATAGGAATTCGAACACACACAATCTGCGACCTACACTGCTCTCTGATACGCACACAAGCAACATTGTAACAAGCTCAATATTTCCGAAGTTGTAATGGTTTTTGCTTAATACCAATTGGTGATCGGTATTTGCCATCACCCGAGGTTTTTTGTGCCGGAGATCATCTCTTGATCAAGGGCTTTTTCCTCGTACAAATCTCTGTGTTCATCGTCGTTTATATTTCATCTTTGTTCACTCATTGTTCGACATACAAGCACTCAACCTCACAAAATCAGATTTGGTTACATTATCCTTATTGTGATTTTTGACCAAAACAGTATACCGGATGTTGTTGGCCTTTGTGATCCTTAACTAGGACCGCACTTACCGCTTTACCTGAAACAGCTAGGTATAAGGATAATGGTTCTTCATTTTCTAGTTTCATCAAAGCCGGTGTTGAGGATAGGTAATCCTTGAGAGCCTGTAGAGCAGCTTCATGCATTTCAGTCCACTCGAATTTCTTATTCTTCCTCAAAATGTCATAGAAGTCCTTGCATCTTTCTGAGGATTTTGAGATGAATCTATTCAAGGCGGCAATCCTTCCTGTCAATCTTTGCACATCCTTAGCATTGGCAGGAGACTTGATATTCACCAAAGCCTTGATTTGTTCTGGACTTGCTTCAATTCCTCTTTTGGTCACCATATATCCTAAAAAATTTCCAGCTTTGACCCCAAAATGGCATTTAGACAGGTTCAACTTCATGTTGTATTTGTCAAGGATATTGAATGCTACTTCAAGATCCTTCAGGTGATCCTTGGATCTTTTAGATTTGACCACCATATCATCTATGTACACTTCCATCGTGTGTCCAAGTTTCTTCTTGAACATCATATTCACCAGCCTTTGGTATGTAGCCCCTGCATTTCTTAAACCAAAGGGCATAGCAATATAGCAATATATGCTGGTGGGTGTCATGAATGCAGTATCCTCTTGATCAGATGGTTCCATCTGAATTTGCTGAAATCCAGATGAAGCATCCATAAAAGTTAACAAGTCATGACCCGCCGTAGCATCCACCATCGAGTCAATGTGGGGTAAAGGGAAAGGATCCTTGGGACATGCCTTATTCAAATCAGTAAAATCAACACATACCCTCCACTTTCCATTTTTCTTTTGAACAACAACCACATTGGCTAACCATCTTGGATACTTGAATTCTCTTATCATACCTGCCTTTAGTAACTTGTCTACCTCTTCTTGGATAATTGCATTTCTTTCAGGTGCAAACTTCCTCATTTTTTGGTGAATTGGCCTGAAAGACCTGTCAATACCAAGCTTATGAGTAATGATATCCTTCGAAATACCTGTCATATCTTCGTGCTTCCAGGCGAAGGTAGATTTTCTTCGTTTAAGGAAGGATACTAGATCCTGCTCTATGCTCTCCTGGATCCCGGACCCTATATACACCTTGGATTCAGGATCCTCAAGATCTAAGAGTATTTCCCTGACGTCCTGTTCTCTTGCCTCCATGACGTCTTTTGGAGGATGCTTTAGTTGTTATGCTTCCCAAGACTTGGAAGCAGGTTTCATTGAGGAAGTGTAGCAATTCTTCGCCTCCTGCTGATCACTTTCTATCTTGACTATTCCCCATGGACTTGGAAGCTTGACACATTGGTGGTATGTTGATGGGACCGCCTTCATGTCATGTATCCATGGCCTGCCAAGGATAACATTACAGCAAGATAAGCTATCTATTACACAAAATTTTTGGATAGAATTCACTCCCTCTATGTAAATTGGAAGCTTGATGTCCCCCAATGTATTCTTGGTTTCCCCACTGAATCCCACGAGCACCGATGATCTTGGTATGATCTCAGATTCAGGGATGTTCATCTTTTTGAGGACATCCAACTGGATTATGTTCACTGAACTCCCTCAACCGATAAGGATCCTGCGAAGAAAATGATTAGAAATAAACAAAGTAATGACAAGACCATCATGATGAGGATCCTGAATGTCTACGCGATCCTCCTCATCAAAGGATATCACTTTTTATTGTGTTAGGGTAGATGTTCGAACTGGTCTCTCCCTGTTCTCCATCTTCATCTCCTTAGCATACCTTTTAGCCACTGAAAATGAAGTTCCACAGATATCAAAAGCACCGGAAATAAAGTTAATGATCTGAGCATCTGTTTGCGGTGGAGGAGCTCTCTCAGGAACTTTCTCAGTATCCTGAGTCCTTGAACGTTTCCTTCCTAGCAATTCCTTCAAATACCCTTTTCTAATAAGATAGCCAATTTCCTTCCTCAACGCTATACACTCATCAGTAAGGTGGCCAATATCCTCATGATAAGCACACCATTTGGATTTATCCTTAGTAGCTCCAAGTTTATCAGTTTTCCTTGGCCATCTAGCCTTGTCACCTAAATTCTGCATAGCAAGTATTAGTTCATGATTATCCACAGAAAAACAATACTCAGATATTGGAAGATAATCCTCATCGTCTTCGTCTTGTTCAACTGCATTCACATTGTGATTGTCATGTTTAGAGTATGACTTGGATCGATTATTGTTAAAGAATGATCCTTGCTTTCCTGTTTTGAGGATCCTGAGAGTCTCTCCTGGATCCTTTTATCATCTTCTAAACGAATGAACCTCAATGCCCTATTCCTCACTTCATCTAAATTCCTGCAAGGTGTCATAACAAGGTCATCATAGAATGAGGAATCCTTAAGCAAGCCCATTTTGAATGCCTCTACAGCAGTGGCAATATCCAAATTAAGAATTTCTAAGGATTCTCGACTAAACTTAGTGATGTAATCTCTTAATGATTCATCACGGCCTTGAGTTATTCTATACAAATCACTAGTTAATCGTTCAAAAGTTCTACTACATGAAAATTGGTTATTGAAAAAATTAACTAGATGAGAAAACGAAGTAATTGAGTAAGGAGGAAGAATTAGCAGCCATTTGAGTGCTGATCCAGTGAGTGTGGATCCGAAGCCCTTGCAAAGACAAGCTTCCTTTAATCTTTCTGGAAGGGGATTGATCTCCATTCTTTCCCGGTATTGTGCCACATGCTCCTCCGGATCAGTTGTACCATCGTACAGCTTCATGTTGGGGGTCTGAAAGCGTTTTGGTATCTCAGCGTTGCATATAGGAGGTGCATAACGAGACACCCTGTGACTTCCATCCGGGATCTCGGGAAATGGCTTAACCACTCTTGGGACGCTGGATATCATATCTTTAAGCTTCTGGAGCTCCCGTGCCATAGCCTGATTGATACCTGTATCCTACATAAAACCACAGTTAGTGCCAAAAGATGTATTGACATTATTATCTCCTGATTGGTTTGGAAGTGGTATGCCAGAAGTATATCCAAAGGTGGACACTTCAGGTGTAACAGTTGGACCAGAAGCAATAGTCTGCATAGGGATGAAGTCCCCTTTGTGAACTTCAGAATCCTTGAATATCTGACTCCCTGAGGATCCTTGATCCTGAAAGACATTGGGTCCAGGATACATGGGTGTTGAAGGTCTCGGAAGATACTCCATGGATCCTTGAACCTGGGATGAGGATCCTTGATGCTGGAAGTAAGACACTTTAGGTGGCACCATCTCCAAGAATCCTTCCGAACTGAGGTAGGATCCTTGATGCTGATATGAGGATCCCTGAGGCTGGAATGGGGATCCATAAGGTTGGTAATGAGATGCTTGTAGCTGCGTCATTGCCAATGATCCATGCTGTAATCCTGAGGATCCTTGATACTGAACACCAGACGCCTTGGAATGCTGAGTGGTTGCTGCTGGAGTGGCGAAATCCAATGACCTGGGCATCAATGGAGAATGATCCTCCGCTAATCTCTTCTGTTTCTTGATTTCATCAATTTCATGAAGGATCCTCTGGTTAGTTTTGTCCTGTTGTTCCATGTATCCTTTCATCTACAAAATCAAAGTAGACGGATCATTGTTAGTAGGTGTAGAGGATGAAACAGTAGAAGCCTCTCGAGAAAACTGGTGATGGCTTTTTCTGAGCATTATCAGCACTCTTCGCCGGTGCAGTGGGAATGGGAGGCAATGATGAACAAGTCTGAGATGAGGTAACCGCCGGCATGGCACTTGAAGCAGATTTTCCATGAGAAGCCATGTGATTCATGGAAATGAATAGAAATGAATGAAATTTTAGATTGAAGCACCAATTGCCCCACGGTGGGCGCCAAACTGTTTTGCTCAAAAATCTGATTAAGGATAATGTAACCAAACTTTGAATGTGAGGTTGAGTGCTTGCTTAAACGAACAAATGTATGAACAAATATCAAGAGTAAATGACAATGAACACGATGATTTACACGAGGAAAAAGCCCTTGATCAAGAGTTGATCTCTGACATAAAAAACCTCGGGTGATGGAAACTACCGATCACCAACTATATTGAACTAAAAAGATTACAACTTTGGAAATATTGAGCTTGTTACAATAAGAATTCTAGTGTGTGTTCGAGAGAGAGTAGCAACAGTTTGTATGCGAGTGTGTGTTGTTTTCAGATTGTGTATCTATCAAGCTCAATATCCCACTAAATATCTTAATGAACTAACTATCTGAAATTCATGCAAGCTCCCTACGTTCACATGTAACGGTCATGGCTTCATTCGCACGTGCTGGAATAAGAGCATATTCCCCTTGATTCTTGGTGACTTAGTCTACCATTACCTGCAAGCGTAAACTAAATACACATAGAACAATTGTTAAAAACATAAACATTAGTAAGTATCCTTGATCCTCAGACTCCCTGCATTATCCATTAAGGATTCATGATCCAGGTTCAGTCTCAGGATGGATGTTCCTTGGCATAAAATCCATGCCCTAACAATCAGTATGATAATCAATCATACACTAGATTCCTTCTTTGATGTGTTCATACACTCTTTTATCTTCTTCTTCCATCTCCTTTTGCCTTTTTAATTGATTTAAAGCATGTGTGGAAGACACGGATGTTTGAGACATATTTTTAGAGTGTTGAGCTTTATGAACCACATCCTCTGATGAATAATTAGGCTTAGGAGGCATGCTAGGACCTTTCTTCCTTCTTTCTTCCAACTTTATATAAGGATCAAGCACTCTTAACTCTCCCCATCTAAGACTTGATTTCTTGATCCATAGTTGTTCTGTATCAATTCTTCCTTCATTCTTTTGAGCTTCAAAGCTTTGCCAGGTAAATTTTTCTTGTATTTCTTCCTGTCTGGAGGAGTTGGCTTTTTGTGAGGATCTTTTAACATTTCTTGCATTCTCTCTATTTCTTCTCTTAGATCACTCACAGTCCAATCCTTAAACTGTTCCCTGTTAGCTTTGTACTTCTTGTTGGTCATGATGTGCTCAATGTAGTCTTGTTTTAGACTTTGATCTTCCATTTCAAACAGCTTCTTGCACAAGTCTTTAACAAAATCTTCCAAAACTCTGACTTTGGTCCGCATGAACTGCATATAGTTCTGCATTTCTCTATCACTTTTACCTGTTATATCTCTTTTGGCTATATCCTCTGCTTGTTTGGCTTTAAGGAGTAAATATTCATTAGTATTTGCTGGTCTAGGATAGCCATCCAGAGATCTGATGAGTCTTTTCTCAGGATTTTCTTCAGAGTAGAAGGACAAGATTTCTGCCCTTACAGCTAGTAAATCAAGAGGAAAATTTACTACAACAGGAACTATTTTCAACGGTTGATCAGCTTTTTGAAAGGAAGATTGAGGAACAATTGATGTGGATATCAGAGGTTGTGCTGACAATGGAAGTGGAGCAGGAGTGATCTCATCTTCATTAATGACCTTTGTAACATTTCTCCTCTTGAACCTGAGTGCAGGTGATGGTGGATGATCAGGAACTCTTGTGAGTGTTGGTATTGGTTGGGTGGATGTAGGAAAAATGATCAGGGCAGTGGATGGTATTGTGGGTGTTGTAACATCTGTTGTGGTAGAAGTAGGTTTAGCTTTTGGAGGTGGTGAAAGAGATTTTATGGGAGCAGAGGTTTCAATGGTTGGAGTAGCAACAGACTGAGTTTTAGAAGGAGTGGTTGTTGGTTGCCTGGTTTTTCTAACTGGTCTCTTCTTTGTGGAAGTACCAACCTCTTCTTTTTCTCTTTGTAATGCTATCTTTTTCTCAACCAACGCTTTGCCCTCATCTCTTACCCTCATCTTGTTCTTCATCCTTTCCCTAGCCAAGAAATTTTCTGTTTCATCAACTTTCTTTGAACCATCTGGCTTAGGGATATCCACTGTTGGCCGTGCATCTCTTTCAAGCTTTAGCACTTCTTTCTACAAAGGTTTCTCCCCCTTTTTGGCTTCATCAGTGTTTACCAATATTACTGTAGGAGGAGTGGTACCAGTGGTTTGAAGGATGTGAGCCTTGATTGCCTTTATATCTGCAACTGTATCCATATATCTGGCATTAACCATGTTTTCTAATATCTTGCATTTGATGTTTATGTTAAGGTCAGCAAAATATCTTTGTTGTTGAAACAGAGGGTCTAAGGCTTGTTTGAGATCATCAGTGGTTATGACAGAGGGTTGGCTCTTTGTAGCTATCATCTGCTTCAGTAAATCTTTAATTTCATCAACAAAACTTTCAATTCTTGTTACTCTCTCTTTCAAATCCTTGTATTTTAGATCATCACCTAACTTAATAGGATCATCTGAACTCCTACCAAGTGTGGTAGTTATATCTACATCATCATGAACAGGGTTTTCAACACCTGTTTCAAACATAGATGCCCCTTGATCTTGGAAATGGGGACTTCCCACTGGAACAGAGGTTACCTTGGTAGCCTCAATAGTGGTTGCCTTCAAAAGAGTCTTATACATGTAACCATTGTCCAATTGAAAACTTGGTAGTTTTGCAATTGTAGTAGCTGCTCTTGTTGAACTATCACCAAAGGTTACTTGTAACCCAAGGGATGTATCCTCATCATTTACTGATGGGCTAGCAATGAGTAAAGAATCAGACCCAGTCACTTGTTGGAGTATATTCTCATTAATAGGTTGGTGAGAAGAACTGGTTAATGTATGTTCCAACTCTATTGCATTCAGCAAGGGTGAGGGGCTGTGGAAGATGGATCCAAGTGGGTCCAGAGCTTCATAATTTGGTGTCCCTGTGTTTACAACCTTTTCCTTTTGTGAGGAAGAAGGAGGAATTTCAAAGCCAGGTGGAGATCTTTCTAACATCTGCTGTGAAGAAGTAGCAGCAATGTTTTGTGGTGACTTTTGTGATGTCATTAGGTTAACCTCTGGGATCTCATCTTCCAGATGACCCTTTTGGGTTTGGTGGGCTTTCTGGTAATTTTTGTTGGTTTCTTTTTGGAGATTTTTGGTGTGGGTTTTAGGGCAGTGGTTATAATGCCCTGATCACCAAGAGCATTGGGCTCAGTAGCAAGAGGTTGAGTTTGAACATTTTGCTCTGGTAAAACTTGCTCTTCCTCTTCTACTTGTGTTTTTTAAACTTTGTCTTGATTTGTGATCCTTGTAAAAGTTTCATGAGTTAGGTGTCCTGGGTCTGAAATTGCGCCTTGTTTAACATCATTATCAGGTAACTGATTATGAAGATAAACACTCAAAAATCTTGGATGCATCAAAAAGGCTTTTTCTTTTGCAATATTTGCCATAAGATCATTGAACAATATCTCGGGAAAAGTTAAAATCTGAACCAGTTAAAATGGCATAACCCAGTTATTGAATGTTCAATGGGATTTCGTTAAAAGTTGTGGTCTTGGCTGAGAGACAAGTTAAAAGAGTATGAAAGAAAAATCTCATCTCAGCAGGAAAATTGGGTTTAAAAATAGTCATACCTTTAAGTTGCCCAATGTAACCCCTTTCTAGAAACGCTGCTTGCATCTCATTTATTGGGAATGACACAGGATGTGCCATATTATTTAATTCGAACACTTGTGAGATTGATTGAGGGGTAATCTTCATCATGTTTTCCCACTCTTGACAATATGACATAGGGAACATCTATTTTGATAATGAACATCTGCATTTGCCCAAAATTGTCGTTGTGATTCTGGATAAATTGGGGCATCGACAGTTAACATGTGCTTGAATTTCGATTCTTTCAAGATTTTTATCATCGGATGATATCTTGTATTTGAATCGGTTTCTTCAAAGATTGCAGTGTAGTTGTGAGGAGTTTTGATGATGAGAGTGAAAGGAGGACGTTCTGGTTTAGATTTTGCTTTGGATTTAGCTTTAGATTTTGTTTTGGGTGCCATGGTTGAGAGAAAATCGTTTTGAGAATTTTGAATTCAACACGAAAAAGTGGAAACTCTGTTATGGATAGAACAGGGTTTTTCTAGGGTTTTGAAAAAGTGATGATGACGTGGCATCTGATGCAATCGACTGACGAATAACGTCTGACCACGTGTATCCTCTGTTTGAAAATGAAAGACACTTGTTGCAAAACACTGTTTGAAGGTATGGACAATGGATTGTGAACAGTGTTTGACACTCTCAGAGGATACACTTTAACAGTGGTTTGACTTTTCTAAACGACCAGTCTTTTAATGCTATATAGTGGTTTGAACAGACTTTGAGGATTTATTGAAAAGTTCAATTTTAAACTATTTTTAATGATGTATTTTTGATTTTCTGAAAACATTTTTATGCTATTTACACATGGATCACCAGAAAACTGTTTTTAATCCATGTTTAGCATTCCAATTCTAGAGATCAAGCTTTCAAAGGTAGATGTTTCCAATGATTTTGTTAGAACATCTGCCAGTTGATCCTTAGTATGGACATGTTATAAAGAAATCAAACTTTTTCATAACAATCCCTCACAAAGTGTGTTTTGTGGTAGAATGAGAGACATGATTTTTGATGATATTTTCTGCTGCTTGACTATCAATTTTGAGAGGATTCTTTAAAGCAGTGATACCAAAATCCAACAGTTGATTCTGAAGCCACAGGATTTGAGTAGTGCAACTTGCAGCAGCAATAAATTCAGCCTCAGCAGTGGATGTGGAAACTTCAACTTGCTTTTTGCTTTGCCAAGACACTAGGCAATCACCTAGGAATTGGACACCTCCTGATGTGGACTTCCTTGTTGTCTTGCATCCAGCAAAGTCACTATCTGAGTAACCAGAAAGCTCAATGTTCCCATTAGTAGGATACCATATACCAAGTGTGGGAGCACCTTTTATGTATCTGAATATTCTTTTCATAGCAATAAGATTAGACTTTCTAGGTAATGACTGTGATCTGGCACAAACACATGTAGCAAACATGATGTCTGGCCTTGATGCAGTTAGGTACAATAAAGACCCAATCATGCTTCTGTAAAGTATTTGATCAACTAGGTCATCTTTACCATCAATAGTGACAAGCTTGGAAGTTGCCATGGGTGTGTTGCAAGGTTTATAATCATCCATATCAAACTTTTTAAGTAGTTCTTTGACATACTTATTTTGATGGATGAAAGTGCCATTGTGCATTTGTTTGACTTGTAAACCAAGAAAACATTGCAACTGTCCCATTGTACTCATTTCAAACTCTGTTGCCATGAGTTTTCTAAACTCTTGACACATGCCAGTGCATGTGGATCCAAAAAAGATGTCATCCACATAAATTTGGACAAGCATCAAATCTTTTCCTTTCCATTTTAAAAACAAGGTTTTATTAATTTTACCTCTTGAAAAAACTACGGATAAGAGAAAAGTGGATAGATTTTCATACCAGGCTCTTGGTGCTTGTTTTAGATCATACAGTGCTTTGTTTAACCTGTAAACATGATCAGGATGAAATGCATCTTCAAATCCAGGAGGTTGACACACATACACTTCTTCCTTGATCTTTCCATACAGGAATGCACTTTTGATGTCCATTTGAAACACTTTGATGTTGTGGTTAGCAGCAAAAGCTAAGAACAGTCAGATAGCTTCTAACCTTGCTACTGGAGCAAAGGTCTCATCATAGTCAATGCCTTCTTCTTGTTTGTAGCCTTGAACCACGAGCCTTACTTTGTTCTTGACAACAATAACCCGTTCATCTGTTTTGTTCTTGAAGACCCACTTTGTGCCAATTGGACTGACATCCTTAGGCAGTGGTACAAGTTCCCAAACTTTTTGTCTTTTAAACTGAAGGAGCTCCTCTTGCCTGGCTTCTACCTAACTATTGTCTTTTAGTGCCTCTTGGTACTTGACAGGTTGAGTGAATGATAGAAAGCCAGCAAAAAGACAAATGTTTTGGGTTTGGCTTCTTGTGAGCACACCCTTATTGATGTTGCCAATAACTTGATTTAGTGGATGGCTTCTGAGGAAGATCAAATCACCTTGATATGGGACAATTGCATTTTGAGGTGAAGCTTGCAAATGTGTATCATCTGAGTTATCCTCTGCTGGTGAATTTGATGGTCCAGCCTCTGATTGGAATGGAGGTGGTGGTATGGGCGGTATGGTTGTGAATGTTTGTTGATTTTTATCCACATTGGATGGATTTTTATCAACAGTGTTTTGATTTTGAGAGCAGGCAGAGGATTGAGTATCAACCACTGTTGAACTAGCAGAGCTTTCACCATTGTTACCAACATCTGCTCCTCTGCTTGAAGGACTGATCTTGAAACTTGGAAGTATGCAGTCATATCCTTGCTCTTGTGTTGATGATTGTGGTGTACCTGCAGGGTTAGTCTTGACAGACACATCTTCAAATGTAAATTTATCCAAGACAAACAATTCCGCAGAATTTGCTGGGATTTCAAAGATGAGAGTTCATTGAACTTCACATTCAGAGTTTCTTCAACACACTTGGTCCTAGAATTAAAGACTCTGTAGGCTTTGGCAGTGGTGTGAGTATCCCAGAAAATAACCACAGTCAACTTTGGCTGCAACTTGGAGATGGAATCTTTTAAGTTCATGATAAAGCATGGGCAGCCAAAAACTTTGAAATATGAGATCAGATGTTTGATTTTGTAAAGCAATTCATAGGCAGTCTTTTGATGCCTGGGGTTAATCAAAACTCTGTTTTGAACATAGCAAGCAGTGTTTACAGCCTCTGCCAAAAAGACAAGGGTAAACCTGAATCTGCAAGCATAGTTCTTGCTGATTCAATTAAGGTTCTATTTTTCCTTTCAACAACCCCATTTTGTTCTAGAGTCCATGGGATGCTGTATTGTCTAACAATCCCTTTTGACTCACAGAAGGCATTTAACTCCTTGTTTCTAAACTCTGCCCCATTGTCACTTCTAAAAAATTTTACTGGAAGGTCAAATTGCTTTTCAACTTGTTTTACAAAATTTTGCAAAATGCCTACAGTTTCATCTTTAGAGGGAAGAAAGAAGGTCCATGAAACGTTGAGAAATCATCAACAATTACCAAACAATACCTTCTCTTTGTGAGACTCATGATTTGCTCATGGCCAAACAAATCCATGTGCAGCAGTTGCAAACATTGGGTTGTTTTGGACTCTTCAATTGACTTGTAAGAACTTTTATGTTGTTTACCTTTTAAACAAGAAACACAATGTTCTTCACAAGTAAATTGCTTTTGTGGTAAACCTCTGACAAGACATTGTTTGGAGAGAGTGGTGATAGTTTTCAGATTTGTGTGTCCAAGTCTCATGTGCCATAACTCTGTCTCTTTGCTGGAGGCAATTGAGAACAGACATGCATTAGACATAGGGTTATCTTTCAACATATCAACCACATACACATTGCCACTCCTATGAGCAACAAGTTGTGCTTTACTCTCAACAATGATTTGATCAATCTTTTTGACAACCTCTGGTCCTACAAATTGACAAGTTTTGCTTCGTAAAGAAGGATCCATATCCTTTGTCACTCATTTGTGAGACACTCAGAAGATTGAATTTTAGATTGTCAATTAAGTTAACATTTTCAAATTTGAGATTCCCAGCCTGAACACACCCTGACCCCAACACCTTCCCTTTTGAATTGTTACCAAAAGATATATCACCCCCTCCATGAGCCAAGAAATTCTTGAGAAGGGCTCTACATCCTGTCATGTGCCTGGAGCCTCCATTATCTACATACCATAAACTATCAAGGCAAGTAGAAGCTCCCTGCACATAGGTAAACAATTAGTTTAGATGAGATTCCAAAGCCAAAATGGCTTTGGATAGGGTCACAGATTGTCCGTTCTCAAATCCAGAAACATGGTCAGTGGTTTGAGTTTTGCTTTGTATCCACTGTTGTGAACCATTTCCTATCAGATGTTGGTAACCATGAGGATGTTTATTCACTTTGGGCTTTTTTTTGTAACCTTCATAGCTCATAGGAACCTTTTGATAAACTAATTGACCATGTCCTCTTGGATACCTGTTTGCAGGTGGAGCATCTGTCACTTGTACCTTTCTGGGAACAGAGGTTTTGTTCAATGATTTTGTGACAGATGTTTCAACAAGTTCTAAGGTCTGCTTAGATTTATTTCTAGCAGAGCTTGAACTTTCTCTCTCAAGTGCTTTTGCCTTAATCTCTTTTACCTTTTGGTCATAGGTTTGAAGATAGACACACTCATGAGTTAAGTGATTTGTTTTTCCACAGACAAAGCATTTTGAATCATCTGGGATCACATGTGTTCTATTATGTCATATCCTTTTAAAAGAAAACAGTTTTCAGTGACATGATTTCTTTTGTTGATAAATTCACAAAACAGATGTTTGATCTTTTCCCTTTTCTTTTTATCTGATTTCTTCTCAGCAGATGTTGTAACCTCTTGGGTCTGGAATGATTCTCCTTTGGTGCCTTGAACCAATGGTAAATCCATATGCCCTTGAATTTTGAACACATCACTGACATGGGTTTGAATTGGTATTCCAATTTCTAAGTTGAGATCTTTTTTTTTCAAGAGATTTTTAAACTGGATTTATCTCATTCCACCAAATTCTTTGGAAACTTCACTTTTCAAAACAATTTTTGTAACATTTAGACTCTGTGATTGTTCTTCATTGAAACAATGCAAATTTTTGTTTACTCTTGATTGTTTGTCTAATTCAAACTTTGGAAGTTCCATTTCACATGTTTTGGTAACTCTACTAACCTTTTTACAAACATGTTTTGTTACAAGTTTGCAGTGTACTTGTACTTCATGCTTCAGAAACCAATCTCAAATTTTTGTTCAATTTGTAATCTTTGTATAATTTTCAAATATTCATCTTTAAGATTTTGTTCCAATGTTTCATTCACTGTGTTTGGTTAGAACTTTATACATTTTTTGAACAAGATTCTTAAGAATCTAAGATAGCTTGGAAGGCCATTAGGACAATCACATCATCTTCACACTATCGTATCCCAGAATCAGAATAATGGTTTTTCTCTTCAAAGTTTTTAAAATAGGTTACATCTTCATAAACTTTGACCTATAGATTTTGCACACTAGTTTCTCAGTCAAACCTTAACTATTTGCTAAGGATTTAAACAATATTTCATTGTCAAAAATCCATTTTTTAAATCCATTTGTAGAAAGCAACGTTTTCACTTCCATTCAGATAAATCCAATCAGAGCATCAAAACTACTCAAATCAACAAAGCCTTGTGTAAAGAAGCTCTGTTGGTTGCCTTCTGCCGGAGCAGTGGTTTGAGTAGTTTGTGTGACATGTGGCGCTTGTTGCACATGCACTTGAGGTGGTGCTTAGATATACTGAATCTGTGGAGCAGGTGTTTGGATATAATGGATAGGAACTGTAGTAGCAGGATGTGCAAAGTGTGCAATGTTTTGCATTTGTGGTACAGGGTATAATGGGAATAATGAGCAGTGCTTTGAGGTCTAGGGCCTGGGTGAATCACAATTGGACCTGCAGTTTGATATCTACATTCCCTGGCAAAGTGTCCTAACTTATTGCACTTATAACATTTGATTTTGGATTTATCCAACCCCACTTTCAACCCCCCATGCAATCTAGGAAACTTCCTACCAGTCCTTTTGTAAAATTTACTTGCTCTAACACTCAAAAGTGCTAGCTGATGTAGAATATCCATTTCTTCCAGATAAGTGGGTTCAAAATGTTGTAAGTCATTCATTTCAAAGGACATATTGTCAGAGTTTTAGCTTTCCCCATTTGCAGTAAAAGCAAAATTGGGTGTGTAAGGATCAGAGGTAAAATTGTTTCCAGAAGTTATATCAATATAATGATCATAACCTTGATCCTTCCCACTACCAGAACTCTCTTCGTGACTATAAAGAGCAGTGTTACCCAAGGTATAGCCGTCTGTTGCTTTCCCTAACTCTTGCAACTTCTTTTTCTGGTTCAACTCTCTCTCATATGTGAGGAGTCGACCATGAAGCTGAGTGAGGGTCATCTCTTTAAACCCAACAGATGTTCGAGTAACGTAAGATATAGTCTCCCATTTTTCTGGTAACGATCTTAAGAAACGACTATTGACAGTCGAATTAGGAAATTCCACGTTAACCAGTTTCAATTAAGTGATGAGACAGCTAAAACGTTCGAACTGTTGTGTTAACGACTCACCTTTTACGTGACAAAACGTCTCATACTGTTGATTCGAAACTTCTCTATTATTCTCTATCACCTCCTCGGTCCCACCGAACTGTTCTTTTAGTGCATCCCACAACTCTTTTAACTGTTACAGTGGAGCAATCCAGCATAGATTTCGTTGGGTAGCGCGGAAGCAACAATGCTAAACGCTTTTGCATCTAACTCTATTTTCTAGAAATCCTGCTCAGAGTAGTTTTCAAGATTTTTTGGCACTTGTTTAGTGGGATCCTCTGTGCTGGGAACCAATGGAATATGTGGTCCATACACAACAGATCGCCAACAGCCGGTGTTTTGCTTAGCCAAGATGTGACCCATCCGACGTTGCCATATGAAATATTCATTTCGTTTCAACATCGGTGGTTTGAACATAGATCCAATGTTGGATTCTGATGTGTTTTGAGACATTTCTGCTTGTTTACAATAGATTTGTGTTTTAAAAGCTTTGAACGTGATAAAACTCTGTTTTCAAGTAAAACTAACAAACTGATTAGCAAAGAGAGCTGATCTTTCAAATCAAATTGAATTTAATCAAATTTTTTGACCAAGCTCTGATACCAATTGTTAGGATCTAAGTTTGATTTACTTGTAGTTTTTGTTTCAAAAGATGGAAATATGATTGAATTGTAAAGTAAATGCAGCGATATAAGATGGAAAATTTTCACTACAAGTAAAGGTCGATTGTTTTCATCATCATCATGCTTTCAAGTTTATAAACTTTGCATGTGATTCACAAACTCTCCCTCAGCCAATTACCACAGTTTGATAGTACAAAAAAACTCAGAGAAGATAATTGGTGAATGATCTTTTTAATAGACAAGTTTAATTGTTACATCGATTCACCTATTTATACTAACTATCTAACCACTGAGCATCTTTTGATGACGTCACGGTTGATAGTGACATTTAACAAACTAATAACTAACTAAAACACTGTTCTCTAACGTCTGATAGTGCAAAAGCACTGTTACATTGATTATTAAACTAATAAAAGTAAAACTCTGATGACCATCCTCTGCTTCTTATCTTCTGACAGACCTTTGGCAATTTGTTATGTCAGATGAGATAAAGGTAGCAGATCTTAGGAAGACAGAGTTTAGGTGATCAGTGGTTGTAAAACTCTGATAGTTGGATCAAACCGCGGATAGTGTATTTGGCTTTATATCATCTGTTCCTTTGTATAGGGTTCAATCCCAACACAAGGCATCAAATTGTACTAGTGGAAAGTTCGTATGTAAGCACGGGAAAAATGTATTTATTTCCATATGTAAGCCCTTAATTTTATGGGTCATGGTTTTGTAGATTATGATGTATTCATGATGCTAGTTTAGAATTTGAAATGAAATGAATCTTAGGAGTTACTTTGATTATTCCACATAAATTAGATTAGTTTTAGGAAAAACTTAATCTCCAATAAATCTAGTGATAGCATTTATCTAAATGAGTTCGTGATCATCATAAGAGACAATAGTTTAGACTTATCCCATTTGTCATGATGTACTTTTCTTCTGCAATACTTTTATCAGAAAAAGGGCAGTAGAATTGTTGTGTCTTAAGAGATAATGAAGAATTTAATTTAAGAACAAATCTCATAGAAACACTTTATAAAGCAAATCATGTTTGGCTTTCACATTAGAGTGGATGATATAGATGAGATACTAATTTATTGAAGAAAGTTATAGTGATTAATGCTATGGTGTATTAAAATAAGGCAGACAAAATATAATCATAAGATTAATGAAGGATCATTAATGTGAGGATCATTATTTGAAAACTAGTGATATGTCTACTACTAGCATCAAAATAGTAGACTAATTTGAAAAATTCTACTTAAACGAACACAAATCACATTTGGCAGAAGTAAAATCATTTAAGTATGTGTACAAAGTAATTGTGACAGATCACCTTTGGGCAGAAGTGTGACAATTACCTTAGTTATGCACTATTAAATATGCAAGACATGAATGAACCAAATCACCTTTGGGCAGAAGTGAGACATTCATGTTTCTAAGGCATAACTAACATAGCTTCTCTTTATCCTTGAAAAATAGATAGATGTATCAAATCACCTTTGGGCAGAAGTGATACATCAGAAGCTCATTCAAGTTAAGTTATTTGGTTTTGTAAAAGTATTTGATAATCAGTTAATAACAAACCACCTGTTAGCGCGGATCGAGTTTCTTAACAGTTTAGTTAATAGCAAACCACCTAAATTTTAGTTCACAATAGTAGTTTGTGAAATAATGAGTTTTCGAGAATCAGTAAGTTTTTGAGTTCCTTATGAAAATCTCGAATCTGATGGTTTCTCGAAACCTGATGAGATTTTGAGTTTTAGAGAGATTTCAAGTTTTCTAATGATTTCAAGTTTTCTAATGATTTCGAGTTAACTGTCGATATCTCGAAAACTAATGAGATTTCGAATTATCTAGAGATTTCGAGTTCTATGTAATCTCGAAATCTCTTATGGATCTCGAAAACTTGTTCTCCAAGTCTCGAAAACTACTGGTTAATAGTTGTTAATTGTGATAAGGGTGAGATTTAAAATTTAAGGGATTTTGGTATATCATGTTTCCTGTTTAAAAGATATTTTATATTTATCCAATGATTTTGAAATAATATCTAATAACATTAACAAATTGTTTGAAATCTTAACAAATAAAAATTAATCAAAACACAGGAAAACATCTTTTAATCCTGAATTCATTCCAAAATAAGGGAATGTATCTGTTTAGAACATAATAATCCGTGAATATAGAGCTTAGTCGAATTTCTTGTTCTTGAGTTTTATCGGGTTTTCATAAAGTTTGTTTTCTAGATTTTAATTCCTGATTCAGGGAAACAACTAGCTTGATCTGGTTCCTGTTTAGAGTGTATGTTCTTGATGGTAGTACCGAATTCTATGGTTATGAATTCGTGAATGGAGAAAGAGGAGAGAATGAAATTATGTGTGATGTTATGAATGTCTAACCTTAATCTCTCTCTAGTAATCTCCTTACATACACCCAAGGGGAAACATAATTAGTTACTAAGTGTAAATCGGTCCATCAACAATTACCAACTAATATATTATAAGGTTTTAATATATTTTGATCTATATTATATAAATGATTATAATGGCTACATGATTAAATATCACAAAATAAATATATTTAATCTTACACCCCATAACGAACTGAATTGATGGGTTGAATAAATAAAATAGCTTACGTAAGTTAAAGATGATAAATATCATACAAAAATTGCTTAAAATCACCCATAATCTTGAAAATGTCAAAGTTTTTTCTTTGATTTAGAGAAAAATATAATAATTTTGAAATAAATTTACACATATTAAGATGCCAATATATAGTGGATAACTATTGCTAATTATTATAATATATGTAAGTTAAAACTTACAATTCAGACAACTTGAATTATAAATAATTTGAAATTTGAAATGGAACACTAACATGAATAATATGCTAGTACTTCTAAATGTTAAACATCAGCTTGAGCATAACTTTCATTAACGGTTTTCACTTTAATATAATATTTTCTTTTCTTTTGTGTTTTTGTGACAAGAACATTAAAGTTCAAACATTTTTTAAAATGACCATAAAATTTTTATACTCTGAAGTTTAACAACTTTATTTCTTTGGTTTTTTTTTTCTTTCAGTTGTTATACAAAGTGTCATTGCCTTAGTGAACCAAACCGATATCCATCGAAATTGAATTCCCGCTGAATCGCACAGGGGATTTCAGTAATTATTACTTCAAATTATATACTTGTTATTGTCAATAACTAAAGCAAATCAAATCTGCCTCGTTAGTTTATCTAACTGATAAATGTAAACTCACTATGCTATATAATTATCCTCTACAATAATTAAAAATAACTTAATTATTATTGATCATAAATTAAAATATAAGTTAAGGATTATATAAAATTTAATTTAAATACTCATTTAATTATTTATATGCTTATAATTTTAATATTTTAATGAAAGAAGAACACAAAGACAAAATCCTAGTAATCTTTAAAATATTAATGTTTTAAGAAATTGATGATAAATCGGGATAATGTATAACAATTATTTATATTTATATATTATTAGATATATCAATTAATAATATCATATTAAAATAATATATTAATATAGTATTAATTTAATATAAATTTTAATTTAAATACTCATTTAATTATTTATATGTTTATAATTTAAATATTTTAATAAAAAAACAAAGACAAAATCCATATAATCATTAAGAATAAAGTTTAAGAAATTGTCGCAAAGATAAATTAGGATAATATATAACATCATTTATATTTATATATTATTAGATATATTATATTATATTATATTTTAATAATATCAGAGATTAATCTAATGCATCAACACTATTAATTTAATATATAAATGAATTAAATAAGAGAATGTCAGATGACATTAGATGAAAACGAATGAAATGAGAAAATTTCACATGGCATTAGATGTATTACTTTATTAGTATAAAGACAAAATCCATATAATCATAAAAATTATTTATATTTATATATTATTAGATATATTATATTATATATTAATAATATTAGAGATTAATCAAATACATCTATAGTATTAATTTAGTATATAAATGAATTAAATAAAAGAATACCACATCGGGTGGTTGTAGTGCTAAACAGTCTTTTTTTCGTGGATTGGCATTTCCAACTTAATATAAAGCTTAAGTTTTATACAAACCCAAGCACGACACAAACCAAAAGCTATGGCAAAAAATTCATCTTGAAACTAACTCAAGGCCACAAATTTTGTGTTAAATCCGTATCGTGTCAGAAATTCACACCCACAAATTGTTACGACACCTTAGACAGATCTTGCACTATTTACTACAAGAGATGTGAATAAAAATATCTGAACACCAAATACTATTGATGCAATTTATATGTTTTGACCGTCGATGAATGAACTTCACACTTCAGGTGCGAAGTTTCCACCTGTTTAACCAAAAACAAAGATGTGTATAAGTGTGCACATTTAACTAAACTGTTGGTGTACGTTCAACAATTACAACACAAGCCACGCAGCTTACCAAAAGTCAGCAACTTCCAACGTCCTCCAGTTAAAAAACTAACAACAAACTGAATATTAACCACATATACATATAGATGCATTCCTACATTCAAATCTAAGAGCACGAGTTGATTGTCTACAAGTGCAGAGCAACACATTTTGGTTCGGGATCACGAACATTTTTGTGGAAGTGTTTCAAAGGCAGATACGGTGTTTTCAAATTTGATACGGTGAAGAGGTGCCCCGCTTTGCTTGATGGCACATGCTTGCTTGTCATCTAGAGGGCACCGAGCCTTCAACATTGAAAATACGTGATTGTTCAAACGTCTCGCTTTCTTCATAGCTTCTAGTAGCACTTCCATCCCTGTAGATATAAGAGTTAAAAATTTAATGCCCAAAAAAAGGAATAGAATCCTTATTATATTGGTTTTAAAAATCGTCTCTAAGGCGTGAAGCTGACGACGGCATTAGGAAAGCACCTCAGGTCCTTGAGGCATCTGAGTCAAAACTGGGGTATGTATGAGGGTGATATATAAAAACAACCAAGGGAATAGTTTGCTTGATAAAAAGGCTGATATGTAAAAAAGATGAGGCAGATGCGGCTTTTGGTTGCATAAAAAGCTTATTCGGTTATATAGAGCACTGTCTCACTTAAGTAAAGCTCTCGCCTCGCGCCTTGGGTTTCGGGACCTTAACCCCTTGGAGCGTCTCGCACTTTTTATAACCACGATGTTTATCGGTTAATCTTTTTCTGTTTTGTGCATCTTGTAGACCAACAGATAGCATTTTATCAATTGCATTCCCACAAATTTATAAATAATGGACAAATAGGTTATCAGAACCTGAGATAAGTGAGGAGTCCTATTTGATGGTCCAGTTGCAGCACTGTCAACTTCCGCAATATTCAAGACTTGATAGGAAAAGTCAAAGAGCTCAAAATGGAGCTGTTGACCAAGTAAGTAGATTATTGTGCAACCGCCCCATGCCACAGAATCCCCCAACAATTCATGGTTATTTGGGGGTGCCTGCATACAATCTTCCAGGTACTCCTGCAATTACCCAATACTATAATTTTTAACATGTTTAGGCATAAAGGTGTTGTAACTTATGCTTTGGGGGTTTGTCAAACTTTTAACCCAAAACTATTTGATTCTTTACTTTTAACTCAAAACTATTTGATTTTTTTACTTTTGATCCCAAAGCTTTTCATCTTTACTTGTAACCCAAAACTATTTGATTTTTTTACTTTTAACCCCAAAAATTTTCATCTTTTGCAGTTTAACCTCACAACTTTTTTACTTTCAACTTTGGTTCTCTATACTTTTCATTTGCGCAAAATTTTCGTTTTACGTTCCGTTCTAAATTTTGCGAGTTAACACGGCGCAATGTGCGTGTGTGGTTAAACGTTTTTACGTCGTCTATTTTTCCCGTCTGACAATTCTTTTATATGTTTTACGTTTCGGTTTAGTTTTTTCGCATTAACACGCCACAACTTTAGTGTTGGTGGTCGCTGACAGTAGTGTGACCTTGGTATACGCCCCCGCCGCAACGCGGGGGTGCTTAATACTAGTTAAATATAAATTACAAATGCAGCAAAAAAATAACTTTTAAAATAAACTTTATATGCTGATTATTTATTAAACAAAAACGTAACCCATCCATTTCGACCCATTACCCAACCTGTCTGATCCGTTGAAGTAGTAAAACAGCGATGGTCACTTACTATCTGGAGACCACTAAAAATATACGATAAAAGTCCTTTGATGTGGTAATGTCGATGAAGCCAGTCTTTGGTGCAGCACTCCATTTGGTGCAATATTTATCAAGTGCAGCACTTGTGAAAGCAAGGGCGTACTCAAGCACACTTCCAGTATTTAAGTTAGCCTTGTACAATAAATCTGCAACAAACAAACAGTTGACATGCTAAAACACTCCAAGATTGTTGGATTTACAAAAACAAACCAACAAATTATCATAGGATTTGGGAGTGTCTATTGTTAGCATACCAGCAGCTTCCGCCTGTTTTGACATCGTGTAAAACAGTGCAGGATTTACATGGTTGCTTGAAACAGTAGCAGCAGTGGCTGACTTGAAGAGAGTGACAATAGGGCTATTTCCATCTTCTTGCGATTGTAGTATTTGACCGTCTGTGCCAGGTATTAACCCTAACCATGAGGCTACTTGCATGAACTGAGTTGTGTCAACTTCTCTCTGTTCAACATCAGTATTGGAAGAACAAGAATCAGATATTTATCTATTTAGAAAAATGTAACTGCATATTGTTTTTAACAAGGGGCAAGGCCAAAATGGGAAATGCATCAGGGGCTTGTAGGAGGTAAAACTGGTCAAAAACTAGGGTTTGTAGGAGGCGGATATGTAAAAAACCAAGGGATGAAGAAATTATGAAAGGTTTACTTGATAAAAAGATCGACACATAAAACAGATGAGAGACACGGCTTCTGGTTGTAAATAAAGTTTGTTTGGTTGTACATAAAGCAACTCCTCGCATACATGATGCACGTGCCTCGGCTATTAAGTAAATGACAACTCACCAAGACGATATCAAGCAACCCCATCCAATATAAAGCACTTCCAACTTCCTTAATCCCATGTAAAATCTCTGTTTTAAGTTCGGCTTTGGATTGCCACTTAAGAAGTTCTTTCACAAGCCTCATACACCCTAAACAAAGAATACTTCAGCTGGGTCCCACTATAAAAACTTCAACATTTTCTTTTATCATATTTAAAGCATGGATCGTTTATACACCTGTTACACCGCCATCAAACGGAAGCAAACCGATAGACTTTGGCAGAGCTTCTTGCAATCCAGTTATCATTGGTTCAAGGGTTGTTATCTGAATCAGTTGCAGCTAACAATTAGTCCATAAAAGTAAAATCATACGAACAAAAGAAACAAGTATTTCATTATAATCCGTAAATATAATACATAAGATAGATGCACACTAAGACCATCTCATAATGCTTTTACTTTTACGAAATCCATATTACTCCAAACTAATGGATATATAACTACAAGTATGTAGATACCTTGGTTGAAATATGATCCAGTAATGCTCGAATGAGCCATGGCAGTGATCTAGTACCCAGAAGCCGTACAATAGAGAACATGTGAGGTAACCCAAAGAACCCACTATGCAATCGAGCAAAGCTTTGGTGTGCTGAGTTTAACTCCTAAAATCCCACAAAGTAATAAGATAAGTAAAATGGAAAAAAATCAAGACGGTTATGATTTTATGTAGTAAATTCTTACTGGAGTTCCACAATAGAAGTTTGGCTTGGCATATGGAACTGATGGTTTCTGAACAGGAGCAGATGGTACTTTGGATGATCGAACAAAGCGTTGAGTTGTATTACATAGGATGAAGTTTGGTAAAAAATCATTTTGCATCTCCGTCCAAATCTAGGATAAAGCAAACATAATGTTACAGAAAGTCAAAATTACCCTTATAACATTGGATTAAAGTCACATATGTAGCATAAGGTAATCGACAATAAGAAAGTTCTAGAGGAACTAATTATCAGTTACCGACTTCAACAAAGAGAAAGATAAGTGAAATATGTAACGGCACGTGGCATTTCATTAATGTAGTAATGATAATAATAAAAATCAAGAATTTACCCGACATCCATATTTGAAAGTGATATTAAAGATAAGACAATGGAGGTAGGAAAATAATGTTTTTAAACCTGAGAAGCAAGTCGACTTGAGTAGGAAACAAGAGAAACATTTTCCATCATCTCACTTAGCATGATACTGAAAGAATCTATAGTGAGATCCCGTGACAAGAATTCGTGAGTCATTTGTAAGATTTCCAATAGTTTTTCTAGCTCCTGGATAGAAGTAAAAAAAACACATCAAATCACAACAACAAAAAATACAAAGTATTAAGTACCCATTACAAAGATTTAAAACAACGAAAAAAAGATAAGAGTGACTTACAACTATAGCACACAAGTCCTGTGATTCAAAACGATCAAACAAAAACTCAAGGTTGTCTCTAAATATTTTGTTCATCCTCTCAGCAATCAAACTCCTCAAGTTGATCGTCCTTCCAAGTAACTGTAAATTATAAATAATTAGATATGTGTCAGATTAATAAAACAGGTAGCAGCATTGCTGTATAGACTACACATACACATCTTCTATTTTTTAAGTTTTTTACTTTACTTTCAAAGCTCTTGTGTCCACACTGCGTATGGCATCAAGTTTTCATCACGAAAAGGCCTTACAAGATGCCCACTTTATGAAATAAAAAAGAGTAAACAATAAAGGAGATGATATAAAGACTAGAACCTATAATAGTCTTACCTTGACCCTTTTCATGTTAAGTAGGGCAGTGAATCTCATTGGACGAACAGAAAACTTTTCTCCATTATCCAGTGTGAAAAGGAATGAAGGATCAAGGAGCTCGCTGAAAAAAAATGGTAGCCAATTTGTAAAATTTATATTTTTACATCTTAGTTACAAAACAATAATGCAAAGGGATGAGAATACCTAGCAGCCCAACTTTTGTAATGTGTAAATAGAGCCTCACACAATCTTGACACAAAGATATCAAAACAGTTATCTACCTGCATATAATAAAGATTATAAATGCACCGGTTAATAACTATACAGAAAGCCAAACACAAGGTTATATCAAGTAATCTGGTCAATATAACCCATTTAGTAAATTACCTCAGCTTCAATCTCATCATAGAGAAATCGTTGCTTGAGCACAACAAGGGCATGCTGAGCAGAATCATTGTATATGTCAAATGGCATCAAAACACTTTCAAGAAGACCACCATTTTGTGACTCCAGTATGTGATCCACCAACATCCAAGGAAGAGAGCAATCAATAGGAAACTGCAACAATAAGTAATATACAAAAACTTCAAATATTACCGATTTGTGACCCAAACCCGTTATGATCCGTTACCTAACTCACTCATTTTTTCACATCTTTTTCAAATGGTTACATACAATTGTTGAAATTTCTTACACAGTGGTGGTATACTAGTGAATTATCAGTCTTACCTGAATGACACGAGAAGATTCCAAATAAAATTCTCTAAACCATAAGAAACCAAGATCCGTTAACGTTGCAACAGTCACTGAGATATTATAAAATTAAAATAAATTAATAAATAAAAGTTAGTGCAGCCATGTCATCAATGACTGAAAGCACAATGACTTGATAGAGAAACAAAGACTTTTTGCACTTTCCACTATACATATAGAGATTCAAAACCTCAAACTAAATCTGTTCCTTCCATAAGTCAAACATCAGAATATAAGAAAGTGGTATACTAGTATCTACTATAAAGTCAACAAGTTAAAGTGTATGGCACGAACCTGAATAGTCTAGAATATGTAGGAAAAAACTAAGCTTGTAGAAAAAGGTTTCCAGTTGTTTCAAATCATTTACAGGAATGTCAGAGCTACTATTCCCAAATAGCCCACCTGGCTTCCTCATATTACCACCAGATACCACCTCATATATCAAAAAACTGCAAGCAATGAACCTGAAAAAAGCGGAAAATAGGATGACAGATTGTTTATGCTTATTATAAGAGACAAGAGCAGCACTAGATGTGGCAAAATGGGCTACTCTGATAATGGATCAAATGGGTTTGGGTCCAAGTTTCTAACCATGTATTACTGATAATTGTTAGATTGACCTGAAACAAATTTTGTCCGGAACTTTTTTGAAAAAATTGTGTCAAGTATGATTACAAAAGTTAAATTACTTCAATAATATTATATTTCAAAGAAGATTTAGAAGGTTTTATACATTAATAAATACACTTTTGCCTAAATTAGACCATTTAACCCGTTTTTATTACGTTTTTCCCATTTTACCTGCTTAACCCGTTAGAGATACATTATACACAAACTGGCCCATTAATGTAACAACCTATGTGCATACACAAACAAATGTGGTTGATGCAAATTCAAAAGTTCACCTGTGCAGCAGTTGGTGCAACTGCCCTTGGAAAAAAGAAGTTTCCTTTATTTTCTTCACCTCCATGTTGTGATGTTTGCAAATCCGATTCAGGCTTGGTAGTGTTAGCCATCCAATCTGCGGAAAGGGTTCGCATATCAGACAGTATCCTGAAAAAGATCAAAAAAAAATATCATGTAGATTTATCACAAAAACAAAAAATCAGTTTTATAGTTAAATTATTAATATTAATACAAATACAAGCTAAAACAGTTTATGCAGGCCTGCAAAGATCCTTTTTCTTTCTGAATGTTGTGCGTAACATGGCTGCTAATGTGTTTTGCACAAAATCTTGGACTTCAGCGTGAACAGTTTCCCATAAGGCATCTGCTACTAATGTGTCACACCTCTGCATCATTGATCCAATGCTTTTTATGTAGCTCACAAGTTCAACTAAAGCTTTCCTTTCATCACCAGTGTAATTAAACCGTACCACCTGTGACAGAATACAAAATATGACTTTTATACGACAAAGTAAAAGAGAAACCGATGATAACACCATCCACAAGTAGCATAGTTCTTCAAAGTATCGACTAAAGGGATGTTTGGATGTGATTATGTGATATTGAATAATCATAATCAGATCAGCTGCAATAAACAGGTTGCAAATAATAGTATCTTATGTGCTTTTGTTGTTTGAAGTAGAATATTCAGAATTTCAGATAACCAACAAATTTGGACTATTTAAGATACTGAGAATTAAAAGTATCATAAATGGCGTTTAGTGATGAAAAGTAGAGATGGTTTGCGAATTAGAATAAAATGATTCATATTAGACTAAATCATAGTTGTTAATGGCGAATAGCGATAAGGCATCTATATGCCACATAGCGAATAGCGATAAATAGCGGGTGGCTATTTTATAAATAGCGATACACTTGGAAAAAAAATTAAAATTTATATGCATATTATATCAAAATACCCTGATATATGCTATTTTACATGTATATGTAACAAAAACATAAAATCCAGCCATTTTATAGCTATTTTAATTGCTATTTATATTAAACAAAAAAAAATTGTTGCTATCTATGGCTACAACTCTAATAGCGAGCCTAGACCTATACGCTATGTAGCGTGCTATAGCGATCGCTACGCTCGCTATTGACAACTATGGACTAAATGAATGGGTAATTAAGTAATTTCACTTTGTTCTTAGATGATGAGATTTGATACAGTGCTGAGTATTTGACCCCTAAAATCCATCTAATCAATAACCAGCCTTAACCGAATATCAAAAAATTATTACTGTGAATCAGTTTTAAATGTGAATCAAAACCCCACCTAAGATTAGTTATACAGAAAGAAATTCTTGCAACGTCTAAATCTAACTCCATTATAAAAGTATAAAAGAAAAAAGTAAGAGTTGAGATATCAAAGTGCACTGGCTAAACTGAAAATTGTTGAATTTAGGATCCAAAAACTGAAACACTATTCCTTGGGTCCTATCATTTTCCATTTCTAATTTCTTCCGATTTTTATATAGCAAGAAAATAAATAAAAACCTTTTCATAATCAGAAACTGATGTCATTTCGGCTGACTCGACAAAGTCCTTGCAGGGGCGTGAGAATTTCCATGCACATTGCTCCCAAATGCGACAACTCCATCGGCTTAAAAGCTGAAAACCTTCAACAACCATATCATACATACACCCTTTGACTTCCTTTGACCACTCAATATCTGCATTTTCAATCGTCTTCAATAGCGCTAGCTGCAAAAAGAAAAAAAATGGCAAAGAAAATAATTATTAACACACTCACATACATATATTAACACTTTAATAAACACATTATCAAGTCAAGAAACACAAAATATATAATAAGACGTTCACATGCATATACAAAAAGTAATCCAAAGAAATAAACACCTGATTCATAGCAGAAGCAAAACGGATAGTAAAGTCATCATGCTCAGCACGAATTGCTCCAATGTGATTTATTATCAAATAATGTCGCTGATAAGTGAATCGTGTCAAGGCAACTAATGCAAAATTAGCATAACAAAAACTAAATTCAATGTGTTTTTAAAACAGCGTCATAGAGAAACAAAGCCTGAAAAACCAATCTTCTAGGACAACATTATCTTATATTCATACTAGCATTAATATCAATATATCTGCAGAATAAATTAAAAAGACAGTTTAAAAAGACAGTATACGGAGGATATTCATGCACTTCACGAGGTGGGAGTTCATGAGGAGCTGGAAGACTTAGCAAGCGGGTTTGTGCGGAGAATTTAGGGAAGTACATAGAAAGCTCCTTCAATATTGCAGCTGGTGAAAGATGAAGATCTGGGAATGCAGGTATCACTGGATCATTCTACAACAAATATATATTAACCTATGTAAGCAGGAAAATATAGTAAAAAAATATTATTATTTGTCTCATACGAGTTGTATTATATATATGCTAGAGTCAGAAAAAGAAAAGTAGTCTGTATACCTTGAAAATACTGATGAGTCTGTTCATCTTGACCCGCTTGTTGAGTGACTCGCTGTCTTTTTCTGATGATGTTGCTAAGACAACAAGAACAGGAAGAACACGAAGAAGAACATGTCTTTCAGGAAAAAGAAGTGCAAAATCCAATTCTAGGCACTCAGCTGCATACACAATCAGAACCTGAAGGATGTCTTCCACACTATCATTGGTCAAGGAACTCAAAAAAAATGTATCACTAAACCTAAACTAACAAGTGGTTGATAGTAGTAATAATAATAATAATAATAAATAATAATAATAAAGCACATTTTTGGTACAATGATAAGACAGCTTTGTAGGATACTTGTTTACACGAAACATTTCAACATGCAAGTTCAATAAAATGGCCCACCTTGTGCTCAAGAAAATCTGCAAGCAACGCAATAGTTACCTTATGAAGTGACATATTAATCAATTTGAAAAAAATCTCGAGTGTTAATTGGTAGTCATGAAAACCTGTAGATCGTCTAGCTCCTCTCTCATTGAATCCGTATCTTGCCACTGAATACTGACTTGGGTAAATGTCCTGATAAGCATGAAGCAATTCAGTTTTCGTGTTTCTACTTACATGTGTTATATATACACTGAGATCTTTTTAGCTCATTAGAAATTTAGTTACATAAAATTAGTAATGCTGCAATATCTTTGTTTTACCTTTTATACCAAGAGAAATCATTAGGTATACTGGCTTTTGCATTTTTTAGATGATCAAGTTGAACCAAAACATCAAGTAATTTCAACATGGACCAAAGATGAGTTACAGTGGGACCATTGATGCGTCTCTCAGGCCTTGAAAATCGTTGCATATCGGCTGCTAACTACATAATCAAAAAAGGTTCTTAGATGTCAAATTGTAAGGACACTTTAATGTCGGTTTGTAAAAAGATAAAACTATGGGGCATAGCATACTTTAGATGCAGCTGATGCTTGCCATCTTTGTATCTCACGAAGCCGACTCATTTCCAAGTCTAGCACTTGATAAGTTTCTAGATACAAATCAGCTTGACTTTGCTTCATAGAGTCTGGAAGCTGGCCATTAATTATAGATTCAGCTTATATAGACATTATTACATCATGCCATTATATAAATAAGAAAACAAATTCAGATATTTTCTTCAAGAAACCTGAGGAAGTGCTTTGACACAACTTCTATATGCATAAAGTACTGATACCATTTCCTTGCCTTCTTGTATAAGAGCATTCTACAAAAGACATATATAAGAAATAACTTAAGATGTATAAAATATCAGTTGCACTGAAAATCGTAGAAGGTATTGGATTAATAATATTAGAGCCAAATGGAAGATCTGTTTGGGATATTGTTAAGTATTAATGAGCATATGCTCGGGAATTCAAAGATACAAAATAAAATGATATAAGAGCAAGATACCAGCTGATTTAGTGCTTTTGTGTCCTCTGATAAAGATAGCCGATATGCATGGACATCACTATACTCTGCAAAAAGGAGTAATGAGTGAAATAACTGATTATGAAAGAGACAGAATGCTTAATTACTTTCGTTGTTTTTTAGCAATTCTAAACACTCTGAATATGCATCTCAAAGAGGAAGGGAGATATATATGAAATCAACTGTTAGCAAATAAGAATTTCAATATATACTAGACATGAGCACTGAGGTGACAAGCAGTATTTTAGAATAGTGAATAGTAATGTAACTTGTCAATATATTCCAAGTATATATAATTAAGAAAACTACAGATACTTGCTATAAGACAAAAATCTGCTTAATAGTACAGGCCACATAAAAATGGATTCAATTTACAAGAAGTAATTACATACCAATTGGACTACTTGTTGCACCTCTTTCTGATGAAACCCACAATGCTGGGCCCTGGACCTCTGGTTGATCATCCTACAAAAGTAGTGACGATAATAAACATAAGTTTATTGGTATTGGTAATAAATATAACCCGCTTGCTTCATGAAGGAAATTAAAATCATTTGTCTTGTTTCAAATAATCTATGCCAAGTACAGTTGTACATATTTATCGATACACAGTAAAGCAGACTCAGAGTGATGGAGTGCAGATACATGATGAAACCATTTGCTTCCATTTCCATGAAAGTCAACGAAAATAAAACCAACTTTACAGGTTACATGTTGAATATATAAACACAATGGCATATATATTCCTATCAAAAACATTTATAATTTTCATACATCTACGTTCATTAAACTTTAACAACCAAAAGTAAAAAAGCAAACCGGTAGTAGTAGTAACGGTAGTAATATCAACAACGATAACTATAATGGTAAGATCAAACGATCAATAACAATAAGAACAAACAAACAATTGTAACATATCTTATGATTATCATTATCAGTAAATCAGTAATAACAGCGAACAACAATTATATCAAAAAAAACCTTAAATCTTACTTTAATTTTATCTTCTTTTCTACAAAACTCATATGATTTGCATGTTAAATATGAAACAGGGTTATGCTGGCAGATTTTGAGTTCGGTATCAGCATAACGGCATAAGTGAGCATAACCATAAGGTACTTTATTTGTTGCTAAGCTGAAACCGATTAAAAACAAAACCAAAGGCCAAGACCAGCACCTAATCTATTAAACCTCCTTTCTTAATAAACTGTAAACTCTAAAACAGTTGATTATTCCGACTGCATAAATCCATTAACATAATAACCAAATGCTAAGAAGAATCACTGTGCTCAATATCATAATTCACAAATAGAAATTAAACCAAATTTCACTTAAATTAGGGCTTTCATCATAAACTGATTGAACTATACAATATCACCAGTAAGTTGACTAGATTCAGATTAACCTAAATTATCAAATCTGTTAGTTCCACAAATACTTGTAGCTACAATGCAATCGTTTACCGACATACATCCAATGAAAATGTAGAGAGAGCAGCAATTGCTTCTTCAACAGGAACAGCCATTGAAATCGAGTGTTTCCGATCTGTTAACAGGTGAATAAAGTTAAACCTAAAGCAAATTGAGCGTTGTTCTTCAACGAATTGAGGTTGATTGACAGTAGATAGTTGCTAATTGCTATTACCTGATGAAAAATCGGTGAGATGTGATCGAAATTGAGTGGCTGGTACAAATACTTGAAGTTGAAGTCTAATGACGTCGTGGAACCCACACACACTGGCTTAACGAATTAGGTTGGTGCGTTTTAGTTAGATTACTTCTTAAGACAACTTTGCTAGATCGAAGGATGGGGTTTTCAACAGTTGTTCCCAACACTCGCACCAAATGAAACATTTGGTTGGTTGCATAAATAGTCCATATACTTCTCTATAATCTTACTTTTATTTTAGAGTAAACTGTCATTTTGGTCCTTGAGGTTTGACCAGTTTTGTTATTTTAGTCTAAATCTTAATGTTTTTGTATCTAGGTCCCTTTGATTTCAGTTTTATTATCATTTTGGTCCAAAAGTGTAATCTGACCAGATTCTCCAAATTAAACACCCCTGTTTTGTCCTTTTCCTCAAAGATAATTTTGTCATTTTTGTTTTATTATAACTGGTTATTAATTAAAAATAATAAAACTTAATTAAAAAACTCTTTTCTCCCTCTCCTTCCCTCAACCCCATATCTCTCTACAAAGTCTGTACAATTTGAGCCATATCTGCTATCCCACCACCATTGTCATCACATCACCACATCCTATAGCTCGTCCATGGTCGCACCACCACTACCCATAGTTCCTCCGCCATCACACCACCACTGCCATCGCACCACCACCTCGTCGTTCCACAGCTAATTCGTTCGAGTGTGCGGCGTTAACTTCTTAACGCTCCGTTAGAACACCGAAGCCCTCCAATTTTCTCGGTCCATGCACTGAACAGATCTGGCATGTTTAACCTATCAAGAGTCCACTCAGAATACTCTCAACTTTCAGATGTCGGAATTATCTAATATTTTAATGTTTGGATCAGCAAGAAGGAGTTTGGAGTTTGGCCGGAATGAAAGTCAGACGAGAAGTTCCGGCGAAGAACAGGAGATTGGAACGAGATTTTAGAGTGGTTTTGGGGTGCGAAAATGTTCCTGTGAATGCTCTACGATATCATTTTATACCAGCGGTCCGCCGGATCTGGATTTGTCGAAGAAGATGAGGAGTTGGGTGTTCCAGATCTGATTTCTCATTTCTCGAATTCTTCATTTCTCGATTTTGGTTGTAGTTATGTGTATTATGTGGTGCCGAAAAGACGGCTGCGGAGCCAGTTTGTACTAGTGGGGTTGTGGAGGTCATGGTGTGTAGGTGGTTGGTGACGGTGGAGATTGAAGGAGGTGGGTGATGGTGGAGGTTAAAAGAGATTGTATGTGTGTCAATATGTGTTATAGAGAGATACATTTAATATATTGATTTTAAATACTTTAAATAAAATAAAAATAAAATGATCAAAATGTCCCTGAGGAAAAGGACAAAAAACCAGGGTTTAATTTTAGAAATCTAACCTGATTTGAGATTTAGACCAAAATGGCAACAAAAATGCAAGGACCCAGATACAAAAACTTTAAAATTTAGACTAAAGTGGCAAACTGGCCAAACAACAGGAACCAAAATAACAGTTTACTCTTTATTTTATTTGATACCAACTTGCACTCCTTCTAAACTTAAAGTCTACATTTAGTAACCCTTTTACTTTCATCGAGAAAGAAACGCACTTGTTACATGTCTTGATACGAGTAGACTACAAGTCCTTTGATGAATATTACAATTCCTGTTTGCTTTGCATAATTGCTCACAAGAAAAAGAATCCTAAAAGTATTACTTAGGTCATTTGTATTCGTTAAATTATATATCCTCCGTCAGATGGGATTTGAGGTGTTGTGTAGTATATATATATTTACTAAGAGACAAATCGTGTGGTAATGGAATGCAATTTGGTGGATTCAGAAAATCCATACACGGGCAATGTTCGAGAGAAAAGGAGTAACGAAATAAAAAAAAACATCAATTTTTTTCAAAATTTACACTACGGCCGGAGCGTCAAGGAGCAACGTAAGTTACACCTTATATAGGGGTAGATCCGCCCCTGAATACAAACATAAAGATAGCTTTCGTAGGGTTACTGAATCATAGGACTATCTAGAAAGCTGGAATGCTAGCCACCTCAAGTCACACAATGAAGAACCCAAAAACATCAATTCATGTTTTTTTAATAAAATGAAAAGACTCTTTATGGTTATCAATTCCCGCAACTCATTGGGAAGCTAGAATGATAAGACACGTTATCCGGCGTAAAGGTGGAATTAAAGAGATGTTAAACATAACCAAATTTTAAGTGTAAAACTTCAACTCAAAGCTAAAATGTCACAAGACTCATTAACTACATACGAGTCCTTTGATGGTATAAACAATATGATGATATAGAGTTACCAATCAAGATACAACGATCTCCTAAACTCGGCTGATTTAAAATAGTGCTATAATTAAACAACTTCAAGTTTTAAAACTTTGTCCATCATTTCTAGTCTAATGGCTAGATTTTTGTATATAGGTCGTACAAACCTAAAATTAACCCAAGGTCTCC
This sequence comes from Scalesia atractyloides, assembly GCA_947069175.1. Classification (NCBI taxonomy): domain Eukaryota; kingdom Viridiplantae; phylum Streptophyta; class Magnoliopsida; order Asterales; family Asteraceae; genus Scalesia; species Scalesia atractyloides. Next base: position 35,829,206 of record CAMTDV010000025.1, read on the forward strand.
AAACACATAAAAGTTTAAAACCTTAGCAAATAAACAGTAATAATACTCTTCTTCTCTCAGAAAGTTCATTTTTATCACTAGTTGTGATCCGTTATTCACATTATACCTTTATGAGAAAAATAATATTAACCGTAATATATCTAAGGCTTTATTTTTGGTGTGTTCTTAGTCGAGTTTTGTTGTACATAAAGTTTTAATTAATAAAGAAAATGTGCATGTATGTGGTTTTTTTGTTTTTATTTTTATTTTATTTTTTTGGTTTTTTTTTAAATTATTTTGCTATGACATGGAAAAACTTAAAAATAAATAAAACCAAAAATTAAATTAAAACTAGAGTTAAGTGCTATTTACGTCCCTGCAGTTTGTCAATTTTTGTCATTTCAGACCAAATTTGAAAACTACATCATTTACCTCCCTAACAATCTCGAAACGTGTAATTTCAGTGCAAAAAACTAACTCAGTTAATTCAGTTAACTTAGGGACATAAATGGCACAAAACTCCTATATTTTTTTATTATTTAAACTTATTATTATATACACACAGTTAAGAATGAGCATTTGATACCGGGTACCGGTATCAAATCTCCTGTATCGAATTTTTTCTTATCGATTCGGTTCCAACTTTTTTGCTTTTTCGGTACTAGTAACGGTATTTTACCGAATTTTATCTTCAAATATTGGCACCGCAACGTAACGTACCGTACCACACATTTTTGGCACCGATACCATATTTGGCGATTTCGACATCGATATTTTCGGTACCCGTATCGAGCTTAATATTCATCGGAATCTCAATAAGTATTCGTAGATTCTTCTAGAAGTTCATCAAAACTAAAGAAGGAGAGTTTTTTTTAACATCCGTCGAAAAACGGGTTTTCAAAATCCGCTTCGTTTATCAGTCAAACATTTACTTATAAATTTCGTTGCGTATTTATAGTTGATATTAATTTAAACGATACATAATTAATAAATATATTAGAATTTAAAAACCATAATTTAAAATTTCTAATAAAAACTGAATAAAAAAATAAATGCAGACGCCGGGTTTCGAACCCGGGTCACCCGGATGAACAAACACACAACACACCACTCCGCCACACGCGTTTCTTTGTAACAATACTGAATTAAATGATACTTAAAGTAAACCCGAATTCCAACCAGAGAAATCACGCGCACTCAGAGCTCGCAATCACCGGAAAATCCGGCAATCCGCGATTTTGGCCAAATCCGTTTCGACTAAACCGCTCCAATTGATGTCGACATCGGTTATAACCGTTGCCGGCAATCAATTTCCGTCATAACCGACGAAAATCCTAACTCGCGGACCTTGACTCAATTCAACCTGTTTTCACTATAAATACCCACTTGAACACTCTGAAAATCCTTTCGCTCAGAACCACGATCGTTTCTGAAGCTTAATTCATCTCAAAACACGTCGCCGGAGATATTTTACAGTCGCCGGACTTTCACCGGAAAACCGAGACTTACTTCAAATCGGTAAAATTCTCGACTCTTTTGTTTGTAATCCATTATTCGACATGTATTAACTTCAATCCTTCGACCAGAATCTGTCCCGGACTACGCCGCCGGGAAATCCCACACTCACCGGAATTTCACTGAAACATCGAAGTCTCACTGTCGATCAGAATTAGTCGAAACGGATTTGGTCAAAACGGATTTGGTCAAAATTAAAACCAACATTTTTAGAACTGAATGTTGGTTTCACGAGTTCGAATCGCACAACGTACCGAATTTCAGAATTAAAACCAACATTTTTAGAACTGAATCAGAACAATGCACAGAATGTTTATAAGAGTAATATAATCCATAAGTTAAACAGATTAGACACACAGCCCAACTGGTTGGGCTGTGCGCATTCGATCCGAAGGACCCGAGTTCGACTCCGGGTCCCTGCAACCGGTTCGGCCATATAAATCCTTTTTAATAAAAAAACCAAATAAGTTTAAAAGTAATTAGTATATAAATATAATTAAAACAGATAATATTTCGGGTTAGACACGTAGCTCAGTTGGTAGATCAAGCCCTTACCGCTAATCCCGTCAACCTAATCAATCAAGAAGATCACAATGTTGTCAACCCTCCCCCAAATACCAATAAATGCACCTTCAAGCATTTCAAATCCTGCGATCCTCCAAAATACGAAGGTACTGAAGGTGTCACCGCTCTCCCCCATTAGTTTGAGGAGATGGAAAACACTTTTCTCAATTGCGACTGCCCCGATGATCGCAAGGTGCGATATGCTACCGGTCGTTTGTTCGGAGTAGCACTTACATGGTGGAATACAGAGAAGGCCAAGCGAGGTGCTGAAGATGTTATGACTTTGACTTGGGAAGAGTTGAAGGAAATCATGACAAGACGGTTCTGTCCAAGAAGCGAAATCAAGAAATTGGAAGATGAGTTCTATTCTTTGAAACAAAAAGAGGGCGACCACACCACATACAACAAGAGATTCCTTGAGTTAAATCAGATGGTCCCCAACTTGTTCACTCCCATCTACCGTTTGATCGAGCACTACATACGAGGTCTTCCTTCAAAAATTCAAGACCCTGTAATAAGTACCACACCTGCAACTTTGGAAGCAGCAATGGAGTTAGCTACAGAGCTCACCGAAAACCGCATACGGAATAAAGACTTCACAGAGGAAAAGAAGAAGGATAAAGCATCAACCGAAACCTCAAACGCCACCCAAACCGAATCCTTTTCTCAACCCACTTCTAAGAGAAAACGAGATGGACAAATTTTCGCTATCACCCAACACAATTAACCAGCCTCACAAGTTGTACCCCTCCAAGCTATCCCAATCACTCAAGTAGCACCCAACTCTATTTACCCAAATAAGAAACCTTACATTGGACATCACCCTCAATGCAACACCTGTTTTTATCACCATCCATCTACTGTACCTTGTCGACTGTGTGCAAATTGTGGGCGTTATGGTCATTGGAGCAAAACTTGTCGTCCCTCAAAACCAAGCCTCACCCCCTACTCAAAACATGATCCAAACATATCAACAACCCCAATACCCCATGTTTCCATATGTTCGAGCTTGTTTTAATTGTGGCGACCCTACCCACTTTAGAAGCACGTGCCCTCTATTGGTTAACATCATAAACGCTCAAGCGCAAGCAAACCCAGTTAACCAAGCAAACCCAGCACTACCACCAGCAAGAGGAAGAGCTTACAACATCAACGCCAATCCTGTTGAAAATAATAACGGCCCAAACGAATCACCCAACTAGTTTTCCTCACCAAGAATCAAGACGTACCAATTTCAGAATTAAAACCAACATTTTTAAACTGAATCAGAACAATGCCCAATGTTTATAAGAGTAATATAATCCCTAGTTAACGATAGACACACAGCCCAATGTTGGGTGTGCGCATTCGAACCGAAGGACCGAGTTCACTCGGTCCTGCAACGGTTCGGCCATATAAATCCTTTTTAATAAAAAAACCAAATAAGTTTAAAAGTAATTAGTTATAATATATTAAACAATATATTTCGGGTTAGACACGTAGCTCAGTTGGTAGATCAAGCCTTACCGCTAATCCGTCAACCTAATCAATCAAGAAGATACAATGTTGTCAACCTCCCCAAATACCATAATGCACCTTCAAGCATTTCAAATCCTGCGATCTCCAAAATACGAAGGTACTGAAGGTGTCACCGCTCTCCCATTAGTTTGAGGAGATGAAAACACTTTTCTCAATTGCGACTGCCCGATGATCGCAAGGTGCGATATGCTACGGGGTTTGTTTCGAGTAGCATTATGGTGGAATACAGAGAAGGCAAGCGAGGTGCTAAGATGTTATGACTTTGATTGGAAGAGTGAAGGAAATCATGACAAGACGTTTGTCAAGAAGCGAAATCAAGAAATTGGAATATTCTATTCTTTGAACAAAAGAGGGCGAAACCACACCACATACACAGAGAAGTTCCTTGAGTTAAATCAGATGGTTCCAACTTGTTTCATCCATCTACCGTTTGATCGAGCACTACATACGAGGTTCCTTCAAAAATCAAGACCTGTAATAAGTACACACATGCAACTTTGAAGCAGCAATGGAGTTAGCTACAGACTCACGCAAACCGATACGGAATAAAGACTTCACAGAGGAAAAGAAGAAGGATAAAGCATCAACCGAAACTCAACGCCACCCAAACCGATCCTTTTCTCAACCACTTCTAAGAGAAAACGAGATGACAATTTTTCGCTATCACCAACACAATTAACACCCTCACAGTTGTACCTCCAGCTATCCAATCACTCAAGTAGCACCAACTTATTTACCCAATAAGAAACCTTACATTGGACATCACCCTCAATGCAACACCTGTTTTTATCACCATCCATCTACTGTACCTTGTCGACTGTGTGCAAATTGTGGGCGTTATGGTCATTGGAGCAAAACTTGTCGTCCCTCAAAACCAAGCCTCACCCCCTACTCAAAACATGATCCAAACATATCAACAACCCCAATACCCCATGTTTCCATATGTTCGAGCTTGTTTTAATTGTGGCGACCCTACCCACTTTAGAAGCACGTGCCCTCTATTGGTTAACATCATAAACGCTCAAGCGCAAGCAAACCCAGTTAACCAAGCAAACCCAGCACTACCACCAGCAAGAGGAAGAGCTTACAACATCAACGCCAATCCTGTTGAAAATAATAACGGCCCAAACGAATCACCCAACTAGTTTTCCTCACCAAGAATCAAGACTCAACTCCAATCGTCTAGTTTTAATGTTTTCTTTATGTTATCTCAATCTTTCCGTATCCCAGTTGTAAATTGGGAATTTATGTATCCAAGAATTTTAATGCAAATTGATATTACAGTTTTGTTTTATACTCATTGATTTAACATTCATATCATCATACATCTCGACGTATCTCAATCTCATCATTTAAAGAAGTTGGGTTGTGTCTCACTTTTACATAGACTAACCCCTTCATCATAACAAACGAGAGAGGTACTGTCATCATTCAGTCATGTATCCTTTCAGAATTGAGACTCAAGCTTTGGTTGTTGTGTTTGTTTATGTTTTAGAGTCATATAGAACTGATCATAATTTACTGATAAAGCCAACAAAAATTTGACAAGAATATGGTGGATACGCCGCTGGTACTTCCTATATATAAGTATTCTTGGCAAAGGATCAAAAGCATTACCAGGAGGTTATGAGAAGTTCCGTGTAGGTTTAAATATCGTCATGGTTGAAGTTTTTGTTTTATGATACATACCTTATCATTTCAAACGTATCAATTCCCTCAAAACTCTAATGCATAAAATCATGCCTAGTCAATCAACTCAGTTTATCCATGTTCCGCATTCCTATACTTTAGGCATCAAAAAGCGATTCCTGTAGCAGGGTATTCAACCCTTACTAGGAATGTTACCGCCTCAAATAAGATTTAAACTCTCACCCTCTTCTAATTATGTAATCGTCAAAAATTAAAACATCCTCCCTTCAAGTCAAATGTACCACTACTACTTAAATTTCGGGACGAAATTTCTAAAAGTATGGGATACTGTAACATCCGTCGAAAAATGGGTTTTCAAAATCCGCTTCGTTTATCAGTCAAACATTCAGTTATAAATTTCGTTGCGTATTTATAGTTGATATTAATTTTAAACGATACATAATTAATAAATATATTATAATTTAAAAACCATAATTTAAAATTTCTAATAAAAACTGAATAAAAAAATAAATGCAGACGCCGAGTTTCGAACCCGGGTCACCCGGATGAACAAACACACAACACACCACTCCGCCACACGCGTTTCTTTGTAACAATACTGAATTAAATGATACTTAAAGTAAACCCGAATTCCAACCAGAGAAATCACGCGCACTCAGAGCTCGCAATCACCGGAAAATCCGGCAATCCGCGATTTTGGCCAAATCCGTTTCGACTAAACCGCTCCAATTGATGTCGACATCGGTTATAACCGTTGCCGGCAATCAATTTCCGTCATAACCGACGAAAATCCTAACTCGCGGACCTTGACTCAATTCAACCTGTTTTCACTATAAATACCCACTTGAACACTCTGAAAATCCTTTCGCTCAGAACCACGATCGTTTCCGAAGCTTAATTCATCTCAAAACACGTCGCCGGAGATATTTTACAGTCGCCGGACTTTCACCGGAAAACCGAGACTTACTTCAAATCGGTAAAATTCTCGACTCTTTTGTTTGTAATCCATTATTCGACATGTATTAACTTCAATCCTTCGACCAGAATCTGTCCCGGACTACGCCGCCGGGAAATCCCACACTCACCGGAATTTCACTGAAACATCGAAGTCTCACTGTCGATCGGTATAATCATCTAAAACTCTTGATATCTCTTACTCAGTAACTTAATTTCATAACACAAGAATCTAAACTGTCAAAACCTTCACTCAGCCGAGAGTCACAAATCAGAGCCGACGACTCCTGCCGGAAATCTGAAGTAAACGCGCTGTTTTGGTACATTCTATTCTTTAATCTCGTTAACTATTTCATTCCAACCAACTATAAGTTTTGATAATCGAATTAAACAAAACAGTCGGATCTCACTGATCTGAGTTCTTGTAAATGAAGAAGATGAAGTCGAGAATAGGTATTAGTATAATTAAAACCAGATATTCAAACGGGTTAGACACACAGTCCAGCGGTGGACTGTGTGCGCAAACAATACGCACGTCACGAGTTCGAATCGCACAACGTACCGACTTTCAGAATTAAAACCAACATTTTTAGAACTGAATCAGAACAATGCACAGAATGTTTATAAGAGTAATATAATCCACAAGTTAAACAGATTAGACACACAGCCCAACTGGTTGGGCTGTGCGCATTCGAACCGAAGGACCCGAGTTCGACTCCGGGTCCCTGCAACCGGTTCGGCCATATAAATCCTTTTTAATAAAAAAACCAAATAAGTTTAAAAGTAATTAGTATATAAATATAATTAAAACAGAGAATATTTCGGGTTAGACACGTAGCTCAGTTGGTAGATCAAGCCCTTACCGCTAATTCCGTCAACCCAATCAATCAAGAAGATCAAAATGTTGTCAACCCATAACGGACTTAGTAAACATGTTGTTGAGCACTAAGTCCACTAACCTTTAAAGAACTTTGTAAACATGCAATTGACTGCTAAGTATGTTAATCATATTTAATATCCAAAGACCTAAACACCAAGTTGTTGTCATATAGTATGCACCAACAGATTCTCCCTTGACAATAGCTTCATAGGTTAGCTTCGTCTGCAAACATCTTGCGGAAACATCTTGCGGTCTTTGGATAACTTCAGCTTCAACAACTTTTGTCAACAACATACGACTTCCCCTGAGCTGATGCATCCAATTATCAAATCTTTCGTACTTTGAAGATCAACAGAAAATAATAATATCTGGATCAACAACGCGACTGTAATCTTTTATCATTCTCTGCAATGTAGGAGGAAGATTCAAGCACGGTATTTTGAATTACGCACTTCACTTAGATTCTCCACAACACTTAGATATTTTGAAAGACCCTTCAATCCTTTCCACATTATACATAAACCAATATTTTATCTTAATATGCTAGTGTATATGCAAAAACATTTAGATGAATAGTTCAATATGGGAAACCCCTACTATTTGCACTTAGTGTTTAGACTTTAGAAATGATGAATTTTGTACTTAATGTTTTAAAATGTTACACGTTATGTCCTTTAACACTAACACAATTTTTTTTGTTAAATCAGATACACAAAGTTAATTTAGACTTTCTACCCAAATCCCCAGCTATCTTCCTCGCCATTGCTTTATGAAGAAATTAGGTCACCAAAACGCCCACAAACGTGAAAAAGTCACCGCTCGTCTTCGAATTCATGCCTGTTTTGTCTTCTTTCTCATCTAATTTTCCTCTTTCTTTACAGATCCATTGGGTTTTACCGAATTCGACACTGATAATGGCAAAACAGTGATAGTTCAAATTAGTGGTAGTGTGCTAGTTACTTTGGGTGTGAAAGAGAGTGCATAAAGATGTGGTTTTAACTTCATGATCTTAGTCAGAATTTGGGGGAGAGAGAGAAAGAGAGAGAATATAGAGAGAGTAGAGGTGGTGATGGTGCCAGCAGATGGTGTGGTGTGGTGGAATGAGAGAGAATAGAGGTTTTTTTTTAATTTATAATATATATTTTTTATATAAAATGGTGTGATTTTAGGTTATTTACATTATAGTGAAATGGTGAATTGACAAAAAAAAAGTTCTCTTCTGCAAGTCACATGACTAGATTTAATAGAAAAATAACTGAGTTACGACTAAAAGGCTTATGCAAGTTACATGACTAGATTTAACAGAAAAAATAATTGAGTTACGACTAAAAGGCAAAACGTGTAGCATTTAAAAAAATAAGTACAAAACTCATTAATTTTAAACACAAATGACATGGTATAAAATTTGCTATATAGATAACTAGGTTATAACCCCGTGTGTTACACGGGATGAATAAATATAATTTGATATACTAAATAATAAAATAATATATCTTTAAAAACCTCGTTTATTACATGAGTTGAATAAATGTAATTTCATATATTAAATAATTAAAAGTTATATCTTTAAAATCCCCGTATATTGTATGGATTGAATAAATGTAATTTTATATACCATATAATAAAAAATTATTCCTTTAAAAACCATGTGTATTAAACAGGTTGAAAAAAATGTAATTTTGTATTCCAAATAATAAAAAAAAGTTATATCTTTAAAAATCCCCCGTATATTACACGGTTTCAATAAATCTAATCTTATATATCAAATTATTATTTGAAAGTTATATACCATTTGATTTATATATTATGTAATAAAATCGATATAACTTTTTTAATAATGAAAATAAAAATAAATAATATATCAAAACAAAATTAATATTTAAAAACCTACGTGTATTACACTATTTGAATAAATCTAATTTTATATCAAATTTTTATTTGCAAGTTATATACAATTGGGTTTATAAATTATGTAATAAAATCGATATAACTTTTTTAATAATGAAAAAGATAAATAATATATTAATATAAAGTTATATCTTTAAAAACCACCGTGTATTACACGGTTTTGAATAAATCTAACCTTATATATCAAATCATTATTTGCAAGTTATATACAATTTGATTTATACATTATGTAAATCAAACGTGAGAAAAGTGGTGGACAAAATGGTACCAAAGTGTTATTTTGGACGAAAATGACAAACGTGAGAAAAGTGCCCGGATAATCTTTGTGGTATGTTCAGATTTCACCTTTAGTCCCTACACTTTTAAAATTACAGCTATAGTCTCTAACTTTGGCACTTTCGTTCTCGGATAGTCCCTAGCGTGATGAGGTTAGTTTGTGCAGTTAAGTTGGTGTAAAATGACAAAATTACCCTTCATTAAAATAATAAAATATTAATTAATCATTTACAAAGATAAATAGAGCCCACAAGTATTATTTAAATATAAAAAGTGGACCTTCCCCTTCTTCATCTCTTCACCCCAACTTTAAAAATGTCCCCCAAAACTTAGCACCATCGTCCACCACCGCAGCCACCGTAAATCACCACCTTCTCCTCCGACACAGATCATCACCTTAAGCACCTTCACACCACCTTTAGGTGAAGAGTTCTTTCTCTCTATCTCCTTCTCTATGCACACACCTCCACACCACACACTACCACCACACCCAAATCTAGCCATACTAAACCACAAAGCCATAAGAAAATCAGTCACCAACCAACACAAAATTAAACAAACAGCTTATTACCAGAAAGCTAGTTAAATAATTCATTAAATTCACAGATTTTCAAACCTTACAAAAAATCAATTTAATCTCAGAAAATTATAATGAAACCATTCATAAAATAATAAAGCATACCAATATGTTAACAATAGCTTATATACCACATAACAACACAATCGAGTACCCGTTCCGTAGAAAAAAAAAAGAAGTGGAAAAAAAATCAAATCTATTAAAGGAACTCACCAACACAACAACTGTACACCACAAGCAAAATCACAAAAATTTGTGCGTTATAATGAACACGATCAATCGGTCGTTCGATTCTTGACTAATTTGTTGTTTTTCAGAAGAAATAAACGGCGCAAGTGGAGGTTGATGAAGTGGCGGTGGTTTGGTGGTTCTTAGACAAGGAGATAGAGAGAAAGATAAGAAGGTGTGGGTGGGTTGATGAAGTGGAGGTGGTTAGGTGGCTCTTTTTCCGGCGATGGCATAATTTGGGTGTGGTGGTGATGTTATGGTGGTGTGTGTTGTGGAGGTGTGAAGGTGTGTGCAGAGAGAAGCAGATGAGAGAAGGAGACATTGAAAGTGAAAGATGAGGGGTGGGTGAAAAGTGGGTCTTATTATTTATTAGTTTTTTAATATTAAGTCTATTTAGGTAATTTAACACTCACTTAACTTGATAAACTAACTCTCATCCATGCTAGCGACTATTCGGGGATTATAGCTGTAATTTTAAAAGTGTAAAGACTATAGGTGAAACCTAGACAAACCACAGGGACTATCCGGACACTTAGGGCCGAAAATCGAAAATGACAATTTACTCGATAAATAATAAAACTCCTAATTCACTGTTTATAAGAACATGAAATGACGTAATTGCCCTTTACTAAACCCCACCTCAAAGCATGACTTCCATAGTTCCATCTCCTCCCCCTTCTTCATCCGCCTCTCCCCTTCGACCTCCATCTTCTTCTCCGTTCATCTTCATCTTCACCCCTCCGATCAAACCCTAACTCAGACCAACCACACACCGGCAGAATGCTCTCTCGTGTACTCTCTAAACCCTCAACTATCCGTTTCATAACCCTAATTTCATCCTCTCATTCTCACTACAAACCTCCCAATCCAAAACTCACTCAAAACCCTACATCATCCTCCACTTTATTCTCACTCAACACCCGCTATTTCTCCACCAATCATGGAAACGACAACAACAACCACAAAAACGGTGTCACAACCTTCGATTCCTGGAACATTTCGCCGGAAAACATCGACGAAGAAGGCATCGAGAGGTCTTTTTTCAGTATCGAATCGAAGGAGAAGGATGAAGAACATGATGATCTTGGAGTGACAGAGAGTGAGGGCAGAGTCGAAGGGTTTAATGAGTGGAAAATTGTAGGTGGAGATGACAAAGATGGATATGAGATTTTTGATAGTGGAGATGCAGGGCTTTCAGAATTAGCTGGGATTGATGGAAACCTACACATTTTAGTTGAAAAAGCAGAAACTTTGAAGAAAGAAGAAGATAGAAAGTTGGAGATTGAGGAGAAAGATCTGTTAGAGGTGCTCAAAGGTATATGCTACACATTTTAATTGATTGTTAATATGATTTGAGATTGATGCTACCAATTTTATCATGAGATTGACAATTTAGGCGTCAGGTACTTACTGTACAAACATTAAAATTCATGTAGCACTTGTAAATGGTTTGTTGATTAATTGACACAACAATTTAACACGATGTAGACTTAATTTTAAAAAAAGCACATGAAGTACGCATAGGCATGAAGCGCACTCAGGCAAGAGAAGCATCGCCTTGTGTGAGGCGACATGCGTACTTGAGGCGCACACATGAGGTGCGTCTCTTGGGTGGAGGGCTTGGTTTTAAAACTCGCGCATAATGCGTGATGCGCGGGATGCGCTGATGAGAGCGCTTCGCCACAGCTGATGGGTGGCGTTTACGTGATGTGAGAATATTGCGCCGATTTCGTATAGTGCGCTCTGATTTACGCAACATTGTTTGTTATGTTTTTTTTTCCAGATTTTATGAAATGGGTTGGGTTTTTCTAATAATTAATATTTTAGTATGCTTGATTTGAACCATTATGGTTCCTAAACACTTTTTGTGGTTCTAGAAACATTTTAGTATGCTTGATTTGAACCAAAAAGCACAACTCTTATCTTCTTATTACAACAGTTGTTTTAGTTTAAGTATGTTTTTATAAGTTGTTATGTATATATAATTATTTAGTATATTTTTAACAAGAGCGCATCGCATACGTGATGCGTTTGCATCTCGCATCAGATTTTTGGACCAAATGCATCGGAGCGCATCACGCAATTTAAAACCAAGGTGGCAGATTTTGTCAAGGTTGCACACAAAGGTTATTTACATATTAAATCATATGTAGTGGTTATTTGTATCATAATTTATGTACATGATGTCATGATGATAGAAACCTATTATGTATAAAAAATTATTATATAAATATCTTGCACGTTGTGTCCGTGATATGTGTGCCTTCGCCTTGGCTCTTGGGACCCTATCTCCTTGGTGCATGGTGCACGGTGCACCTCACGCTTTCTAAAACCAAGGGTGCCGATTAAACTTGCTTCACATATGTAAGATGTTGAATAGAGAATGCCAATCTTTTACGGAGTTTCTAGGAAGTAACAAACAAACCGCATTTTGTCCCAACTCTTGATAATGAAAAGTGAATTAATGTATGCTAGTTCTACATAACAAATCTATAGAAACATCTCCCTTCTTGCTGGGAGCTGAAATTTTTTTGCAGTTACTATCACTTTGCAATCATATTTATTAATAATTTACAGTACTTTGAACTCCTAAGAAGTATTACAATTTGCTTAATCTACCATTTTCTTAAGTAACTGGAAATCTAATAAATTCTTGTTAGAAGGGTAATTTAGTTTTTACTTGTATCTCATGTGAAATATTTTATGACGACAGGCGTAGGTCATGCATTTGGGGATTTAATTAGTGCATCCGGTATCACATATGAGATGCTGGACAGTTTGATGGCACTAAAGGACCTAGATGGAGTTCCAGGATTGCCCCCACTGAACATGATTGAAGAGATGCGTTATGAAAAGAACACACACAAGTTAACTAGGGCTGACATTGAGAGACAAAAACAAGAGGAAATAGCCAAATCACGGGTTAGGCAAGTTGATAGTCAGGGTAGGGCGTATGGCACTGGAAAAAGGAAATGTAGTATCGCACGTGTTTGGATTGAACCTGGTGAGGGTAAATTTGTCATTAATGACAAACAGTTTGATGTGTATTTCCCAATGCTTGATCAACGAGCTGCACTTCTCCGCCCTCTATCAGAGACTAAAACATTGGGTCTTCTTGATGTTAATTGTACTGTTAAAGGAGGTGGTATTTCAGGTGAATTCTCTCCCCCCCCCCCAACCAAGTTCCTGCTACCATTTGTGTAAATTATCAGTTTTTCATAATAAATAATATTTGCATGAATCAGGTCAAATTGGTGCAATTCGTCTTGGTATGAGCAGGGCCTTGCAAAACTGGGCACCTGATCAGTTCCGTCCTCCGCTGAAAGAAAGTAAATACCAATCCTATTTTTTTTTTTTTTGCAATTGTTTAATCTTCTTTTGTGGAAGTTTTTTTAGTTATATGTCTGGTTTATATATTTTGATCTGACACATGATTCAATTAAATATTTTAGCCTATAATGAAATGTAAAAAAATAAGGATTAACAAATAAAGAAAACTTGTAGACAGAAGGCAGTGTTACTAAATTGCAGTAAAGTTTAATATTTTCTAACTGAGAAAAAAAGTAAATTAGGCCTGTAAACTTAATATTTTTTGTGGAATAATTAATGTTGCATCTATAAATGAAGCAACAGCCGTTATTTTCATTTTTGCGAAATTTCAAAGTTTTTGATTAATTGATTTGAGTTCAGAGGATTCCTTTATATTGTATTTGGCTTTTTGCTGAAGAGTATTATAAATGAATATTGTATTTGTTAACTCAGATTTCTTAGTTAGTTAGTTGTTTACTTTTTAAATGTGGAAGCAGCTTTTGATTGAAGAGAATGTTCGCACGCTTTCTACTTGCTAGTCAAACTTATTTAATGATATACGAGTGAGGGCTAGTTTTGAAGAAATTAGGAATCATAGATCTTTCATCTATCTGCCTTCCCTGTTTGGGTTGCACACGGGGTAGAAAACTGGACCTGTTTGCCCGGTTCCGTCATCCCTGATTCTGATTGATCGGTTTTCGGATTGGAATGAGACGGAGATTCTTAAAGGCGTTTCTTAATATACCATTTACATTAAAAAAGGTGAAGCCATGCTTTACAGAACAAACCTTGAAACAGCAGTCATCTACCTCAAGACCTTGTTCTTAAGCAACAAGGGCTGCAAATTGCTGCTGGTTTGAGTAGAAAATTAAGTAATGTTAATATCAGAAGATTACCAAAGAAACCGATTTTTTACAGTTTAATGAGCGTCCAATGAACTAGGGCAGTTCTGCTTCTACAAATTTCCGAGCGGGTGGGTTCTGTATCTCAAATTAAACGCATTTTATTAGGTTTAAAATTAATTAATCCGGCCGGCCTGGTTTCGAACGGACCAAACCGGAAACTGAAAATTCTATCTATGCAGACCGATGACCACCGGAATAAGTAAAGGTGTTGGCAATATTGTTGTTGTTTGTTATTGTCGTCTTTATTGTTATTAAAGAGTTTTATCATTTGAGTGATGTAATTTGTGTGTGTTTGGCAGCTGGTTTCTTGACAAGAGACTCAAGAATTGTGGAGAGGAAGAAACCTGGTAAGGCGAAAGCAAGAAAGAGCTACCAATGGGTCAAGCGTTAACCAACCACATACTTTGTTTCACGTCGACACTTCTTATTTCATACCATCATCTTTTTGGACTTGGAAAAGCTTTGTTTGTTTTTTTGAGGTAATTCTGGCGTTAGAACAAAACTGATATAGTAGTTGCTGGATTTTTGTAGTCTTTTGAAGTTACATTGCAATTCGCATTCAAACACAATTAATAATCTGTTGTGGAGTATTTTAGACTTTTAGTGGCAAATGTTTTATATAGCTTTTTTGGTTATAAGTTTGCTCATTATGGTGTAGAAATGTGCGAGTTTTATTCATTCTCGAAGTATGATTTATAGTCGTTAGTATATTTTGCTTATTCAGGTGATCTAAGTCTGCTCTAACACCTCATATGGGCCAAAATGCTTGCGAGTGCCGGTTGGTTGCCTGTATGACCACCTGAGCTCTAAGTGAAATTTATCTGAAGCCCGGAAATGAACATATGGTCGGCTTTAACCCAAACGTCATATCATGTCAGACATATGAATTTGAACATGACATGTACAATTTTTTTGGCTTATCAGCACTATAAAATTACAACAAATGTGTATAAAACATGTATGGTTAAATTTTTGATAAGGTAAATTACAAGGTTTGCCCTTTAACTTTACACCAACTTGCATCATGTGTCCTTTATCTTTGAAAATTACACTGAGTGTCCTTTATTTGAAACTTTTGCACATCATATGTCCTTTATACTAACCTCCATTCATTTTCATAATTAAAACTAATCATGTGCCCTCACCTGAGGGGTAAAACTATTATTTTGTCATTTTTATTTAATTTATGTGTATTGTCCTTAAAAAAGCATACCAACTTGCATCGTGTGTCCTTTATCTTTGAAAATTACACTGAGTGTCCTTTATTTGAAACTTTTGCACATCATATGTCCTTTATACTAACCTCCATTCATTTTCATAATTAAAACTAATCATGTGCCCACACATGAGGGGCAAAACTATTATTTTGTCATTTTTATTTAATTTATGTGTATTGTTCTTAAAAAAGCATCTCCTGTTAATATATATAGGGAGAGGATAATGAGAAAACTAAAA
This sequence comes from Scalesia atractyloides, assembly GCA_947069175.1. Lineage (NCBI taxonomy): Eukaryota > Viridiplantae > Streptophyta > Magnoliopsida > Asterales > Asteraceae > Scalesia > Scalesia atractyloides. The sequence goes on from CAMTDV010000025.1 coordinate 35,844,924, forward strand.
AAAAGGCTAAAAAAACACACCAAATTTGTTTTATATTTTATAAGTAAAAATCACTATTTTTGATGTATAATTTTTTTAAAAATAGATTAAAAAAATTAGCACCGCACATATGCATTATATGTATATGTTGCACATGCAATTTAGGCATTTTTTTTGGAGAGGGGTGGGGGGGGGGTTGTAACACCTCAAATCGCGTAAAGCAACACGCTGCGGAAACACTTGGGGAGTCACGTTACAAATTGTTTCGCAACACATGGTATTTAAAGTTTTGTTTTATTGATTTATCAAATTTACATTTGTCTTAGAATAACGAAAATAAAATACAATCAAATTGTCTTCTAAATTTTAATGTCACTAAGGCCCGCGTCCATCCTATGTGTAGTAAGCAGCGACAATCATCATGCAAATAAACCTGAAACATATGTGAAAATAGGTACGTCAGCATAAAAATGCCTGTGAGTAACATATGTTTTATAATTTAGATTCATGGCTTAGGATGTTTAAGAAAAAAAATATATTTTTAAAAATATCCATGAATCTTCGCAAAAGTTTAGTATCTATAATACTTTTCTTTTTGATAAAAAGAGTTTGTGGTAATACGAAATATACTTTGGTTTTGAATAAAAGGATTGGTAGTATATCAAAATATATACTTTGGTAAACAATAAGAGAATTGATAGTATATTAAACTATACTTTGGTAAATAATATCACATTGATAGCATATCAAACTATGCTTTGGAAGTATATCGGAATATACTTAATTTTGATTCGGTAGTATATCAAAATATACTTTGGTTTAGGGAATCAATAAAGATAAGTTATTATGGCTTAATTAGAAAACCTTTGTAAAACATACATTGTGGTTGTTTGGCAATACATTCAAACCTGAGTATATCAAACTATACTTATCACACCCCAACCGATGGCGGAATCATAGGGGCGCGACAGTATGCGGTTCAGATTTTCGAGAGAATCCACAAAGACTATTTTTAAATGACAATATTTAAGCGTCAATTTCCCATACAATCAACATACAATCATTACACATCACGAATTCCATTAATCTCAAACAATTTTCAAAGTCGATTCAATTTATTACAAGTTTCTAAGCAAAATCCTAAGTCTATTTGCAGCGAGTAGAAACATTAACCTGCAACATACTTTAAAATAATTGTCAATACAAAAATGTATTGGCGAGCATACAGGTTTTGATATAATAGCATAATAGATAAAATGGATGTCGCGAATTTCCACATACATAAACATGATACACATAACATACAAACTCACAAGACAAATTTCACATTAAGCTCTCGACAAGGCTGCGATGCGCGATGTGGACTTCTAACTAGACCCCGTCGGGTGTTAGCCAAACTATAGTACCATACTAGTAGGGTGGAGTCAACGAAAATATGTGGTACAGCCTCATACGTATAAATATGTAAAGCAGATATCCGCGTGTGATAAATTAGTTTAGCGTGTTTCGTGTGTTTTGATATAAACGTATGTTACACCCAAAAAGTGCATTAAAGCGAAAATGGGTCAAGTATACTCACAGTGAGTGCGTAAACAGCAGACTCGAGCGAGATGGAGTGAGGAGAGTGTCGGTCAGCCTGCGCGTAGAATCAGAAGTGCATCACTCTTCCGGAGTGTTGAACAGTCGAATGATGATCGTGCGGGAATGTCCATTTCGCACGAAAATGGAATTTTCGTGCGGAAAATTTTCGTGCGGAAATTTTCGTGCGAAAATGCCTGTTTTTGTGTCCAAAGTCGAGTGTTTTCGCGTCTGTCTTGGGAAATCGAGTGTTCATCCTTCCAACCTTAGGTTACTGATCAACCTAGCATCAAAGAGGTCTTTTGAGCGAGTGAATCTCTTGTATGAACTCGGACTGGACCGTGTGAACCAAGTATGGTTCAAGCGAGCCAGTCTAGATCGCACAAGTGACTGTTCTTGCGTCTTGGTGCGTTCGGGACTAAAACTTCGTCTGAAACAGATGTATTTTCAAGTCTATTTCGTGACGGTTTCGACAGCGCCTCGTTCCACTACTTAGTGAACGAAACATTAGTCGGTCTGATCCATTTTCATGTGAAAATCGATTTTATAAAACAGTTTTGTTAGGATAAACACTTGGTGAGTTTGAAACAACAAGGTTTCGGGTCTGAGAAGCCAAGGCTAACTCAAACATGCTGGTTAAGTGCTAAATCCTTAAGAAAATCAGAAAGTTTTATGAAAAAGATGAAGGTTTTCGTAAAACAGAGAAGTTTAGATGAAATCGGAGATAATCTCATGCAAAAAAAGCATTGTGATTCGTGTGAAAAACGTAGTTTTCTTACTTGGAACAGAGAGAATCGGGCTGGAGAGCGTTGGGAGGAATGGCAGCAAGTGAGCACGAAATGACAAGTGTTGGTATTTATAGGAGGAGAGGAAAGGAGGTGATCTGATGAAATTTTCGTGGAAAAATGGTCATTTCGCACCAAATATGCGATTTTCGCATGAAATATGTCTTTTTCGCATGAAAACTGCCATTCGGAGCAAAAAAATACAACATTTTCGCACGAAAAATGCAATTTTCGTACGATTTTTTTTTGGATTCTAATGATTAAAACACACACTTTTTACAAAAGGAATTATGCTAGAAAAATTCCTAAAAATTATTAAAAATACTTTTGTAATGCTTTCGTTCGTATTGGTTACTTGTATTAAGCGTTGCGTATAAAATGCGATAAAGCGAATTAAGCGAGAGCGAGAGCGAGTATTAAGCGTTTAATAGGCGTCTCAGTTCCCAAGTCCTGAGAGAGTCGCATTGTCAAAGCGAGCAGATAGACTTGGAAACATCACGCAAAGTTTATAGTATTTAGTGAGTGCGTTATAAGCGTTGTGAGGTGCGATATAGTGCGAAAATAAGCAATGTAACGTAGTAAGCGATATAGTTTACATTATGATCCGAATCTCTGGTGCTAGGCGTAACGAGGGTAACGAGCTGCGAAAAAGCGTGTTGTTACAGTCTCTCTACTTTAGGAAATTTCGTCCCGAAATTTATTCGAAAGGAAGACTTGAGAATTGACACGATAGATAGCGATAAGGCGTTAGGGTAAGCTGAGGATGAATGAGCGATCGACCGAGGATTGACGGGTGAAAGCGTCTCGGAGGTGTGGGGAAAATCGATGAGTAAAAGCGACTTAATTGACTCGTGGTTGATAACTCACGAGTTGGCAATCCAAAAATGTTTTTAAGTTTTCGAAAATTTTTGTTAAACTATTACAAAAGCTTTTGAAGGAAACTCGATTTATGAAAAATTTCTCACTAGCGGCGTTAGGTTGAGTCGATTTACACTCACGTAGTAAGAAGGATTTTTTTACTTGTCCAAAGGTTTTAATAAAAATCACAACATTTAGAAAAATTTCCATTTGTTTTCAAAACGTAAGGTAAAAAATAAAATTTAACAGTATCAAAAGTTCAGTTAGTGTTGAACCCCACATGGCATCCTTCTACGAAAGTTTGTTAATATGGATAAAACACTTATATATAGGAAGTACCAGTGGCGTATCCACCATGTTTTAGCCATATCACCTCCGTCTCGTGGGCGATGTCAGGTGTGTTGACGCGATATGGATAGATTTCGGTATCCTTGGTCCAGGTGGTGAAGGGTTGGACCAAGAAATTATGAGGCTTGAATAACGTCGAACCTCACATGCATCCTTTCATGGAAGTTTGTTAATATGGCTAAAACACTTATATATAGGAAGTACCAGCGGCGTATCCACCATGTTTTAGCCATACCGCCTCCGTCCCGTGGAGTGATGTCATGTGTGCCGACATGACATGGATAGATTGACGATTGGAATAGCGAAGCGGTAAAAACGAGAGATGCAACAAGCGTTGAAGCATCATGAGGTGAAGACGATACGCGAAGAGATAGCGTTCGAGCGTCGAGATGAGAAGGCGATAAGCAAAACGATTGCGTTGAAACGTCGAAAAGCGATAGGCAAAGCGATAGCGATAAGCGTCGAGAGAGGGAAAAGCGATAAGCGATAAGCTATGCGAGGTAGATCCCTGCGAAGGTGGGATTGCGTTGCTGTAGGTTCGCGGAGTATCTAGCGTTTGCGCGATCGAGAAAGCGATGAGATGTTACGCCTTTGCAAAGGAGTTTGCGTGTGAAAATAATCATCATAATATTAAAGGTCTAATAACGTTCAACTACATATGGCACGTCTCCACGGAAGTTTGTTCTCATGGCAAAGCACTTATATGTAGGAAGTACCAGTGGCGTATCTACCATGCTTTAACCACACCACCTCCGTCCCGTGGATAGGTGTCGCGCTTTGTCGACATGGTTAAAACGCTTATGTATAGGAAGTACCATCGGCGTATCCACCACATTTTAACCACGCTTTTAACGTTAGGATACCATTATAACTCATTATGATCCCCGTGCAGACCCCAAGATAATCCCGTGTGCACCCGTGATTAGTTTGGTGTTTGCATGTTTATCATAACTTGTTTTAAAGGCGCGTAGTGGGGGTAGAAAAATGTATTATATCGTGATATACTATATAACATTAGTAACAATAATTAGTGTGTGCGCTTAGACTAAGTGCGAGGACTCGAGATAGAAGGACGTCGTCGTATATTGAAGCGACGTTGAATAATAGATAATTATAAAGCATAAGTAATAGCATCGAAATTCGTACCATTAAGGACGTCGTCCTGTGCCTGGTCGATGTTGATGTCAACGTCTTCTTCTGCTGGGGCTGCGGCTACTGGTGCCTCTGGTGCGGGAAGTGCTAGCCTCTCAGGCTGTCGCGGTCCTGTGCGGCAGTTCCTGGTGAAGTGGCCATAACGCTCGTAGTTGATGCAGTAGCGGCAACTAGTTTCAGCCCGGTGGTGATAAGTACACATCCGACACTGGGGAAAAGGTCCAGTGTAGGCACGCCTTGGTAGAGGTGCAACTGTCTGAAGAGGTTCAAGGTTGATCGACTCAGTTGCGGTGTAGTTGAAACTCGAGCTCTTTCTCTTGCGGCTAGGCTCGGCGGCAGCTTGCGGCGATGCGTCGTCGTCGGGCAGTTCAACAGTCGCTTGGTTCAGCTTCCTGGTGGAATCCTTGGAGAAGAATCCCGCCAAGACTCGTTTGTCATTGATTTCCACGGCCAACTGATAGGTTTCTTTGATTGGTAGCCTGTCTTGCAGCTTCGACAAAATCGCCCACGCACTCTGGCAAAGCACGTATGTACTTTTTGATTGCCTTTTCAGGAGTGTCGACCTGACCAGGGCAAATAATGATGAGCTGTTTGAACCTTGCTGTGAGGCCGGCGTTGTCACCTTTGACTTGCTTGATTTTCCAGAATTCGTTCTCAAGCTTTTGGACTTCGTGGGGATGGCAATACTCTCTCTTCATAATCTCCTTCAGTTCCTCCCATGATAGTGCGTAAGCTGCGTCGTTCCCACGTTTGATGCGCTCGGCTGTCCACCAGTCGAGGGCTCGAGATTGAAATACTCCGGTAGCACAGGTGGTTTGAAAATGCTCAGGGCACCTACTCTGACGAAGGGTAACTCGGTGGCATCAAACCACTGGAGCATTTGAGATACACTTCCTTCACCTGTGAAGACCATCGGGTCACAGGCCTTGAATTGCTTGTAGGAGAAAGTAGACTTTGGTGTGCTTGACTTGGAGTCTTCAGAAGTTTGAGAGTTGCTGAGAGCTTGAACTCGGGTGATGATTCGAGGAATGACCTTGGCCACGAGAAAAGCAATCCTCTTATCAGAGTTTCTGCGGGCTAGACGTCGAGAGTTGGAAGCGTTCAAGGACATCTGAACAAAGAGATTTGAATGAGATTCGATCATAATGATTTTGAAATTGCGATGCGATTTAGCGCGTTAAAAACTTGTTATAGTAGTACGTATTTCTAAGATTCACATAGGAGCCACATAGGAAAACACATATTTCCTAAATTCTCAAGTATTCACATAAGCACGTGTAAGCACATACTACATATGGTTGTGTGTGTGTGATATATATATATATATATATAGAGATACATATATATATTGGCGGTTATACGCGAGGACGCAGTTAAGAGGGTTGTTAGGATTTAGTTATGTTGCAAGAATTAGCTCTTGTTTTTTATTGCGATGGCTGTGCGAGTTATGCATACGTTTATGGAGCGAAAAGCGATAAATCGAGAAATTGATAAAGCATAAAATCTTCAATTCAAAAACATATAAGCATAATAAAAATTCGATGATGCGTAAAATCGGTGATTGCAGGCTTAAATGGAGCGTCCTGGGTTTTAAGACATCGACTACCCAAAGTGATTCGATTATTACGTTGAGTTTGGACACACGTTTTGGCCTAATAGGTGAATGCTCTCACCGCCTCGCGGCTAACGGCATTACCCTTCCGGTTACTACGCGTCCCAAATCTACGAAATAGTCGAGACTTTGGTGAGATTGGAAATCGTTGAGTGGGACGAGTCGTCAAGATTCAGGTTTCACCCCTGACTTAATAACTTCGAAATCCCTGATTGTGGTTTCCCTCCCGGACCCATCAGGAGGTTTCCACCGGATAAAATGGGAAATTTCCGTTTAGATGTGGATATCACTCCTAACTTAACGGAGAATTTCGTGCTAATCGGAATATGCTGAGTGAGTGATTCATCGAGAGTTCGTGGTTTTCACACCTAATCTCGCCAAATCGACTCGTTGGTGTTGTACGAGTATCTTTGTAGCTTCGTGTGTTGTGTTCAAGTCTTAGGAAAGACTTTGTATAGTATTTAAAGTCCAAAGGTAATGTTTTAATCAGATAAGCAATGAGTAAGCACATAGTTTCCTACTACATACTAGGCAATCTACCAATTCCCTATAGTTATGGCTCTGATACCAATCTGTCACACCCCAAGCGATGACGGAATCATCGGAGCGCGGCACTATGCGGTTCAGATTGTTCGAGAGAATCCACAACGATTATTTTTGAATGACAATATTTAAGCGTCAATTTCCCATACAATCAGCATACAATCATTACATAATCATCACGAATTTCATTAATCTCAAACAATTTTCAAAGTCGATTACAATTTATAACAAGTTTCTAAGCAAAATCCTAAGTCCATTTGCAGCTAGTAGAAACATTAACCTGCAACATACTTTAAAATAATTGTCAATACAAAAATGTATTGGCGAGCATACATGTGATAAAACGGTGTCGCGAATTTCCACATACATAAACATGATACACATAACATACAAACTCACAAGACAAATTTCACATGTTAAGCTCTCGACAAGGCTGCGATGCGCGATGTGGACTTCTAACTAGACCCCGTCGGGTGTTAGCCAAACTATAGTACCATACTAGCTAGGGTGGAGTCAACGAAAATATATCCTAGTTTACATGTTCCTAGCATCACGTATAAATATGTAAAGCAGATATTCGCGTGTAATAAATTAGTTTAGCGTGTTTCGTGTGTTTTGATATAAACGTATGTTACACCCAAAAAGTGCATTAAAGCGAAAATGGGTCAAGTATACTCACAGTGAGTGCGTAAAAAGCAGACACGAGAGAGATGGAGTGAGGAGAGTGTCGGGTCAGCCTGCGCGTAGAATCAGAAGTGCACCAGTCTTCCAGAGTGTTGAACAGTCGGAACGATGATCGTGCGGGAACAGTCCATTTCGCACGAAAATGGAATTTTCGTGCGAAAATGCATGTTTTTGTGTCCAATCTGGAGTGTTTTCGCGTCTGACTTCGGGAAATCGAGTGTTCATCCCTCCAACCTTAGGTTACTGATCAACCTAGCATCAAAATGGTCTTTTGAGCGAGTGAGTCTCTTGTATGAATTTGGACTGGACCGTGTGAACTAAGTATGGTTCAAGTGAGCCAGTCTAGATCGCACAAGTGACTGTTCTTGCGTCTTGGTGCGTTCGGGACTAAGACTTCGTCTGAAACAGATGTATTTTCGATTCTATTTCATGACGGTTTCGACAGCGCTCGTTCCACTACTTAGTGAACGAAACATTAGTCGGTCTGATCCATTTTGTGTAAAAATCGATTTTGTGGTAGTCTCCACTTACAGTTATAGAGAGAAAAGAAGGAAATGAGCAAAGGAAAAGGTTGAAGTTCAAGGCTATTTATACTAATCTTGGAGCTCCCAAATCATGACAAGTGTTGATCCAGGTGTTATGGAAGTGATTAGTGTCCACCCATGTGTCCATTACAGGTTAAAGGTGGCAAAAATCACGACTTGGTGGCCAAGGAATGCAACAAGAAGATGCCAGGTTGCATTTAGGAAGCTTCTGACCTGGGGACCCCTTACGGACCGTATGGGGTTTTGCCTTACGGTCCGTAAGGCCCTTGCAGGGGCAAAAGTTTCAAAAATGGAGAAATGGCCCCTGAACTTGTTTTTGACGCATTTTGGCACTTTTAACACCCGTTAACTCATTTTAAAGCTTTGTAAGGATGATAAAGCATAGGGAACTTGAAATGTGTCCAAAAATGTCCCGGGTGTCGGTTCGTTCGGTTGTACGGTTGCGGTTTTCGGTTAATTACGACGGAAATCGTAACGAACGTGCAAATGACCGTAAATGCGCACCGAATGATATTTTTGCATTCCAATCACTAATATACAAGATTTTAATGATTACAAAATTTTTGGATGTGCGTACATGTTTCGGATAACGATATACACGAAATGGCATAGTTTTGCAGAATTTGCAAATAGCCCCTGAGCTTGAATAAACTTGTTTTTGCCATACCGAAGCCCTCAAAACTTATTTCTAAGTTATGTAAAGGGTATTTAGGGTATGTTTAGCTTATGTCATTGTTCTGAAGTGTATGTCGCGTTAAACTGATTACGTTTGCGTAACAGCTTGCGATTTCACTTCTAGAAGCGATTCGAAAGATCAAAATTGTACGATGGTTGAAAAGGCACAGATGTTATAATCTTCCCTACTTTAGGAAATTTCGTCCCGAAATTTAAATTAGAGGAAACTTGTGAAAACAAATGTGAGTGTATCGCTTTCAAAAGATCCTACATTCCTTGAGCAAAACTCTGGGCCACGTTTGGATTTTCAGCGTACATTTTTAATTGTACTCTTCTATTGTTTGTAGGAATGAGTTCAGATTCGAAACTCTAAACTTCAGTCCAATAAGTAGGTGTATGACACCTTTGATTGTACCGAGCCTCCGAAGGGGGCTATGTAAATGTCAAAGTGACATTCTTGTTTGTAGAAGAACTAAAAAGAGTGTGAACTTGAAAGGGAGTCGGATTTCCGAAAAATGAAAGGGAGAACGTTTATAGAGGTTTCCCATGAAGACTAGTATAGTAAACTTGTGTGTGCTCGAAATTGGAGTCAGGGAGTGAAAGATTAAAACAACATTGGTCAAGGTCTAGAACTTCTGGTAACTTAAATAACGTCACGCTTGCAATGTAATAAGGAACACTTATATATAGGAAGTACCAGCGGCGTACCACCATGCCCTTATCACATTGTTCCCATTTCGTTATTCTTATTACTATAGGTTCTTACACATGAAAAAACTTGCTGTGGTTTCTATGCACTGAATTATACTATTATGTATGCATCCATAATTACACAATTCCTTGCATAGTCCACACAGTTCATTTTGTGATGTGCAGGGGAAAAAATAAACAAATAAACATATGATGACTCGTCTTAGACCACAAAAGTTCCTTTTTAATTAGATCAATGGATAAACTTTTTAAGTAGACACTAAGAGTCTTTTAACTAGATCATCATATGATCTCTTTAATTAGAATAGTACTTTGGAATCCAAGGGTCTAACTATTTGCATAGAAAAGCCCTTAAGGATGGAAGATAGAACTTTGGATATCCTTCTAAGAATCTAACATATGAAAATATGGAAGGTTCTATAAGGATTTGGATATTAATTGTTTTGAATCAAATAACCGTTAACTTTTACATACGTATTAAAGCACACAAAGAATCCAATCAAGGACTCCGGATTGCACTTTAATCATCCACAAGGATCTAACTATGAATATAGGAAGATCCTATAAGGATTTGGGATTTGTATAACGAAAATGTTTTGAAAATCATGTGCTAGATGTACTACGAAATCAAAGTTTGTGCAATGTCATGAAAATACGAAAGTAGTCATAGGCACATCGACATATCGCATAAGACCAATTAAGGACTTATGAAAAGTACCCTTAGGTATCCAAGCAAGGATTTAAAGTGGTACTTCAAGTATTTATTAAGAGTTATGACTTGTACCTTGTACTTTGTTTATTAGAAGAAACGAGCACATAGGATTTTTGTGGAGATCGCGAGCGATCACAAAATAGAAGAGACTACGAGAGTAGTTTGATTTGCAAGGAACCATATCCTTGGTGTCGGTATTGTAGAGGTATGTCACATATACATGTAATCATACTGGTTTTGTAAATAAAATTGAAATAACAATATTATTTATAAACCAACCAAAATGTTTCAAGATTTTTGAAGTGAAAATGTAAAAGTTTAGACATTCACAACTGCATCATCCTTAGTACGAGTCTCGATAGCATTTATGTTAAATGCTCATCCATGGGCTAAATTTGTATTAACAAGCTTCGGGCAATTGTTTCAATAGTGAGTAAGATCACCATAGTTGTAAGCATGATCCAGGTGGATATGGTGCTTGAGCAGCAGCAGGGTTTGCATTTGCTTGATTTTGGGTGTTGGTAGCAAAATGACATGCATTGACCAGATGTCCCAATCGTCCACAATGGGTACATTTGTGACATGGTGTTTGATTTGGATGATGACGATTGCATTTGTTGCATAGAGCTCCGGTGTCAGCATAAGTTTTCCTAGCACGAGGTTGTGCTGGTTGGTTTGGAGCAACTTGATCGTTCTGAGCAACTAATGTGAAGTTTTGTGAAGCCTTACGCTTCTTTGACTTCATAGAGGATTCAGTCTGGTTTTCCTTTGGTTTTTTTGGGTAGTCTTGTCCAATGGTTTCTTGTCGCCTTTACGGAAAAGTTTACCCTTCTTGATTTGAGATTCAGTCAGGGTAGCGGCTAGCTCAATGGCCTGTCTAACTGTAGCGGGATTGCTACCAATGACGATGTCCTGAATTGGGTCAGGGAGGCCATCAATGTACTTTTCAATTGCCTTATCCAAAGGCGTAACCATGGTAGGACATAACAGACTTAGTTCCTCATAACCAGTGTAGGCTCGATGTTCACCACTATCTTGTTTCAGATCGTGGAATTCATTCTCAAGTGCCCTATGTTCATGACGTGGGTAGTTCTCTTTCATCATAAGAGCTCTAAGCTCTTCCCATGTCTGAGCCAATGCTACGTCAGCACCTCTATTCCTTATAATCACGTTCCACCACGTGAGTGCTCTCTTTTGGAAAACACTCGAAGCAAACTCTACTTTCCCGCTTGTTCGAACACTGAACATGGCGGAAAGTGCTTTCGATACTCTCAAACCATTGTAGGAGCCCAGTAGCTCCCTCAGACCCAGTGAGGTTGAGTGGTTTGGCCGAGTTGAATTGTTTAAAGTTACACAGAGTAGGTGCATTGTTGTTGTTATTGTTTTGATAAGCTTGATTGAGTTGGGTCACAAGGTTTGGGAGTACAACAGCCATTTGCTGAGCAATTAAAGTTGCTATTTCGGCGTCTTGAGTAGCGTTGCGACGAGGAGGCATTCTAAAAGAGAAAAGGAATCATGAGAGAAATCGAGTGAGATTGATATTGGATAGTCAAAATGAATTAAAAAATATCGACGAAGTATAAGGATTGTGATCATTTGTTCGTTACTTAAAACAAACAACGAACACGGTGACAAATCAAAGTAAATGGGTCTTTATAATGTATCGCGAAGACATGCTTTAACCTATAAGTGAATACTCACCCTAAGAGTTCCCAGGTACGAGTGACTGGTCCGATAATGCGGATTTGTACGAACACTCTAGCCTTAGACAGAAAACTCAGGGTACAGGCATTCACCCTTCCAGATTGCATGTTTTCACATTATTAAAGCCCAAACTTTGACGAGATTTTGAAAACTTGAAGGCATAAAGCCCAAAACAAATCATCAAGGATAGATGATTTCTTGTGTAATTTTTTTAGAAAAAAAATTGACTTTCGAAAGATGTATTATGTTATGCTTTTGGTAATCACCTAAGGATAGGTGACGGTAGTGAATTAGAAATCTAAACGCAAGTAAACTCGCGTTGGGGTCCTAGGAAGGTTATAGACTACGTCAATGCATTACTAATAACCTAATTCCCTATAACTAGGGCTCTGATACCAATCTGTAACACCCCAAATCGCATAAAGCAACACGAGACGGAAACACTTGGGGAGTCACGTTACAAATTGTTTCGCAACACATGGTATTTAGAGTTTTGTTTTATTGATTTATCAAATTTACATTATCTTGGAATAACGAAAATAAAATACAATCAAATTGTCATCTAAATTTTAATGTCACTAAGGCCCGCGTCCATCCTATGTGTAGTAAGCAGTGACAATCATCATGCAAATAAACCTGAAACATATGTGAAAATGGGTACGTCAACATACAAATGCCTGTGAGTAACATAAGTTTTGTAATTTAGATTCATGGCTTAGGATGTTTAAGAAAAGAACATATATTTTCAAAAATAGCATGAATCTTCGCAAAAGTTTAGTATCTATAATACTTTTCTTTTTGATAAAAAGAGTTTGTGGTATATACGAAATATACTTTGGTTTTGAATAAAAGGATTGGTAGTATATCAAAATATATACTTTGGTAAACAATAAGAGAATTGATAGTATATTAAACTATACTTTGTTAAATAATTTCACATTGATAGCATATCAAACTATGCTTTGGAAGTTATCAGAATATACTTAATTGTGATTCGGTAGTATATCAAAATATACTTTGGTTTAGGGAATCAATAAAAGATAAGTTATTATGGCTTAATTAGAAACCTTTGTAAAACATACATTGTGGTCGTTTGGCAATACATTCAAACATGAGTATATCAAACTATACTTTGGTGACTATAGATTACCATGAAGGCAAAATCTATTTTGTTTAAACTTGGTTTCTGACATTCCATACAACAGGAATGGGGTGTCAAATCCTATAGCGCTATATCGTACTACCAATCGGCTTGATCATTGTTAATGAATGTATAAAAGAAATACACACCAACAATAGTCTCACAAACTTTGAAAATCATTGTTTTAGCCATAGGTAATGGTTTCAAATCGTTATGGATATAGTACTATGTATACGAAATCGTATAGCTTTGAAAAACGTGAAAATAGTGAATAGGCACATATGAATCACCCCAAAACATTTGGAAAACATAAAAGAGGGGACTATATACTCACTTGGGTAGCAAATATCCTTAAATCAAAGATTAAACAAGCTCAAATGTCCGAGAAGTCAAACGTGTCCTACAATCGGATAACTAGTGTAAATATCGGGACATAAATCGGCGGATCGGATAGAATGAGATCTTGTAAACCAAATGAGTGTTGGTATTCATATGAAATGGTTTAACAAAGTCTACATTCTGATTTGAAAAGGATTCCTAAGTGCTTCTAACCCGTTATGACCCGTTAAGGTAGTTTATGCTACTTTAACAGATCATTTACGTAAATACGTGTTCGGAAGGTTAGATATGTGTTGTGATAAGTCTAATATGCCAAAACATGTTTGATTAAGTTGTAACATCATTTTATATGTCAAAACATTGGTCGCATATGCTTATAGTTGATTTATTCGCAAAAAAAGGCGTTTTGGTCATTTGTAAAGGCATAACTAGCGACTTAACGAAACACTAATCAAACGTCGTGACCATAAGGTATAACCTCAGAGGGTTATTCCCTATACAACTATGGTCACAAATATGTGTTTGGTCGGATCCTAAGGTCGACAAACGGGTCGGATTCGAAATCAAAGCGGTGGTCAAGACTGCTCGACTTACGACCCTAAACAAGCACTAAACTAAAAGTGACGGGTTAGACATGTCTAACTAAGTTTATAAAACTGTTTTGGTATCAAAACAAAGGGTTTTGATACCTGAAAATAGTTCGTCGTATAATGCGCATTTTGCGCATTATTGACCGAAACTTTGACTCGTCACTTCGACTAGGAAACATTGTAATCAGTAGGCATGATCGCTATGGATCATAACCATCGTGATTACGATCACGTTGCAAAGTTCAATTGAACTTTGCTTTGACCACTTAATGGTCAAAGCTGAAAGTCAAACCCTGTTTGACTTTTAGCTTGAAATAGCTAAAATAACTAAACAAGACTAGGAAGAGCACTTACTTGTGTTTGAAGAACACTCAAGAGCTCAAGAAAACTCAGATGGAAGACCTCCAACAATGTGGTAGTCTCCACTTACAGTTATAGAGAGAAAAGAAGGAAATGAGCAAAGGAAAAGGTTGAAATTCAAGGCTATTCTATACTAGTCTTGGAGCTCCCAAATCATGACAAGTGTTGATCCAGGTGTTATGGAAGTGATTAGTGTCCTCCCATGTGTCCATTGCAGGTTAAATGTGGCAAAAATCACGACTTGGTGGCCAAGGAATGCAACAAGAAGCTGTCAGGTTGCATTTAGGAAGCTTCTAACCTGGGGACCCCTTACGGACCGTATGGAGTTTTGCCTTACGGTCTGTAAGGCCCTTGCAGAGGCAGAAGTTTCAAAAATGATAAAAATGGCCCCTGAACTTGTTTTTGACGCATTTTGGCACTTTTAACACCCGTTAACCTCATTTTAAAGATATCTATGGATGATAAAGCATAGGGAACTTGAAATGTGTCTAAAAATGTCTCGAGTGTCGGTTCGTTCGGTTGTACGGTTGCGGTTTTAGGTTAATTACGACGGAAATAGTAACGAACGCGCAAATGACCGTAAATGTGCAACGAATGATATTTTTGCATTCCAATCACTAATATATAAGATTTTAATGATTATAAAAATTTTTGGATGTGCGTACATGTTCCGGATAACGATATACACGAAATGGCATAGTTTTGCAGAATTTGCAAAATAGCCCCTGAGCTTGAATAAACTTGTTTTTGCCATACCGAAGCCCTCAAAACTTATTTCTAAGTTATGTAAAGGGTATTTAGGGTATGTTTAGCTTATGTCATTGTTCCGAAGTGTATGTCGCGTTAAACTGATTACGTCTGCGTAACAACTTGCGATTTCACTTCTAGAAGCGATTCGAAAGATCAACATTGTACGATGGTTGAAAAGGCACAGATGTTACAGGGTTTAGGTTTTTTTTCGTAGTCATGCACATGTGTAGTATTTTTTTAATTTTATTATATAAAAATAGCAAAATTTAATAAAAAAATTGTAAAAAATAGGTATGTTTGTTAAGCTATTTTTGGTAGTTTTTTAGTTTTCTCATTTAAACTATTTTTTTCATGATCTATCCCCTCAGTGGGTCTATTTCAGAATTCTAAATAATTGCAGAACTTTCAAAACTCCTAATAAATAATCATTATTTATATATATATATATACACACATGATATTTTTATTAATTATTATATGTATTTTTATGATTAGATACATGTTAAAAGTAATCTACGTATGTGTAATAAACAAATTATATATACGCGTTATAAGTAATAACATATATATGTAAAAAAATTAGTTTACATATGTGGAATTATAAAATCTCATATAGAAAATGATAAAATAACAGTTTTGCCCCTCATGTGAGGGCACATGATTAGTTTTAATCATGAAAATGGATAGAGGTTAGTATAAAGGACATGCGGTGTGCAAAAGTTTCAAATAAAGGACGTTCAGTGAAATATCTAAAGATAAAGGACACACGATGCAAGTTCGTGTAAAGTTAAAGGACAAACCTTGTAATTTACTCTTTTTGATAATATTATCCATCATCTCTCCAAATTGAAATTACATCAAAATAGAAGGTAAACGGACAATAAGTTGCGCTGCTTGAAGGTTATATCTCATTTTAACCTTCTAAAATTTAGAGAAAAAAGCCAAACCAATTATTTATCCGTTTCGACTATTTTTCAAGGAGCTTTCAGAGATGTTGAATTGAGCCATGAGGTATTCAAATGCCAAGTGAACAGTGAGAGTTGTCGTTCATGGAGATGTTAATCAATTATCATCATTTCTTTCACTAATTAATCTGTTTATGAAATTGATTCGACAGTCAAGCACCACGATTCTATGTAAAATTAGCCAAACATAGATAATTCTGAGCATCATATCCTCTATATTTAAACAACATGAATTAGGGGTAGGGGCGCTCATTACTCACCACTTACAACATCCAATCATCATACGTCACGTTATCGAGCCAATTTCATCACTAGTGATGAATTTTAGTGGGGTGCCCATCACTCACCACACAAACATCTACTAATGAAAAACAACCAAACATTTGCAGCACACAAACATCTTCACGCATGAAGCCACAACGTGTTTTGGCCACCACGCGTTATACAAACCACCGACGGTGGTGTATCACGCAATAAAACGCGTTGCCAAAAGCGTATCACGGGACGCCCCATCTAGCCTTAGAAGAAGCAGCAAATAAAGGTTAGATATCATTAATAAAATTTCACTTTTCTTGATTTAACAATAGCTCGATTACTTGTATCGTAATCGACTATTGTTGATTGAAATAACATTAACATAGAACATCCGTTTATCCAAACCACAGTCATAAATATTTTATTCATTTTTCTATCCTTGGGAAATACAATAATCTTTCAAGTCACTAATTTTGACATATAATCTATAATCTATAAATAATCTATAATCTATCTATATTAAATTATAATAAAACAAAACAATCTTATGCTATATGGCTTTCTCTTAATTCATTACTTGTCATGTGTCATTATTATACTCTTTATTGGTTTACTTTAGAAGAGAAAACACAAAACTTTTGTTTTCTTTTTTCACAAATTTTAAAGTAATTAGACTTTTCTTTTTTGCAGATCATTTCCTTTTGAATGTGATTGCAAATCACAAATCTTAATAAATACACTTAATATATAAAATGATCTTCTAAAATATAATCTATAATGTAACTAATATAATCAGACTTGTGAAAATTATAATATATATTTATGCAATCAGTATAGTTTAAATTGCCATTTTGTTTAAATAAATTAATATAATAATTATTATCTTTTATGTATTGTTATTATTTATTTTTTAAAGAAATCTTTAATGATAACTAAACATCATTTCCATATTTAAAATGTTTACATATCTTATAAATAAACAACAATTTGATATTTAGCAAAAAATTATTAATAAAAGTCAAACAAAATCACTATCAATGGTTCGATTGTACTTAAAAGAATCGGTTTTTGCACATGACAATTGTATGTAACACTATCAAGAATAAAAAGAAGACACAAAGTCAAGTTAGTAATATTAGACAAAGATGAAAAATGTTACAAATAAGACGGCAAATGTGGTGTATAAAGAAATATTTGAGATTTATAGACTGCTTTTATGTTTGTTACTTACCAGTGAGGTTGGTGACCCATTGACAAAGAGAAAAGCCTTTATGTGTAATTAGATTTGAAGGTCTTACATTCAAGACTTCAAGTCCTACATACAAAAGAAATAATAAAGAACAAAAAGAACTTTTATATTGTAATCTAACATTTTCCCATATTTAATGCATAATTTCGTTTATATTATAAAATGAATTATAATATATGTTATATAAAGTAAATTATATTATATAAAACGAGTTGTGATTTTTTTGTATTTATTTATTAATGAGAAGTAACTTCGTGTTAAAGAGTACGGGGTGTTAAAATATGTTAATTTATCTGAACTATAGATTTATAAGAAGTATTTTCTTAATACAGCTCGTGTAACACACGAGACTTAAACTAGCAATTCCATATAAAAAATGATAAGAAATACATTTGAAAATCATTTATTTATTAATGAGAAGTAACTTCGTGTTAAAGAGTACGGGGTGTTAAAATATGTTAATTTATCTGAACTATAGATTTATAAGAAGTATTTTCTTAATACAGCTCGTGTAACACACGAGACTTAAACTAGCAATTCCATATAAAAAATGATAAGAAATACATTTGAAAATCCTAATGAGTATTTTTTAACAAACTGACGGATATACCGGATGCTGAAGGTATACGCAATGTCTGATGGATATTGAGTGGATATGGAACATGGTTTTGCAATCAAGCATTGCCACCCCTATTTGTAGAGGTGTACAAAAAAACCGTATCCGGAACTGGACCCGCTAAAAAAACCCGAAACCGGTTTTTTAATACCCGGGTATTTTATACCCAAAACCGGAACTAACCCTACCTGTAGGGTATAGATAGGGTATGCATTTTGATCTCAATACCTGGAATCGGAACCGATCATACCCGATTAATACCCGAAATAGGACAAGAACCAGAACCGGAACCCATTATATGCGGCTATACCCGATACATGATGCTTATATATTTCTTTTAAATTTATGTTAGTGCATTTATTTTAATTTTCTTACATTATACGGTTTATATTTAATAATAATAAAAAAAATTACGAGAAAACAGGGCAATAAAAACGTAATAGAGTATGAAAAAAAATCCAATTACATAGAACTAAAAAACTTGGAAATGGGGTATAAAAAACCCGAAATAGGGTATATTTAGTACCAGATTTTGTAAGAACCGGCACTGAACCCTACCCGGAACCGGGCACATAAGGTATTGTTTTTTGGTCAAATAGCTGAACCAGAACCGAACTGGTTATAGCAATAACCGGTACCGAATCCGGTTATTAAAAATACCCAGTTTGTGCACCTCTACCTATTTGTAATCTAGAGGTGTAAACGAGACGAGCCCGCGTGAACTCGAGTTGACCTACTTTATTATCTATTAGGTTTAGGTGTAAACGAGACGAGCCGTGTGAACTCGAGTTGACTACTTTATTATCTATTAGGTTTAGCACCGATGTGATACACATGCTTAGGAAGGGAACATACCGTGAATGATGAATAACTAACAAACACATCAAATTATTTTAAATTTGCAAAGAGTAATACAAATTAAACCGATCATTTAACATAATACAAAGTGATTAGGTTTTGCACCCGTATGAAACACGGGTTAAATGAAGTAACATATTATAAACACAAAAGGTAAGAAAAAATAAAATTTATCTATAACGTAATAAAGGTTTAAACTTAAAAAAACAACAACCATATAATCCAAGTCTTGATAATTCAAAAATTATTAAGTAAAATAAAACAAAGATGATATTAATCAAAATCCGTAACAAAATGCAACGATCCAATTCACCCTCTTATAATAGCCGAAGTGAGTTGTAATAGACCTTTAGATTCAAAAAATATAAACTCCAATTCATCCACATATAACAACGGCAAATCTTCAACAACTTTTTAAACCTTTAAGATTGTATCGATTACCCTTAAAGATATACATGCTATTGATGACCATCTTTGTCCTTCACTATTAATTGAAACATTTTATCCAAACCATTTTTAGCAACCCATTTGTTTGGTATAATCTACGGTAAAGAAAAAAAAATTAACATCAAGAAATTATAGTAAATGGGTATGAAATATAAAAAAATTCAAGGAGAGAACAAGCTTACAAAATTGTTTTTTAGTGACACGCTAAGGAAAACAATGGTATCTTCTTGGATGATATTATTATGGACAACATCATTAGCATTAATATCATCAGAAGGATCATCATTAGAAAAGAAAAAAACCTGAATGATGTCAAGGGCAACTTGTTGCATAACCTGATCAACTAAAACTTGTGGAGGACGAACCAGAACCTCATAAGAATTAAAAATTGTCATCTCAAAATTTAAAGTAGGAAGCATATCAAATACAATGAAATGCTCATTAATTATGGACATGGACATCTAGTGTTTGATACGACGCCAACCACTAGTGATGTAAAATTCTTTACCAATTTTCTCAAAACAAGCATACGACTTATGATAAGGAACCGAGGTTACCATGACTGGGTTAGTAGGTATGATGTTCTTCATTTTCTCATGTACAAAAAACCTATTAATATGCTGCAAGTATATAGATTAAAAATAATGTATTAAATATATACTTTATAAAAAAAGGTATAGAATATCATAATAGATATTAAAATTAAAAAACTAACAGTTGGTAAGTTAAATATATATAAAAATTGTTTTGTTAGATATTTCTTTCGTTGTGCAATAAACGAAATCACCACGAGCAAAAGCTAAATCTTGATAAAAGTAGATGAGGTTAAAAGTTGAGTTCCCTTGATACTCAAACAAAACCAAAGACTCGTTTGGTAATATTAAAGATCGGACCATAGCTGACCATCCTTGTTTGAAAAAGTAGCGTGATCCTATATTTTTAATATTTAGATTAAACTCTCTACGATCCAGGGTTCGTATTATTACTTGACCTTCATGGTATTTGAATCCGCGGTCCAATTATGATAACTTCTTGGCAAAATCTAAATATATCCAAATCATTAGAATAGGTGATTATTCGAAATTATAAATTTAAAATTATGAATAGAAATTTTATAAATACCAGTGATTCCATTTTGTTGTTAGATATCCAACGAATGAAACCATACACCATTTTCAACTTCAATGAAAACCTACTTCGACAAAATTATAAAATATTTATTCAATATATAAAGAAAAATGTTATGGTTTTTCTTAACTTAATAACATTGCCCTAAATATCATATAAACTGTTTTATTACTAATCAAAGATTCTACTAATTTTAGAAATATTTAAGTTAGAAACAAAATTTAAATTTAGACTATGTGTTTCAATTTCATAGGTTTTAGTATAATTTTATGTCACAAATCAGAATATAATGTATACAATTTGCATAAGGCTAGATATGATTTAAACGTTAAAAAATACATTTATACAACATATATTTCGTCAATATCAATTTACGAACATATTGCTAACTTAAATCAGTATTCGATTTATACCAACATGATATATTAGACATGTTCAATTGATGATAAAAATAGTATAATTTAGAAACATCACATAACACAATGTAATGAACGAGAGCATGAAATTTAATATACGTATTATCTGTTTTACATTAATCAAACTGATGAACAAGATAAGAATTATGATCATAACATTGTATATTTTACATTATTAGGGTAGTAACATTTGAACATCCAAAAGATATGTACATTCCGAACAACTGTTACATCAAATTTTTATGAAACCATTTTTATGTATAAAAAAACCAAGTTCATAATATTTAGTGTCGATAGATTTTGCTAGATCTAAACATGAACATGTTTAGATCTCACTTTTAAACGTAACTTTGCAAGATCAATCTAACTACATCAAACTACTACCAAAACTAACATCAAAAATCATCATATAACACATAATATGTTAGATTTTTATTTGTTTTTGTTATGGTTTAAGTAGTTTTTAGGTGAGCTTCAAGATGAACACTTGTATTTTTATAAAACTAGAATGAAAATACAAAAGTTTGAAGCTTAGCTCAAAGGCTATGGATGATCAACTTGAAGATATGATGAAGAAAAAGTGAATATTATGAACTCCTAGTCTTGTGATTTGCTTCAAATAACTTCCAACCACTTGCAAAAGTCTTTGATCTTCAATCCTTAGCCATGAAAGTAATAAAAATGGCACATTTTGGAAATCAAAGGATGGGTTTTTGGGGGTGTTTGGCCGAAATTATGAAGGAGAAAGGATGAGGATATGTTGTTTGTTGTTTGAAATTTGGAAGTGAAGTGTTATGGTTTTTGTTATAATCTTGCACCTACACAATCGTTACACTAAGCATGCTTATCATGCTTACAACACATCACATATGAGGTTAGTGGAAGGGCCCACATAACCGAATTGGGGGGGGGGGGGGGGTGTAGTTTGGTTTGTTGTTAATTGTTAGTTGGTAATTTAGTTATGGTCTAATGGTAATTAGGTGTTTATATAATTATCTTAATTGTAATTAATTAAGATGTTAATTAGTGTTTATGATGTTTAAAATATGTTAACTAATTTACTAAACTAGTTAATTTGTTGTTTTGGTGATAAGTTTGACACTAGTTTCGCTATCGGATCGTTACCGATTAATTTGTGAAACTTGTACGGAAATGTTTACATATCTATTTTCGAGGTATTTTCGATGTCCAAAACTTATATTAATTAGTTCTCTAGACTGGTCTAAGTTACGTTTCGGATAATGGAATCGGCACTTGGTTTGCTACCGACTCATTTTTCCGACAATTTATATAAATAGTTGGAAGGATCTATATTTACATATGTTTGTGGTAAATTAATACCCTTATGATACTTGACGATCAACACTATGTTTTGTTGGTCTTATAATGTCAAACAGTATTTTTACAAGTGCCGGTTTGTGTACATTGTGGCGTTTTAGTTGGAACGGACAATTAAGTGTTTATGTAATTTTTTCCGGAAAGTGAAATTTATAAGTTATTTATAACAAATATATTTATGAATATGTTGGTGAGGATATGTTTCTATATTTTGTTTTCCCATTTCGGGTTGTACCGTGAGTAGCCTGTCATGAATAGTCTTCGCATTTCTACCGTCAGTCTAGGATATAGTTTTGTATTGTTTCGAATTGCGGCGAATTTGTTATGATACTACCCTGTGATATTGTATATTCCTAGACTAATGAGACTAAATAAAAAAAATAGTCCAAAAGCGAGAAGTATATTAACTTAAATATTGATAAAGTTGTACGAAATTAACAAATATTTTGCCATTTATCACACAAATCCATGACGAAGAAGAGATTGTTGTAACACTTGCATAGGATTCAAGAATGCTTAAACTGTGTTGAGTTAAGAGATTATCAGAAAGGCCAACAACCAAATTGATGTGTTAATAATGACTAAATCTCTAAATAAAACTTTATAAGAGGTTGGATACTTGGATACACGAAAGACTGTTCGATTTGGTGACTTTCAACCACTTTTAGTACCCTACCAAATTAACATGTTCCTTTGAACTATAAAATATTTGATTGGTTTGAGATTGAACAACCTAAATTGACCCATTCACAAGTAAACGACCCCAAACTGCCACACCTAATTTCATATAACATGCACCCGACTAGCAAGCAATCAACCAATAAATAAAAACGATCCCCGTTCAAGCTCGGATTAGATAAGATTATTTAGGAATATATAAATAGTTCAAAGATTCAATAATGGGCAATGGTAGCAAACTCTTTGTATAATTTTAGGAATATATAAATAAAAACGATCCCCGTTCAAGCTCGGATTAGATAAGATTATTTAGGAATATATAAATAGTTCAAAAATTCAATAATGGGCAATGGTAGCAAACTCTTTGTATAATTTTAGGAATATATAAATAAAACGATCCCCGTTCAAGCTCGGATTAGATAAGATTATTTAGGAATATATAAATAGTTCAAAGATTCATAATGGGCAATGGTAGCAAACTCTTTGTATAATTTTAGGAATATATAAATAAAAACGATCCCCGTTCAAGCTCGGATTAGATAAGATTATTTAGGAATATATAAATAGTTCAAAGATTCATAATGGGCAATGGTAGCAAACTCTTTGTATAATTTTAGGAATATATAAATAAAAACGATCCCCGTTCAAGCTCGGATTAGATAAGATTATTTAGGAATATATAAATAGTTCAAAGATTCAATAATGGGCAATGGTAGCAAACTCTTTGTATAATTTTATATTTGTCGGTTAAATTTAAAATTTTATTTCAATTGCCAGCATTTCCACTTTTTACAATTTGTATTGTCAATTTCATATCATAATTCTTTTCCAAATTTAAAATCAAATGATACTTTTGATTAATATAATTCATTTTACAAATTTACAATTAAATAATGAGCGTTTTTTTTCTTTTGCAGTTGGTGTTGAACTGTTTATTTGACCCTTAATTACTCACATTACCAAAAGCATTATCTTTTCATCCGAACATTAAAAATGATGATTGCGACTTAGAGTCACAATAATCAAATAATCAGATTCAATCCAACGTCTAAACACCAACCCGTTTGTAAAAGATTGTAAGTGTTTATTCTATTGGGTGACTTTCAGCCCATTTGATTTGTTCCACTATCCTTTCTTGTTTGACGACCAATTTGAGATGAAAAACAGTTACACAACCCAAATCTATCCACTATTAAGTAATCGGTTGTAATTGTCACCTCTAAAAGTGTAACAAATGAACAATAGTACCTTACGAACTGGCTTTGTTGCAATAGCCATCAACGCCATTATCGGAACATTTAGAAAATTATGCTTAAGACACCACGATAGTCTATATCTAGACGAAAATTATGTCCCAATTGGCTTGCTGATGAACACAAATTATTAAAAAGTTATTAAATGTTTATACGTATGTATGCTTTTAGAATATAAAAAAGAAGAACATATCTCAAAGAGTCAAAGGCTCTTAAGCATAATGTTGGGATTTAGTGGTGTCAATTTCAATTTGTTTTTTAAAACGTGTTTGATATACTTTATTAACTAAATATATAATTAATAAAAACGCAACGGATTACATATAAATAATCAACACCAAAAATGAACCGAACAGGATCATGGTTACAAACATGCAAATACGATAAGCAATATTTATTAATCTACTGTTGAGATCCATTATACCTCCTGGTTAATACGTGTGAGACACCGAGGTACAATGAACGAGTGCTAGAACACGAACACAGATGGCACGAGCAACAGCTCGCGGCAGTGCGGCAACCTTGACTTGGCTATTGGACGTCACAAAAGGAACTAGGTGGATGGCACCTTTTAGAGGTGACGGCGGGGTTTTGTATTGTGATTGTCTCACAAAACAAAAAGGTAATTCCTTTTGATGTCCTACGGCAGAAGATCTCTTCAAAAGAAGATGATTGTAAAATATATATAGTAATATATATTTAGGTTAATTATAATAACCCTATCAATCATCTCTAATTATCTCTTTGGCCCTAAAGCCCAATATAATAAGTTCAAGCCCAAACATGATACGAAAGGCCGGATAATATAGTTTAACTTAAAAGATAATTAAACGATAAAATTATTTATAACCAGTATAAATAATTATATGTTTGGTCTCCTTAATTGTTTTAATTGTCCGTGATCACCCATTAATCGAGCTAAGTGGATTTTATATTCATTGCCTAAGGTGTAACTCTTACGGGTCATAGCTCGGTCAGCGCGTTGACTTATCGAATCCGTTCATATAAATCCAACACATAAGTCATAGTTTCAAGAGGTGCAATGGTCAATGAGGCGCATCCAACTCGCCTCAATCAAGTTGCAATAAACAACCAAACCTATAGCTTTGTCTTTTTAAAGATAATCTCACAACAAAGGAAGAAAGGATTTTAGTGAAGTTGAGGGCATTTTAGGTAGGGGGTTCAAAAAATCCGGAACAGAAACCATATCTGAAATATTTGGATATCTAAAAACCAGATAATCTGAATTTCAGGATTCGGGTATGAATTTCAAAAATTTCAGATAATCCGATTTCTCGGAAACTATTTTTTATGAATATATATATAGTATATGAGCATTATATTTAGTTTGAAATATAGTAAAATAGTAAATAATCGGATTCGGATGTGGATTTATGAATATTTTACTTTTCCATATTGGAAATTTGGACAATCGAATATAGGTTTAGTTTTAATCTATGCACGAAACGGATTTTTTTATTTTTTCAATAAATTCGGATATTCGTTTGGATATCCAAATCCGTGTCCGAAATTTCGGATACGGATTCGGATATTAATATTCACTATCCGAAATTTTCGAATATCCGCTTTTCGGGTATCCGAACACTGGAAAATCCAATTTTGAACGACCCTAACTTTAGGTAGGGGTTTAAACAATGTAGAAACTGTATGTTTGTGGACATTTAACATTTAAACCTCTACTTAAATAAAAACACAATCATCTAGATGAATTTGACAAATTCCGATGATGTTTAAAATGTTAAACATTGCACCATTATGTTCATGAATTAAACTCACCAAGAATTGTAGCATTTTAACAAATATAAACTACTCATATTTGCTAGAGAATATAGATTTGAAGTGCTTTCTTCAATTCTTTTGTCAAAAACAAATTTGCCAACTTTGGGATCACCTATGAATTAGTCTCGGAATTAGAAGCAAATCCATGTCGAAGACAAGATTGTTGTAACACTTGCATTATTCCAACTACCCTGCCAAAATCAATCCATGAATTAAGGTGTAAAATGAAATATATACCAGGTTTCAAGAATGACTAAACTATGTTGAGTGAAGATATTATCAGAAAGGCCAACAACCAAATTGATGTGTTAATAATGACTAAATCTCTATAATAAAACTTTATAGGAGGTTGGATACTTGGATACACGAAAGACTCTTGGCTTTGGTGACTTTCAACCACTTTTAGTACCCTACCCAATTAACATGTTCCGTTGCACTATAAAATATTTGATTGGTTTGAGATTTAACAACCTAAACCAAACCATCCACAAGTAAACGACCCAAACTGCCACCTCCAATTTCATATAACATGCACCCGACTAGCAAACAATCAGCCAACAAATAAAAATCATCCCATGCGAGCTCGAGTTACATAAGATTATTTTAGGAACATATAAATAGTTCAAAGATTTAATAATGTGCAATGGTAGCAAACTCTTTCTAAAGAAACACCAGATCAGATTGGATCGGAATCAAACTAGATCTGAGGTTGTGGTTTCTGCATAAAGTGGTTAATCTCTTATTTGTTCGCCATTTAGAAGATAACTCGCCTGAAACACTGCAAAAAAGAACACCGTTAGACTCGCCACAGGGAGAATAAGGGTTCTCTCTGTGACCACCCTCCGGCGTGAGAATAAGTACAGTGAATTGGAAGAAATTGAGTGAAATAAGAGCAAAGAGTTGTGAAGTGAATGAGACAATTGTACCTCAGTCTTCTTTTAAACCAGATGATTTGAGCGAAAAATGTATTTTTGGAGATTAATGAAATTTTTTCTGCTTATGGTTTGTTGCCGTTACTTACACAGATCGCCACATGGACACCGTTAGACTCGCCACAGGGAGAATAAGGGTTCTCTCTGTGACCACCCTCCGGCGTGAGAATAATACAGTGAATTGGAAGAAATTGAGTGAAATAAGAGCAAAGAGTATGTGAAAGTGAATGAGAAACTTGTACCTCAAGTCTTCCTTTTATAGCCAGATGTTTTAGGCGCCAAAATGTATTTTTGGAGAATTAATGAAATCTTTTTCTGCCGTTAAGTGGTTCTGTTGCCGTTACTTCACACAGATCGCACATGGATCAACAATTGGGGATCTGCCACTTGGAAAGTGACTTTATCAAGATCTCATGCCATCATCATGAATTTAACTGCATACCCTAGATGCTGCTGTCACACCCCAACCGATGGCAGAAACATCGGGGCACGGCACTAGGCGAACCAGATTGATCTCACGAGAAAACATTATTTAAACGATAATATTCAAAAGCTAATATCCCATACGATTAACATAAAATCCTCAAATAACATTACAAAATATCCATATCTCATAAAACAAATTCAGGTTCGATCTTCCCTAGATTTCTATTACATGATTATCTAAGCAAAGCCTAAATCTAAGCATCCAAAGCTAATACCTCAACCTGCCACATATGTTAAAACAAAACGTCAATACAATTAAGTAAAGGTGAGCATACGAGTTTTGCGTACAATATAGATATAAAAGCGTTTAGCATACACCGCATGACATACGTAATAGTTGTGAATTATTTAACTACTAGATTCAAGTAAACCAACAAACCGCGATTGATCGAGGCATGCAAACAAGTGTTCACATCCTAAAAGAGAAAAATAAATGAGAAATGAAAAGCGAGCCTTAACAACCTCGGGCCTCCGGGTGGCGGGTCAACCTCTAGTATTTGTTAAGGGTGGCGTACGAGCAATCAAGTAATACATACAATTCAGCAGATTTCACATAAAGTCATGTATAAGCGGGATGTCGAATAAGCATTTGAGTTGTGTGATGTGTTTTGATATACGAACATATGTGACACTCAAAAGTGCATTTAAGCGTAAAAGGGTTCAAGTATACTCACTGTTGGTGCGTTTCGGGAGAGATGAGGGGTCTGAGAAGAGTTGAGGAGAGCGCCGGATCAGCCTGTAAGCGAACAGAAGTGCAGTAGTCTTCCGAATTGCTGAAACGGTTACGGTTTGAGAGAACAGCAGACAAGTTCGGGCGAACTTGTCTTATCTGGTGCATGGTGATACAAGTTCGGGCGAACTTGTCTGATTTCTTTGGAAATCAGTACAAGTTTGGGCGAACTTGTGTAAACCTGATAAAAATTGATCAAGTTTGGGCGAACTTGGTCACCATTCTGGTGACAAGTTCGGGCGAACTTGATGTTTTCCGAGCGAACTTGACTGTTTTTGCATCCAAATCGTGCGTTTTCGCATCGTTTGCTGAGGAAATCAAGTGTCCATCCTCCGACCTTAGGCTATTTAGCAAAACCAAGGCTGAAGAGGTCTTTTGGAGCGAGTTTTAGCCATTTTACAGAAACTCGGACTAATCCGGGCGAACTTGAAGGTTCGAACGGTTTGGTCCAGTTTGTGGAAAGTGACGTTTTCGTACTTGTGCTTCCGGATATGAGATCTAGGTTGACAACGCCTCGTTCCACTTCAAACTGAACGAAACATACGTCGTTTAGTCTGAATATTGTGTAAAAATCAAGGTTTTAAAGGTTTTACTCATATCTAAGCATAAATCTGAGTGAAAAGTAGTAGTTTTGCATAAAAAGATGAAGATTTTCGTAAACAGAAGAGATTTGATAAAAAAGAAGGCAGAGCCTTGTGCAAAATCGTTGTAAAACGTTGTTGAACGTTGTTGTAGTTGAAAATGGGTTGAATCTTACTTAGAAAACAAAGGGTTTCGGTTTTGGGGAGCTCCGGGCGAACTTGCAGCAAGTTCAAATGAGAGGAGGAACTGAGTATTTATAGGTGAATGTGAGAATGTGAGCTGAAACATCAAGTTCGGGAGAACTTGTATCAATTCGGGCGAACTTGTTACAAGTTCGAGTGAATTTGTGTGTTTCATGCTTTTTGGGACAAGTCCTGGTGGACTTGTTGGCTGATTGAGAAATATTATGGCTTAGACAAGTTCGAGAGAACTTGTGATATACAAGTTCGGCCGAACTTGACCTAGGGGCCAAGTTTTTTCGATTATTTCGCGTTATGAGTTCGTTTGGCGATTCGGTTCGCATTAGATAGTTATATCAAGCGTTTTAGCGAAGCGTTTTAGCGAAGCGTTAAGCGTTGCGTTACCATTTAAATGAGAGAGAGCGAGTTACATGAGTGTGTGAGCGATTTAGCGATATTAAACCATAACATACATAAATATAACACACATAAAACATAATTCTACATAATTAACTGCGTTTTGCGATGCGATGATATAAGCGATGTGATGGCACAAGTGTTTATTAAACAATAACACACCCGGCTCGTATAGTAGGATAATTAGTTGTGATCGCGTTGAATTAGCGATTAAATGCGAAAAAACATAATTTCATTAATATAAACTTTTCATAATCCAAATCTCGGAATACAAGTGAACAAGATACACGAAAAGAAAATAAATAATTAAAATGAAAAATTGGAGTTGTTACAGTCTCCCCTTCTTTAGGAAATTTCGTCCTGAAATTTAAGTAGTGGCCGTAACAAAGAGGTGCGGATATTTAGCCTTCATGTCACTTTCCAATTCCCAAGTGAACTCGGCACCGCGTTTGCCTTCCCATCGGACCTTCACGATAGGTATGCAAGAGCGCCGTAATTTCTTGGTTTCTCGGTCCATGATTTTAACAGGGTTTTCAACAAAATGGAGGGTCTCGTTTATTTGCAAGTCCTCTAGGGGGACGTGGAGATTTTCTTCAGCTAGGCATTTCTTGAGGTTCGACACGTGGAAAGTCGGGTGAACGTTGTTATGTTCTGCCGGTAGTTCGAGTCGGTAGGCTACTTTGCCGATCCTTTCCAGAATCTTAAAGGGTCCTACGTATCGTGGCGCTAGCTTTCCTTTCTTTCCGAAGCGGATCACTCCTTTCCAAGGTGCAACCTTTAAGAGAACGTGATCTCCCACTTTGAACTGTAGGGGCTTACGGTGTTTATCGGCAAAACTCTTTTGACGACCCGGAGCTTTCAAGAGATTGTCTCTGATCTGGAGGAATTTGTCTGTCGTTTCTTGAATCAGCTCGGGACCAGTGATTTGTGCTTCGCCAATCTCATATCATGCAATAGGCGATCGGCACTTTCTTCCATACAGTGCCTCAAAAGGAGCCATTTGAATGCTGGTGTGATAACTATTATTGTACGAGAATTCAATTCAAGGTAAATGCGTATCCCAAATCTATGATGCACGCACGAAGCATGTCTTTGAGGGTGCGGATCGTGCGCTCGGTCTGACCGTCGGTTTGAGGGTGGAAAGCGGTACTGAGATTAAGAGTAGTACCGAGGGCGGATTGAAAAGTCTCCCAGAGATGTGAGGTAAAGCGACCATCGCGGTCAGAGATGATGTCATGAGGCGTCCCGTGTTGACAATGTACTTCATCGGTATAGATTCGGGCTAATCGTCGACCTTAAATTCTTCTCATATAGCAATAAAATGCGCACATTTGGTAAGACGATCAACGATAACCCAAATGCTATCGTGACCAGAGGAAGTGCGAGGAAGTTTTGTAATAAAGTCCATAGCTATGCTCTCCCACTTCCACATCGGATTTCGGGTTGTTCGAGCAAGCCAGAGGGCCTTTGATGTTCGGCTTTAACCTTCGAACAGGTTAAGCACTTTGTAACGTACACGGCGATATCTTTTTTCATGCCCGGCCACTAGTACTTAGGACGAAGGTCCTGGTACATTTTGTCGGCTCCGGGATGAATGGAGTATCGAGATTTATGAGCTTCGGTCATTAGCAATCCACGGAGATTATCACGGCTGGGAATCCAGATGCGATCAAGATAGTAATAAATACCAATGGGTTTAACGACGAGTTGAGTTTTGGCACCACATTTCATTTCTTCTTCCAAAGTATTTTCGTTAAAACAAGCGAATTGAGCGGATCGAATCATGATTTCGAGATCATTCAAAGCTTGAGAGTCACGAACACTATACACATAGCTTTGTCGACTTAGAGCATCGGCGACGACGTTTGCCTTGCCGGGATGGTAGCGTATCTCGCAGTCGTAATCGTTGAGAAGTTCAACCCATCGGCTTTGGCGCATATTCAGTTCCTTTTGATTGAATATATGTTGTAAGCTCTTATGGTCGGTGAAGACCGTACACTTAGTACCGTAAAGGTAGTGTCGCCATATCTTTAATGCAAAAAAACCGCACCGAGTTCGAGATCGTGGGTTATGTAATTTTTCGCGTGGATCTTGAGTTGTCGAGACGCATACGCGATAACCTTGTCTCGTTGATGAGAACACAACCAAGACTAAGATTAGAGGCGTCACTATAAACGACAAAATCGTCGTTTCCATCGGAAGAGCGAGTACAGGAGCACTGCATAGCATATGCTTGAGAGGTTGAAAGGCTTCCTCTTGTTTGGAATCCCAAACAAAAGGCTTGTCTTTATGAGTTAAGCGGTAAGCAGAACGACGATTTTCGAAAAGTCGGCGATGAATCGACAGTAGTAACCCGCCAATCCAAGAAATGAACGGATTTCAGAAGCATTCTTCGGTGTTGTAACATCCGTCGAAAAACGGGTTTTCCAAACCCGCTTCGTTTATTAATCGAATATCCAGTCATAATTTTTCAGTTCACATTTAATTGCTCAAATTAATTTTAAACGATACATAATTAATAAATATTTTAGAATTTAAAAACTATAATTAATAAACAATAAAAACGAGCGAAGAAAAAAATAAAGGAAGCTGCCGGGTTTCGAACCGGGTCAGCCAGTTCATCAAACAAACAACACATCGCTCCGCACATGAATCTTTTGTGTATATACTGAAACAATTAATACTTAAAATAAAACTCGAAATCAAATCCTGAGATCAGCGCGCCCAATCCGCAGTCGCCGGAAATACCGACGATTTCGCAAATCACGACCGTTTTTCTTTGACTGAACGCGTGAAATAACTTCGACATCGGTTATAACCGATGTCTAATCCCCCAATACCAGTCGTAACCGCCGGAGAAACCTTACCACGAATCAAGACCAAATTCAGACTAAATTCATCCCGATTCTTCCTTATAAATACCCACCCAAACCTCTGTAATCTTTTCGCTAAAAATCGCACAATTTCTCGAAGCTTTAGCACTCGCCGGAGATATTCTGCATTCGCCGGACTTTGCCGGAAAACCGAGACTTGCACCAAATCGGTAAATTTCTCGACTCTTTCGTTTTCAATCCATTATTAGACAAGTAATAACACAAATCGTTCAACCAGAATCCGACTCAGACAACGTTGCCTGGAATTTCCGCACTCGTCGGAAAATCACTGGAAATTCCGAAGTCTCGCTGTGAATCGGTACAATCATCTAAACCCCCTGATATCCCTTGTTTAGTAACCTAATTTCACAACTCGTTGATCTAAATATTAATTGATTCACTCAGACGGAAGTCACAAATCAGAGCCGGACGACTCTTGCCGAAATTCTGAAGAAAAATTCTGATCGGTACATTCGATTCCGTAACCCTCTCTATCATTTTAATTCAATCAACTATATGATAGATGACCGATTTAAACAAGAACAGACGGTCACCTTTGTTCTGTGTCTTCATAAATGAAGAAGACGAAGTCGAAATGTGTTTAAGTATAATTAAAACTGAATGATTAACCGGGTTAGACACACAGTCCAGCGGTGGACTGTGTGCAAACATAAACGCACGTCACGAGTTCGAATCTTATACCGACTTTCAGAATTAAAACAACCTTTTTAAAACTAAATCAGAGCAAGCCACATCATGTTTATAAGAGTAATATAAACCGAAGTTAAACAGATTAGACACACAGCCCAACTGGTTGGGCTGTGCGAATACGAACCGAAGGACCCGAGTTTGACTCCGGGTCCCTGCAAGCGGTTCGGCCATTTTAAATCATTTTAATATTAACCGAATAAAATTAAACTTAATTAGTATATAAATATAATTAAAACAGAGAATATTTCGGGTTAGACACGTAGCTCAGTTGGTAGAGCTGCGTGCACGCGTACGAGAGGTCTCGGGTTCGAACCTCACTCAGCGCACACTTAACCACAGTCACGTCGTCGGTCAACGTCGGTCAACGGTCAAAAAAGTCAAAATTTTTATTTCTTTTTATTTATTTATTTAATTTAAAAATCAATTTAAAAATACTTAAAAATAATATTTTTTAAAGTTAGAAAATGTCATTAAACTCACAAAAATAAATCTAAAAATCCATTTATATTACCGAACTATTTCGTATTATTTTAGGTTAGTTTTCCTCATCGATCAAATCCCAAAAACTCGTGCGCATCCAACATCATCAAAAGAACGCACCCCAAGGTGAGTGAATCTCTACCAAATTCCCCGTTTTAATCACATTTTGGGGTGTATCATGTGTCATACAATTCTACTATTATATAAATATAAACACTTGTGCATTCATCATATTTGTGACTAATGTGTATCAAATGTGTACTAATTGTTGTGTGAATTATGTTTAGTTTGGATTTATCATTTTCAGTGCAAGCATTTCATTAGGCCCATCAGCTCCCCGTGGGATACGGGTTGAGTACAGGTGCCTCATTCGATCGGCTCCGTTTAATTGAGCCTTGATCTCACATACATCATCATTCATTTCATACGATCGGCTCCGTTTGATTGAGCCTTGATCTCACAGTCATCATCATTCATATTATATACTCATTCTAAGTGGTTTGTGTTTTGTTATATACATACGTTTGCTCACATGTGATTATTGCACAACTTTTCAATATTAAATACAACAAGAACTTAATAACAATGTTTTATCAAGGTTCACTCGCCAACTTTTGTTGACCCAAAATATCCCCCGTTTTACACATGATACAGGTGATCCAGTTGAGGCAAGAAACACATAGGAAGGCTTAGAAGAATAAATCAGTTTAAGCTTTGGATTGTATTACTTAGTTTCATTTTCCTTGTAATTGTATGGATTTGATTTGACTATTTAAGTTGTAATTTGAATTTAATAAATATGAAACATTTTAGTAAACATCATGAGCTTTGGTGATAACCCAATTATGCCCCGACTCTTATTCCGCTGCGGGTCGGGGTGTGACAGGTGTAATCCAACTCTTGACAGCTTCAATCTTTGCAGGGTCGACGTGAATTCCTTGACTATTAACGATGTGGCCGAGAAATTGGACTTCTTCGATCCAGAATTCATATTTTGAGAACTTAGCATAAAGGCGATTGCCTTGGAGAAGTTCGAGGACTAATCGGAGATGGCACGCGTGTTCATCTCTCGATGTCGAATAGATGAGAATGTCATCGATAAACACAATGACGAAACGATCTAAGAAAGCTTTACACACACAGTTCATCAAGTCCATGAAGACCGCGGGTGCATTGGTAATACCAAAAGGCATGACCACGAATTCAAAATGGCCATAACGAGTACGAAAGGCGGTTTTCAGAATATCTTCTTCCAATACGTGTAACTGATGATAACCGGAACGAAGATCAATCTTAGAAAAACAAGTAGCACCTTGAAGCTGATCGAATAAGTCGTCGATTCAAGGAAGAGGGTAGCGGTTCTTTATCGTAAGCTTATTAAGTTCACAATAATCGATGCACATTTCTTTCTTTTTCACAAAAAGAACGGGTGCGCCCCAAGGCGAAGTGCTCGGGTGTATGAAGCCTTTATCAAGAAGCTCTTGATGTTGGCTGGATAGCTCGCGCATTTCAGATGGTGCGAGACGATAGGGAGCTTTTGCAATGGTATTAGCACCGGGAATCAAATCGATACGGAATTCAACATCTCGAGTAGGGGGTAAACCGGGTAAATCATCGGGAAAAACCTTGGGAAATTCACGAACAACGGGTACATCTTTCCAGGTTTTCTTTTCTTTCTCTGGATTCACAATATGAGCGAGGAAAGCAACGCATTGCTTGCGCAAATTCTTGCTCGCTTTAGTACATGACACGAGCATCAACTTCTTTGAGGGAGTTTCACCATAAACATGGAGTTGATCATCGTTAGGGAGAGGAAAACGAATCATTTTATCGAAGCATACAACTTCAGCATGATTTTCACGAAGAAAATCCATGCCTACTATGATATCGAAGCTACCTAACTGCATAGGTATGAGATTGATCGAGAAGAAATGGTTGTTGAGATCGAGAGTACAACCACGTAGGACAGAAGTGACGGTAATGGTCTTTCCGGTGGCGACTTCCACATCGAAAGTCTTTGGGAGTTTAGCGCGTTTACATTTTAAAACCTTTTCGAATTCTAACGATACAAAACAATTATCGGCACCAGTATCAAATAAACATGAAGCATAAATACCATTGACAAGGAACATACCGTTGACAACATTGTTGTCGTTCTGAGCCTGGCGATGATTGAGGTTAAAGGCTCGTCCACACGCAGCCTGTTGTTACTGCTGAGGCTGTGGTGGTGGCTACTGCTGAGGCTGAGGTTGAGGTTGCTGTTTCTGCGGCTCTTGTTTGATAGCTCGATTAGGGCAGACATTACTGAAGTGGTTTGGGTGCCCACATGTGTAGCAAGCACGGGCCTTTGGTGTCACACCCCGACCCGCAGCGGAAAAGGTGATCGGGGCATGATTGGGTTATCATCAAAGCTCATGACATTTATTATGCGTTTCATATTCATTAATACAATTTAATGGAAATTTACAATAAAGGTTACAACATGTTCTAGCTATCAATCTAGGCATCTTTGTTCTCTTCTAAGGCATTTCCTATGTTTTCTTTGCTTCAACCTGTTCACCTGTATCATGTGTAAAAAGGTTTGTTGGCGAGTGAATCCTATGGAAAACATCTGAACAAATTCATTTAAATTGATTATGAAATATGTGCACAACCATACATGAGTAAAAATAGATGTAAACTTAATCAACAAATCATAAGATATTAAATGAAACACACATGAACAATAATGGAACATTTAGAGGCACGCGATGCTCAACTCGTCTCTCACGAGGAACTGAGGGGCCTAATGAATGAATTGCATAAACATGATAATATGAATGACACAACTTCAGACAATATAAACTCAATGATACACACATAAACAATAATGAATTTGATTTGTGGCACGCGTTGTTCAACTCGTCTCCCACGAGGAACTGATGGGCTTAATGAATGAGTTTCATATAATTTGACAAAAGGAAATAAGTAATCACAACAATATAAACAATCTAAGTTTAGGTCATGATGTGGTATGGCACAAGTTTAAATAAATAGTTAATTATTTTCATAACACATGACACACCCCAAAACGTATAATTTAAAAGGGGGAGTTGTAAGATTCACTCACAGTGGGTGCGTTCCGTTGATGATGTTGAATGCACGCGAAGTGGTTTTAACCACGAGTGAGATTTAACCTAGATAAATCGCATTATGGTTGGGTAAGTAAACGGATTTTATTAATCTATTTTAGTAGGATTGTTGGGTGTATTTTTGTGAGTTTGAGGCTATTTTCTAACCTTAAAAATGTTATTTCTAAGTATTTTTAATTGATTTTTAATTAAAATAATTAAATAAAAATAATAAAAAAATTTGATTTTTTTCTCTGACCGTTGACCGTTGACTGACCGTTAACCGGTTCGAATCATGTATACAAGTGCGCTGAGTGAGGCTCGAACCCGAGACCTCTCGTACGCGTGCACGCAGCTCTACCAACTGAGCTACGTGTCTAACCCGTCATATATCTGATTTTAATTATCTTTATACATTAATTAGTTTAAACCGAAAATCATTTTATTTTAAAAACAGTTTAAGCGAATCGGACGTGCACTCCACAGGTCTCGAACCCGGGACCTGTGGCTTAAACTAACACACAGTCCACCGCTGGACTGTGTGTTTAACATGTTATATAATCCAATTTTTATTATACTTAAATACAAAATATTTGTTTTCATTTCTGACTTATTTAAAAAAAGTTAATAATCGTCCGGGTCGATGCAGAAGACCGGACTCGAACTCGTGACGTGCGAATTAAACATACACACAGTCCACCGCTGGACTGTGTGTCTAACTTGGTTATTATTCCGATTATTAATATACTTAACATATACTTGTGGCGACTCCGGTTCAGTTTAACAAAAAAAATGATTTCTATTAAGGCAGCATGTGTGAAACCGGATTCGAACTCGAGACATTTGTATGTTTAATGTGCACACAGTCCACCGCTGGACTGTGTGTCTAACCCGAGTAATATCCTGATTTTAATTATACATATACGTTCCGAAACATCGTCTTCCTCGTCAAGTTTTAACCAGAATCGGTAACAGACTGGTTCGAAGTTTTAATCGGTTTCTTAGCGTCTTACAGTTCATTAAGGTGAGATATGAGTATAAAGAAAAGAAAATAAGTGTGAGGTATACCGACTCGTTTTCCTCTGTTTTCCGGCAGAACTCCGGCGACAGAAATTAACTCCGGCGTCAGGTATCTTGCAGCAGGGAAACTTCAGAAAACTTACAAAGGGTGTGGGTGACTTCGGTATAAGCTTAGGAGGTTCAATAAGGCTCGGCAATGGGGAACCCGGTTATCAGGCGACAAACAGAAAAATTCCGGCGAGTGGAGTTACGCCGAGAAAAGGTGTGGTTTTGAGCGAAAAGGTTTGCAGTGGGTTGTGGGTGAATTTATAGGGCAAATCGTCGAAGAACCTGGTCTGATTTTCGACTGGATTCATAAATTATAAAGACTCCGGCGGTTATGACTTTGGTCGCGGACTCAAACATCGGTTATAACCGATGTCCTAATAATAGCTTACGTTATAACTGAAAACATCGTTAAAACTCGCGAGATTTCCGGAATTTCCGACGACTGAACTATTGGGCGCCGGTTTTGAATTCGTAAAGTCATGATATCAATTAAATGATTCTAATATTTAACAAACAAAACAAGTGGCGCAGTGGTTTGTGTGATGTGCGATAAGGCTGATGTTGAACCGGTTCAGACCCGGGTTCGAAACCCGGCAGAACCTATGTATTTTTATTTTGCGTTTTTTAAAAGTTTATCAAAAACTAATTATATATTCCCGTATAATAATTGATTATGTATCGTTTAAAATTATTTTGGGCATTTAATTCGCAACGAAATTTTTGACTGACTGTTCGGTTGATAAACGGAGCGGGTTTGGTAAATCCGTTTTTGACGGATGTTACATTTGGGGCTGGCGCTTGCTGCTAGTACTGCTGCTGATTAGCCTGAGGAGTGCGAGGGGGAACTGGTAGAGTTGGTGCTGCAGGAGCTTGTGGAGCTGGCTGGCGAGGGCCTGAACGGCAATTGACAGTAAAGTGGCCGTATATGTTGCAGTTGGTGCAGTCCAACCACATGGTGATAAGTGCATTTTGAGCACAAAGGATGAGGGCCAGTATACGCACGCTTTGCCGGCGGTGCGTTTGGTGCTGCAGACTGTAGTGGATGAGGGTTTTGCGGAGCGGTAAGGGCAAAGTTCTTACTCGGGTTTTCCCTTTTGCGACCACGGCGACTGTTCTTTGATTCTCGGGACTGATCAGAGGGAGCTGCTGATTCGGTTATGGCCTGGTTTGCTACCTTGTTGTTCTTAAAGTAACCAGACTAAACCCGTTTGTCATTGATCTCTGTGGCTAGCTGGTAGGTCTCCTCGATAGTAGCAGGGCGTGCTGCTTGAACAAAGTCAGCGACGCAGTTGGGCAGAGCGTTGAGATACTTCTTGATTGCTTTCTCGGTCGTGTCCACTTGACCGGGACAGATAATGCTCAGCTGTTTGAAACGAGCTGTTAGACCAACATTGTCCGGTCCATCTTGCTTAATTCCCCAAAACTCGTTTTCTAACTTTTGGATTTCATAGGGAGGACAGAATTCCTTGATCATTATTGCTTTAAGTTCCTCCCAGGTGAGTCCGTAGGCTTCATCGTTTCCCCTCCTGTTACGCTCCGCGGTCCACCAGTTGAGAGCCCTGGACTGGAAATCGCCGTAGCGTTAATTGTGCGAAGGGGTTCGGGATACCCACTCTGACGTAATGTGACCTCGATAGCATCAAACCAGTGGAACATAGCACTCGGTGCTTCAGTGCCTGAGAAAGTAAGGGGTCCACAAGCTTTGAACTGCTTAAAGCAGAAAGAAGTCTTAGGCGCGTCGACTTTAGAGTCGACCGATGAATTACTGCTGGCGGCATGGATCTCGTTGACGATCTGGGGATAACTTTAGCCATTTGCTTGGCTACCAGAGAAGCGATGCGCTTATCAGCGTTGTTGCGCTGGATGTTCCTCCGAGTGTGAGATCCCATAGAAGACATCTACACAAAGGATTTGATTGGATGAGATCTGATTATGATAGGTTTATGTTCAAAAGTTTATTATTATCATTATACAGTTAAGGCACAAAAACACATAGGCATGTATACCGTAAACACATAAGCACGTAAACACATAGTCACATAAGCACGTA
Organism: Scalesia atractyloides; assembly: GCA_947069175.1. Classification (NCBI taxonomy): domain Eukaryota; kingdom Viridiplantae; phylum Streptophyta; class Magnoliopsida; order Asterales; family Asteraceae; genus Scalesia; species Scalesia atractyloides. The sequence continues at coordinate 35,884,611 of CAMTDV010000025.1, forward strand.
ATCACATAAGCACATATTTTGCACGTATTCACCTTCCAACTAAATTATGCGTAACGCGTACGAGATGCGATATAATAGCGTAGATAGCGAGTAGAGCTGTGTATGAGACACACGTATGTCCTCATCAGCGTAAGCGAGTTAAGCGATTAGTTTGCTTGGTGAATTAATTAGCGTTTTAGATTGCGAGAGCTGTGCGAGTAGTGCATATATCGATGGAGCGTAAGAGCGATAAATCGAGAAATCGAATAAGCGTCAAAATCCATAAATTTAAACACATAAATAATAAATAAACTCAATGATGCGTAAAATTGACGATTATAAGCTTAAGTCAATTGGGAGCGTCCTGGGTTTTGAGACAGCGACCACCCAAAGTGATTCGAAGATTCTCTTAGTTCGATCACACGATTTGGCCTAATAGACAAATGCTCTCGCCGTACAACATTTAACGACATTTATCCTTCCAGTTACGTCGTGTTTCGAGTCATCGAAATAATCGAGACTTTGGTGAGATTGAAAATCGAGGAGTGGAACTAGTTATTAAGATGTGGGTTTCACCCCTAGCTTAACAACATCACTCCTAGTTGTCGTTATGCTCACCGATCGAATCGGGAGTTCCACTAGATAGATATGCAGATTCTCGTCAAGGTTTGGATATCACTCCTAACTCAACGAAGGTATCTCATGCGAGAGAGAATGCGCGGAGTGAATGATCTCATCGAGAGTTCTTGGTTTTCACACCTATTCTCGACTTGATCATTCGTTTAGTGTGATACGAGCGTTCTTCAGCGTGTGTTGTGGTTGCTTTAGGAAAAACAATGTTTAAAAGTTCGTGTCAAAGGATTTTGGTCAAGTTCGGGCGAACTTGGCATCAGCCTGATGTCAAGTTCGAGCGAACTTGGAATCACCCAAGCGAACTTGTTGTTTGTTGAGGGGACAGGCAAGTTCGAGCGAATTTTGTCAAGTCCGGGGGAACTTGATCAAGTTCGGGCGAACTTGATCAATTTCGAGCGAACTTTTCCCCCAAGTTCGGGCGGACTTGTCTGTTTGTATGAGTTTTCGGCGTTAATCGATGCGTAACAGTCGGATTTGGTATCCTAACTATAGTCTAAGGCAAATATGGCAGTTCTACCTAAATTTCCCTATAGTTATAGCTCTGATACCAATCTATCATACCCCAATCGATGGCGGAAACATCGGGGCGCGACACTAGGCGAACCAGATTGTCTCACGAGAAATTCCATAACATTAATTAAACGATAATATTCAAAAGCTAATATCCGATACTATTAACATAAAATCCTCAAATAACATTACAAAATATCCATATCTCATAAAACATATTCAGGTTCGATCTTCCCTAGATTTTTATTACATGATTTTCTAAGCAATGCCTAAATCTAAGCATCCAAAGCTAATGTCCTCAACCTGCCACATATGTTAAAATAAAACGTCAATACAATTAAGTAAAGGTGAGCATACGAGTTTTGCGTACAATATAGATATAAAAGCGTTTAGCGTGCACCACGTGACATGCGTAATAGTTGTGAATTATGTAACTACTCGGATTCAAGTAAACCAACAAACCGCGATTGCTCGAGGCATGCAAACAAGTGTTCACATCCTAAAAGAGAAAAATAAATGAGAAATGAAAAGCGAGCCTTAACAACCCCGGGCCTCCGGGTGGCGGGTCAACCTCTCGTATACTATCATCTTAAGGGTGGCGTACGAGCTATCAAGTAATACATACAATTCAGCAGATTTCACGTAAAGTCATGTATAAGCGGGATGTCCAATAAGCATTTGAGTTGTGTGATGTGTTTTGATATACGAACATACGTGACACCCAAAAGTGCGTTTAAGCGTAAAAGGGTTCAAGTATACTCACTGTTGGTGCGTTTCGGGGAGAGATGGGGGATCTGAGAAGAGTTGAGGAGAGCGCCAGATCAGCCTGTAAGCGAACATAAATGCATCAGTCTTCCGAATTGCTGAAACGGTTACGGTTTGAGAGAACAGCAGACAAGTTCGGGCGAACTTGTCTTATCTGGTGCATGGTGATACAAGTTCGGGCGAACTTGTCTGATTTCTTTGGAAATCAGTAGAAGTTCGGGCTAACTTGTGTAAACCTAATGAAAATTGATCAAGTTCGGGCGAACATTGGTCACCAGTCTGGTGACAAGTTCGGGCGAACTTGATGTTTTCCGAGCGAACTTGACTGTTTTGGCATCCAAATTGTGCGTTTTCGCATCGTTTGCTGAGAATGTGAGCTGAAACATCAAGTTCGGGCGAACTTGTATCAAGTTCGGGCGAACTTGTTACAAGTTCGAGCGAACTTGTGTGTTTCATGCTTTTTGGGACAAGTCCGGGCGGACTTATTGGCTGATTGAGAAATATTATGGCTTAGACAAGTTCGGGCGAACTTGTGATATACAAGTTCGGCCGACCTTGACCTAGGGGCCAAGTTTTGTTCGATTATTTGCGTTACTAGTTCGTTTGGCGATTCGGTTCGCATTAGATAGTTATATTAAGCGTTACCATTGAAATAGAAAGAGCGAGTTACGTGAGTGTGCGAGCGATTTAGCGATATTAAACTATAACATACATAAATATAAAACATATAAAACATAATTCCACATAATTAACTGCGTTTTGCGATGCGATGATATAAGCGATGTGATGGCACAAGTGTTTATTAAACAATAAAACACTCGACTCGTATAGTAGCATAATTAGTTGTGATCGTGTTGAATTAGCGATTGAAATGCGATATAGATGCGACAAAACATAATTTAATTAATATAAACTTTTCATAATCCAAATCTCGGAATACCAGTGAACAAGATACACGAAAAGAAAAAAAATAATTAACAACGAAAAATTGGAGTTGTTACAGCTGCCACGTCATATTTAGTTGCAACTGAATGAGGCGTTGCACGATGATCATTTAAAGCTTCTGGAATGTTTACAGCTGTGGCACCTTGATCTGTTGCCACGTGTCCATTCTATTGTAACATAAAAGATTCCTTTTGTCTGAACTTAAGTTCCCCGCGCGTAGGTTTATCTTTAAAGGAGAATTAACATCAAGCTTAACTGTTTCCTAGCGCGAGCCCGCGCAAGGAAGTTAAATGAATGTTAATCTTCTTGGTACCTCGGCGCATGGTATCATAAGTTTGTTTCTTCCAGATCTCTTCCTAATTAGTCTACGCGGGAAGCGCAAGGCCTTTCTGGAAAGTGATAATGGTATGGTAACCATGCGCTTGGCGCTAGGTTTTTGGGACCATACCCCTTCAAGTCCCCACAGTCCTGTGTTGCTTCTATGCACTAATGGCAAGTAGGTGGAATACTGGACTTGATAAAAATTGTGCCTTATTGAATGGAAATGTTAAGTAAGCGAAATGTTGCGCCGTAGGTTGAGAGGACTTCATGATGAAGGTACGAGTTTTGGATAAGAGGTAGGATTTTCAATTTTGAAAAAAGCTGACGTGTGTAAGGACATGTCAGTGGTTTGGTGAGAAGAACGTGCAAAGTGTGACGTCTGATTACTGTGTGACAGGTTGTCAGCAGTGTCAGACGTCAAACATTAATTGCTTTACGGCTGCTGTGTTCGATACGCGCGAGTGACGGCGGTTACTGTTCCCCACTCGCCCTCTTTTTTACTAGGATTTCGAGATTTCCTAAAAAGGAGCGGCACATTTTTCTATGTCATTAATGGCGGTGACTATATATAGAGTTGATTCTTTAACTTCTTCTCCTTGTGCTTTGAAAAACCCCCCTGTGTTTGCAAATAGATCTCCGGTGAGTATGTCAACGAGTTCGAAAGCAAAGGATACTACAGATATGCCATTGCCATCGTCTTTGCCACCATTGAAGTGGTCGAAGGAGTCGTTCGATAACATTGTGAAGAACTTCAAGTTTCCGGCGATCTGGGATGCGGGTACCTGGAAGAAAATGACACGGCAGCACACGCTCCAGCCGGTTACATCACGTTATTCTGGGAAAATATTTTGCTGATGGTAATTTTCGATTGTGGTTACCCGTTTCATAATCGATCTCCTTGACCATTAAAAGTTTCACATCTCTCAATTAAATCCAATGGGGATGGTGAGAATCCGTCACTTCGAGTTTGTCTGCTGGTCAATGAACATTACACCTACAGTGAATCGATTTAGAGTCTTCTATCAACTACATTGTGCTTTGGGTTTCTATTCGTTTCAGCAAAGAATACCGGCAAAGAAGTTGTTGCTTACTCCCCCCAAATCGTACCATGACTAGAACAAATGTTTTTTTTTTACATAAAAGCTGGGGTGATTCTGATGAAGATGACCATCTGGGGAACCGAGGACATTCATTTGGAAACGATATCCATACCAGTCAACGAGGAGTGGTACCAAGACTAAAAACATGTTCCAAGCATTATGTTACCGAAACGGGCTTTGGTTGCAGCCGGCATGAGTTTGCACTGGAAGGCGGACCGTCATGATAGGCCTGTATATGTGGGTGATGACCGTAGTGAGTAAGCATGCGCCTTTTAAAGCCTAATGATGTGTTAACTGATTTTAACTCTGTATCCTTGTATTCTTGCAGTTACTTCTTTACACGTTGTTTCTTTTAAGAGAGATAAGGGAAAAACGAGAACTGTTCAGGTGGGTACGGCGGAGCCGTCTTGGTATGAACAAATCTTGAAGAATTTTGAACTTCCTAAAGCGAGGATCTGAAAGCGCAACTATCTTCAGCTGTTGGTAAGTGCCCTTGATCAAATTGTGCCTGAGTTAATATTGCAATATTACTAATTTGCTTTTGTCGCGCCTGAGTAATATTGCAATATGACTTATGGCTTTGCATGCGCACCCTTTTTTGATTTAGGTGATTTGATAAACTTGGGCGTAGGCCTAGATTCCAAGAAAAAGAAGAAACCTACGTCTGCAGCTGTCCTTCCAAAGAAAGCTGACATTCCAAAGATGGAAATAAAGAAAGGTACGTGTCTCGTATCTGATTCTTGGTGTGATTACATGGTGGTATCTGATTCCTTAGAAGGTCTTGCGCCTGTAGGTCTGAGGAAACCTAAAGCGGAGCCTCAAAGTGGCGCAGACATCCCTGCCGCAAACCCTGATGATCCCATCGACATAGAATCAAGTCCAGAGCCATTGGTTCATGATAAATCGAAAAAACGAAAACCTGCTAATCCAGAACCACCCACACAACCACCAAAGAAAACCATGAGACCCAAGATTGGAAAGAAAAGCAATCTTGATGCTTTAGCTGCTAAATTCTCTCCTGGTACGCCATAGATGACTTCTTTATGTTTTTAAGTCATGTACTAACTTTTTCACTTCTGTAGAGAAAATCGGGGCTTTGTCGCAACCATCAAAGCCATTATCACCTCTCCATATGGTGCATGATTCTAAGATTCCAGAAAAAAACCAAAAGTGATGTGTTGGAAACTGAAGTGGAGGAGCATGAAGCTGAATTCATTATCCCACACTCTCTAGAGAAAACAACTGCTGGAACCAAAAAAGTGGTTGAGGAAAAAACTAAACTTTCATCTGATACTGCTGCTGGCGAGCAGGGAAAATGTACTGCCCCATCATCCTCGAGTTTGAGCAAGATCCTACTGCTAGCGAGCAGTCTAAAAATACTGGCCCCTCTCCATCTGTGCAAGAGTTTGAAGCATTCTTTGAGAATCCAGAAGAAGAGTCACCGATACGTCTAGATGAGACTCCTGGTGACTATTATTATCGGTCATTTTTAGCGAAGAGGGCCTCTGCTCTCCATGAACCGGTCTGGAAATTGAAACAAGGAGATACTTTCTCCAACTGGCAGGCATGCCGAGAATGGTTCAAGGGCGTATGATCAAACTCACCGCGCGTACCTTCAAGAGACTACCAATCGTGCGCAAATGGCGCCGTATGCACAAGGACTGGGATGAGTTTGAAACATCCAAATTTAAGGTGGGGTGTAGAAAGAGAAAGTTAAGGTGCTGATGGTAGAGCTTGAAGCCGAAAAGGCTAAATTTGAGGAATAGAAGAAAACTGAGGAGTGGTCAGCGATGGGATGGAAGAAGAAAGCAGAGGCGGAGGCTGTGCTTCTGGCAGAAGAACTTAAGCGTTGGGTAGAAGCATGTGAGCGGGACAACAAAGAGAAAATCACCTTGCAAAATGAAATTGAAAAAATCAAGCAGGAGAAGGCCGACGCGCTTGCTGCTGCCGAGAAGGCGCGCTCGCACCGCGAGTGCACGAGCATAAAGAGGTAGAAACCAGTGCTACCCTTGTCCTTAGAAATAAGGAAATAGCTGACCTCACTTCTTTACTATTTGATCAGGAGAAAATGAAAGAAGATTTAGAGGTGGCAAAGAAGAACCTGCAGCTGGCGCAGGTAGAAAAAGCTGAGCTAGCGTGTCGGTTGACTGAAAGTGAGAAGAAGGTGGAGGAAGCTGAAATCACGGGCGTTACTGCTAAGAGTGTCGCGGAGCCGTTAACGAACAACTTAACATGGATGCAGCAGTATGGTGTTGTAAATGTAAGTGTTCATGAGCATATAATTATTTGAATATTTGCGTTTGAACTCATATTGAAATATACTTGTGTAGATTGCGAATTCGATCCTGAATTCCACTGAGCTGGATGAGGTAGTGGCACAGTTGATGATAGCAGCGCAAAGCGATGGCTATACCCAGGGTTATAGTGAATGCTCACTTCATATTGCCCATGCGTTACAAGTTAAATGGGACACAAGTCGATCAGCGACACATGGAGTCGATACCAACGCTGCCTTTGTGGCTGCTAAAAAAGCATATGATCACCATCAAATTCCAGTCATGGATCTGGTTGATGATGCGCTTCAACATGATGATTACGTAGACCGGTTAAAGGAGATCTTTGCTGAAGGTAAAGAGACTGCAAAAACCAAGGCTCCTAAACACGAGTTAAACTCCGTTTGTATGTCAGGATAGTTGTTAAGAAAGTATGGGGTTGCTTGTACGTACTGTTGCGCGGCTGGGCATGTAACTTTTGATTTGATCAAATGATAATATATTTTGATTACAATACGTGCATGAGTATAATTGCTTGTTTAGGTGAGGCAAATGAACGAGGTATAAAACGCATGTATGGACCAGGAATCGATCCTTTCGTGATATCACGCTACCATTAAGTCCATGAGGTTTAGAGTAACCTTGGTGTTTTTGTGTCTACCAAAGTAATTGTATGCATTTGTAAAAATTATATAAACGCAAAATGTAAGTAACGATTGTTGTATTCATTGAGAAAGCATAAAGCCATCAATACAGACTCGTTAAGATTACATCAGAAAAGATTGTTAGTAGTAGTCTCCTGCACAAATATGGGTAAGGCGCAAGGCCTGTGCGTTTGGAGAAAACTAAGATTACATGTAACATCGGCGAAACTGTTGGGCGTTCTAGGTTCTGGGAACACTAGACCCATCTAATCGTTTTAGGGTGTACGCACCTTTCCCTAGGATTTCGTGTTTAACGTGTGGTCCTTCCCATTTTGGTGCTAACTTCCCAGGCTTTTCTGCATTGGATGCTTCGTTGTCGCGCAGGACAAAATCACCTGGAAGAAAAGTACATATGCGCACTCTTGCGTTATAGTATTTCTCCAGTTGGGTTTTATTTAGCTTATCGGATAGCCGCATTTTCTCGCCTTTCTTACAACAAATCTAAATCCATCCGACATTGCGCTTCATTATCCTGCTTTTCTAGCACTAGCATTCGTGTAGATGGAAGGCCGATTTCAGCGGGAATTACTGATTCAGACTCATAAACAAGACTGAAGGGTGTCTCCCCGCTACTGGTCTTAGGCATGGTGCGATGAGCCCATAAGATACTTGGGAGCTCATCCACCCATCCCCTGCGTGCCGTTCTTAAACGGGTTTTGATGCCTTCAACAAGTTGTTTGTTAATGCTTTCTACTTGACCGTTGCCTTGAGGGTGCGTAACGTAAGTGAATACATGTTCAATATTCATCTCTTCATCCAGTTTTGAAGCTCATCAGATGCTAAGTTCGGACCATTATCGGTAACGCTGCGCATGGGTAAACCAAACCGACATACAATGTGTTCCCAATGAACTTTCAAATCACCAGGCCATTGTTGAGGCAAGTGGCTTGGCTCTCACCCACTTTGTAAAATAGTCAACTGCTACCACAATGAATTTTACGGCCCCCAGCGCATCAGGAAAAGGACCGACCAAATCAATGGCCCATTGTTGAAAAGGCCAAGCAGTGGTTGCCGAAACCAACGGATTCTTGGGGCGCAACGTTTTCGGTGCGTGGAGCTGGCATGATGTGCATTTTCAAAGGATTTCCACATCATCCAGATGCATGCCTGGCCAGTAGTATCATGCGCTCATTATTTTGGCAACGACCATGCGCGGCCCAACATGTATACCACACAACCCTTCGTGAATTTCTCTAACCAAATATTGAGCATCCTGCTTGTCAACACATCGTAGAAGAGGACCCATGTAAGATTTTTGATACAGATTTCCATCTGCCATCTCGTAGTTCAAAGCCTTATTTTGAATCTTTCGTGCATCAGCTTTGTTTTCAGGAAGAGATCCATGTTGTAAAAACATTATGATAGGGGACATCCATGATGAACTCCCAACTTCTACCATGTTTACATGTCTAAGTGGGACAGATGGATTTTTCAGAACTTCAACTCGTACTTCTTTTGCCAAGTGCTGAAAACTAGTTGCTGCTAATTTGGTTAATGCATCGGCGTGCTTGTTTTCACTTCGATTCACATGAACTACCTTGAACTGTTTGAAATGACTGATCAGAGACTTCGCTTGTTCCAAGTATAGAGCCATAATGTCTCCCTTCGCGTCGTATGTACCGGTAGTTTGTCCCGCCACGAGCAGAGAATCTACATGTGCTGTTAAGTTTGTGGCACCCCATTTTATGGCGAGGCGAAGACCCGCTAAAAGGGCCTCGTACTCTGCTTCGTTGTTTGTACTTTTAAAGTCCAAACGAATGGCATATGTTAATTCTTGGTTATTAGGATTAACCAACCGAAGGCCTACGCCTGCTCTATCACTGTTGGATGCGCCATCAGTGTGTAATATCCAGGTTCTTTCATCAAAAATAGGAAGTGGATTTTGAATTTCTTCGCATTCCTGAACTTTATTGATTGGTACCTCTGTCACAAAATCAGCTAAGATCTGCCCTATAATGGTAGGGCATGGCTTTTATATGATATTGTGTCCTCCCAACTCAATCGCCCATTTCACCAAACGACCCGATACATCTGGCTTTGATAATATCTGACCCAGATGATAGTTTGTTAAGACAGTAATAACATGGCCAGAAAAATACATGTGCAGCCTGCGCGAAGCATGCACTAACGCAAGAACAAGCTTCTCCATGATGGAATATCGGGTTTCTGGGTCATTCAACATTTTAGTAACATAGTAAATTGGCGTTTGAACTCCATTTCGTTCAACTAACAAGACTGCACCAACCGCCATTTCAAAGGCGGTGAGATAAAGAATCATAGGCTCTTTCACTGAAACTTTTCTTTTTTAACACAGTTGCGCAATGTGCTAATGAAAGGATAAGACTTTGCAGCGTGATTTGCAAGGAAACGATTAAGTGCAGCTAACCGTCCTGCTAAACGCTGCATCTCTTTAATACTTGATGGTGACGGCATGTTCTGAATTGCCTCGACTTTCTCTGGGTTAAATTTAAAGCCGTCTTTCGTAACAATAAAGCCCAAAAATTTTCCTTCCTCCATACCGAATGAACATTTGCTTGGGTTTAGCTTCAAGTTGACCTTTCGCAATGAATAAAAAGTTCTTTGAATATTTGCCAGCATTGTTTCTTCTGTTTGGCTCATAATAACGAGATCATCGATATAAACCTCGACTGTGACCCCAATGTTGTCCCCGAAAATTGTGTCCATTAATCTCTGATAAGTGGCTCCCGCATTGCGGAGACCGAAAGGCATTTTGGTGTAACAAAAGATGCCCTTCTCTGTGCGGAAAGCCGTTTTATCTTCATCCTCTTTCTTCATCAAAAATTGATGATAACCCTTGTAGCAATCAAGAAAACACTTCCAACGAAAAGAAGCTAGTGAATCTACTTTCTTGCCAATCTCTGGTAGATAATAGCAATCTTTTGGACAGGCTTTATTTAAATCTTTGAAATCAACACACATGCGCCAACCACCATCATGCTTTTTAACCATGATCGGATTCGCCACCCATGTTTGATATCTCACTTCGCGCAGGATTCCTGCTTCTAATAACTCAGTGACTTGTTCGTTCATAGCACTAGTTTTTTCTAAGCCAAGGTTGTGCTTCTTTTGCACTGCAGGTTCCGCCGAAGGGAATATGTTCAGACAATGTTCTACAACATCACGCGGGACACCGGTCACATCAGCAGGTGACCAAGCGAAAATATCCATGTTTTGGAATAATAATTGCTTAAGCTTGGCACGAATTGTTGTGGATACTGCAGGACCTAATAAGACTGTTTGTTCGGGATACTTGTTATTAAGTACCCACCTTTCTGGTTCATTTGATGATGGTTTGGCAGCTTTGGCTACTGGTTCTTTAATAGACATGATTTCCTTATGCGCATACATGATTGCCACCCCTGTTTTGGTTGGAAAACCACATGCTGCATGTGGGGTGGAAGTGATCATGTTGAAGTCGCGCTGCGCGCAGCGGCCTAACAGGACATCATGGCGACAAGTCGCAGGCATCACCATAAAATTCACATCGATCGTACACGAATGTTGTCCGAAAGGGTGACATGAAAAGTAACTTGTCCGAGAGGAAAAATGAACTCATTACAGAAACCCGTCAAAGGAAAATCAACTAGCTCTAGGCCGCCTTATCCTCTGGATCTAACTGTTTAAAACATTGCTAGTAAATGATATCCATTGAGCTCCCAGGATCAATAAACATGTAATCAGTTTGGTAGTGACCAAAAATACCTATAATCATTACTAGCCGTTCTTCCTGTGGTCCGCTAGGAACAATAGGGAAAATAACTTGCTGCTCGCGCCAATTATCATTGCAAAAACGCTGGTGATTGCGCTTGCGCATCGTTCCACCTTGAATCATGGAAACCTGCTTCATATTTTTATTGCTTGGACCCTCATTTCCGCGAGTAATCTGTCGAACTTCCTTGCGCACATTCTGGAGTAAATGTGTGAGTTTACCACTTTTCAAAGCTTTTTCAATCTCGGTGCGCAAACCGATACAATTGTCAGTTGTGTGCCCCGTATCCTTGTGATAATCACAAAAAAGATTTGGATCCTAGCCTTTCTTGTTTTTCATGGGTTGAGGTTGCTTGAATTGATAATTCTCTGTGCTAAGAACCTCTGCCAGAGATTTTGTTAGATTTTGTTATTTTTTTAATGATCGCGCGAGCATCAACTGGCGAATAAGGAGAATACGATCCTTGATTTGGCTCTTTCCAACCTTTTTTGAACTTCCGACTACCCCAACTCAGATCCTGAGGACGATTCTAAGGTAAATGTGGTATGTTGGAATTTAGATTGCCCTCGGTTTGGGCATAAACTTTGGATGCCGCCATAAGCTTATCCCAACTCTTTGGAAGACCAATAGTGCCAGAAAAAACCTTAATCATTTCATCACAACGCACAACATATTTGAAATGTGTGCGAATTAAATCTTCATGAACATCACTAATCTCAAGGACTTCTTTATTATAACCAGTAACGAAATCTTCTAAACTTTCATCATTTCTCCGCCAGATGTTCATCACATCTGAGGAGTCTCTGACATAACGACGTTGCTGAGTAAAATGATTAAAGAACTTATCCTTGAGATCGTTCCAGGAAGTTAACTTACCTGTTGGAAGGTTGTCAAACCATAGGCGCGCAACCCCAGTAAGGGTTTGAACGAATACGTGAAACCACATGGGCAATGTCCATCCACCAATTAGCCCTGCACTGGTAAATAGGCGTAACTGATCATTAGGATCAGTCATCGTTAAACTTCCCCATGTTTGATGGTAACTTTGCGAGCTCAAGAGGAGCTAACGCAATCTCTTTCACAAACTTAGATTCTTCTGCTGCTTCAGCTGGTTGATATATCAAGTTGTAATCATGCTCAGCTTCTGGATTATAAACTGCACGAACTTTTGGTTAATTATTAACATGATCCTTTAATAAGCGATTGAACACGCTTGCACTGTCACCTTCGTCATATGACTTATCATATTCATCGTACTGAGTGTCCCGCTTTTGTGACAAGCGCGGGCCCAGACGAGAATGAACCGAAGCACGTTTATGAGTTTGTTCTTCCTGACGTCTACCACCATAAGGTGTAGAGTCATACCTGGTTCTAGATTAAGAGTACATCTCCGTTTCTATTTGGTGAATCATAACTCAGAACTCGAGGTGCCGGCGAAGCACGCACCTGAGTTGCAGGTATCTGAGCATGTAGTGCTGGTGTACCGGTGTGTGCACAAAGCTGACCATAAATAGCATTCAACGCACTTTGTGATTTTACATACCACGAGATTGGAGTTTCACCGGGTGGTAAAATTGAAGCAACAGGTGGAATTTCGTTTTGAATTCCCGGAGTTACTGGAATGTTCACATGACCGTGGTCATGATGAGCATCAGCTTCGCCGGAAAACTCTTCTTCTAGGTGTTCGTCGATCTGAGCACCAATAGCAACATTCCGGATCTCCGATCGAGGACCTAGTGGATGAGATGAACCATCAGCCATGATACTAAAGATTCAGGCAAACAAACGAAAGATGAGAAGAAAAAAGAAGAAATCGGTGGGCGCCAATGAAGAAACACCATATCAGATATGATCGGAATCAAACTAGATCTGAGCTTGTGGCTTCTGCATAAAGTGGTTAATCTCTAATTTGTTTACTGTTTAGAAGATAACTCGCCTGAAACAATGCAAAACAGAACACAGTTAGACTCGCCAGGGGGAAAATGGGGGTTCTCTCCATGACCACCCTCCGGTGTGAGAATAACTACAGTGAATTGGAAGATATTGAGTGAAGTAAGAGCAAAGAGTATGTCAATGTGAATGAGAAACTTGTACCTCAAGTCTTCCTATTTATAGCCGGATGTTTTGGGCGCCAAAATGTATTTTTGGAGAGTTAACGGAATCTTTTTCTGTCGTTACGTGGTTATGTTGCCTTTACTGCACATGGATCACACATGGATCAACGATTGGGGATCTGCCACGTGGAAAGTGACTTTATCAAGATCTCATGCCATCATCGTGAATTTAACTGCATACCCCAAATGCTACCACGTCATATTCAGTTGCAACTGAATGAGGCCTTGCACGATGATCATTTAAAGCTTCTAGAATGTTTACAGTTGTGGCACCTTGATCTGTTGCCACGTGTCCATTCTGTTGTAACAGAAAAGATTCCTTTTGTCTGAACTTAAGTTCCCCCGTGTAGGTTTATCTTTACTAAGGAGAATTAACTTCAAGCTTAACTGTTTCCTTGCGCGAGCCCGCGCAAGGAAGTTAAATGAATGTTAATCTTCTTGGTACCTCGGCGCATGGTATCATAAGTTTGTTTCTTCCAGATCTCTTCCTAATTAGTCTGCACGGGAAGCGCAAGGCTTGTCTGGAAAGTGATAATGGTATGGTAACCATGCGCTTGGCGCTAGGTTTTTGGGACCATACCCCTTCAAGTCCCCCCAGTCCAGTGTTGCTTCTATGCGCTAATAGCAAGTAGGTGGAATACTAGACTTGATAAAATTGTGCTTTATTGCATGGAAATGTTAAGTAAGAGAAATGTTGCGCCGTAGGTTGAGAAGACTTCATGATGAAGGCAAGAGTTTTGGATAAGAGGTAGGATTTTGAATTTTGAAAAAAGCTAACGTGTGTCAGGACATGTCAGTGGTCTGGTGAGAAGAACATGCAAAGTGTGACGTCTGATTACAGTGTGACAGGCTGTCAACAGTGTCAGACGTCAAACATTAATTGCTTTACGGCTGATGTGTTCGATACGCACGAGTGACGGTGGTTACTGTTCCCCACTCGCCCTCCTTTTTACTTGAATTTCGAGATTTCCTAAAAAGGAGCGGCACGTTCTTCTATGTCATTAATGGCGATGACTATATATAGAGTCGATTCTTAACGTCTTCTCCTTGTGCTTTGAAAAAACCCCTCTGTGTTTGCAAATAGATCACAGGTGAGTATGTCAACGAGTTCGAAATCAAAGGATACTATAGATATGCCATTGCCATCGTCGTTGCCACTGTTGAAGTGGTCGAAGGAGTCGTTCGATAACATTGTGTAGAACTTCAAGTTTCCGGCGATCTGGGATGTAACATTTGTCAAAAACGGGTTTTCCAAACCCGCTTCGTTTGTAATCGAATATCAAGTTATAAATGTTTCATTGCGTATTTATGTTGATTTTAATTTTGAACGATGCATAATTAATAAACAAATTAGAATATAAAAGCTATAATTGATAAAAAGTAAAAATAAAATAAATAAAATGAAAAACAGGCTGCCGGGACTCGAACCCGGGTCAGCCGGAAAGGCTCAACGACATAACACGCACACTTATAACCACTCCGCCACTTGATGTTTTCTGTTAGTTCTAGGAATCAATTAAATCTTATGTTCAACCATGAATCCACCGGTTTACGCCAACTGTAACCGTAATCGGTTTCTAAACGTCCAAAAACGTTTGAGTGTTCGCGGTTTTCTGACAATAACCGATACACCGACACCTTCAATCAATTTAGTCTTGAATGGACTTGAATTCATGTGGTGATCGGTTTTAATAACCGAAAATCTGCACTTCCTGAATTACTCCAACCATAGCCCCCTCTCACGACTCAAACTCATCCGCAGAACCTTCAATTTCACTTTCGCTCTACTTTCAGTTAGTCGGAAAAGCTTTTTGAACTCGCCGGACTTTCGCCGGAAAACCGTGTCTTCCATCAAATCAGTAAGTCTCTCAATTCTTTCATCGTCTATCAGTTGTTAAGCTTTTGCTAACTCAAACCCTTCAATCAGAATCAGTTTCAGACGACGATATCGGATAATTAACTCTCGCCGGAAAATTTCTGAAAGTTCCCAATTCTCGCTGTGAAACGGTATAGCCTTTTAAACCTTCTAGTAATTCTTGTTCAGTGCTTCAATTCCGCATCTAGCTAATCAAAATTGTTAATCTGTCCGCTCAGACGAAATCCGTAAAAACAGAGCCGACGACTTCGCCGGAATTCTGAGATAGATCGTTTCTCCGGTATGTTTACTTCCGAAATCTTCTCTGCCATTTCATTTTAGTCATTTGAATGTTTGTCAATCGAATTAAACAAGAAACACATAGGATTGGCTTAGAAGAATAAACTGGTTTAGAGCTTGGATTGTTTAGTTGATTATTTTTCTTTGTATTTGTATGAACATGTTTGGATTATTGAGGATGTAATTTTGACTTAAATAAATATAAACATATTAGTAAATATCATGAGCTTTGGTGATAACCCAATTATGCCCCGACTCTTATTCCGCTGCGGGTCGGGGTGTGACAGATTGGTATCAGAGCCATGACTATAGGGATAGATGATAGGTTATTAGACCCTTAGAGCCTATACTATAGTTGATTAGAAATTTTTAAGATTTTTTGTGTGTTACATGCAAAATTCATGATGTTTATATGTTTTATGTTTAATGTTACTTTCAATGTTATGCAAGCATGTTCATAAGTACATATTATTATATAATGCCTATCATGAATCATATTCTCATAACAAATCATATCCATGAGAGCACACATCACATCATTTTCATGATTGTTTTTACAATGATTTTTGTATTTTCAAATCACATCAAAGTGAGTTCTCATGACGGGCATGTAGTAACTGGAAGGGTACAAGTACCGGTAGTCGGAACGTCCTGTCTAGGCTTGGCATTCGTATAAATCCAAAATAAAGGACCAGTTTGCCTACCTGGGGACTAACGATGAGAGTACGAAGTACCTATTAGGCCAAAGCATGCTATACCAAACGTCGTGTGAGCTAACCCCACTTTGAGTTGTCATTGTGTCTACACCTGGACACATTCCAACCATACATCTCGTAAACATATTTCATGGTTTTCATTCGGGTGATGCGAGTGTTAAACCGCCAATACTAATGTGAATCCTAACAAGCCAATAGTCATGGGGGCCCACATGACTATACAGGTGAAGGTATGGGGGACATTTGAGGCCCAACATGAGCAAACCCAAGACATCCTATGGATGTAGTTGCATTATTGATATTTATGTTATTTTCATTTTCTTTAAGACACATGACACCTAAAAAGACTCCATAAACTCACAATCTTCTTATGTATGTTCCTGTAGATGTCGGCTAGGCAACAAC
Organism: Scalesia atractyloides; assembly: GCA_947069175.1. Lineage (NCBI taxonomy): Eukaryota > Viridiplantae > Streptophyta > Magnoliopsida > Asterales > Asteraceae > Scalesia > Scalesia atractyloides. Next base: position 35,900,961 of record CAMTDV010000025.1, read on the forward strand.
GAGGGGGTAGAAAATCAGGAAGGTCACACGAACACTTGGCCACTCAAATCGCAAAACAAATGGCCGCGGTACTTCCTGACATTGTGGTTCAAGTACAACAAGCTCTCGCCACAAATCCCACCAATCCTCCCAGCAAGAAGACCAGAACATCGGCAACCCTCCTACCAACAAGTGCTCATAAACATTTCAAGTCTTGCGATCCTCCGAAATTTGAAGGGACCGAAGGTGTCACTGCTCTCCTCCACTGGTTTGAGGAAATGGAAAACACCTTCCTCAACTGCGATTGTCCCGAGGATCGCAAGGTACGATACGCAACCGGGAGACTATTTGGGGTAGCTCTTACCTGGTGGAATACTGAAAAGGGTAAGAGAGGAATCGAAGATGCAATGGCGTGGGAGGAGTTAAGGGAAATCATGACGAGACGATTCTGTCCTAGAAGTGAGATTAAAAATTTAGAGGACGAATTTCATTCATTTAAGCAAAAGGAGGGAGATCATATGTCACACCCCGACCCGCAGCGGAAAAAGAGTCGGGGCATAATTGGGTTATCACCAAAGCTCATGATATTTACTAATATGTTTCATATATATTAAAGTCAAAATTACATTCTCAATAATCCAAACATGTCCATACAAATACAAAGAAAAAAATAACCAACTAAACAATCCAAGCTCTAAATCAGTTTATTCTTCTAGGCCAATCCTATGTGTTTCTTGCTGCAGCTGGTTCACCTGTATCATGTGTAAAAATGGGGGTTTTTGGGTCAACATAAGTTGGCGAGTGAACCTTGTTAGATAAACATATATTATTGATTTTTTTGTTATTTTATCAAGGAAAAATTGTGCCATAATCATAAGTGAGCAAATGTAAATAATCAAACAGTAGCAATAACAACCACAACTATAACATACAATAACATACAATAACAAATCAACTTGCATAAATATATATAACATGAATGAAACTGTGCGATCAAGGCTCAATCAAACGGACCTGTGCTTTAACGTTACACACAGTCCACCGCTGGACTGTGTGTCTAACTTGGTTAATATATAGATTTTTATTATACTTAACATCTAATGTAAGTTCATCCGGTTCAGTTAGAAAAATAACATTTTAATTACAGAGGGTGTGTGTATGTATCAAGGATCGAACTCGCGGCGTGTGATATGTGTGTGCACACAGTCCACCGCTGGACAGTGTGTCTAACCCGTTTATAATACCGATTTTAATTAATCTTATAACGTTAACACACTTCATCTTCTTCGCAAATTTTACAGTCAGCAATTTACTCAACTGTTTCTTGTTTTAAAACGATTAACAACATTCATAAGACTAAAATGAAACGACAGAGACGGTGTTGGAAGTAAACATACCGGAGGAATGATTTATCACAGAATTCCGGCAAGGCGTCGGCTCTGTTTTTATGAACCTCAACTGAGCGAACACATTAACCGTTTTGATTAGCTAACCGTGGAATTGAAGTACTAAACAAGAGTTATCAGAAGGTTTGAATGTCTATACCGTTTTACAGCTGAAGATAAGGATTTTCAGAAGTTTTCCGGCGAGAGCTGAATATTCCGGCTATGTCGTCTGGGATTGATTCAGATTGTTGGTTTGAAGTTAGTAACGGTCTAACAACGGATTGAAACAGAAATAGTCGAAGTATTTACCGTATTAATGAAGGTCTCGGTTTTCCGGTGACTTGCAGAGATTTTCCGGCGAGTTCAAAAAGCTTTTCTGACGAACTGAATGTATAGCGAAAGTGAAATGGCAGGTTATGCGAATGATTTTGTGTAAAGAGAGGAAGCAATTGTTGGCGTAATTCAGGAGTTGAATATCTTCGGTTATAAAACCGAACATCACCAAAATTTAAGTTAATTCAAGGCTGAATTGATTAGGATCGTCGGTGCATCGGTTATTAACCAGAATCCGCGATCACTCAAACGTTTTGGACGGTTGAAAAGCCGATTACGGTTTCAGTTTGGCGCAACCGGTTGATTCATGGTTGTTCATAAATTTTAATTATTCCCTAAAACTTACAAAAACATCAAGTGGTGGAATGTGTGTGTGTTAAGACTTTGGGGTTCAACCCGCCTGACCCGGGTTCGAGTCCCGGCATCAGCACTTTATTTTTATTTCATTATTTTTAATAGATTTTTAATTATAAATTTTATATTCTAATATACTTATTAATTATGTAGCGCTTAAAATTAATTTGAGCATTAAATATGCAACGAAATTTTTAACTGGTTGTTCGGTTAATAAACGAAGCGGGTTTGGTAAATCCGGTTTTTGACGGATGTTACATCATACTTCCTACAATAAGAGGTTTTTAGAGTTGAACCAGATGGTCCCTAACTTGTTCACCCCAGTTTACCGCTTAGTCGAGCATTATTTTCGAGGTCTTCCCTCGAAAATTCAAGATTCAGTTCTCAGCACTTCGCCAGCAACACTTGAAGCTGCTATGGAACTAGCTACTGAACTGACCGAGAATCGAATTCGCAACGGTAAATTTAAAGAGGAGAAAAAGAAAGCCCCCGTTGAGGGCCAAACTTCAAACCATTCCACCTCCTCCTCTAAGTTTGCTAACAAGAGGAAACGTAACACCAGAAACTTCGCTGTCACACAAACCAATTACCCTATCCCTGCTGCACCAATTACCCAAGTTGCCCCCTCACCTGCACCATATAAAAGGCCATACTCTGGCCCATTACCAAAATGCAACCGTTGCCAATACCATCACTTTCCTGATCATCCCTCTCAACATTGCACCAGCTGTGGTCGCGTAGGTCACACTGTTCAAACCTGTCGCATACCTCAGCGAACGAACCGCCACCAGCCCTCAACTCAAACCCACCATCAAATAATGGGTCAAGCCCAACAACCCCTACTACTACCACCTACCCAACATTTAGCCCAATCATACTACCAACCCAACTATCCATGGTGCAACCTATGCGGACTTGCTACAATTGTGGAGACCCAAACCACTTTAGAAACATTTGTCCACGTTTGGTGAACATTATACATGCTCAAGCCCAAGCGAATCCGGTGAATCAAGCTAACCAAGCTCCTCCACCTGCAAGAGGAAGAGCTTTCAACATCAACGCTAATCAGGCTAGAGCTGACTGCAATGTGGTTAACGGTACGTTCCTTATCAATGGTAGTTATGCATCCATGTTGTTTGATATTGGCGCGGATAAAAGTTTTGTGTCCTTAGAGTTTGAACCTATCCTAAACCAAATTCGTGATAAGCTCGTGGAATCCATAATAGTAGAAGTTGCTGACGGGAAACCGATCTCATTAAACTCTATTATACGAAATTGTACTCTCACCTTAAACGATCACGACTTTCCAGTTGACCTCATTCCTATGAAGTTGGGAAGCTTTGACATTATAATTGGTATGGACTGGCTCAGCCAACATCAGGCTGAGGTTGTATGTCGCGAAAAGTTTATACGCATTCCTCTTGCAAACGGTCAGACTCCACGAATCTTTGGAGAAACCTCATCGAGAAGGCTCAGATTAATGTCCTGTCTTCAAGCTCGAAAATATCTCCGCAAGAATTATGTCGCATTTTTAACCCATGTCGTCAAAAAGGGAACCATGGAGAAGAAACTTGAAGACATCCCAGTAGTAAAAGATTTTCTGCAAGTTTTTCCTGACAACATTTCAGGACTTCCTCCCGTGAGAGAAGTCAAATTTCGCATCGATCTTATACCTGGTGCTACACCAGTTGCAAAGTCTCCTTATAGGTTAGCCCCCTCTGAAATGCAAGAGCTAGCCAGTCAATTGCAAGAGTTGACTGACAAAGGATTTATACGTCCTAGCTCCTCGCCTTGGGGTGCACCTGTTCTCTTTGTGAAGAAGAAAGATGGAACGTTTCGCATGTGCATCGACTACAGAGAACTCAACAAGTTAACGATCAAGAATCGCTATCCATTACCTCGCATTGATGATCTTCTTGACCAACTTCAAGGCGCCAGCTGTTTTTCAAAAATCGACCTTCGTTCTGGTTATCATCAACTCAGAGTACATGAAGAAGACGTCCCAAAGACCGCCTTCCGAACTCGTTATGGTCATTATGAATTCATGGTCATGCCATTTGGTTTAACCAACGCTCCAGCTGTCTTCATGGATCTAATGAACAGAGTCTGCAAACCCTATCTCGATCGTTTTGTTATAGTCTTCATCGACGACATCCTCATTTACTCAAAGTCTAAGTCTGATCATGAATGGCACCTTCGACTCATCCTTACACTCTTAGAGAATGAAAAGCTTTACGCCAAATTCTCCAAATACGAATTCTGGTTAAAAGAGGTACAATTCCTTGGACATGTCGTCAATGACAAGGGAATACATGTCGACCCCTCAAAGATCAAAGCAGTACAAGAATGGCAAGCGCCACGTACACCAACCGAAGTAAGATCATTCCTTGGTTTGGCTGGTTATTATCGCCGTTTCATTTCAAATTTCTCCCGCATTGCTGTACCACTCACGGCTTTAACTTATAAAGGAAAACCCTTCATATGGGGACCCAAACAAGAAGAAGCCTTCCAAACCCTTAAACAAAAACTCTGTGATGCACCAATTCTCACTCTTCCTGAAGGTTGTGATGACTTTGTGGTTTATTGCGACGCGTCAGGGCAAGAACTAGGCTGTGTTCTAATGCAAAGAGGAAAGGTGATAGCTTATGCTTCTAGACAACTCAAAACTCATGAGAAGAACTACACCACCCACGACCTAGAACTTGGAGCCGTTGTGTTCGCTCTTAAGATATGGAGACATTATCTCTACGGTACTAAGTGTGAAATATACACTGACCACAAGAGTCTTCAACATATCTTCAACCAAAAGGAGTTAAACATGAGGCAACGAAGATGGGTCGAACTTCTAAATGACTACGACTGTGAAATTCGGTACCACCCTGGCAAGGCAAATGTGGTGGCTGATGCACTCAGTCGAAAGGGTTATGCGAACTCCATTCCTCTTCTATGTTCGCAAATCATAACTGACATTAAAGATCAAATTCGAGAAGCCCAACATGTTTCAGTAACGGAAGACGACGTACGAAAGGAGCTGTCCTGTGGAGCTGAACTTAAAATTGAAACTAAAGCTGACGGTATTCTGTACTATCTAGATCGTATATGGATTCCTGACCACAACAACGTTCATGAATTCCTTATGAATGAGGCACACAAAACACGATACTCTATACACCCAGGAGCCGACAAGATGTATCAAGACCTTCGATACACCTACTGGTGGCCTGGAATGAAAAAGGATATTGCTATTTTTGTTTCCAAGTGCCTTACATGTTCCAAGGTAAAAGCTGAACATCAAAGACCCTCAGGACTTCTGGTCCAACCTGAAATACCTGTATGGAAGTGGGAAAACATAACCATGGACTTCATTACCGGGTTACCTCGCACTTCTGGTGGGTATGACACTATATGGGTAATTATTGATCGTCTTACAAAGTCAGCTCACTTTATTCCAATCCGCGAAGATTTCAAGAACGAGAAGCTAGCTCGTATCTACATCAGCGAAATCGTAAGCCGACATGGTGTACCGTTAAGCATTATTTCGGATCGTGATGGTCGTTTCACTTCACGAATATGGCAGGCCGTACAAACCGCTTTGGGTACACGATTAGACCTCAGTACCGCTTATCATCCTCAAACTGATGGACAATCTGAACGCACCATTCAAACTCTTGAAGATATGCTTCGAGCATGTGTCATAGACTTCAAGCGAAATTGGGACGCTCATCTACCATTAGTTGAATTTTCGTACAACAACAGCTATCATTCAAGCATCGGCATGGCACCTTTTGAAGCTTTATATGGTCGTAAGTGCCGATCTCCAGTATGTTGGCACGGAATTGGGGAAGCTCAAATCACCGGTCCAGAATTGATTCAAGAAACCACAGACAAGATCCATAAAATTCGAAACAATCTTCTAGCGGCTCAAAATCGTCAAAAGAGTTATGCAGATAAACGACGAAAGCCTTTGGAGTTTAACATTGGTGATCATGTACTTTTAAAAGTATCACCGTGGAAGGGAGTAGTTCGTTTTGGCCAAAAAGGCAAGCTAGCACCACGCTACGTAGGACCTTTCAAGATACTCGAAAGAGTAGGACCTGTAGCATATAAGCTTGATCTACCAGAAGAACTCAACAGAATTCACCCCACGTTCCACGTATCAAACTTGAATAAGTGCCTCGCTGATGAGAACCTCCATATTCCTCTGGAAGATATTCAGATTGATGAATCTATGCATTTTATTGAAAGACCAGTAGAGATCATGGACTTCGGAGAAAAAAGTCTACGACGAAGTCGCATTCCAATTGTTAGGGTACGCTGGGAGTCGAAACGGGGACCTGAGTTTACTTGGGAACGTGAAGACTCAATGCGCGAAAAATACCCGCATCTTTTTCCTACTACTACTACTTAAATTTCGGGACGAAATTCCTAAAAGTAGGGGATACTGTAACATTTGTCAAAAACGGGTTTTCCAAACCCGCTTCGTTTGTAATCGAATATCAAGTTATAAATGTTTCGTTGTGTATTTATGTTGATTTTAATTTTGAACGATGCATAATTAATAAACAAATTAGAATATAAAAGCTATAATTGATAAAAAGTAAAAATAAAATAAATAAAATGAAAAACAGGCTGCCGGGACTCGAACCCGGGTCAGCCGGAAAGGCTCAACGATTTAACACGCACACTTATAACCACTCCGCCACTTGATGTTTTCTGTTAGTTCTAGGAATCAATTAAATCTTATGTTCAACCATGAATCAACCGGTTTACGCCAACTGTAACCGTAATCGGTTTCCAAACGTCCAAAAACGTTTGAGTGTTCGCGGTTTTCTGACAATAAGCGATACACCGACACCTTCAATCAATTTAGTCTTGAATGGACTTGAATTCTTGTGGTGATCGGTTTTAATAACCGAAAATCTGCACTTCCTGAATTACTCCAACCATAGCCCCCTCTCGCGACTCAAACTCATCCGCAGAACCTTCAATTTCACTTTCACTCTACTTTCAGTTAGTCGGAAAAGCTTTTTGAACTCGCCGGACTTTCGCCGGAAAACCGTGTCTTCCATCAAATCAGTAAGTCTCTCAATTCTTTCATCTTCTATCAGTTGTTAAGCTTTTGCTAACTCAAACCCTTCAATCAGAATCAGTTTCAGACGACGATATCGGATAATTAACTCTCGCCGGAAAATTTCTGAAAGTTCCCAATTCTCGCTGTGAAACGGTATAGCCTTTTAAACCTTCTGGTAAATTCTTGTTCAGTGCTTCAATTCCGCATCTAGCTAATCAAAATTGTTAATCTGTCCGCTCAGACGAAATCCGTAAAAACAGAGCCGACGACTTCGCCGGAATTCTGAGATAGATCGTTTCTCCGGTATGTTTACTTCCGAAATCTTCTCTGCCATTTCATTTTAGTCATTTGAATGTTTGTCAATCGAATTAAACAAGAAACAGTAGAGTAATCGTAGTCTGTGATATTATAACGAAGAAGATGAAGTTAGGTTGTTTATAAGTTTTATATAAATTGGATATTATCTCGGGATAGACACACACTCCAGCGGTGGACTGTGTGCGCACATATATCACACGCCGCGAGTTCGATCCTTGACACACACGTATGCTCTGTACTAAAGATGTTTTCTTTTTTTTAACTGAACCGAATTAACTCGCTGAAGTTGTTAAGTATAATAAAAATCGGTATATTAACCAGGTTAGACACACAGTCCAGCGGTGGACTGTGTGCAACACTAACCCACAGGTCCCGGGTTCGAGACCTGTTGCACACTCCGGTTTGATGATTAAAACCTAATTTAAATAAAGAATTTGAATAAACTAAAATAGTATATAAATATAATTAAAAACAGAATTATTTCGGGTTAGACACGTAGCTCAGTTGGTAGAGCTGCGTGCACGCGTACGGGAGGTCTCGGGTTCGAGCCTTACCCGGCGCACACTTATACTTTAGCAAACCGGTCAAACGGTCAACAGTCCCGGTCAACGGTCAACGCAAAAGTCAACATTTTTTTATATTTTATTTATTTATTTAGTTTAAAAATCAATTAAAATACTTAAAAATAAATATTTTTAAAGATAGAAAATAGCCTTAAACTCACAAAAATATATATATAAATCTTATTAAAATTATTAATAAAATCCACTCATTTACCATACTTCCCGTTATTATTTAGGTTAGTTAAGTCTCGTCGATCAATCCTCCAAACTCGTGCGCATTTCATCATCTTCAACTGAACGCACCCAAGGTGAGTGAATCTCTACAAATTCTCCGTTTTAATCACGTTTTTGGGGTGTATCATGTGTCTTACCATTTATTATATTTAAATCATTATGCATACATCATATCCATGAACAAATGTGTATTCAACTTGTATCAACTGTTTGGGTGGTTATTGTTTAGATTTAATTTATCATTTTCAGTACATACATTATCATAGGCCGCCGCTCCCCATTACATTATGAGCGTTGAGCTGTTCCCCATTACATTATGAGCGTGAACCGGGCGTTGCCAACATACGATCGGCTCCGTTTGATTGAGCCTTGATCGCACAGACATTCATCATAGGCCGTCCGTTCCCCATTACATTATGAGCGTGAACGTGACGTTGCCAACATATACAGTTTCATTCATGTTATATATTCATGCAAGTTGATATGTTATTGTATGTTATTGTTTGTGGTTGTTATTGTTATTGTTTGATTATTTACATTTGCTCACATATGACTATTGCACAATTTTTCCATGATAAAGATAACAAGAAATCAATAATAAATGATTATCTAACAAGGTTCACTCGCCAACTTATGTTGACCCAAAAACCCCTATTTTTACACATGATACAGGTGATCCAGCTGCAGCAAGAAACACATAGGATTGGCTTAGAAGAATAAACTGGTTTAGAGCTTGGATTGTTTAGTTGATTATTTTTCTTTGTATTTGTATGAACATGTTTGGATTATTGAGGATGTAATTTTGACTTAAATAAATATGAAACATATTAGTAAATATCATGAGCTTTGGTGATAACCCAATTATGCCCTGACTCTTATTCCGCTGCGGGTCGGGGTGTGACATGGGATGCCCGGTACCTGGAAGAAAATGACACGGCAGCACACGCTCCAGCCGGTTACATCACGTTATTCTGGGAAAATTTTTGCTGATGGAAATTTTCGATTGCTTGTTACCCGTTTCATAATCGATCTCCTTGACCATTACAACTTTCACATCTCCCAATTAAATCCAATCGGGATGGTGAGAATCCGTCACTTCAAGTTTGTCTGCCGGTCAATGAACATTACACCTACAACGAATAGATTTAGAGTCTTCTATCAACTACATTGTGCTTTGGGTTTCTATTCGTTTCAGCAAAGAATACCGGCAAAGAAGTTGTTGCTTACTCCCTCCAAATCGTACCATGACTAGAAACAAATGTTTTTTTTACATAAAAGTTGGGGTGATTCCGATGAAGATGACCTTCCGGAGAACCGAGGACATTCCTTTGGAAACGATATCCATACCAGTCAACGAGGAGTGGTACCAAGACTAAAAACATGTTCCAAGCATTATGTTACCGGAACGGGCTTTGGTTGCAGCCGGCATGAGTTTGCACTGGAAGGCGGACCATCATGATAGGCCTGTATATGTGGGGGATGACCGTAGTGAGTAATCATGCGCCTTTTAAAGCTTAATGATGTGTTAACTGATTTTAACTTTGTATCCTTGTATTCTTGCAGTTACTTCTTTAAAAAGTTAGTACATGACTTATGGCTTTGCATGCGCACCCTTTTTTGATTTAGGTGATTTGATAAACTTGGGCGTAGGCCTAGATTCCAAGAAAAAGAAGAAACATACGTCTGCAGCTGTCCTTCCAAAGAAAGCTGACATTCCAAAGATGGGAATAAAGAAAGGTACGTGTCTCGTATCTGATTCTTGGTGTGATTACGTGGTGGTATCTGATTTCTTAGAAGGTCTTGCGCCTGTAGGTCTGAGGATGCCTAAAACGGAGCCTCAAAGTGGCGCAGACATCCCTGCCGCAAACCCTGATGATCCCATCGACACAGAATCAAGTCCAGAGCCATTGGTTCATGATAAATCGAAAAAACAAAAACCTGCTGATCCAGAACCACCCGCACAACCACCAAAGAAAACCATGAGACCTAAGATTGGAAAGAAAAGCAATCTTGATGCTTTAGCTGCTAAATTCTCTCCTGGTACGCCATATATGACTTCTTTATGTTTTTAAGTCATGTACTAACTTTTTCACTTCTGTAGAGAAAATCGGGGCTTCGTCGCAACCATCAAAGCCATTATCACCTCTACATACGGTGCATGATTCTAAGATTCCAGAAAAAAACCAAAAGTGATGTGTTGGAAACTGAAGTGGAGGAGCATGAAGCTGAACTCATTATCCCACACTCTCTAGAGAAAACAACTGCTGGAACTGAAAAGGTGGTTGAGGAAAAAACTAAACTTTCATCTGATACTGCTGCTGGCGAGCAGGGCAAAGATAATGCGCCATCATCCTCAAGGTTTGAGCAAGATCCTACTGCTAGCGAGCAGTCTAAAAATATTGGCCCCTCTCCATCTGTGCAAGAGTTTGAAGCATTCTTTGAGAATCCAGAAGAAGAGTCACCGATACGTCCAGATGAGACTCCTGGTGACTATTATTATCGGTCATATTCAGCGAAGAGGGCCTCTGCTATCCATGAACCGGTCTGGAAGTTGAAACAAGGAGATACATTCTCCGACTGGTAGGCGTGCCGAGAATGGTTCAAGGGCGTATGATCAAACTTACGGCGCGTACCTTCAAGAGACTGCCAATGCCTTTTCCACTACCCACGGAATCGTGCGCGAATGGCACCGTATGCACAAGGACTGGGATGAGTTTGAAACATCCAAATTTAAGGTGGGGGTGTAGAAAGAGAAAGTTAAGGCGTTGATGGTAGAGCTTGAAGCCGAAAAGGAATTAGGTGGATGGCACCTTTTAGAGGTGGTGGCGGGGTTTTGTATTGTGATTGTCTCAAAAAACAAAAAGGTAATTCCTTTTTGATGCCCTACGGTAGAAGATCTCTTCAAAAGAAGATGACTGTAAAATATATATAGTAATATGTATTTTGGTTAATTATAATAATCCTATCAATCATCTCTAATTATCTCTTTGGCCCCAAAGCCAAATATAATAAGTTCAAGCCCAAACACGATACGAAGGCCAAATAATATAATTTAACTACAAAAATAGTTAAACGATAAAATTATATATAACCAGTATATATAATTATATGTTTCGTCTCTTTAATTGTTTTAATTGTCCGTGATCACCCGTTAATCAAGTTAAGTGGATTTAATATTCATTGCCCATTGTAACTCTTACGGGTCATAGCTCGGTAAGCAGCGTTGACTTATCGAATCCGTTCATATAAATCCAACACATAAGTCATAGTTTCAAGAGGTGCAATGGTCAATGAGGCGTATCCAACTCGCCTCAATCAAGTTGCAATAAACAACCAAACCTATAGCTTTGTCTTTTTTGAAAGATAGTCGTCACAATCAATGGAAAAAATGATTTTAGTGAAAGTTGAGGGCATTTTAGGTAGGGTTGTTCAAAAATCCAGAACCGAAACCAAATCTGAAATATTTGAATATCTAAAAACCAGATAATCTGAATTTCAGGATTCAGGTATGAATTTCAAAATTTTCGGATAATCCGATTATCCGATATCCGCAAACTATTTTTTTTATAAATATATATTGTATATGAGCATTATATTTAGTTTGAAATATAGTAAAAATAGTAAATAATCGGATTCGGACGTGGATTTATGAATATTTACTTTTCGATATTGGAAATTTGGAAAATCGAATATAGGTTTAGTTTTAATCTATGCACCAAACGGATTATTTTTTATTTTTTTTATAAATTCGGATACGGATTTGGATATTAATATTCACCATCCGAAATTTTCAAGTATCCGCTTTTCAGGTATCCGAACACCGGAAAAAATCCAATCTTGAACACCCCTAACTTTAGGTAGGGTTTTAAACAATGTAGAAACTATATGTTCACGAACATTTTCTACTTAAATAAATACACAATCGTCTAAATGAATTTGACAAATTCCGATGATGTTTATAATGTTAAACATTGCACCATTATGTTCATGAATTAAACTCATCATGAATTGTAGCATTTTAACAAATATAAACCACTCATATTTGCTAGAGAATATAGATTTGAAGTGCTTCCTTCAATTGCTTCGTCAAAAACAAACTTGCTAGCTTTGGGATCACCTATGAATTAGTCTCGGAATTCAAAAGCAAATCCATGTCGAAGACGAGATTGTTGTAACACTTGCATTATTCCAACTACTCTGCCAAAATTAATCCATGAATTAAGGTGTAAAAATGAAATATATACCAGGTTTCTAGAATGACTAAATTGTGTTGAGTGAAGATATTATCAGAAAGGCCAACAACCAAATTGATGTCTTAATAATGACTAAATCTCTAAACTAAAACTTTATAGGAGTTTGGATACATGGATACACGAAAGACTCTTGGCTTTGGTGACTTTCAACCACTTAGTACCCTACCCAATTAACATGTTCCTTTGCACTATAAAATATTTGATTGGTTTGAGATTTAACAACCCAAGTCGACCCATCCACAAGTAAACAACCCCAAACTGCCACCTCCATTTTCATATAACATGCACCCGACTAGCAAACAATCAGCCAACAAATAAAATCATTCCCATTCGAGCTCGGGTTACATAAGATTATTTTAGGAACATATAAATAGTTCAAAGATACAATAATGTGCAATTGTAGCAAACTCTTTCTATAATTTTATATATTTCGGTTAAATTTAAAATTTTATTTCAATTGCTAGCATTTCCACTTTATATAATTTGTATTGTCAATTTCAAATCATAATTCTTTTCCCAAATTCAAAATCAAATAATACTTTTGATTAATATATTACATTTATACTAGGTTATTGGCATGTGTTACACATGCTGAATAAAAAGAAAATGTTAAAACAAGACATTTTTGTGTTAACTAGAATAAAGTTAAAGTCTCCTAAATTAATTAAAGTAATGGGTAAATCGGTATCTTAGTTTACAATTAAATAATGAGCGTTTTTTTTTCTTTTGCAGTTGGTGTTAAACTGTTTATTTGATCCTTAATTACTCACATAACCAAAAGCATTATCTAGACGGAAATCATTTCCCAATTGGCTTGGCTGATGAACAAAAATGATCAAAAAGTTATTAAATGTTTATACGTATGTATGCTTTTAGAATATAAAAAAAGAATAAGATATCTCAAAGAGTCAAAGGCTCTTAAGCACAATGTTGGGATTCAGTGGTGTCAATTTCAATTTGTTTTTCAAAACGGGTTTGATATATTATATAACTAAATATATAATTTATAAAAACGCAGCAGATTTAATATAAATAATCTACACCAAAAATGAACCGAACAAGATAATGGTTACAAACATGCAAATACGATAAGCAATATTTATTGATCTACTGATGAGATCCAATATACCTTTTACTTAATACGTGTGAGACACCGAGATGCAATGAACGAGTGCTAGAACACAAACACAGATGACGCGAGTAACAGCTCGCGGTAGTGCGGCAGCCTTGACTTGGCTATTGGACGTCACAAAAGGAATAGGTGGATGGCACCTTTTAGAGGCGGTGGAGGGGTTTTGTATTGTGATTCTCAAAAAAAACAAAAAGGTAATTCATTTTTGATGCCCTACGACAGAAGATCTCTTCAAAAGAAGATGACTATAAAATATATATAGCAATATATATTTTGGTTAATTATAATAACCTATCAATCATCTCTAATTATCTCTTTAGCCCCAAAGCCCAATATAATAAGTTCAAGCCCAAACACGATACGAAGGCCGAATAATATAATTTAACTACAAAAATAATTAAACGATAAAATTATTTATAACCGTATAAATAATTATATGTTTCGTCTCCTTAATTGTTTTAATTGTCCGTGATCACCCGTTAATCGAGTTAAGTGGATTTAATATTCATTGCCCAAGGTGTAACTCTTACGGGTCATAGCTCGGTAAGTAGCGTTGACTTATCGAATCCGTTCATATAAATCCAACACATAAGTCATAGTTTCAAGAGGTGCAATGGTCAATGAGGCGCATCCAACTCGCCTCAATCAAGTTGCAATAAACAACCAAACCTATAGCTTTGTCTTTTTTGAAAGATAGTCGTCACAATCAATGGAAAAAAAGAATTTTAGTAAAAGTTGAGGGCATTTTAGGTAGGGGTGTTCAAAAACTCCGGAACCGAAACCATATCTGAAATATTTGGATATCTAAAAACCAGATAATCTAAATTTTAGGATTCGGGTATGAATTTCAAAAATTTCGGATAATAGGTCCGGAAACTATTTTTTATGAATATATATAGTATGTGAGCATTATATTTAGTTTGAAATATAGTAAAAATAGTAAATAATCAGATTCGGACGTGGATTTATGAATATTTTACTTTCCAATATTGGAAATTTGGAAAATCGAATATAGGTTTAGTTTTAATCTATGCACGAAACGGATTTTTTTTTCAGAAATTCGGATATTTGTTTGGATATTCAAATACAAATCAATATCCAAAATTTCGGATACGGATTCAGATATTAATCTTCACTATCCGAAATTTTCGAATATCCGCTTTTCGGGTATCCGAACACTGGAAAATCCAATGTTGAACACCCCTAACTTTAAGTAGGGTTTTAAACAATGTAGAAACTGTAAGTTTGTGGACATTTAACATTTAAACCTCTACTTAAATAAATACACCATCGTCTAAATGAATTTGATAAATTCCGATGATGTTTATAATGTTAAACATTGCTCCATTATGTTCATGAATTAAACTCACCATGAACTGTAGCATTTTAACAAATATAAACCACTCATATTTGATAGAGAATACAGATTTGAAGTGCTTCCTTCACTTGCTTTGTCAAAAACAAATTTGCTAGCTTTGGGATCACCTATAAATTAGTCTCGGAATTCAAAAGCAAATCCATGTCAAAGACGAGATTGTTGTAACACTTGCATTATTCTAACTACTCTGTCAAAATTAATCCATGAATTAAGGTGTAAAAATGAAATATATACCAGGTTTCTAGAATGACTAAACTATGTTGATGAAGATATTATCAGAAAGGCCAACAACCAAATTGATGTGTTAATAATTACTAAATCTCTATAATAAAACTTTATAGGAGGTTGGATACTTGGATACACGAAAGACTGTTGGCTTTGGTGACTTTCAACCACTTTTAGTACCCTACCCAATTAACATGTTCCTTTGAACAACCCTAGTCGACCCATCCACAAGTAAACGACCCCAAATTGCCACCTCCAATGTCATATAACACGCCAACTAATAAAAATGATCCCCGTTCGAGCTCGAATTACATAAGATTATTTTAGGAATATACAAATAGTTCAAAGATTCAATAATGCGCAATGGTAGCAAACTCTTTCTATAATTTTATATTGTTAGTTAAATTTAAAATTTTATTTCAATTGCCAACATTTCCACTTTATACAATTTGTATTGTCCATTTCATATCATAATTCTTTTTCCAAAATCAAATAACACTTTTGAACCATTTTCAATAGTAATTTCACATATTTTGTCGAAAAATTTAAACCTAATCGCTACCATACATATCACAATAACTTATTTTCATGTTAGCAGTTTTTTGTTGATATATTAGAAAAGTTTAAAACAAAATTAGGGATAATGAAAAAGGGAACCTCTGGATCATAAACTAACAATATGAACATAAACAATTAACAATTTGAACTATGAGATTGAGGAAAAACTGGACATAGAAGATGAACTTACAAGGGTTTAAATGAAATTATGCAACAAGAATGATGGTGACCGAAATAAATGACGAAGTAGTATTGTGCAATCCTTAATTTCCTTTTCCCACGCATTAGTGTTTTCTACAAGAATTGCAGCTCTAGAATGAAGAAACCGATTGCCTACGAATATGTTTTTATTAGTACTATTGCATTAACAGTCACTTAAAAGCCACATGATTGTTCATCTTGTTTGTTAATTGCATAAAACAGAGATCTACCTCTTTAATTCGGCTATTAACAAGAAAACTGTATCACAAAATTCATAATTCAGTTGGAGCAAATGACCATAGAACTAAAACAAAAGGAAGAGTCACCTAAAAATTGTTACAAATCAATTGAAGAGGCAATACGTGTCATCGATTGTGGAGCCGATTAAGGAGAATTAGGGTTAACAGAAATCGTAAATCGATTGAGGAGGATGGGTCATTGGGCGTGAAGGAGATTGAATTGAGATCAGGGTCTCTCATATACGGCCGATCTTCCTAATCGGGTCATAGGATATGGAGTTAGGGGGGAAATAAAGCTGAAACTTAACCGCATATGGCACGTTGCTCTTATCTAGTTTCATTTATCTTAAAAAAGGGAATAATAAAACTTTCTATTACATACGTTGAATAAAATGTAATTTAATCGGTTAATACATACAATCATCAAACATGTCTTTAAAAATGAATTTCAATGTATTGTTTATTAAATTATAACATTATGCTTTGTTTTATTTATTTATTATTACTATATTAAAACACATGTATTACATGTGATTTAGATAAAAAAAATATTAAATTAAGTAGTTATTAATAACGGAAGTAATTGCACAACAGAAAAAAAAGTGTGAAATTAATAGATGAAATAAGTCTTGAAGGCGATAGCCTCATGATAAAGTGGTGTATTCCCCAACTAAATAGATGTTGGTTCAAATCCTGTTAAGGGCAGATGTGATTTGATAACGTTCAAAAAAAGTAGATAAGATAAATGTTTTGTATGATTCAAACTTTGATCTAATTGGTATAGATATAGGCATCAATCAGTAAACAAACTTTTTTTAACTATTTAGAACTAACAAAGTGATATATAAAAACAATTCTTAGAAATAATAAAAGTTACATCAATAAAA
Source organism: Scalesia atractyloides (assembly GCA_947069175.1). Taxonomy (NCBI): domain Eukaryota; kingdom Viridiplantae; phylum Streptophyta; class Magnoliopsida; order Asterales; family Asteraceae; genus Scalesia; species Scalesia atractyloides. The sequence continues at coordinate 35,918,071 of CAMTDV010000025.1, forward strand.
ACTAATAGATGTTAGTTATTTTTAAAAGCCCTTTCTTTTAAGATATGATGATGATGATGATTTATATTAAAAGATAAGGATAAGATTAGTGATATTTATGCATTAGTTATTAGAATAAATAGATATAGATGGATTTAAATTTTTTTAATGATCTATCACGTATTGAGTATATTCGTTAGTTTTTTAAATATATAACTTTTTTTATTATTTGGTGTATAGAATTAGATTTATTCAACCCATGTAACACAAAGGTTTATTTTTAAAACATAACTTCTTTTATTATTTACTATACAAAATTACATTTATTCAACCGGTATAATACACGAAGTTTTTAAAGATAGATTTTTTATTATTTGGTATATAAAATTCTATTTATTCAACCCATGCAATACATGTTTCTTTTTAAGATATAAGAACTTTTTCTATTATTTAATATACAAAATTGCATTTATATAATCCGTATAAATACACATGGTTTTTAAAGATATATTTTTAAGGTTTAGGATATACTAGGAAGTTTATTTGGGTAGGAAGACTAGGAAGTAATCTTGATCATCTATTAAGTAATCAAGGGCTAAGATTAGATGGATAAAATTGAACAAAAAAAGGAGGCGGTTGGTTACTCTAAGGGCATTCTAGTCCAATCCAAGTCAATAGTTTATCTCTCTTTCAAATCCCATCGTTTCTAAAACGTTAATAACATTTTCATACGACATTAATTTTTTTATAAAAATTTCACCATAAAAACAAGTGTTTTTTAATCTTTAAAACGAGCACACTATTGTTATACTTTTGAAAAAAAAGTTTTCGATAACCAGATGCGTAAAACAATTGACAAAAAACACCAAAAATGATTTGTTTCTAAAAGCAATGGACCAAAAACACAAAAAATGTGTTTTCCAAAACGCAATAAACCAAAAATACAAAAGAAAAAGAAAAAATTTTTTCCTAAAACGCAATGGGCCAAAAATACAAAAAAAAATTGTTTTTCCTAAAACGCAATGAAGCCAAAACACAAAAAAAATGTATTTTCCTAAAACGCAATAGACAAAAAAACACAAAAAATGTGTTTTTCTAAAGCACAATGAAAAAAAAACACAAAAAATTGTTTTTTCTAAAACACAATGGACTAAAAAGAAAAAAAATGTGTTTTTCGTTGTGTTATACAACGCATTGGAGTAAAACATGGGTAAAACAATGAATTGATGTGTTTTTATAAAAAAAAATAAACACAATAAAAAAGAATCATTAATATGTAATTTTATTTCAACTTCAACAAACCCAACATTGAAACACACCAAAGTTATAAAACGCAATAAAAACACTACATACATGTATGTATATAATACTTCCATTACTCAACAAACTTAAAATATAAAATACTATTGCAGTATGTCACTGTCGAACTAATTAATTACATGCAAAAAAATATTATATTAAATCAAAATCCATGAACAAATCAAACTGGAGTGGACTATGCAAAATTGCAAACTAAAACGCAATGCCTTGGATAAATACAATAATATCCTTAAAATAAAAGATACCAAATACTTAGAAATAAAATGCAATAGCAGTGGCCAGTGTTAAAAGAGCCATCATAAAAAGAGTTCCTACAACTCCATTGCCAAACATGACCCACTATATCAAACTACCAAATATATTTTGTTTAGAAAGAATGAAAATTACTAATGTTGAATCCTTAATAGAGACAATTAAGAAGGCAAACCTGGTTGGGCATTTTACACAAACATTCACTGGGATGAATGCGGTTTAGTAAACAAATCTGGTGATCTGGATGTGGTTTCGTCGATGACGATAGTAGGAGAACTTAGGGTTTCGTGAACGGTGGTGGTGGTAATAGTGACGGTTTCCGGTCGTGAGTTCGAATTTTCCGGTGTATGTTGGTAGTGGTGGTGGTGGTGATGATGATGGTGGTGGAGTAGGGATGGCCATGGAGATGAATAGAAGTTCAGATTTAGATTTAGGGCTTTTTGGCTTTTTGACATAAGAATGTAAAATAGACTAAAATACCCTTCCTTTTGATTTTTATTCTTTGTCACGTGTCCTCCTACTATTGTTTCCTACCCTTTCTACCTGAAACATATTTCCTATTTGATGTTTTCCCTATTTTTTATTATTATTTGGTATACAAAATTACATTTATTCAATCCGCACAATAGAGAGAGTTCTTAAAGATACATTTTTTATTATTTAATATATAAAATTATAATTATTCAATCCATTTAATATATAAAATTATGTTTATTCAACCCGTGTAATATAGGGTTCTAACCTAGTGTATATATATGCCATTTCAATAGAACATAAATAACAATGAAACTTTTGTTTACTTTTTGATCGTTCAATACTTTTTTATTTACCGAAATTAACTAATGATATGTATTTTTTAAAATTATGCGGTGAGTTCATCGGCAAACATATTTTTTCTATCAAAAAATTCATCTATGTACCTTATCACAAAATCCATTGGAAAAACCTAGAATAACATTGTATTTTTTCGGTTTCAAAGTCTCTCACGAATTTAATATATTATTTAACATTTATATTTTTAAATTTATTGTTTGTTTTATCTTATCATTAATTAATATTTACATGTAGTGATTATTTTTAATTATACAAGAGAAGTATTTATATTTATAATTAAGTAAGGGAAAAGTGAGAAAACAAAAAAAATAGATAACTTCAATGAAAGAAGCGTGTCACTCATAGGTTTTTTTATTATATAGTATAAATATAAATATAATTATTGAAGGTTTTCTAAACGGTGATTTGAAATATGTGATTATTATGTTTATATTAATTGAATAATAAAATATTAGATTTCTAGGATAAATAATTAAATTTGATGAAGATTTCAAAATATTATATTATCTTCTATACGAATTGTTTTTTTATGAAGTTAAGATATAAGTGTAAATTTAATAATTAAATTTATATTAAATTCAATTATATAATTATTGTTTATACTTAGATAGAATAGATAAACGAGAAAACTAAAAAATAGATGGCCACAATGAATAACATGTGTCCTCCATTAATTTATTTTATTATATAGTAAGTATAGATAGATTATATGAATTTATTTATTATAATCGTATGAGGTTTTTCAATCAATATTGTATTTTTTTTTGTATTTCCATTACCCTGTTAACATATATTAAGTTAATTTATTAGTATCCATATATTGTACAAGACCCTTCTCTTGTACGAAGGATAGATGAGAATCCTAGCCATTGATCATCAATGACTCAAAATTAGGCAATGATATTTCTGTAATTACGAGGTTCAAATAATTAAAGAAACAAATAGAGAAAGGTATCCTGATCCTTTGTCACTTGAACTCCTTTCCTCTTTGATTTTCAAACAGCTATAACTTTTTTATAAGTTAATATTTTTTAAATTACACCGTATTAACGAGCATTTCATTCTCTTTAATTCGAGCAACCTATTGCTATAGTTTTTTTAAGTTATATGATTTTGAATACCTAGCACATGACTACGTGATTTTGAATATCCATTTCGTGATTTCATTATAGTATGTGAAACCACACTAAGTGATTATGTAATTACGCAATAATAGTTTATTATGTATTATTACGTGACTACATGATTTTCCAATTCGTAATTACGTGATTTCATTATAGAATTTTACATGAAACCACACTGAGTGATTATGTAATTACGTAAAAACAAAAACATGTGATACCTAACATTTCAGGTCTAATCACTTATTAAGGATAAATTATATACAAAACATTAGCCAAACCAACCTATAATAACCACATAATACCATATATTAGAGATTCAATCACGTAATAAAGCATAAACAATCAAGTTCTTATTATTGAATGTGTAATCACGTGATAAGCATAATTGTAATAACATCATTATAACAAATCATATTGAACGTTTAATCAAGTTATAATAAATGTGTAATCATGTAATGGTTTATGTTGAATGTATAATCATGTAATGTAATGGATATTCAAAATCATGTAGTCATGTGCTCAGTATTCAAAATCACGTAATCACCTAATTGACTAATGGGTATTCAAAATCCTGTACTTTTTTTTAAGAAAACTAAAGCAATAGACTGCTCAAATTAAAGAGAATGAAATGCTCGTTAATACGATGTATTTTTTTTTTAAAATATTAACGTATGAAAAGGTTATAACCTTTTGAAAAGCAAGGGGGAAGTTGTTTCAAGCTAGAAAGGACTAAATTACCTTATTGGCAATGACATTTGTCCTCCTTTCCTTCTTTCGTATGCCTCGTACATGAATTTAGTATTGTACATGATCTAACCTCTAATCTATAAATAATAAACTTAATTTATAACCTTCGTCCTGTAATTTTTTTTAAATCTATTAATATTAATAAATCTAACTAATAAATATAAATAGTATATTACAATAAAAATCTGTTGTTAAGTCATGTGGTTATTGTTTATTATCCTGTAGAAAAAATGAGGGTTTACGTACATTTTTAGAATATGGGTTCATTTCAAGTTTTGTTAATCATATTAATTTAGTCTAAATTCGCTCGAATTTCGTGTCGGTACATTTTTAAGAATGGGTAAATATATAATGCTTAATACTATGAACTAATTTTTGGAACAAGATTTTTAAAGAATCTCTTAGCCTCTCGGTGCCTGATTTTGGCAAGGCCTATTGTTAATAAGTAATTCAGTACGAACCCACATATTCCGAAGCGTAAACACACTTCAATTAATTTGTTAGTCCTTTTATAAATTATCACCTACTGGTTATAAGTTACAATACTTAATGAAGAAATAAGTTTGATAAAAAAAATGTATGTTGGAAACCATGTGCCAAGATAGAGAGAGACTAATGTGTGTGAGAGAGAAACTCCTCCCCACCGCCTCTTTTCCGTAACCGATTCCGGCGAAGGTCCGTTCCTCCGGCCAGCCTCTCTTCCCCCTCTCACTTTAGGTTGTGCAACTGCGTCTCCGGCATCGTGTGACGACAGAGGCCGCATCCGGAGACCAAGGCGAGCGATAGTTGTAGATCCTCTTGTGGCTTCATCGGAAAATGCGTCATTAGTTGAGCCGTTTTTTTAAGTTTCTTTCCAACCACAAACCTAGATGTTAGAAAGAGAAAGAGGCCGACTGGAGGGTTTCTCCGGCAAGAGTCCGGCTACCGGTGAGAGTAGTGGCGCGTGGTGTTCTATGGTAAGTCTTTAACAATAACTACGTTTTTCGTTTCATTTGATACATAAACATATCATATATTTAATAACCATAAGACCACGCATTCCCGTACAATCCGTATTATAACTCGATCTTCAATCGATTAAGTCTCTTGATGGTCATGACCCATAAATCTATGCAACCTGCATGTCAAACCCCGATAATTCGATCACATCAGAGCCGGCGTGACTGGACTGGTATCTTCATTGCACAGCGGAAGTATTAAGGTGCTAAGACTTCTAGAAAGTGAACGCCCGCTAAGTACTCGAATCCCCATGGGTTCTCATATTCCAACTGTGCCATAGTTTGACTTTTAAGAACCTGAGAAAGAAACATGCGAAAATCAACATAAAGTTGAGCGAGTTCATAGTTTGTTTGAAAAAGATTTAAAATAAATCTTTTTGATAACCGGTTTAAATATTGTTGAGAAAACATAATAAAACCATTTTTCTCGGCATGTTAATTGAAAACCTTGTTTTTGCAATGTTTGAATAACCGACGATGTCCGCATACGATAAAGACAACATGCCCCGCATGAGCCTATAATCCACCCCAAGCTAGTAAGTGCCTCGCCAAACCGTTTACTCAAGACGGTAGACTAACAGGCGGTCATAGTTCTAGTATGTAGCGAGGACTTCACTGTACAGTTTTAAAGCGACCCTACGGCCCTTAGTGTTGAGTAGTGGACAATCCAGTCCTTGTGTCTATAAGCAGGACCAACCAGTCCTCTTATTTGTATGTAGGACAAACCAGTCCTTGTGTCATTTGTGCCTCGCACGAGCATGTGTGGGCCTAGCCCACTAGAGTCTTTGTGCCTCGCACAAATGAGAATGAGCCTAGCCCATTTGAGTTTGTAAGCAGGACCAACTAGTCCCCTTAGTTGTATGTAGGATAATCCAGTCCCGTTGTAGCTAGGACATTCTCGTCTCTAGCCATGAAACTCATGCATGTTCTGAAAATACGCGTGTGTTTTGTAAAACCGGTATATTGAGTATAAGCCTTTCGTAAACCATTTGAATTAATTAAATCCTTCGTAACATGGTTTAGAAATATGAATCCTTTTGTTTCTCGAAATTTTGTGTACTTTGTCAAAACGTGCATGTATTTCCACCCCCGAAAACATTTAAGAAAATATAAAACCATGAAAAGTGGGGGTTATGAACTCACCTTGTTATCCTTGTGCAAGCTAGCTTAATGTGATTCTATAGTGTTATTCCAAGAGGTGAACTTGCTAGCATGCAACTATAGCATTCCTAACAAGGAATTAAGCTTATAAGTTTCTAATAAGACAACGTAGTTAAACTTACGTGTCCGAGCTCTATCGAATCATCAACAAACGATCCAAAAAGGGTGTTATTATCTTGACTTAGAATAACCGATCTATGGTTATTTGATCTCATTTATAATCGGGATAGAACTAAAGTTTTGGAAACACTTAGTTTCCAAAAAGATTTAGAATATTATATATATATATATATATACACTTACGAGGGCGTGCTAATCGTCGTGAATAGAAATATGTAGACAAATAATGGTACGACTCGTCGTAGTTTTCGTAAAACGTACACACATATATATTTATATATGTAAAAGTAAGCGTATATGTATCTAATCTTCACGTAACCGAAATAAAAACATCTTGTTTTTCGTTTATATTACATAAAACAATTATGTAATTGTACACGTGTTCTAATCGTCCGATAACGTGTCGTGCTTCGTTTAGAAGTTGAAATAAAACTGTTTTATATAGATACATCTTTATATAAATACTCGAAGTCTCGACGTTTGAAATAAATATAAACTATATTTATTTTATATAAAAGAATCCGAGTCGTCGACGTCCGATATAAATATAAAACATTATATCTATTAATTAAGAGTATCTGAATCGTCGACATTTGAAATAAGTATAACCATTGCATTTATCGAAATAAATATATTTGAGTCGTCGGCGTCTATAATAGTATAAGACGCTATACTTATTTAAATAAAGATATTCGAATCATCGATTGAAATAAATATAAACATTATATTTATTTAATATAATAATTCCGACGTTAGAAATGAGTATCCGGGTTTTCGATGTCTGAAAACGAATGCAAAATAACATATTTATTTAATATAGTTTTCGAGTTCTAAACGCCTTGAAATGAACATAAATGATTATATTTATCTTCCATAAATCCCCAAGTTTCGATGACTTGAAAACCGCGTTTTACCGACACGTTATGAACTCGTTTTGTGAAATGTGTAAATTGTCCGGAGTAAACATATAATTGTTCTTATTTTGCTAAACTTCATTCTGATCTCGATACCTTTCATTAGTGGTATAATTATAAAATATATCTATTTTTAACGAAAATCGGGCATATTTCCTCTGCTTTTGAACGATCCCGACAACTAAAGTGTCGATATTTTTGTCAAAACTCAACAATTATTCAACGAATAATATTCATATATTTTTCGTCAAACGTTTAAAACATAATTTTTGTTGATGCAAGATCCAAAATATAATATATATATAATAATATAATATATATTTTGAGTAACGATGTCGATTCAGTCATAAATATATATTTTTGTACACAAGTCCGATGTATTTATAGATATATACACTTTCACTTCGATGATATGTGGGTCCGTTAGAGCTCGGTAATGTGATAAACCCTACTCGTAAAAAATAATAGGGTGCGTATAATGTGGGTTTTCCCCATCTCATGCTTGACTCTATCAAGTTTGAACACTTGATTAAATCTAGATTACGTTATCAAAGTTATTCCGACAACCAAAAACGAAACCGATTGACTGGACCGACTAACCCGTTTCTATTGACACATGTTTAATTGCGTTTTACCGCAAACGAGTTGACCTTTTGAACCAGTAACTGACTGAAAAAAAATGGGAATTTTGAACCCAAAGCTAACAATAGTTGCGTAGCAAGCAACCTGCCACAACCACTGTTGCTATTCGTTAGCGTCGTATTTTTTAGCGGAAACAACGGACCCGTAATCCAGCATATGAACAAATATAGGTAGTTCGCTAACCACTAAACAAATCACCAAACCACTGATTAAAAAGATCCAAAGAAGGAACAAAGTGTAAGTGTTTAGGAGAACGTCCGAGCCCACAAGTTCACGGAAAACGAGCTAAATCCTAAGGTACTATAGATCCAAGGTAAAATCAAAATCGTTCGCCGATCTAATCGGACGGGCTTCACCGGATCACGGGGTCAAAGTGAATGCGGGAAACAGACCTCACCATCAGTAAGGGGTACGGTTATGAATTATTTACCGAAAAATCACCGAATAGTCTCCCGCCGCTTTTTCCTTGCACACCTGATCCAAACCATGCGTATGGATGCACGAAGTGTAGTTATGTTACAAAGACGACACAGAAGAAATTGATTAAGGGAGAATTTGTAGAAATGGTTTTACGTGTTGTGTGTCGATGCTAGTGTATGAGTCTAATGACTTTGCATCCTAGTTTTCATGAACATAGGATGAAAAATGTCGAGGTAACTAACCACAAAATAATCAAATATGTCCGCAAGGTAGAGTACAGTTGTTGGACAATAATAACCATTTTCAATGATTTGTCGAGTATCAATTGCGAATGTTTATAAGCTACCAACGTTGAACTATTTTTGAGTAAAAAGATAATTTCAATAATAAGATTTCAAATAATTCAAATATAAATAATTTAAAAAATAAGTGTACTATGAATAGACCTTTTGTTAGTGTTGTATGATCCGAAACTGTCAACAGCTTAATTAGAATGGTCATGAATGAATGTCAACATCGAACCATTAGGAAAATCTGTGTGACATTACGAATTGTACGGTTACACCAAAATAAACGATCTGTTTATATTATCTTATACACTAGTTTCATTAAAACCTCAATATATTTAAAAGTCTTTTTAAAAAGCTTTGTCATGACTGCCAAGACAAGTGTTCCAGCAACACTTGAGGATTGATAATTCAAAATAGCGTGTCAACAGTTACCGTGTTGCACTGTGGATTCAAACTCGAAGTAAATCAAATTTTAAATTAATGGTGACATTTCATAAAATGAGTCGATACATTTAAATAAAACATTGAAGGTCATCGGTTTGCAGTGCGTTGAAATAAACCCCTAGATGGTTACCGGAATAAACCGATTGAAATTCTAATTATACCGTTTTCTTAATACAACGATTATGTTAAGGATGTTATAGATAATGTTCAAAAGTGGTTTAACATAAAAATATGAATGAAAAAATTATTAAATGTATGTGAAATGTGTAACGAATCAGCACGCTTTCAATCATGAAGTCCACGCAAGGTGTCGTAACAATAAGATTTGTGGTTGATTAAAAAGTCTACTAACAAATAAATAAATGTTGTTTTATTGAATACTGGTAAAAATCTTAATTCATTGATAATATGTAAGAGAATTCACTAAACGATTAGATTCGCCCTGATAATTTCAGAAGTTCTACCGGCGATCAGAAATCCATGTATGTAGCGTCGAAAGTATTCAAAGATTTGTTGATCGATTTATATTGAAACTCTTTCATAATTAACACAGGCAATTGAAACCAGAGGGAAAATCGAAGTATTAGACCAGTTGCCAGAGAATTATCTCTATTTACGACTATTCAATGTTATCCTACAGTTCAAATTCCATCCTTAAACAAGTTCGAGAAGTAAAGGATTCTCATGACAAAAAATGTTCGGATTTGAATTTTATTACAACGGATGATTCTGAAATCCTAACAAGCATCCATACGTAATGTTCAACCGCCGAGTTATCAAAAGTTTTACATTAGTAATATGGCTAATTGATGTTGCGTAATTAGTCGAAAGCGTTTAGATATACCACAGTGATGACGTAGAGTTGATTGATTGATAACTAAATAAATTGAGAAAACTAACACGAAAATCAAAGTGCGGAGTGTTAATTGAAGAGAGGATTAAACTTTAAAATATCCGGCTACCCCCGGGTCACTCCTGGCGGGTTTCCTTTTTAATTAACTCATTTTTATATTTTTAAACTTTTAATTTATATCTTTTGATTTATTGATCAGTTATGAATCGTTTAAAATTAAAATAAGCCTCAAATGAACAACAAAAATTTAAAACTGATTGTTCGGTCATTAAACGAAGCGGGTTTCGAAAACCCGTTTTTCGACAAATGTTACAGTATCCCCTACTTTTAGGAATTTCGTCCCGAAATTTAAGTAGTAGTAGATACAGGGAAAAGGTGTGGGTATTTTTCGCGCATTGAGTCTTCTCGTTCCCAAGTAAACTCAGGTCCTCGTTTCGACTCCCAGCGTACCCTGACAATTGGGATGCGGCTTCTTCTTAAACGTTTTTCTCCGAAGTCCATAATTTCTACTGGTTTTTCAGTAAAATGCATAGATTCATCAACTTGAATGTCTTCTAGAGGAATATGGAGATTTTCATCGGCGAGGCACTTCTTCAAGTTCGATACGTGGAATGTGGGATGAATTCTATTGAGTTCCTCCGGTAAGTCAAGCTTGTAGGCTACAGGTCCTACCCTCTCGAGTATTTTGAAAGGACCTACGTAGCGTGGTGCTAGCTTGCCTTTCTGGCCGAAACGAACTACTCCCTTCCACGGCGATACCTTTAAAAGTACTTGATCGCCAACGTTAAACTCCAAGGGCTTTCGTCGCTTGTCAGCATAGCTCTTTTGACGACTTTGTGCCGCTAATAGGTTGTTTCGGATTTGATGAATCTTGTCAGTTGTCTCTTGTATTAATTCTGGACCGGTGATCTGAGCTTCTCCAATTTCGTGCCAACATATCGGTGATCGGCACTTACGACCATATAAAGCTTCGAATGGTGCCATGCCGATACTAGAATGAAAGCTGTTGTTGTACGAAAATTCGACTAATGGTAAGTGAGAGTCCCAATTCCCTTGAAGTCTATGACACATGCCCGGAGCATGTCTTCAAGAGTTTGAATGGTGCGTTCAGATTGACCATCAGTTTGGGGGTGATAGGCAGTGCTGAGATCCAATCGCGTACCAAAGCGGCTTGTACAGCTTGCCAGGTTCGTGAAGTGAAACGACCATCGCGATCTGATATAATGCTTAAAGGTACACCATGACGGCTTACGATTTCACTGATGTAGATGCGGGCTAGCTTCTCATTTTTGAAATCCTCGCGAATTGGAATGAAGTGAGCTGATTTTGTAAGGCGATCAATGATTACCCATATTGTGTCATACCCACCAGAGTGCGAGGTAACCCGGTGATGAAGTCCATGGTTATATTTTCCCACTTCCATACGGGTATTTCAGGTTGGACCAGAAGTCCTGAGGGTCTTTGGTGTTCAGCTTTCACTTTTGAACAGGTAAGGCACTTGGAAACAAAAACAGCAATATCCTTCTTCATGCCAGGCCACCAGTAGGTGTATCGAAGGTCTTGATACATCTTGTCGGCTCCTGGATGTACAGAGTATCGTGTCTTGTGTGCCTCTTTCATAAGGGTATCGCGAAGATTGTTGTGATCAGGAATCCATAGGCGATCGAGATAATACAAAATGCCGTCAGATTTTGTTTCGAGTTTAAGTTCTGCTCCACAAGATAACTCATTGCGTATGTCGTATTCTGTTATGGAAACATGTTGAGCTTCTCGGATCTGGTCTTTGATGTTGGTCATGATTTGCGAACATAGAAGACGAATGGAGTTCGCATAACCTTTTCGACTGAGTGCATCAGCCACCACATTTGCCTTGCCAGGATGATAACGAATTTCGCAGTCATAATCATTAAGAAGTTCGACCCATCTTCGTTGCCTCATATTCAACTCCTTTTGGTTAAAGATATGTTGGAGGCTCTTGTGGTCAGTGTAAATCTCACACTTGGTACCATAGAGGTAATGTCTCCATATCTTAAGAGCGAATACAACGGCGCCAAGTTCTAGGTCGTGAGTAGTGTAGTTCTTCTCATGAGTTTTGAGCTGCCTAGAAGCATAGGCTATCACTTTTCCCTTTGCATTAAGACACAGCCTAATCCCTGTCCTGATGCGTCGCAATATACTACAAAGTCTTCGCAACCTTCGGGGAGTGTGAGGATAGGAGCGTCACAAAGCTTTTGCTTAAGAGTTTGGAAGGCTTCTTCTTGTTTAGGTCCCCATGCGAAGGGTTTTCCTTTATGTGTCAAAGCCGTGAGTGGTACAGCGATACGAGAGAAATTCGATATGAACCGACGGTAGTAACCAGCCAACCCAAGGAAAGATCGTACCTCGGTTGGGGTACGTGGCGCTTGCCATTCTTGTACTGCCTTGATCTTTGCGGGGTCGACATGAATTCCTTTGTCATTTACGACATGACCAAGGAACTGTACTTCCTCTAACCAAAATTCGCATTTGGAGAATTTAGCATAAAGCTTTTCGGTCTTCAAAAGTGAGAGGATGAGCCGAAGGTGTCGTTCATGATCAGTCTTAGACTTTGAGTAAATGAGAATATCGTCTATGAAGACTATAACAAAACGATCAAGATAGGGTTTACAAACTCTGTTCATTAAGTCCATGAAGACGGCAGGAGCGTTGGTGAGACCAAATGGCATAACCATAAATCATAGTGACCATATCGCGTTCGGAAGGCGGTCTTTGGAACGTCTTCTTCATGTACTCTGAGTTGGTGATAGCCGGAACGAAGGTCGATCTTTGAAAAACAAGAAGCACCCTGGAGTTGGTCTAGAAGATCATCGATACGAGGTAGCGGATAGCGATTTTTGACCGTTAATTTGTTGAGTTCCCTGTAATCAATACACATGCGAAAAGTCCCATCTTTCTTCTTTACGAACAGAACAGGTGCACCCCAAGGCGATGAGCTAGGACGTATGAATCCCTTGTCGGTCAGTTCTTGCAATTGACTGGCCAGCTCTTGCATCTCGGATGGGGCTAACCTATAAGGGGATTTCGCGACAGGTGTAGCGCCAGGTATAAGGTCGATACGGAATTCGACTTCTCTCTTGGGAGGAAGTCCGGCGATATCGTCGGGAAAAACTTGCGGGAATTCCTTCACTACGGGTATATCTTCGAGTCTCTTCTCTTTGCCTCCTTTCTTGACAACGTGGGTTAGAAATGCTACATAATTTTTGCGGAGATACCTTCGGGCTTGAAGGCAGGACATCAGCTTGAGTCCTTTCGAAGGGGTTTCTCCAAAGATTCGTAGAGTTTGACCGTCTGCAAGGGGAATGCGAATGAACTTCTCACGGCATACTACTTCAGCCTGATGTTGGCTGAGCCAGTCCATGCCGATTATAATGTCGAAACTTCCCAACTTCATAGGAATGAGGTCAACAGAGAAATCATGATCGTTTAGAGTAAAGGTGCAGTTCCGGATAATTGAGTTTAATGAGACCGGCTTTCCGTCAGCAACTTCTACCGTTATGGATTTCATAAGCTCGACACGAGTTTGATTGAGGAGGGGTTCGAATTCTAAGGACACAAAACTCTTATCCGCGCCAGTATCAAATAACACAGATGCATAACTACCATTAACGAGAAACGTACCGTTAATCACGTTGTTGTCGGCCCTAGCTTGGTTGGCGTTGATATTAAATGCTCTCCCTCTAGCAGGTGGAGGAGCTTGGTTAGCTTGGTTCACTGGATTCGCTTGAGCTTGAGCATGTATGATGTTTACCAAGCGTGGACACGTGTTTCTAAAATGGTTTGGGTCACCACAATTATAGCAAGCCCGCATGGGTTGCATCATGGGGTAGTTGGGTTGATAGTAGGTTTGGGTTGTATGTTGTGTAGGCGGTGGTTGAAAAGGTTGTTGGGTTTGACCCATCATTTGATGGTGGGTTTGAGTTGTGGGTTGGTTGTGGTTCCTTCGTTGCAGTGTGCGGCAGGCTTGAATGGTGTGCCCTGCACGGCCACAGCCGGTGCAGTATTGACAGGGGTAATCGGGGAAATGATGGTATTGGCAACGGGTGCACTTTGGGTAAGGGCCAGAGTATTGCCTTTTGTGTGGTGCGGGTGAAGGAGTAACTTGTGTGATGGGAGCAACAGGGGTGGGGAAATTTGTTTGAGTAACGGCAAAATTTTTGGTATTTCGCTTTCTCTTGTTTGAAAATTTTGAGGATGAGGTGGGGTGGTTGGAAGTTGGGCCCTCAACGGGGGCTTTCTTTTTTTCCTCTTGAACTTACCGTTTCTGATGCGGTTCTCGGTAAGTTCGGTGGCTAACTCCATGGCGGCTTCGAGAGTTGCAGGCGAAGCGCTGAGGACTGAGTCCTGAATCTTCGTGGGAAGGCCTCGAATATAGTGTTCACCAATCGGTACACGGGGGTGAACAAGTTTGGAACCATCTGGTTCAGCTCAAGAAATCTTTTGTTGTAGGAAGTGTGATCCCCTTCCTTCTGCTTCAGTGAGTGGAATTCGTCCTCTAACTTCTTGAGTTCGCTTCTTGGGCAGAAGCGTTTTGTCATTACTTCCCTTAACTCTTCCCAAGTTAAGGCCATCGCGTCTTCCACTCCTCTCTTACCCTTCTCGGTGTTCCACCAGGTCAGGGCTACCCCGAATAATCTCCCGTCGCGTAACGTACCTGCGATCCTCGGGACAATCGCAATTTAGGAAAGTGTTTTCCATCTCCTCAAACCAGTGGAGGAGAGCGGTGACACCTTCGGTCCCTTCGAACTTCGGGGGATCGCAAGACTTGAAGTGCTTGTAGGAGCACTTCTTGGAGGAGGGGTTGTCGATGTTTTGATCCTCTTGGTTTGGTGGATTGACTGAATTTGCGGTGAGAGCTTGCTGAACTTGAACTACAATATCAGGAAGTACTGTGGCCATTTGTTTTGCTATCTGAGCGGCCAAGCGTTCGTTTGACCTTCCTGACTTCCGTCCTCCACGTAGCTGCCTACCCGACATCTATAGGAATATACATAGGAAGATGGTGAGTTTATGGAATGTTTAGGGGTCATGTGTCAAAAAAAAAAAAAATGAAATTAACATAAATATCAATGATGCAATCACATCCATTGGATGTCTTGGGTTAGCTCATGTTGGGCCTCAAATGTCCCCCATACTTCACCTGTATAGTCATGTGGGCCCCCATGACTATTGGCTTGGTAGGATTCACATTAGTATTGGCGATTTACACTCACATGACCCGAATGAAAACCACAAAATATGTTTACAAGATGTATGGTCGGAATGTGTCCAGGTGTAGACACAATGACAACTCAAAGTGGGGTTGGTTCCTGCGACGTTTGGTATAGCATGCTTTGGCCTAATAGGTACTTCGTACTCTCATCGTTAGTCCCCAGGTAGGCAAACTGGTCCTTTAATTTGGATTTATACGAATGCCAAGCCTAGACAGGACGTTCCGACTACCGGTACTGGTACCCTTCCAGTTACTACATGCCCGTCATGAGAACTCACTTTGATGAGATTTGAAAACACGAAAATCATTGTAAAAGCAATCATGATGTGGTGTGTGCTTTCATGGATGTGATATGTTATAAGAGTATGGTTCATGATAAGCAATATATGATAGTATATACTTATGAATATGCTTGCATAATATTGAATGTAACAATAAACATAAAGCATACAAACATCATGAATTTTGCATGTAACACCAGAATTTAAATTTTCTAAGCAACTATAGTATAGGCTCTAAGGGTCTAATAACCTATCCTATATCCCTATAGTCATGGCTCTGATACCAATCTGTCACACCCCGACCCGCAGCGGAAATAAGAGTAGGGGCATAATTGGGTTATCACCAAAGCTCATGATGTTTACTAATATGTTTCACATTTATTAAATCCAAATTACATTTCAAAGTTCAAATTCATACAATACAAGGAAAAGAAAGATTAACTAAACAAATTCATAATCTAAACTGGTTTATTCTTCTAGGCCGCCCTAAATGTTTCTTGCTTCAACTTGATCACCTGTATCATGTGTAAAAATGGGAAATTTTGGGTCAACAAAAGTTGGCGAGTGAACCTTGTTTAAAACATTTGTTTTTGATTAATTATTGTAATTTAATTTAGGAAAAACTGTGCAATAATCATATATGAACAAATGTATGTAAACATAACAATCACAAACCACCTTGCTTAAACATGATATAGAAGTAACAATGTATGTGTTGGCAACGTCCCGTTCACGCTCATAGGTAATGGGGAACGGACGGCCTATGCTAATGTATGTGAGATCAAGGCTCAATCAAACGGAGCCGATCTTATGTTGGCAACGCCTGGTTCACGCTCATAGGTAATGGGGAACAGCTCACGCTCATAGGTAATGGGGAGCGGCGGCCTATGAAATGCATGTACTGAAATGACAACATTAATCTAGACTTTAACCACACAGTCAATTGATTCACCTTGAATACACATTGATCATAAACATGATGGATGCACAATGATTAATTATGATAAATAAGTACGACACATGATACACCCCAAAATGTGATTAAAACGGGGAATTTGTAGAGATTCACTCACGTTGGGTGCGTTTGCTTGAGGATGGCTGAATGCGCACGAGTTTAAGGGATGGATCGACGAGAGGTAACTAACCAAAAAAAAAAAAAATAACGAAAGGTAGAGTAAGTGTGTGGATTTTATTAACTATTTTAATAAGATTTTCGGGTATAAATTTGCGAGTTTAAGGCTACTTTCTAACGTTGAAAACGTTATTTTTAAGTATTTTTAATTGATTTTTAATTTAAATAATTGATTAAAATAAATAAAATAAATAATAAAAAAAAAGTTGACTTTGACCGTTGACCGAGAGCGTTGACCGTTGACCGTTACTGTTGACCGGTTTAATTGTGTGAAATTGTGCGCTGAGTGAGGCTCGAACTCGAGACCTCCCGTACGCGTGCACGCAGCTCTACCAACTGAGCTAGTGTCTAACCCGAAATAATTCTGTTTTTAATTATTCTTATACACTATTTACTTTAAACCGAAAATTATTTATTTTTTAAAAAGCTTTTAAACTCATCGGACCGGTGCTGACCACAGGTCTCGAACCCGGGACCTGTGGGTTAGCGTACACACAGTCCACCGCTGGACTGTGTGTGTCACTTGGTTATTAACTCGGTTTTTATTATACTTAACATATACTGTGCGTTCGACCTGGTTCAGTTAAAAAGGCGGATTTTTATTTTAAACGGGTAAAGCTGGGACAGGTTTCGAACTTGCGTCTCGTGTATGTTTGTTGCACACAGTCCACCGCTGGACTGTGTGTCTAACCCGTTTATTAAACCGATTTTAATTATTCTTATATTATACCGCACTTCGTCTTCTTCATTCAAAACATCATCATCGATTAAAGGACTGTTATTTGCTTAGATTGTTCAATGAAGGTTATGAGACATCGAAAAGAAAATGAATGGAAAGAGATTGGAGAGTTGATTGTACCGACTGCTCGCTTTTCTTCAGACGTCCGGCAAGGTCGTCGGCTCCGTCTTGGTGAGTTGCGGTTGATAGAATCTACCAACAATTTGGAAGGATTAGATGTGTGGTAGGACTACTGGGTAATGACTAATCAGTGAAACAGAAGAATCATACCGATAATCAGCAGTTCCCCTGAAATTTCAGAAATTTCTCCGGCGAATCAGATAATCCTGGCAGCGTCGACTACAAAGGATTCTGGGTGAGGGATTTATATTAGAATTTGTCTAATAAAGGAATGAGCCAGAAAAATCGAAGTATTTACCGTGCAGGAGGAAGTCTCGGTTTTCCGGTGACTTGCAGATGTTTTCCGGCGAGTTAAATTCCGTCGAGAAAAGGTGCGATTTGAGAGTGAATGGTTTTCTGGTGAATTGTGGGTGAATTTATAGGGTAGCATCGAGATGAATGGGGTCTGAATTCGGTCTTAATTCGAAGTCAACCATTCTCCGGCGATTAGGGATGATGACGCGGTTTCCAGTCGTTGGCTAGCTGTCGCTGGAGTCAACTAATTGGCTAAATTGAGTGATTGCGTAATTTATGGGCGAAGTCGTCGGAATTTCCGACGACAGCTGTTTGAGCGCGAGTTGATTGAGTTTGAATTCCGAACATCATTATTTGATTTAATAAATCTATTATCTTCACAGAAAATCAAAGTGGCGGAGTGGTTTATTGAGTGAGGGTTAAGACCTTGAGGAAATATCCGGCTGACCCGGGTTCGACTCCCGGCAGCCGGTTTTCCTTTTTAATTAACTCATTTTTATATTTTTAAACTTTTAATTTATATCTTTTGATTTATTGATCAGTTATGAATCGTTTAAAATTAAATAAGCCTCAAATGAACAACAAAAATTTAAAACTGATTGTTCGGTCATTAAACGAAGCGGGTTTCGAAAACCCGTTTTTCGACAAATGTTACATCGGTAATGTGATTTAAACACTATGTATAAAAATAATAGCGACATTAGAACGTAATTCGTGTCGTAGTTGTTTACCACATCTCGTGCTTGACTCGTATCAACACGTTGACTGCCCCTGAACCGAGTCTGAGTTGACTGGTTTGACTCGGTTTGTCCCGACACCCAAAAACTGAACCGAATCTGAGCTGGACCGACTATGACCCGTGTTGGCTATCATTGACCAGTGTTGACCGAGTTGACTCGGTTTTTACCGAGTCAACCGAGTTGAACCATTTTGAACCGAGTAGACTCAGACTCGAACAAAACCCGAACTGTTGAATCGAACCAAAGCTAACAACCACCCCCTTTACCGCCGTCACCGGCAAGCCACCACCACTGCCACTGCTGCTAGTTGCCGCCGCGCGGCGGCTTTGTTTTTGCGCCGCCACCGCCCAACCCAACCGGAACCCGTAAGTAACCACCGCCGATGACTCGTAACGAAACTCCGACAGCCGGAGCTGCCTCCGCCGTCTATACCCCACCTGAAACGAAAATAGACCGGAACTAACGTAGATCTAAAAAGATCCAAAAGAAGGAGACGAGGAAAGGAGTCAAAGACATTTACCGGAGAATCGTCGGAGCCCCAAAGTTCACGAAAACGAGCATAAACACTCCTAAGGTCTCAATCTAAGCATCCCCGAAGGTAAAAATCAAAAATACGTTCGCCGGAAAATCGGACGGAGCTTCACCGGAGTCACGTTTGGGCTCGAACAGCTCCGAATCTCGAGAAACGGACCTCACCATCACGTAGAGGGTGTACGGTTTAGTGGGGGAGGGTATTTTTGGCCGGAAAAACTTCACCGGAAAGTCCGCCGCCGCCGCTTTTTCCGCCTCGCCGGACCACCGTGACGGTGGCCAGCCATCGCGTCATCGCCGGAGCTCCGCCGGAGTCGGTTGGAGTCCGACCGGTTCTAAAGAGAGACGAGAGAGAAAGTTGGTGAGGAGTGAGTGTGTGTGTAGAAATGGTGTTTTAGTGTCTGTGTGTGTCATGCAGTGTATGAGTACAATGACTTTGTCATCTTCCTAAAGTTTTGTCATGCACACATAAGTATGAAAAGTGTCGAGGTAACTAACCACAAGAATGAATCAAGACTTGTCCTCAGTGTATGAGTACAATGACTTGTTACGACAATAAGAACCCAACGGTTCAACTGAGTTTGCTTTCCGAGTTGATGCCAAGTGAACGAGATGTTATGATACAACCACAACGTGACTAAGTTTACTGGAGTCCAACAAAAGAGGAATTCAATCAATAAGATTTCAAATGAACGTTCACAATATGCAAATGAATTCTAGAAACAATAAGTGTACTATGAATAGTACCTTATGTTAGTTGTTGTATGATCGAAACTCGGAATCAACAAGCTTAAATAGAATAGGATCATGAAATGAATTGTCAACTATCGAACCATTAAAGGAAACAAAATCTGTGTTGACATTAACAAATTGTAAGGATACACCAAAATACAACCGATCCTGGTGTATCATTGTCTTAACACATAGTTTCATTAAGACTACATGAATGATATGTTAAACGAAAAGCTCGTGTAGTTTCACATGAAATGATTTGTCATGACTAGCCCAAGCTACAAGTTTATGCCAACGCCACAAGGCGTTGTAGAGATTGAAATAATTCAACAATAGCGGTGATCGAACAAGTTCACCGTGTTTGCAATAAGATAGGAGATTCAACGAATTAAAATCAAATTTTTATTCCAAATGAATTTCATAGAAATTCGAGTCGATGACAAAAAATAAATAACAATTGAAGGTCATCGAGTTTGCAAGTGGCGTTGAAATAATCGCTAGAGGTACACGGAAACAAGCCATGAAATTGTATACCGTTTTCTTAATACACGATTGTGTTAAGAATGTTCCAAGATAACGAATCAACAAAGTGGATTTACAAATAAATAGATAAACAAATTATTAAATCCGTATGTGAAGTGTGTAGACGGAATCAGCACAAGCTTCAATAATGAAAATGCCACCACAAGGTGTCGTAAACAATAAACGATTTAGTGGAGTTAAGATTAAACAAGTCTACTATGGTTCGAAATAAATGAAATGCTTGTTGATATTCCTTTGAATATGATTGTCTAAATCCATCATATGAAATTCTTGAATTGAATATGTATAGTGAGCAAGTTTAGCCAACTAAACTTGATTTAGATATCGACCAACAACGGTATATGTATTACCAAGGAAGTTCTAACATGGCCATACGAAAACCATGTATGTAGCTTGTCAAGAAAAGTGATTCAAAGAATTTAGTTGACTCGATATCAATGCATCAACTCTTACAATAATATAAGTCATCAAGGTTTCAATTGTCACACCCCAACCGATGGCGGAAACATCGGGGAGCGGCACTAGGCGACCAGATTGTCTCACGAGAAATTCCATAACACTATTTAAGCGACAATATTCAAAAGTTGATATCCCATACTATCAACATACCATCCTTAAACAAGTTACGAAATACAAGGATTCTCATAAAACAAAAACAAGTTCGATCTTCCCTAGATTTTATTACAACGAGATTCTAAAAGAAATCCTAAACTAAGCATCCATAGCTAATGTCCTCAACCTGCCACAGATGTTAAAATTAAACGTTATTACAATTAAGTAATAGTGAGCATACATATTTGCGTACATAATAGATAGAATAGCGTTTAGCATATACCACATGACATACGTAAGAGTTGTGAACTGTGTAACTACTAAGATTCGAGCAAACCAACAAACCGCAATTGATCGAGGCATGCGGTCAAGTGTTCACATCCTAAAAGAGGAAATAAATGAAAAATAAAAATGCGAGCCTTAACAACCCCGGGCCTCCAGGTGGCGGGTCAACCTCTAGTATATTATCATGTCAAGGGTGGCGTACAAGCAATCAAGTAATACATACAATTCAACAGATTTCATGTATAGTCATATAATAGCAGATTGCGAATAAGAGTTGAGTTGTATGATGTGTTTTGATATACGAACATATGTGACACCCAAAAGTGTGTTTAAGCATAAAAGGGTTCAAGTATACTCACAGTCGTGCGTTTAAGAAGATGAGACGGGATCTGAGATGAGTTGCGGAGAGCGCCGGATCAGCCTGTAAGGGAACAGAAGTGCATCAGTCTTCCGAATTGCTGAAACGGTTAACGGGTGAGGGAGAAGTAGACAAGTTCGAGCGAACTTGTACCTTTGAGTACAAGTTCGGGTGAACTTGACTAATTAACTTACTGAATGTACAAGTTCGGGCGAACTTGTCATGTTTCCTGAGAATCTAGACAAGTTCGGGCGAACTTGTTTTGTTTGATGAAGGGGGATACAAGTTCGGGCGAACTTGTGTGATTTCTGACAAATGTTTGATCAAGTTCGGGCGAACTTGGTCACCAATCTGGTGACAAGTTTGAGCGAACTTGATGTATTCCAAGCGAACTTGACTGTTTTGTCATCCAAATCGTGCGTTTTCGCGTCGTTGGCTGAGGAAATCGAGTGTCAATCCCTCCAACCTTAGGCTACTGAGCAAAACCAAGGCTGAAGAAGTCTTTTGGAGCTAGTTTTAGCCATTTTACAGAAACTCGAACTAATCCAGGCAAACTTGAAGGTTCGAACGGTTTAGTCCAGTTTGTGCAAAGTGACGTTTATGTCCTTGTGCTTCCGGATCTGAGATCTAGCTTGACAATGCCTCGTTCCACTTCAAAGTGAACGAAACATACGTCGTCTAGTCCGAATATTGTGTAAAAATCAATGTTTTAAAGGTTTTACTCAGATCTAAGCATAGATCTGAGTGAAAAACAGAAGTTTTGCATAAAAAGATGAAGATTTTCGTAAACAGATGAGATTTGATGAAAACGAAGGCAAAGCCTTGTGCAAAATCGTTGTAAAACGTTGTTGTCGCTTGAAAACGGGTTGAATCTTACTTAGAACACAAAAGGTTTCGGTTTTGGGGAGCTCTGGGCGAACTTGCAGCAAGTTCAAATGAGAAGAGGAGCTGGGTATTTATAGGTGAGGTGAAATAATGGGCTGAAACATCAAGTTCGGGCGAACTTGTTGATTTCTTGTGTTTATGGGACAAGTCCGGGCGGACTTGTTGGATTTGAGGAGTTCTGAAGGCTTAGACAAGTTCGGGCGAACTTATGATGCACAAGTTCGGCCGAACTTGACCTATTGGCCAAGTTTTGTTTGATTATTTCGCGTTAAAAGTTCGTTTGGCGATTCGGTTCGTATTAGATAGTTATATTAAGCATTTTAGCGGAGTATTAAGCGTTATATATCATTGATTTGGGAGAGAGCGAGTTACGAGAGTGTGAGCGTTTTAGAGATAATAAGCCATACATAACACATATAAAACATAATTATACATAATTAACTGCGTTTTGCGATGCGATGAGATAAGTGTTGCGATGGCATAAGTGTTTATTAAACAATAACACACTCGGCTCGTATAGTAGCATAACTACTTGTGATTGCGTTGCATTGGCGATTAATAAGCGATTAAATGCGATGTAGATGTGACAAAATGAAATTCCATTAACATAAACTTTTTCATAATCGAAATCTCGGAATACAATTGATTGAGATAAACAAAATACACTAAAAGGAAATAAATTAAATAACAACGAAAATTTGGAGTTGTTACAGTCTCCCCTCCTTTAGGAAATTTCGTCCCGAAATTTAAGTAGTAGCTGTAACAAAGAGATGCGGATATTTAGCCTTCATGTCACTTTCCAACTCCCAAGTGAACTCGGCACCGCGTTTGCCTTCCCATCGGACCTTCACGATAGGGATGCGAGAGCGCCATAGTTTCTTGGTTTCTCGGTCCATGATTTCGACTGGCTCTTCCATGAAATGCAGAGTCTCGTTTATTTGCAAGTCCTCGAGAGGGACGTGGAGATTTTCTTCAGCTAGGCATTTCTTGAGGTTCGACACGTGGAAAGTCGGATGGACGTTGTTAAGTTCTGCCGATAGT
Source organism: Scalesia atractyloides (assembly GCA_947069175.1). Taxonomy (NCBI): domain Eukaryota; kingdom Viridiplantae; phylum Streptophyta; class Magnoliopsida; order Asterales; family Asteraceae; genus Scalesia; species Scalesia atractyloides. The sequence goes on from CAMTDV010000025.1 coordinate 35,941,650, forward strand.
TCGAGGTGATAGGCTACTTTGCCGATCCTTTCCAGAATTTTAAAGGGACCTACGTATCGTGGCGCTAGCTTTCCTTTCTCCCGAAGCGGATCACTCCTTTCCAAGGTGCAACCTTTAAGAGAACATGATCTCCCACTTCGAACTGTAGGGGATTGCGGCGTTATCGGCATAACTCTTTTGACGACTCCGAGCTTTCAAGAGATTGTCTCTGATCTGGAGATCTTGTCTGTCGTTTCTTGAATCAGCTCGGGACCGGTGATTTGTGCTTCGCCGATCTCGTGCCATGCAATATGCGATCGACACTTTCTTCCATACAGTGCCTCAAAAGGAGCCATTTGAATGCTGGTGTGATAACTATTATTGTACGAGAATTCAATTAAAGGTAAATGTGTACCACCGAAATCTATGATGCACGCACGAAGCATGTCTTCGAGGTGCGGATCGTGCGCTCAGTCTGACCGTCGTTTGAGGGTGGAAAGCGGTACTGAGATTGAGAGTAGTACCAAGAGCGGATTGAAAAGTCTCCCAGAGACGTGAGGTGAAGCGACCGTCGCGGTCAGAGATGATGTCACGAGGCGTCCCGTGTCGACAAATGACTTCGTCGGTATAGATTCGTGCTAATCATTCTACCTTAAAGTCTTCTCGTATAGCAATAAAGTGCGCAGATTTGGTAAGACGATCAACGATAACCCAAATGCTATCGTGACCAGAGGAAGTGCGGGGGAGTTTCGTAATGAAGTCCATAGCTATACTCTCCCACTTCCACATCGGGATTTCGGGTTGTTCGAGCAAGCCAGAGGGCCTTTGATGTTCGGCTTTCACCTTCGAACAAGTTAAGCACTTTGAAACGTACATGGCGATATCCTTTTTCATGCCCGACCACCAGTACTTAGGACGAAGGTCCTGGTACATTTTTTCGGCTCCGGGTTGAATGGAATATCGAAGTCTATGAGCTTTGGTCATTAGGAATTCACGAAGATTATCACGGCTAGGAATCTAATATACGATCGAGATACTAATAAATACCGTTAGGTTTAACAATGAGTTGAGTTTCGGCACCACATTTCATTTCTTCCTCCAGGGTATTCTGTTAAAAAAAACGAATTGGGTGGAGCGAATCACGATTTCGAGATCATTCAAAGCTTGAGAGTCACGACACTATACGCATAGCTTCGTCGACTGAGAGCATCGGCTACGACGTTAGCTTTGCCAGGATGGTAGGGTATCTCACAATCGTAATCGTTGAGAAGTTCAACCCATCTGCTTGGCGCATATTCAGTTCCTTTTGATTAAAGATATGTTGTAAGCTCTTATGGTCGGTGAAGACCGTACACTTGGTACCATAGAGGTAGTGTCGCCATATCTCATGTAAAAACAACTGCACCGAGTTCGAGATCGTGGGTTGTGTAGTTCTTCTCGTGGAACTTGAGTTTTCGAGATGTATACCCGATAACCTTGTCTCGCTGCATGAGCACACAACCAAGACCAAGATTTGAGGCATCGCAGTAAACAACGAAATCGTCGTTTCCGTCAGGTTGAGCGAGTACGGGAGCGTTGCATAGCATATGCTTGAGAGTTTGAAAGGCTTCCTCTTGTTTGGAATCCCAAACGAAAGGTTTATCCTTATGAGTTAAATCGGTAAGCGGAATGGCGATTTTTGATAAGTCGGCGATGAATCGACGATAGTAACCCGCCAATCCAACTCTTGACGGCTTCAATCTTTGCAGGGTCGACGTGAATTCCTTGACTATTAACGATATGGCCAAGAAATTGGACTTCTCCGAGCCAGAATTCACATTTTGAGAACTTAGCATAAAGGCGATTACCTTGAAGAAGTTTGAGGACTAAACGGAGATGGCGCGCGTGTTCGTCTCTCGACTTCGAGTAGATGAGGATGTCATCGATAAACACAATGACGAAACGATCTAAGAAAGCTTTACACACACGTTCATCAAGTCCATGAAGACCGCGGGTGCATTGGTAAGACCAAAAGGCATGACCACGAATTCAAAATGGCCATAACGGGACGAAAGGCGGTTTTCGGAATATCTTCTTCGAGTACACGCAACGGATGATAACCGGAACGTAGATCGATCTTAGAAAAACAAGTAGCACCTTGAAGCTGATCAAATAAGTCGTCGATTCGAGGAAGATGGTAGCGTTCTTTATCATGAGTTTGTTAAGTTCACGATAATCGATGCACATTCGGAACGTCCATCTTTCTTTTTCAAAAAAGAACGGATGTGCCCCAAGGTGAAGTGCTCGGGCGTATGAAACCTTTATCGAGAAGCTCTTGAAGTTGGCTAGATAGCTCGCGCATTTCGGATGGTGCGAGACGATAGGGAGCTTTCGCAACGGGAGTAGCACCGGGAATCAAATCGATACGGAATTCAACATCTCGAGTAAGGGTAAACCGGGTAAGTCATCGGGAAAAACTTTAGGAAATTCATAAACAACGGGTACATCTTTCCAGGTTCTCTTTTCTTTCTCCGGTTTCACGATATGGGCTAGGAAAGCAACGCATTGCTTGCGCAGATGCTTGCTCGCTTGAGTACATGACATAAGCATCAACTTCTTTGAGGGAGTTTCACCATATACATGGAGTTGATCACTGTTAGGGAGAGGAAAACGAATCATTTTATCGAAGCAAACAACTTCAGCATGATTCTCTCGAAGAAAATCCATACCTACTATGATATCGAAGCTACCTAACTGCATAGGTATGAGATTGATCGAGAAGGCATGGTTGTTGAGATCGAGGGTACAACCACGTAGGACAGAGTTAACGGTAATGGTTCTTCTGGTGGCGACTTCGACATCAAAAGTACTTTGGGAGTTTAGCGCGTTTACATTTTAAAACCTTTTCGAATTCTAACGATACAAAACAATTATCGGCACCAGTATCAAATAAACATGAAGCATAAATAGCATTAACAAGGAACATACCGTTGACAACATTGTTGTCGTTCTAAGCCTGGCGATGATTGAGATTGAAGGCTCGTCCACGCGCAGCCTTGTGGCGGGTGTGCTGCTGAGGCTGTGGTGGTGGTGCTGCTGAGGCTGAGGCTGCTGCTGCTGCGGCTCTTGTTTGACAGCTCGGTTTGGACAGACGTTACTGAAGTGGTTTGGGTCCCCACATGTGTAGCAAGCACGGGCTTTTGGGGCTAGGCGCTTGCTGCTGGTACTGCTGCGGATTAGCCTGAGGAGTGCGAGGGGGAGCTGGTAGAGCTGGTGCTGCTGGGGCCTGAGGAGCTTGCTGACGAGGGCCTGAATGGCAACTGACGGTAAAGTGGCCGTAAATGTTGCAGTTGGTACAGAAATGACAATTGCCTCCAACCACATGGTGATAAGTGCATTTTGAGCACAAAGGATGAGGACCAGTATACGCACGCTTTGCTGGAGGTGCGTTTGGTTCGGCTGTCTGAAGTGGCTGAGGGTTTGGCGGAGCGGTAAGGGAAAAGTTCTTGCTTGGGTTTTCCCTTTTGCCACCTCGGCGGCTAGACTTTGACTCTCAAGGTTGATCGGTAGGAGCTGCTGATTCGGTGATGGCCTGGTTGCAACTTTGCTGTTCTTAAAGTAACCAGACTGAACCCGTTTGTCATTGATCTCTGCGGCTAGCTGGTAGGTTTCCTCAATAGTAGCAGGGCGTGCTGCTTGAACAAAGTCAGCGACGCAGTCAGGCAGAGCGTTGAGGTATTTCTTGATTGCTTTCTCGGTTGTGTCTACTTGACCGGGACAGATAATGCTCAACTGTTTAAAGCGAGCTGTTAGACCAGCATTGTCAGGTCTGTCTTGCTTAATTCCCCAAAACTCGTTCTCCAACTTCTGGATTTCATAGGGGGGACAGAATTCCTTGATCATGATTGCTTTAAGTTCCTCCCAGGTGAGTCCGTAGGCTTCATCGTTTCCCCTCTTGTTACGATCCGCGGTCCACCAGTTGAGAGCCCTGGACCGGAAGACGCTGGTAGGATTAATAAGGGGTTCGGGACACCCATCTGGCGAAATGTGACCTCGATAGCATCAAACCAGTGGAACATGGAACTTGGTCCTTCAGTGCCAGTAAAAGTAAGGGGTCCACAAGCTTTGAACTGCTAAAGCTGAAGAAGTCTTGGGCGGGTGGACTTTCGAGTCCATGGAAGTGTTGCTGTTGACCGCGTGGATCTCGCTGACGATTTGCGGAATCACCTTAGCCATTTCCTTGGCTACAAGAGAGGCGATACGTTTGTTGGCACTGTTACCCTGGAGATTCCTCCTGGTGTGTGATCCCATGGAAGACATCTACATTAAAGGATTTGATTGGATGAGATTTGATTATGATAGGTTTATGTTCAAAAGTTTTTATTTATTATTATTATTTATTATTATTATTATTATTATTATTACACAGTTAAAGCATATAACACATAGGCACGTATACATGTAAGCACGTAAGCACGTAGCACATAATCACATAAGCACGTAATCACATAAGCACATATTTTGCACGCATTCATCTTCAAACTAAAACATGCGTAGCGCGTACGAGATGCGATATAATAGCGTAAATAGCGAGTAGAGCTGCGTATGAGACACGCGCGTCCTCATGAGCGTAGGCGAGTTGAGTGATTAGTTTGGTTGGTGAGTTAATTAGCGTTTTAGATTACGAGAGTTGTGCGAGTAGTGCATACGTTTATGGAGTGTAAAGCGATAAATCGAGAAATCGATAAATTAGGAAATCAAAACAAGCGTAAAATCCATAAGTTTAAACACATAAATAATAAGTAAACTCAATGATGCGTAAAATCGACGATTATAGGCTTAAATCAATTGGGGCATCCTGGGTTTTAAGACAGCGACTACCCAAAGTGATTCGAAAATTCTCTGAGTTTGGACAACGCTTTGGCCTAATAGACAAATGCTTTAGCCGTACAACGGTTAACGGCATTTGTCCTTCCAGTTACGTCGTTTTCTAAGTCGTTGAAATAATCGAGACTTTGGTGAGATTGAAAATCAAGGAGTGGAACTAGTTATTAAGATGCGGGTTTCACCCCTAACTTAACAACTTCATTCCTAGTTGTGGTTATGCTCACCGATCAAATTGGGAGTTCCATTAGATAGAAACGGAGATTTTCGTCGAGGTTTGGATATCACTCCTAACTCAACGAAGATATCTCGTGTGAGAGTATGCGCGGAGTGAATGATCTTATCGAGAGTTCTTGGTTTTCACACCTAATCTCGACTTGATCACTCGTTTTGTGTGATACGAGCGTTCTTCAGCGTGTGTTGTGGTTGCTTTAGGAAAAGCAATGCTTGGAGGTCAACTCGAAGGATTCTGGTCAAGTTCGGGCGAACTTGGCATCAGCCTGATGTCAAGTTCGAGCGAACTTGTTCATCCCTGATGAACTTTTGTTTGTTGTTGTAGGGGACTGACAAGTTCGAGCAAACTTGGTCAAGTCGGACTTGATCAAGTTCGCTCGAACTTGTTCAATTTCGAGCGAACTTGTCCCCCAAGTTTGGGCGGACTTGTCTGTTCGTATTCGTTTCGGCATTTAGTCGATGCGTAACGGTCTGATTTGATATCCTAACTATAGTCTAAGGCAAGCATGGCAGTTCTACCTAATTTTCCTTATAGTTATGGCTCAGATACCAATCTGTCACACCCCAACCGATGGCGGAAACATCGGGGCGCGGCACTAGAGAACCAGATTGTCTCACGAGAAATTCCATAACACTATTTAAGCGACAATATTCAAAAGTTAATATCCCATACTATCAACATACCATCCTTAAACAAGTTACCAAAACAAGTTTGATCTTCCCTAGATTTTATTACAACGAGATTCTAAAAGAAATCCTAAACTAAGCATCCATAGCTAATGTCCTCAACCTGCCACATATGTTAAAATAAAACGTCAATACAATTAAGTAAAGGTGAGCATACAGGTTTGTGTACATAATAGATAGAAAAGCGTTTAGCATACACCGCATGAAATACGTAAGAGTAGTGAACTATGTAACTACTCAGATTCAAGCAAACCAACAAAACGCGATTGATCAAGGCATGCGAACAAGTGTTCACATCCTAAAAGAGGAAATAAATGAGAAATAAAAATGCGAGCCTTAGCAACCCCGGGCCTCCGGGTGGCGGGTCAACCTCTAGTATACTATCATGTTAAGGTTGGCGTACAAGCAATCAAGTAATACATACAATTCAGCAGATTTCACGTATAGTCATATAATAGCGGATTGCGAATAAGAGTTGAGTTGTGTGATGTGTTTTGATATACGAACATATGTGACACCCAAAAGTGCATTTAAGCGTAAATAGGTTCAAGTATACTCACAGTCGGTGCGTTTAAGGAGATGAGACGGGATCTGAGATGAGTTGCGGAGAGCACCGGATCAGCCTGTAAGTTTGGGCGAACTTGACTAACTAACTTACTGAATGTACAAGTGCGGGCGAACTTGTCATGTTTCTGAGAAACTAGACAAGTTCGGGCGAACTTGTCCTGTTTGATGAAGGGGGATACAAGTTCGGGCGAACTTGTCCTGATTCCTTGGAATCAGTATAAGTTCGGGCGAACTTGTGTGATTTCTGACAAATGTTTGATCAAGTTCGGGCGAACTTGGTCACCAATCTGGTGACAAGTTCGAGCGAACTTGATGTATCCAAGCGAACTTGACTGTTTTAGCATCCAAATCGTGCGTTTTTGCGTTGTTTGCTGAGGAAATCGAGTGTCCGTCCCTCTAACCATTAGGCTACTGAGCAAAACCAAGGCTGAAAGAGGTCTTTTGGAGCGAGTTTTAGCCATTTTACAGAAACTCTGACTAATCCGGGGAACTTGAAGGTTCGAACGGTTTAGTCTAGTTTGTGCAAAGTGACGTTTTCGTCCTTGTGCTTACGGATCTGAGATCTAGCTTGACAACGCCTCGTTCCACTTCAAAGTGAACGAAACATACGTCATTTAGTCCGAATATTGTGTAAGTCAATGTTTTAAAGCTTTTACTCAGATCTAAGCATAGATCTGAGTGAAAAACAGAAGTTTTGCATAAAAAGATGAAGATTTTCGTAAACAGATGAGATTTGATGAAAACGAAGGCAAAGCCTTGTGCAAAATCGTTGTAAAACATTGTTGTAGCTTGAAAACGGGTTGAATCTTACTTAGAACATAAAAGGTTTCGGTTTTGGGGAGCTCCGGGCGAACTTACAGCAAGTTCAAAGGAGAAGAGGAGCTGGGTATTTATAGGTGAGGTGAAGGTGAAATAATGGGCTGAAACATCAAGTTCGGGCGAACTTGTATCAAGTTCGAGCGAACTTGCTACAAGTTCGGGCGAACTTTTTAATTTCTTGTGTTTATGGGACAAGTCCTGGCGGACTTGTTGGATTTGAGGAGTTCTGAAGGCTTAGACAAGTTCGGGCGAACTTGTGATGCACAAGTTCGGCTGAACTTGACCTATTGGCCAAGTTTTGTTTGATTATTTCGCGGTAAAAGTTCGTTTGGTGATTCGGTTCGTATTAGATAGTTATATTAAGTATTTTAGCGGAGTATTAAGCGTTATATTATCATTGATTTGGGAGAGAGCGAGTTACGAGAGTGTGTGAGCGTTTTAGAGATAATAAGCCATACATAACACATATAAAACATAATTACACATAATTAACTGCGTTTTGCGATACGATGAGATAAGCGTTGCGATGGCACAAGTGTTTATTAAACAATAACACACTTGGCTCGTATAATAGCATAACTACTTGTGATTGCGTTGAATTAGCGATTAATAAGCGATTAAATGCGATGTAGATGTGACAAAATGAAATTCCATTAACATAAACCTTTTCATAATCCAAATCTCGGAATACAAGTGATTGAGATAAACAAAATACACGAAAAGGAAATAAATAAATAACAACGAAAATTTAGAGTTTTACAGTCTCCCCTACTTTCGGAAATTTCGTCCGAAAATTTAAGTAGTGGCCGTAACAAAGAGATGCGGATATTTAGCCTTCATGTCACTTTCCAATTCCCAAGTGAACTTGGCACCGCGTTTGCCTTCCCATCGGACCTTCACGATAGGGATGCGAGAGCGCCGTAGTTTCTTGATTTCTCGGTCCATGATTTCGACTGGCTTTTCCACGAAATGCAGAGTCTCGTTTATTTGAAAATCCTCGAGAGGGACGTGGAGACTTTCTTCAGCTAGGTTTCTTGAGGTTCGACACGTGGAAAGTCGGATGGACGTTAATTTCTGCCAGTAGTTTGAGGCGATAGGCTACTTTGCTGATCCTTTCTAGAATCTTAAAGGGACCTACGTATCGTGGCGCTAGCTTTCCTTTCTTCCCGAAGCGGATCACTCCTTTCCAAGGTGCAACCTTTAAAAGAACGTGATCTCCCACTTCGAACTGTAGGGGCTTGTGGCGTTATCAGCATAACTCTTTTGACGACTCCGAGCTTTCAAGAGATTGTCTCTGATCTGGAGGAAAATGAGGTTAAAGCTTAGGTATCTCTACAGAAACCTAATTCGATGAAACCTATGGCTCTGATACTAATCTGTCACACCCCGATAATTCGATCACATCAGAGCCGGCGTGACTGGACTGGTATCTTCATTGCACAGCGAAAGTATTAAGGTGCTAAGACTTCTAGAAAGTGAACGCCCGCTAAGTACTCGAATCCCATGGGTTCTCCTATTCCAACTGTGCCATAGTTTGACTTTTAAGAACCTGAGAAAGAAACATGCGAAAAATCAACATAAATTTGAGCGAGTTCATAGTTTGTTTGAAAAAAATTTAAATAAATCTTGAAAACATAATAAAACCATTTTTCTCGGCATGTTAATTGAAAATCTTGTTTTTGTAATGTTTGAATAACCGTCGATGTCCGCGTACGACAAAGACAACATGCCCCGCATGAGCCTATAATCCACCCCAAGCTAGTAAGTGGCTCGCCAAACCGTTTACTCAAGACGGTAGACTAGCAGGCGGTCATAGTTCTAGTATGTAGCGAGGACTTCACTGTACAGTTTTAAGCGAGCCTACGGCCCTTAGTGTTGAGTAGTGGACAATCCAGTCCTTGTGTCTATAAGCAGGACCAACCAGTCCTCTTATTTGTATGTAGGACAAACCCGTCCTTATGTCATTCGTGCCTCGCACGAGCATGTGTGGGCCTCGCCCACTAGAGTCTTTGTGCCTCGCACAAATGAGAATGAGCCTAGCCCATTTGAGTCTGTAAGCAGGACCAACCAGTCCCCTTAGTTGTATGTAGGACAATCCAGTCCCGTTGTAACTAGGACATTCCCGTCTCTAGCCATGAATCTCATGCATGTTCTGAAAATATGCGTGTGTTTTGTAAAACCGGTATATTGAGTATAAGCCTTTCGTACCATTTGAGTTAATTGAAATCCTTCGTAACAAGGTTTAGAAATATGAATCCTTTTGTTTCTCGAAATTTTGTGTACTTTGTCAAAACTTGCATGTCTTTCCACCCCCGAAAACATTTAAGAAAATATAAAACCATGAAAAGTGGGGGTTATGAACTCACCTTGTTATCCTTGTGCAAGCTAGCTTAATGTGATTCCATAGTGTTATTCCAAGAGCGTGAACTTGCTAGCATGCAACTATAGCATTCCTAACAAGGAATTAAGCTTATAAGTTTCTAATAAGACAAGGGTAGTTAAACTTACGTGTCCGAGCTCTATCGAATCATCAACAAACGATCCAAAAAGGGTGTTATTATCTTGACTTAGAATAACCGATCTATGGTTATTTGATCTCATTTATAATCGGGATAGAACTAAAGTTTTGGAAACACTTAGTTTCCAAAAAGATTTAGATATATATATATATATATATATAATATATTATATATTTAATATAAATATACTTACGAGGGCGTGCTAATCGTCGTGAATAGAAATATGTAGACGAATAATGGTACCACTCGTCGTAGTTTTCGTAAAACGTACACACATTATATTTATATATGTAAAAGTAAGCGTATATGTATCTAATCTTCACGTAACCGAAATAAAAACATCTTGTTTTCGTTTATATTACATAAAACAATTATGTAAGCGTACACGTGTTCTAATCGTCCGATTACGTGTGGTGCTTCGTTTAGAAGTTGAAATAAAACTGTTTTATATAGATACATCTTTATATAAATATTGAAGTCCCGACGTTTGAAATAAATATAAACTATATTTATTTTATATAAAAAATCCGAGTCGTCGACGTCCGATATAAATATAAAACATTATATTTATTAATTACAAGTATCCGAATCGTCGACATTTAAAATAAGTATAACCATTACATTTATCGTAAATATATTTGAGTCGTGGCGTCTATAATAGTATAATACACTATACTTATTTAAATAAAGGTATTCGAATCGTCGATTGAAATAAATATAAACATTATATTTATTTAATATACTAATTCCGACGTTAGAAATGAGTATCCGAGTTTTCGATGTCTAAAATGAATGCAAAATAACATATTTATTTCATATAGCTTTCGAGTTCTAAACGCATTGAAATGAACATAAATAATTATATTTATCTTCCATAAATCCCCAAGTTTCGATGACTTGAAAACCGCGTTTTACCGACACGTTATGAACTCGTTTTGTGAAATGTATAAATTGTCCAGAGTAAACATATAATTGTTCTTATTTTGCTAAACTTCATTCGGATCTTGATACGCTTTCATTAGTGGTATAATTATAAAATATATCTATTTTTAACGAAAATCGGACAGATTTCCTCTGCTTTTGGACGATCCCGACAACTAAAGTGTCGATATTTTTGTCAAAACTCAACAATTATTCAACGAATTATATTCATATATTTTTCATCAAACGTTTAAAACATAATTTTCGTTGATGCAAGTCCAAATATACATATATATATTTTGAGTAACGGTGTCGGTTCGGTCTATAAAATATATTTTTTTGTACACAAGTCCGATGTATTTATAGATATATACACTTTCGCTTCGATGATATGTGGGTCCGATTAGAGCTCGGTATGTGGATTTAAACACTATATATAAAAATAATAGCGACATTAGAACGCAATTTGTGTTGTAGTTGTTTACCACATCTCGTGCTTGACTCGTATCAACCCGTTGAACACGTTGACTGCCCCCGAATCGAGTCTGAATTGACTGGTTTGACTCGGTTTGTCCCGACACCCAAAAACTGAACCGAATCTGAGCTGGACCGACTATGACCCGTGTTGGCTGTCATTGACCAGTGTTGACCGAGTTGACTCGGTTTTACCGAGTCAACCGAGTTGAACCATTTTGAACCGAGTCGACTCAGACCCGAACAAAACCTGAATTGTTGAATCGAACCCAAAGCTGACAACCACCCCCTTTACCGCCGTCACCGGCGAGCCACCACCACTACCACCGCGCGGCGGCTTTGTTTTTGCGCCGCCACCGCCCAACCCAACCGGAACCCGTAAGTAACCACCGCCGATAACTCTAACGAAACTCCGACAGCCGGAGCTTGCCTCCGCCGTCTATATCCTACCTGAAACGACAAAAATAGACCGGAACTAACGTAGATCTAAAAAGATACAAAAGAAGGAGACGAGGAAAGGAGTCAATGACGTTTACCGGAGAATCGTCGGAGCCCCAAAGTTCACGAAAACGAGCAGAAACACTCCTAAGGTCCCGATCTAAGAATCCCCGAAAGTAAAAATCAAAAATACGTTCGCCGGAAAATCGGTCGGAGCTTCACCGGAGTCACGTTTGGGCTCGAACAGCTCCGAATCTCGAGAAACGGACCTCCCCATCATGTAGAGGGTGTTCGGTTTAGTAGGGGAGGGTATTTTTGGCCGGAAAAACTTCGCCAGAAAGTCCGCCGCCACCGCCGCCTTTTCCGCCTCGCGGGACCACCGTCACGGTGGCCGGCCGTCGCGTCGTCGCCGGAGCTCCGCCGGAGGTCGACCGGAGTCCGGCCGGTTCTAGAGAGAGACGAGAGAGAAAGTTGGTGAGGAGTTAGAGTATATGTGTGTAGAAATGATGTTTTAGTGTGTGTGTTAGATATTTATAGGTAGGTTTTTGTGAGTTGGGCCAAGGTCACGAGCTCGTTTCTAGCGTTTTCGAGCGGCCCGATTGTGTTTCTGAAGCCCGTTTTCACATCCGAATGTCGTATAATGCCGTACAACTATGTTTTAGGGTCAAAACTATGTAAAATAGCATCGGTGGTCGGTATTTGACGTGTTTGTTTGTCAGTAGCGTTAAAAATCGCAAAATTTGGCACATTTGTCGTTTCTTATCCGTTTTTCGATCCGATTTCTCTGCCTATATTAAAATTCGATTACAAAGCTAAATTTCTCATAATATTTCCATTTTGAAGGCATACACGTGTCTGAGGCCTTCGTTTCGTTGTCGGTGCGTTCCTGCAGTTGCGTTTTTCGTACACGTAAGCGTTTCGTGCCATTCGAAGCACCATAATTTCGCAAAACCAAGTTCATATGCATAAATTATAAGTATAAAATCCGTATTTGCCGGGTTGTCAGTATTTTACCCGGTGTCAGTTCGTTACCATTTATCATTCACAGCTTTCCCAAAAATCACCATACACGCAATTTTAAGTTAGATAGGCGTTTCCTAGGCATTTCGAAACCTAATTAAGTTAATAGTGTCTTAAACACTGGTTATTATCGCCTTAAATGTTTTTAATCACGTAATTAAAAGCCAAAAAGTACCGGTTGTCATACTGCATTCACCACATACGTTCACATTATTAGTACTTGAAGCATTATATGATCTAAGTATATAACTATAGGATCATGTCATGTTTTATCCTCATATAGATTCCAACTAGTTATCCTTCTAAATTCGAGCATTTCATTCCAAACGATAAGCATACAATAATATACCTGCACTTCATTTCATTCTCAAAACAATTCGGTTAACATCATAAATCCTTATATATTAAACCATATATTTCTTTGTACGAGTCTCATTCATTAGAAATGTATGATTAATAACACATATACCAAAACATCTAACCCAACTCTTTCTTGTATGAAAAACCTACCACAAACATGCATACCTCCTTACCATAAATTCTTATAACGTCTTACATACTCACACCTCAGTTAAACAATCCTAATGCACAACTTTAAGTGTGATTTCTCATACTTGCTAATCTTTACATATAATCATATCTAATCACGTTTAACGATGGCTTCCACATTACACTATATCATGTGCATACATAAGAATCTTACTTATAAGACTTATTCAAATCATAGCAAAACCACATTACATATCCTAGTGTACATACCACATCTTTGTACATGTCCCAAAGGCTTCTGTTCTTACCCGAACCCCACAAAAACTTTAAGGCAGGCTTGGGGTACCTTTGGGAAGCTTATTGGGGCCTTGGAAACAAGCAAAAGTGTTAAAAACGAAAAAAACGAGTTTCCGGCGATCGAACCCGCGTAGACAGCAACATAGCGCGTCGGCTGCAAAAGGAGGTGGCGTCGGCGACTCCTCCTCTGCAGCCCAAATGCTGATTTCCGTTTTTTATTCTTTTTGCATCCGTCGCATATCCCGGAAGTTCCAAAACGTGTAATAACAATATTCAAGCCCAATATCATTCTAATACTTAATCCTAAATCAAACCAACTACCACAACTCGCTAAGTTACTTTCTATATTTGACCCGTTTAATCTCACCAAACATTTTCCATTATGTTTGTTCTATAAACAACTTACTACAACATTTCTTATCTCGTTTACTTTCATCTCATAATCATTCCTACCTAACTCCTAACATTCATACAATCAACTTCATTTATGTACTAAGAAGTGAGATTTTGGAACTTACTTACTTTATGCGCCCGTATTATATCCGCTTCCTTGTCTCCGCTTGACCCGTTAGCCTTTCATGCTTGACTCCATCTTGACATGACTCCTATTCGTTCATGTCATCACATTCATATCATGGTTAGCATATATAGTCGTTCATACAAACATTCATATTATTTCCGTTCATACATACTTGTCTTGCATTAGACATATACTAATAATTGCTTTGTTCCCTATTCACACAACTCAATTATCATCATGCATAACACATAAATCATCTAGTACATAGCACATTAACTTTCTATTCTAACACCGTGTCCAAAGGCCAATTCATGATATTCATACATTGTTGACTTTCAAAGGTCAAGTTCCATACTTATGTATTTCCAAATTAAGAGCATGAATTCATCTTAAAATGGTGGACAATAGTATTAACATCATACGCATTCCATGCTCATATTATATGACATATACATCTACATGGTCACCTAGTTGTATACACATATTCATACATAATCCATTCCATCTACACTAGCATTTTCATACTTCATAACTAACACCAACATCATTCGAATTTACTCTTTTCTAGAATTCTCATACGCTCCATATATATTTCTTGAATCACAATTAGTGTGATCAAATAATCCACAATTGTGCATTACATCACCCAAGCATTAGAACAACTCCTAAAACATACTTCTACCAAATCACATATTACTACATTTATACATGGATTTCATCAAGAACATGTTCTACATGATATTTTGATATCATATACATTATTCCCACATTATCTACACACTCCTCTATTACTTGAATACAATTTCACACATTACTGTTATTTAGACATTTCATCAAACACCTGGTGTGCGTACCACAATTAAGGCACAATGTACACATGTTTCATGCTTATATTCCTATTTCTTGTTTTCATTCATCAAATACAACTAAATATCCATTAATTTCATATCATAATCAACTTTTCTAACAATACTTCATCACATGCAACATACTACATCAACATTTTACATAACATTGAACAAGGACGATTCACCTATATCATCATCCTTACTACTACAAGTGGGTTTCACCCCAAAACATCAAATGACATCAAAGTATTGTATAATTCATGTTCCACATGGTGATTCTAACATATATTCATGCTCAATTCATACTAATTCGTGACTTCATCAAAACCCACTTCATACAAACTTTACCAAATTGAATCATACAGCTTACCAAGTGAATGTTAGGGCTAGATGATGTTATTTCTTCATTCATACAAGAGGTTGGCTTCCAATTTCATCATCAATTTCTTGTAGTTATTTGGGAGTTCTCTTGTTCTCTCTCATATATGTCGACATACACACAAGAATACACACACTAAACTTCTGCTCTTTTTTTAGTTATAACTTCAACCTAAAGCATTCACCTTTAGTCCCTCTTATTTGCTACTTGGTCATTAATAACACAACTTTCTTTCCTTACTAGTTTTACTTATCATTTAACTAGGTTAAATAACCTAGTTATTTTATTTTGTACTATAAAACATGGACACATACTAGCAAATTAAACAATTCTAGTTTTTGGGGCGTTATAGTTGGTGGCTATGAACCAAGGTAGGAAGCAACTTCCGACCAGAAAGAGAACCGCTCAATAGTTATGGCATTTGTAATGGCGATTTTTTAATTTTGGGTTAAAAAAAGCTGATGTTTCAGTATGGTTTAAATTGAGGCATTTGAAAGATTTTCTTTAAACTTTTTGGTATTATTACTGTTGTGTTGATATCTTTTTTTATGTCATACCAAGTTTTCACGTTTAAGTTATGGATTCATATGTTTAATACTAGGTAATAACCCCGTGTATTACACGGGTTAAATAAATGAATTTTATATACTAAACAATAAAACAATATATCTTTAAAAACCTCCTTAATTGCACGAGTTGTATAAATGTAATTTTATATATTAAAAAATATATAGGAACCATATTGTACGGGTTGCATAAATGTAATTTTATATACCAAATAATAAAAAAGTAATATCTTTAAAACCACGTGTATTACACGGGGTGAATAAATGTAGTATTGTTTACTGAATAATAAAAAAAAGTTATATATTTAAAAACACCTGTGTATTACACGGCTTGAATTAAATTGATTTTATGTACCAAATAATAAGCAAATTATATTTAAAAAAAATTAATGGATATACTCGGTACACGATAGATATGGTGATTGCGGAGATGCTTATTGAAAAGAAGATATAGTGGTCAAACATGTTATTAAAGAAGCAAATAAGCAGCCATTTGAGTGATAAAATATAAATTATATTCAAAAAAACCGTAATAAATCTAATTTAAAAAAAACTAAGACTTTGTTATTATTAGTAAAATCAATGAATTTATATTTGTAATTTTGTTTGGTATTATTTTATTATAAAGTGCATATTATACATATAATTATATTATGTCTTAAGTTATTAGTGCCATCCAAAATGTTTTTTGATTTTATGTCTAGCATTATATATAATATGGAAAAAGTTTTAAAGTTTATTAAAGTTATAAATGAGAAGTATAATTAAATTTAAAATAAATAATAATTATCAATAGTTAAGTACAAGAGATTAAACAAAATAATATTTAGTAGGAGAGTTATCTATAATTAACTAAAAGAGATTAAACTAAATAATAATTATCAATAAGATATTAAACTAAATAATATTTAATAGGATGATTATCTATAATTAAATAGAAGAAATTAAACTAAAATAATAATTATCCATAAGAGATGACCTAATATGATGACAAGTGTCCCATAAGTGGTTTCTTTTATTATATAGCTATAGATATAGATTAAATAATAATTATATATAGTTAAGTACAAGAGATTAAACAAAATAATATTTAGTAGGAGAGTTATCTATAATTAATTAAACAGATTAAACTAAATAATAATTATCCATAAGATATTAAACTAAATAATATTTAATACGATGATTATCTACAATTAATTAGACGAAATTAAACTAAAATAATAATTATCCATAAGAGATTGCCTAATATGATGACAAGTGGTGTGCGTTGAGCGTATTATATTTTTATTAACATTTTAAGTTCATTTTACGTATTAGTCAAGTTTTAAATTTATAAAACACGATATGGTACTAACACTAAACACACACTTAAGCAAGTGCACCCATCGTGAGCGTAGGATAGTGTTGGTAAGATACCGAGGTCGTCCAAGGACACAAGAGCTTTTAGTACCGGTTTATCGTCAACGTCTAATCAATCTAAATTTTTGATAAAAGTTTTTAAACATAAAATTAAAACTAAAAATAAGAAGATAAATAAAATGAAAGAAAAGATAGACAAGATAGAATCACTTGAATCCAACTCATCTTTAATGTATCCTTTGATGATTTTCGCACTTTCGGACTTTTTAAGAGATTATCTTAGTTATAATAGTAGGCCCCTCTTTTGAAGCTGACGTTACCCTCAACCCAGTGGTTTGAATCAGCATGGATACAATCCCAAAGGGTCGGAATATTGGAAGATAGTTAAATAAGTTATTAATGCGAAAAGTGGTAGGCCCCTCTTTTGAAGATGACGTTACCCTCGGCTAAGTGGTTTGAGTCAGCAGAGATACAATCCCAAGTAGCCGGTTTAAAATATTAATAGTAATTTACATATGAGAGGTTCAAACTATTCGCACCCCCGCCATCCAATACCTTTGGGGCATTAAAGGAGGTCCTAGTAAGCTTGAACCAAGTACTCGCAGGATCTATACACTGAACGAGACAAGAACTTTACCAAACCACCCTTCTAACCCTCTATCAGGTTAGTTAACGCGCTTTATATAGACCGTAAAGACACGAATTAGCTAATCAATGACATAATGAAGAAATGGTAGGAACATTCACTTTCAACATAAGAAACTAGTTATTAAAGTCATTAATACATATCCAAATAAAAAGTGCCGAAAGATTAAAAATCAAAAGTAATACATTAAAGACTTGTCTTCACCAAGTGATGTAAGAGATTAGCCAAGCATGGCCTTTGTTTGACAAAAACCCTTACAATCAATCTTGGATCCCGATACTACTACACACTCTAAAGATGATAGATGGATGATGGTTGTGGGTGTTGGTGTTGTAGTGGTGGTGGAGTGGTGGCAAAGTGAGAGAGAAGTGGTTTGCCAAGGGATGCCTTTGAAGTGAACTAAGCACCCCTATTTATAGTCAAAACGGAGGCCCGACCACGGCCCTGTGTCCAGTGGGCACGGCCCGTGGCCATCATCATTCTCTTCCTTCATTTATTGCATCTGACAGCAGGGCCCCACACGACCCCGTGGCCTCTGGGCACGGCCCCGTGGTCAACTGTTCGCTGTACTATCTGGATTCTGCAAATCTTATAGTTGACCACGCCCCATGTTGGTCTGGGCACGGCCCCATGGTGGGCGTAGAAGCTTCTGCAGGTTTTGTCTTGAAGTGCAGCGTCTGATCACGCCCCGTTTCGTCTGGGCACGGCCCCGTGGTCATCTTCTGTAATCTTGTTTTTGTCTTTTGGGGTATTGCTAAGGGGTCGGGCATGGCTCGTTATTCATTCTTTTCGTATTTATGTTGCTTTAGGCTGCTTATTTGCTTATTTTGTTTGTTTAAGCTCTTTTTATCCTAAAAATACAAAAGGAACAAAGAAACACGCTTTTTCCAACGTTGGTACTAAAAAGGGTTAGTTTTATGCCTCATTTGATGTAATTTATATGTTGCATTTTGCACACATTAACAAGTATCCATAAGTGGTTTCTTTTATTATATAGTATCTAATTAAAAAACTAAGACTCTGTTATTATTAGTAAAATCAATGAATTTATATTTGTAATTTTGTTTGGTATTATTTTATTATAAAGTGAATATTATACATATAATGATATTTTGTATTAAGTTATTCATGTCATCCAAAACGTTTTTCGATTTTATGTCTAGCATTATATATAATTTGGAAGAAGTTTAAAGTTTATTAAAGTTATAAATGATAAGTATACATTAAATTTAAAATAAATAATAATTATCTATAGTTAAGTACAAGAGATTAAACAAAATAATATTTAGTAGGAGAGTTATCTATAATTAACTAAAAGAGATTAAACTAAATAATAATTATCCGTGAGATATTAAACTAAATAATATTTAATAGGATGATTATCTATAATTAATTAGAAGAAATTAAACTAAAATAACAATTATTCATAAGAGATGGCCTAATATGATGACAAGTCTCTCATAAGTGGTTTCTTTTATTATATAGCTATAGATATAGATTCAATAATAATTATATATAGTTAAATACAAGAGATTAAACAAAATAATATTATCTATAATTAATTCAAAGAGATTAAACTAAATAATAATTATTCATAAGATATTAAACTAAATAATATTTAATACGATGATTATCTATAATTAATTAGAAGAAATTAAACTAAAATAATAATTACCTATAAGAGATGGCCTAATATAATGACAAGTGCACCATAAAGTAGTTTCTTTTATTATATAGTAAGTATATAGATAGATATAGAAGATTGATTATCAAAAATAAAATTAAAGCCTATCAAAAAATAAGGTAGTAAGCTACGAATAATTCTAACGCTGGACATATAATAAAAAAAAAAAATATATATATATATATAATGTTATATTTTAATTTGGTGGATCGGTATTAGCTTAAGAAATATCATTTTTTTTTATGAAAGACGATAAAGACGTTTGTAGTCTACTTATATAATAAAAAGTAAATAGATAACTAAAAAATTGATTTAGTGAGCCACAAAAGACTATCGTGTTTGAAAAAAAAGTTGTATTCATAATTTTTTTATCACAGACTATAGCGACTACGTTACCATGAAGAAACCAATTGTTTATGAGCGAACAACAAATCTGAACTTTTTTAGGAAACGGCGTTTGTATTCTACTTATACAATAAAAAGTAAATAGATAACTAAAAATTGATTTAGCGAACCACAAAAACTATTGTGTTTGAAAAAAAGTTGTATTCAATTTTTTTTTATCACAGATTATAGCGATTACGTTACCGTTGTTGTGCCATGATGAAACCAATTGTTTATGAGCGAACAACAAACCTAAACTTTTTTAGGAAACGAGTTAGATCAAATATCATAAAATTTTTACTTATTTTTATGTATATTTCGTAAATTTTGTTCTGAACCAAGTGAAGTCAAATTATATCGTTTTTTTTCCTTAAAAAACTCTGATTAATCCCTTTGATTACATGTGTTAGTTTTTCCTTATACCCGTTACGTTTTATATGTAAGAGTCAAATCACATATAATATGTTTTGATTGTACGACATAAATTTGATCTTTACGTTTTAATCCAATCGCAATGCTTATATGTGTTACATTGAGGTCAAACAGACACGTCGAAACACGTGTTTTCGTATGGTAAAGCATCACACAACATTTGAACTAATTCATTCGATCTTACGATGTACCAGCACTCGGGTCATATGGACCAGTTATTATTATTTTGTTCCTAGTAATTTCCCTTTAAAAATATCAGAGCATCGTTTGTGCCACATAATTTAATTGCTGAGCAAAGGGTTTGCAGCAACACTACTCGAAAACGCTCAATTGTTGTTGCCATGAAGATCGTTCGGAGAGATTTCGTTCCCGACGGCCCCGGCAGCGTTAAGGTAAATCCGTTTTCCGTCTCCGATAACATTCGGCTTTCGATTATTCATCCTCTTTGGTTTCCCAAACAAACAGATGATTCCGGATGAAGCTGACGATTTGTGGCTCGCTTATAACCTAATTGCTCCAGGTGATACTGTCATGGCTGTTACCATCAGGTAATTCAATTCAAGATGATTTTACAAATTCATCTAGGTGTTGATTTTATAAATCCATTTAAATCTAGAATTTTTCTGTTTTGTTGCTAAATAAATTTCACTTTATTGGTTAATTGCATATTTTTTAGCATCTGGATTTGTGTTTTATTGCCTTAATATCATTTTGCATAACTTTGTATTTTCATTTATAGAGTTGTAGCACTGGAATTAATAATATCTTTCTTTATTTGTGTGCTGAGTAGAAAAGTTCTTAGAGAAGCAGCTTCTGGATCAAGAGAAGCCGAACGGGTGAAATTGAAACTTGAAATCAAAGTTGAGGTAAGATGAGTTTGTTGTTAATGCTACAATAACTAAGTGTTACACTAATAAGCCATAGATATTTTCCAGTTAACTTGAAGTAGGAGGTTATAGTGCAGAAAGTAAATT
Organism: Scalesia atractyloides; assembly: GCA_947069175.1. NCBI lineage: Eukaryota > Viridiplantae > Streptophyta > Magnoliopsida > Asterales > Asteraceae > Scalesia > Scalesia atractyloides. The sequence continues at coordinate 35,962,749 of CAMTDV010000025.1, forward strand.
CACTAAATAGTAACCAATATTCATATATGTTTTATTTGCATTGCTTTTGTAACTTTTTTTAAACATATTACACATGATTCAAACACCTAACGAAAGTTGAGTGACTTTAGATAAACAAAAAGACTGAACGGCTTTAGTGGAACACTTGCTAGTTATGTCTGAGCATCAGTAGCTACATGTTTGCATTGTTATATGTTGTGAATTTGTTTGCAGAATGTTGATTATGACAAAGAAGGTGCTGTGCTAAGAGTTCGTGGGAAGAACATCCTGGAAAATGAGCATGTAAAAGTAGGTGCCCATTTTATTCAAGCATATACAAATTTTGTGATCAAGAATGAAGTAAATAGAATCCAAGAAACTAAACATGACTAATAAACCATACAGGATAGAAACTTTGTATGGATATGAAAAAATTATTTGATCAGTTCTTCCCAAAGGAACATTCTAGAACAATTTGTTTACCTTATGTTTTTTTTGCTTGCAGATAGGGCAATTTCATACACTTGAACTTGAATTAAAAAGGGCTTTTGTGTTAAGAAAGGTATACTTAAATTTCCTCTTCTTTTTTATTTTTATTTATTTTTATTTTTTATAACTGGTAGTTGTTTCTGAAGTGGGTTACTGGTTACATTGCAGGTGTTATGGGACACACTTGCAATAGAAGCACTTAAACAAGCCTCAGGTATATTTTGGTAATTTTACAAGCATGAAACATCTCAATAATTACTTTTTTTTTTCACTCTGATGGTTCTCTCTGTTTCTTGATTTAGATCCTTCTGCCAGTGCTGATCTGGCAGTGGTACTAATGCAAGAAGGGTTGGCACATATTCTCCTTGTTGGTAAAAGGTAACTTAATCATAATGTACAATTACATCGTTTTATTTTTTGTTAATCCTCTTTTTTCCTTCATGTGGATATAGTTCCGTAGTGGTTTGTTGTTTATGGCTGTAATCATGGACTTTTACAATATTTCAAGTTTTGATCGATATTTAAATTCATGCCTAGATAAAAGGACCCTAAACGTTCTTATAAAGGGTGCACTTTGATAGTGATTATCAAAAATTTGTAGAACATATTCTTCATCTATTTGTGGATGTAAGATTCAGTCAACCAGACTTTGAATGTTAGTATATTTAAAATAAATAGGTTAGCCGACCAATAAGGACATTTATCTGAACAAAGTAGATGGTTTGTAAAAATGAAGTAAAATTCTCACATTAGCTTAAAGAAAAGGTGAATAATTAACATTATTTTACCTTTAGATTACCAGTTTCGTTTTAGATGACATGAAACTTCTTATTTGGTTACCAGAAGCAGTTTCTTTTATTCCCAAACTTTAAACAGACTATTGAGGCTTAATGTGCAATCAGATCACTAATTCCAAAATGCAAATCCAAACACCATAAAAGTTATGGGGCTCAGGGGCTGTCATTTTAAGAAATTACTTATGTTATTACAATAAATTTTTTTTTTGTGATGCGAGTTACACAATGCTAATTTGGTCAATTTTTCATCAGTTTGACTATTACTCCTTCTCGGATAGAAGCTTCAATTCCTCGCAAGCATGGACCTTCTGTTGCTGGTTATGACAAAGTATGTTTCAAAATGAACTTGTTTGAATTCAAATCTTTATTGTTGATTTTAATATGGATTTTACATTGTGGATGCCTGATTTTAAATTTATGTATGTTAATTTGGATTACAGGCTTTGAATAAATTCTATGAGAATGTTTTACAGGTGAGTTCATATTCTGCTTATAATTGTAATTCTTTAATTGTATGTTTCAATTTCATGCACGCATGTGGAAAATGGAAATCGTTAAAACTTTTTTTTTTTGTTTTTTTATAATTTCTCCAGGCGTTTGTGAAGCATATTGACTTCAAGGTTGTTCGGTGTGCTGTTATTGCAAGTCCAGGATTCACAAAGGTCGGTATTTCTAGCTGATATTACTAGATCATTACATGGTGATCTTAAAATTGGACGTGTGTTTAAAGAGTGAAAAAATGGACGGGTCTGCTAACGGGTCAAGATGGGTTCGTGTTGCCCTAAAAACACTTTCTTAGCTAGTTATTAATCTTTTTTCATAAATATATTATGTGTTAGTTTGATTTAGAAACATCATTTATGATTTTAGAAGTTTGTATACACAAGATAGACTTTAGGTGACATTTAACCTGTTTGACCTGCTCATCTTGTGAACACTTTTTATTAGACCTGTTTGAGAAAAAATACAGCCTAAATCGTCATTCGTAAGTAAATGGGTGGAAATTGCCACATCTAAATTGTATATTGAAACTAATTTGTATGTGATTAAGTACTGTGTTTAAACGTATTCTGTATCTTATTGTTTTTATATGTACTTTAGGATCAATTTCATCACCATTTAATGTTGGAAGCAGAAAGAAGAGATCTAAGGAACATAATTGAGAACAAATCACGCATCATTCTTGTGCATTCGACTTCAGGATACAAGTATATCTATTGCTGCAACTATAATGTCTTGTAAAATATTTCATCTTTCTGCAGTAAATTTTATACTTTCGCTTGTATGTTTACGCAGACATAGTTTGAGAGAAGTTCTCGATGCTCCGAATGTGATGAATATGATCAAAGATACAAAAGCAGCCCAAGAGGTAGCCCACAAGCCCAATTGCTATAAGCATTTCAATTTCAGCTCTCTTTCAGAGCTTTACTTGCGTTTTTCAGTTCTTTTGGGAACAGTCATTAACCTTTCTCTCTCTCTCTAGGTCCGAGCGCTTAAGGATTTCTACACCATGCTTTCAAACGTCAGGTTCCATCTTTGATCATCTCGTTGGATCATTATCTATTCCTTTTAGAAAGTATATTTTTATATAATATAGAAATTAATTTAAATATAATTGTTTAACATGATAAGATTGACAAGATAACATTATACAACATTGCCGATCATTATATGTTTTTGGTTGTATATTAATGCTGAAAGTGAACAGTTAGTTTACGGTTTCATTTGATATTTTTGAACACCGTTAGGATCCACATCGTGCATGTTATGGACCAAAGCATGTTGAGGTTGCGCATGAACGAATGGCTGTTCAGACATTACTTATCACAGATGATCTTTTCAGGTTTTAATTCCTTGTTCGTTTTTTGTTGCAACCCGGCACAATATAATACATAAAATAAGCCTTTTTAATATAATCTAAATCTAAATAATGTATTTATTTATTTTAAAGTTTTGTGTATTTTCTACAGGAGTTCTGATGTAGCTACAAGGCAAAGATACGTAAATTTGGTCAACACAGTAAAGGACTCAGGGGGCTCGGTTCATATATTTTCTTCAATGCATGTCTCGGGGGAGCGTAAGTACATTTCTCATTTTACACCATTTTTATGTTAAATGCATAAAATCTCCTTTATCGTTTACAAATATTAAGGATGGTTGAACATAAGTAATCATTTTGACATGCTAATTATTTAAAAACAAACTGAGAAATTATAGTTGAAAAGTGCTTTAAAACATTGACTTGTTTTGACCTAAACCTTGAGACGTTACCTAACCCAAGTACTCAACTTCCCCATGCCTGTTGACATGATTTTTTTTTGCATAATTACAGAACTGGCACAACTGACTGGAGTCGCTGCAATACTTCGTTTCCCCCTTCCGGACCTCGATGACATCGAGATGTAATTTATGCTACAGAAATTAATTAATCACAGTGTTTTATACTTATGGACTACTGAATATACAGATAGTTTTCCTATAATGTGTAACCTCTTCATGAGTTATAGACTTCCTTATTATGATAACATCAAGGTATGTTGAATCATGGCAGTAGAGGTGGTGAATGGGTGGGCTGAGTGATTGTTCGGTTTGGGTCGGGGCTTGGTTTAAAAAAGTGCGTCTAGGCGCGAGGCGACCTAAGGCGTAGGAGAGGCGCACTTTTTAGGGTAAAAATTGACATGAGCGCAGGTGAGGCGCGTGCCTTTTGTACATGGTTTGTTTTTGTGCAGCTGAGTGTTGTACAACAGGCTTTTCATGTTGTACGTTTATGTTTTTTTTTCCATTTTAAAACATATATAAGGCTTAATTATAACTAAATCATAGATAGGGGATGCTAAAAACCTATGAGATATATAAAGTAAATTATATAATCGCTTTGTGCTCGAAGAGCTCACCTTTTTACGCCTTGGTTTTAGACATTATCGCTTTTGTGCCTTTCACGCTTT